>JAWNNB010001746.1:12040000-13240000 GCA_035043285.1 Drosophila subsilvestris
CACACACACACACACACATAAATCTTTCTCATTCTTGTGGGTCCACAATGAGCCTGAGACGCTTGTCTAAAGAACTAAGACAAAAGCTATGCTGCTACTACAGAAATCAAGTTTAAGTGTAGTTGAAGGCGGAAATGTGGGTCTCACATAGATACACACACACAAACACAGAAAGAGCAGAAAGAGAGGAGCTGTGTGTCTGCATTTAAAAAATCAAAACCGTTCGCTGGCATTCGCTGGCAGTTTTGGCTTAAACAAGTGCAATTATTTTAATGCACTTTTGACTTTTGACATTGCCCGACAAGACCTTAAAGCTCCGTTCAAGCATTTTAGTCATTGTTTTAACACACACACAAATACAAATGCACGCGGAACACTACAAGCAGTCAACGGCACTTGGGCGGAGAGGTCTCCTTCAGTGGCATCCACCAAGGTCATCCATCCCTGCAGCTGAACTTGACAAAAGGTTCGGTTTGGCTTTGCTTTAATTTTGCATGCAATTTCATTGCGCAAAAACCGTTTTTCTGCTCCCCCCCCACCATACCAAATGCAATTTTCCATAATTTTCACTTTGGCAAAGGTTTCAGTTAACCCTTCAACAGTTCTTTGTGTGGCGGTGAAACAAATTGAATTTATGTTTCAACGCACACGAGGAAGGAAGAAGGGGAGAACAGGGGAGAACAAAAATGTTGCCAACGTCACTGGGCCCCCCCACGCACACTGGGGTGCCATTTGACTAACCTCTAACCTATACCTACCCCTTTCCATGTATCCCGATGTTACCGATGTACCCAGCTGCCCCTGGCGGCCTTCATGCCTTTGCTCTCGCCCTTGCGTCATGGCCCATTCGTTCTATCTGTTCTCATATCCATAACCATTTCCACGCCCAAGTCTCTTTTCGACAGCATAAACAAATTTCGCAAATGTGCGCATAAAACTAACGAAATTGCAAAAATTTATTTTATTCCACAACAGACATAGACATAGCAATAGGCGCACATATATATGACACGATGTTTCCTTTGTGTTTGGCATTTTTGGTGGGAGTTTTGGTATCCTCCCTGTCATCTTGCCTTTGCCTTTCTATCTGTTTTGTGGCTCGGCGTCTGCTGCCTATGCGGGGGAGTGCTAATTTAATTAAGACTCAAAGACTCGAAGGACTGACGGACGCACAATATGTGTCAGTGCAATGTGTTGTAAATATTTTCAAGTGTAGGCTGCCAACGCTACACTCTGCTGGCAGACAGGCAGACAGACAATAAACAAATATAAAATATATTTGCGGCCTTTTATCGCCAGCCATAAAACACAAGCATTTGGCCACATTGCCCATACGACACGTGGTGCGCGGCGGTGCGGTGCGGTGCGGTGCGGCAGAGAGTTGAGTTGAGCTGCTGAGGCAGCTGCATTTTCATTTCATTTTACGCCTGCTACTCGGCAAACATAATTTGATTGATTGATATGCCCGGGGCTTACGAGTGTAAGCTAAAAATAAACTGATAAATTGACTTATTACAACTGAATTCGGTAAGGCAAGTCCTGACCCTAACGGAGGTGAATTTTTAAGTACTTTGTGTACGCTTTTTTGTGAAAATTATGCACGTGTGCACGTGGAAAAAGCCAGACAGGAAGGAATAATATATGCACTGTGGTGGTGGTGCTGGTGATGGGTTGGCGGAAGGAAGGCATTTCATTAATATTAATTGACCATTTCAAAGGGACAGAACAGCACTACAAAGAAACGAACAATCGGGTCATGAGAGGCACAAAAGGTACGAAAGTCAGCTAGTAGCAGGCTTATATTTATAGCAGTTACTTCCTGGGACTAAACGGCCGACACAGACCAGACCAGACGACAAATGAGGCCAAAACAAATAAGAATATACGAGTATATTTAAATGGCCCAAGCCTTTAAAAAGTCACCAAAGTCTCCCCGGCACAGCGGGGCAGAGCAGAAATCAAACGGACAAAGGGAAAACATAGAAACTGCCACACACATTGACTGGCCTGCAAATGACGAGTCCCGTCCCCCAGCCCGGAGAAGGCAAATTATTTTGCGTGTGCGACATAATTAAAAGTCTGCTAATAGACGGGTCTCAGCTCTGGACATCACACGCACCGCAAGTGGTCGCCGAGTACATAAATAACAAGCGCCCCTAGCTTAAGGCGGGACTTTTGCCTTAACTTCCTATTTAAGGTCTAGTCGAGGAATTTTACCACTGAATTGAATTTGTTATACTACCCCCCAGTGTGGGCTGCATTAGTTTTTACGAGTTTATTCAATTCCGTTCACCTACCATTTGGCATTGCGAAAACTTATCAAAAGTTTTGTAGCAAAAGCTGTTAGTGTTGTTATTGGTTGGTTGGCTGGTTCCTGGCTTGGCAAAATGTCAGCGCCCAGAGCCATTTTCGCTGGAACACAGCAAACAAAAAATGAAAAAAAAATAACATTACATTGATGATTTTTCTACTCTTTGAAAGGTTCTGTTCACTAATGGATGTTAAAGCCGAAGCGAGAATGCTACGAGTTTTATTCAGTACTCAAAATTAAATTAAAATCAAGTTTTACATGATATATCTTTCAGCTACAAGTTCTGTACGCTATTGACATAAATTCCTTTCAACCCATTGAATATCGGGCCCTACAAATGCCGAGTGAAAAGTATGACAGTGCGTAGAGCAGCTGAATTGCTTTTTTTAAATAATTTGTGGGTACATTTTTAATGCTTATTATTCGCCTCTTGCTAAGTACATTAAAATCTTTACATTTTGTCGCGAAGTGATGAAAAAACCAAACATATAATTCTGGGATTTAAAAGTGTGTTCAGAGCTGCGACCTGCAAAAACGAACCTTCGTTTATTGGTTTCCAATTCATTTTTATACTTTGTAGCTTTTATTTTTTTATTGAATCACATCGAGGGCTTGTCAGGTTTTGTTTCGATGTAATTGAATTTCTGCCCCTCCGGCCTGAGCCAGCTCAGCTTATAATTAAGTATACGTGCAGTCTTTTCATCCAGTGTAATGCATAGAAATTATATGTAGCTATTAGACAGGATACACTGGCTATTGATACTTGAAATTGCATGTGGCTTTGGCTGGCAGAAAGTGCAGCACAGGCAAACATCAATCATCTGTCAGTGGCACACAGTGCTCGAGATTAGAGACAAAAGGAACCGAACCCAAACAGCTTGGGTCAGGCTTATTTGTTGTGATTTTTTTTTTTTCGGCATACTCCCACTTGTGGGAGGAACACACACACAGACGCACAGAGGACAAAAAGGCGACAAGTTTTTGGCTGTCCACAGGCTGTCAGGATCCTCTTACCCCCTCCATTCATGCTGACCAGCCAGCCAGGCATTTCATGCCCAGTCAAGCGTCTGATAGCCCGCCCTCTCAATTTATGGCAGGCAATTTGTTTCTCCGGGTTTTTGTCTGGGTGGTGGGATGGAAGGACGGACGGACGGATGAATGGATGGGTATTTGTCAGTGCCAGGAGCCGATAGCCGTAGCCGGGCGGGGAAGAAACTTATGACAAGTGATTGCCCAGTGGATGGACCGATAATCTCAACTGTGCCACAGACAAGGCATTCTCAGTCGAACTGTCAGTGCCTGGAAATATGCAAATATCTTTCTCTTTCCAATACAGCGCACAACAGTGCAGTGACAGTATATCGAATCAATCAGACATCATCATCGAGTGAGCGAGTGTGTTAGCTCGACTCGACTCGATTCCATTCCATTTCGAGAGTGAACAGCGTGTACTAAAGAGCACTCGAATGAGTAACAGCGCAATGGTGGCGGTGGCCATCTGCTGCATTCTCGTCCTGCTGGCGGTGTTCATCGTGATCATCATTGTGGTTGGGCAGACCATCGAGGAGCCCAAATGAGACATGCTCCAGCTGGGACCTGGCAACTTCCCAGATGGATAACAGAGGCCTCTCAATTGCTAATCAATCAGCACACGCATCCGCATTCGCATTCGCATCCGCATCGGCATCGGCACTAGCATCATCATCAGTATTATCAGGAACAAAAAAAAAAAAGCAACAGGAAATGGCAACAGGAGGAGATCAGGAGGAGGAGGAGGAAAGAAAATGCGTCCCATCGTCAGTATCCATTGGCTGTGATGTGAAATTTTTAGAATATGTGAAGCAAAAAAAAATCAATCGAGAAATCAACAACAACAACAACAAAAATAAAATAAAATACAATTTTGGAACATAACGCATCGTTAAATCGTGTACATCTCCCCCCCTTCATGGTATATATGATAAATCTTTGTGTGTTTTAATTGTTGTTAAATATAAATGTATATACGAGCAAGCAGTTTACACACTCACACAGATATATATGAAGATAACTATACGATAAAATATATATAGATAAATATATATAAACATACATACGTACATACTATATACAGATATATATATATATATATATATATATTATATTTATGTGTAACCCAACCAACCGTCGTAACGTTGCGTTCGTTTTTATAAAAGTGTTATTAACAAATACCGATTTTTATTGATGTTTTATTGATGTTGAATACAACGTATATACATACATATACATACCTACATGCACGAAAGTGAAATAAGTTTACATTATTGTCCAGCGATGTCAAACAAAAAAATAAATAGATGCAAATGGAAAATGAAGAAAATGGAAGAGAAATGAAGAGAATGAACTGTTGAGGATGGAAGATGGAAGAGACAATAGAGACAGCAACCAGTGAGCTCAATTGCTTAGTATACTCGTATGTAACGTATGTACATATGTAAGATATCATATCAAATTGAAAGGATGTCAGCAATTGCACTTGTTAATGGCTCAGCAAATGGAAAAAATGGTACAGAGGATCTCTAAAGCAGATATGAATTATATGGAAAAGATATGCATTTTATATATCAAAACAACTTTTGGATAAGTTTTACGTGTATCTATGTGTACCTAGAGGTAGCCCAACTTATTGATGTATACTCGTACAACAAGTACAGCAAGCAACAGCATGCAGATCTATGTATCTGCCATATTATCAACTATAACTATACGATCAACCCCATGGAAATCGATGTTGAATCAATTAAGTCAATGTATGTTAATGTCGAAAGCCAATTAAACGGATTCAATGCAAAATGTACGCGCGCGCTGTAAACAATACGAATTTTCGATGGAATTTCATTTTATTTTAAATCCCCATTGAAAATGCCAAAATCAGCAAACACAATAAACAACACACGAGCGAGCTGCATTAATTAACTTATCAAATTAAATACGAATGTCAACAGAATTTACCACCTCCCCCACAAACAGCTCCAAGAGAAAAGGTAAGCAAAATATTTAAATCTTTAAAGTGCATTGAAACGATGGCAGAAAATACACACATGAATGCGTGCGATGGAAAATCAAGTTCCATTTGATTTCTCAAGTCAGAGTATGTACTCGTATCTCTCGAGGACAGAGTACAGAGAGCTTACAGCAGCTACAAGTCCTCTGGCACATGACAGTTTTGCATTTGCATTCATCTGTGGGGGTGGGGTGGGTGTCCTAGAACAAGCTTAGACGACTGTGTGTTACCTGTGCGAATCGACAGCTGCACATTTCCCACTGCTAATAAAGTTTTATTGGTGCGGACGGCTGTCAATTTGATTAAAATTGATATTCCCGGCTACTTTGGGTGCAGTGAGAAGACCAGAGGTACCGGTCCCCTTGGGGCTTTGCCAGTGTACACCCCAGTCGGAAGGTCTCTAGCAAAAGTCAACTTGATGAAATATTTCCATCCGAGTTCGCATCAAGTAATCATAAAGTGATGGAAATTCAATTTACACAATATTAAGCAAGGCAAAACGGGCCAGCCCGGGCCGTGTGCGTAGAAATGTGTGTTCGTACACTCTGATGTACGGGCAGGGGTTAGGTGTTTCAGTTTTTATGTTTGTGTGGTTTATTATTATGCAGATTAGGCCAAGTTTGCTGGTGCCTTGGCTTTACCTTTAGCTACTTGATTCTGGGGTATTCACAAAGGCGCTAGCGAGCGACTACATATACTCGTTGTATGTGTGGCTGAGTCTGCCCGCCCCTTAAAGCACATCCTCACCAGAGGCAGACCCAAAGCCATATGCAAATTACGCTTCATTTTGAATTTTTGCTACCTGTTTTTGGTGTCAGGGAATCCGAAACACGTATTTATGGCCACAGTAGTCAATGCCTTGATGGCAAATGTCACGTTTTATGACTGCGTTTGCATATCAACGATTCGGGAATGCTGCATCCGGTGCTCGAGATGTCTTCCCTTCTCACTTAACCCAAAAAAAACAGGCAATTTAAATTTGCTTGTTTATGAATTGCTTATAGCAAATTAATTGACCAAAGCCAGAGCAGATTGTCACTTCTGTTTTTGGTGCAATTATTACGCCAAAGAGGAGATTGTCTGCCTGTAAGTGAATCGGAATCCTCAATCCGACAGCGCGCAAAGCAATTAACCCAAGGAAATTGCTCAATTAGTGAGTCCAAATCGAAAACAAGCGACACAAAATGTGGCAGGCTAGAAAATGGAGCAATGCTCAGCTATGTACGAGTATATAACAGGATATTCCGTATATGTGAAAGTCTGATTCGAACTCTCCTTCGCTCTGTCTCGATGATGGCATATACTCGTAAGTAGAGCAGCTATTTTTTTCTCTTCTTTCATTTGCATGATGAACATTTAACAATGGCTAAGAGATAGCGTCGAGAATTGCATTCAGCGATGTGTAAACTGTAGATAGTCGATGTCCAGGCGGCCATGTTGCCAATAGAAACGAAAGATACGAGAAGCATCCACAGGGTGAGAAGAATGCTGCCTAATGGCTCGAAATTTAATGCACTTTTGTGAAATGTAGCAAAAGCGAAATTGGCTGACCCAAGGATTTATTACGGCACGTCATGTCGCCTCCCATTATTGACACACAATGTTGACCAAAAAAAAATCCAGAATGACCCTCCAAAACGATGACGAATCAACTGTCAATTAATCAATTTAGACTGCCTTCCAGCGGCGGCTTCTGAGCGCTGGCTAGAACATCAGCTTAATGTCCGGCCGTTAGGAGCAGCACCTCGGGCCAGTTGGCATAACAAATGTTGGCATTTTTAAAACCAAATTACATTGTGCTTTGCTGTTAAGCCGTGGAGAATGATTCGACAACAAACAGAGATTTGTCCCCAGTCACCCACAGACACACACACACACACACACACCACACACACACACACAATCCGTGGGACATATTTTATTATTTTTGTTTGTTTGTGGCATTTGTCTGTAATATTCGTACTTGGACATTTGGGTTTGGCAGCGGGTGCGCTGAATTTAGACAGATGCTGGCAGCGCAGTGTAGGAAATATTATTATTATATTAATCAGCAACAGCTAAGTGCTTCCCAGAATCACTAGTCAGTATTTTATATAGGTAAGAACTGGTCTAAAAATAAGTCCGTTGTTTGGCCAAATTTTCTTTGGCAAGCAAAAACATTTAAATTCGTTTAGAATTTTAATTGCTTTGCCAAATTTGTTTACCCCATCAAACACTCAACATAGAAAGCAAGAAAATAATTCAATGAAGCTTATCAAATTGTAGTTTAATTTTCTATTTTAATTTAATTTTATTTGAAGTTTTATGGCCATAAGTTATAGCTAGGAAACAACAGTTTTGCTAGGGTATCAAATGCCTCCTGCCCTTCCGTTTTCTGCTTAGTTTGTGTCCTGTTTGTCTGTTGCCTACTTTTCGGGTGTGTGTCGCTGCTTTTGTCGAGCCTGTGGCCGTGTCGTTGCGCATTTTAATGCCGCCAACGAGTCGGCACCCAGATTTATGGCCATTTATTGGGCATACATACATACATACATAAGTGTGGGCAATTTATGAAGCAGCCGCTACCGCTGCTGCTCCAGCTGCCCGCCCCCCTCTAAAATGGCATTTTAATAAGTGGCTAAGAACGGAATGTCGTTAGGCTCGTTTTGTATCCCTGTGTCTGTGCGTTGAAATGAAGATTTATAAACCGCCTGAAGGCAGTCGAAACTGCTGAATGTCGAAACTGTTAGCTGTTGGCTGTTAGAGCGAGTTCAGCAAACCCATAAATCTTCAACAGAATCTTGTTTAGTTTATTGAATTATCAACGGGCGGATGTGCCCCTTGTCCGTGTATCCGTGTGTCCTGGATCCGTGTGTGCGTGGCATAATATTTTCTGACATAAAACTAAAAGAAATATCAAACACGTGCGACCCTGCCACAAGCGGGCGGGGGCGGGCGACACTTATGTAAATAGGCTCTGCCTAGGCGTAGACCCCACAACCACAGGGAAGACTTCAGGAGGTTTCTCTTTATTTATAGTTTTATTTGTCTAAGGTTTGCTCGAGCGGCATTTAAATTTGCCTCGCTTCAACTTATCTACATCTCGCGTATTTTTCCCCCCACCCACCTCTCACACACATTTCCACTTAATTTTACTGAGTCATTTAAATAAATTTGTTTTGGTTTCTGCGCTTTGAGAATGCCGAACACGTTTCTCCGTCACATCCAACACGAAAATTTTGAAGAAAAAAATCACAGAAAATATATTTTGTTGTTGTTGGGGGGGGGGGGGTTGTCAAAACATTCATGTACAATTATGAGGAAAATATCTGCTAAATGAGTGCAAAAGTCCTGTGCAAAACTTTTCAAAAAATAATACAGACGAGTAGGAAACTGTTGACAGGACGACAGAAACCCCAAGGCCACACACTCAAGGAGAGAGGAACACGGAACGGAAACCCATGAAATGTTGCATGGAAACTTTCTCGTTGGCCCCGCTAGAAAACAAGAAATTATGGTAAAACTTAAAGCTGTGTGAGGCGCTTCAAACGAATAATTTCAATGTCTAAAATCTTAACATTGACTGCAGATGCGGCAGTTACTGCGGCAGCCACACAAGTTGCACACGAGGAGAGGGGAAAAGGCGGGGCACTAGATCAGGGTTGCGGGCCACTTCACATATAGAGAGAGAGAGAGAGAGAGATGGTGGCAACCCGTTCAACGGGTGGCTGCTATGCCACATGGCTCTTTCCATCCGGCGATGTGCACTTGGCATCAATCAATAATTGCCCATTGAAGGCAGCTGCTGGAAGAGCATTCGCTCTGGCTCTGGGATGCGCCCCTGTCCCCCATCCATCCTGCACTGCACTGCCATTGCAGTGCCATGATTGATTAGCAGCATGCAACACGAGGTGCTTCAGCTGAAACCCGACTAGACAGCATAATATGACGCTTATTGAATCGAGTCCTTTCCTTGGCTTGCCTTGCCTTTCGTTTCGTTTTCCATGCCATGGCCACAGCCAGGAGCAGTGTCTGCATTGTATCTTTGGAATCGCCTCTGAACACAGGACACTGAAGGCTGCACAAGTGGCAGTCGCATCCCATGCCCATGCCCCTTCCCAACCAATCTCTTTGATTGCCTCCCTTCATATCCATTATGTCAATTTCTCTCTTCATTCTGTTTTAATTGCATCGCCTTATTGACCCCCAAAGTCCTCTTTGTGTTGCATTCCACATGCAACGTTGCAACGTTGCAGCGTTGCAGCAAGTACTTTCATTAACTTTCAGTGAGATATAAACGTATTTTATTTTATTAATTCATATTGACTTACCCCCCGCCCGTTCCTTCTCTCTCGTTGCAGGTACGTACGCAAGAGCCAATCAAAAGCGTGAGTAGTTTCCAGAGCCAATTTTATTATTACGAGTATTTCCACTTATCGGCAAAAGTTTGCTTCGACGTACACAGTTGAAGTGCTCCTGCCCTCTCCCCCCACCCCATGACAGTTTGATAAATTTTGATACCAAAAAGAGACGCACAAACGGTATATAGTGCAGGCCAAAAAGATTTCAAATAAAAAATATATAAAGTTGAGGTTCGAGAGCTGACCAAATGTTGGACCACAATTGCCTTAGAGCAAAGCGAGAGTCTGCACGTAGAAAGGCATCCTATGGGGCATATGCGTGATATTAAATATTCATTCGAACTATTCGGCCACTCGTGAAGCTAACTTTGAATAAAGAAGAAGATCAAAAGTAAGATCTTAAATCGCTAAAGATATATATTCTTAAATGTAAACTGCACCAACCGAAAGTGTGGTTCCCTGTTGCCCCACAGTCAAATGCTCTTCAGATTGGCACTCGAGCGTATGCGTGATTTTAATTAATAATTTAACCCATTCGCCAAGGCCCATTAGGGAGCTGAGCCATGCCATAATCACTCGAATTTAAGCACCCATTTAATTGGCAATAAATTAGACCCAATTTACCTGATAGCTAACACAAATATGCACTTAAGCCCCTGCAACATAATATGCATAATTATGCCCCCGACTTGCCATAGCCATAGCCACAGCCAAAACCAAAACCATGACAGGCAGCTGTGTCTAAGATGTTTATCCTAGTCGGTAGAACCATCATCGTCATCATGTTGCTGAATGTTGTTGCCTCTCACCTGTTCCACGTCTGTTCGTCTGCTCGTCTGCTCGTCTGTTCGTCTGGCTTAATCAACGCATTTTATCGCCATGATTTTATTCCTGGGCCAAAATAAACTATTAGGAAAACTCATTTTCATGAAAATACACTTTAATTGCTGTTGCTGTTGCCGTTGCCGTTGCCGTTGCCATCGTCCTCTGGGTGCTGTGGCTATACCTGAGCGGCATGCCATCGCAAATAAAACAACATAAGGTACTGTGCCATCCTCTCAGGTACTGGTACCGCGGCTGGTTCGTGGTTCTGGTCTGGCGTTTGGCGAATGGTGGGTGTACTTGTAAATTTAACGCAAATTGTCTTTAACATGAGCCCTTCGACTGTGGTGTCACAGCGGCGGGGATGCCGAGGCTGTGGAATGAGAATGGCAATGTGGAAATTGGGCGCTGTGGTTTAAGCATGCTGGGGGGCGGGGGGCGTGCTCAGCGGGCAACCGTGTAAGTGCCAACAGCAGTGGCAGCCATTAAATTTTCAAGAAGTGTGTACTCGAGCAGGAGACCCAAGCAGGCACTGGCAGGCAGGGGTAGACAGCCCTGGAGAATGGGCCTAAGACGGCTGCCGTAGACAGACATATCCACTAAAGATTTTATGTGCAAAAGGCGACAAAAGTGTCAGCTCTGAATGCAAAGCAAAAACTGACAAAAACAAAACAAAAAATAACCAAACTGATTTGAGCTCCAACTCTGCTGCAGCTGAAACTGGGCTGAAAATTATTCAACAAAATTGTGAATGAAATAAACTTTAAATCAGAACAAACTCTGAATTTTAGTTGGCTTAAAGCTGTGCCATGCCATTGTTTCAAAAGTTTCATTTAACAGCCACGAAAAAGTTGAACTGCTCGCAACAGAGTTAAAGTTTTGTTGGACGAAAGTTTACTTGATATTACGAGAAAGTGAAAACAGCAATGGACATTAATTATGGCTAACATTTAAGTGGGGGGGGGGGGATTATCCGAGTGCTAATTATGAATTTATACCATTCGGAACTTCTAGGAGTACCTACTCTTCAGCTAGATGATTAAAAGTATCTTTAACTCGTAGAGAATTATTGAGAAATCTTTTCTCTACGCATTGGTCGCCTGGCAGCATGTGTGTGAAAGTTTTTGTGAGTGTTTCTGATACTACCTTCGAGACCTGCCTCGCTCTCTCTCTCTCTCTCTGTGGCTGTTTTGGGCTGACTAACATCTTCATCATGGCCATCATTATGCGTCTGTGTCTTGTTTGCCATCCTCTGGGTGCAATTTGTGCTAAGCATCAAAGTTGTGGCTATACCAAAACCTCAGCTCCATTCAGCTCTTCACCCCCTCCCATACCGATTACAACTGCTTAGTCTGACGGTAAATACATTTAACAGACACCATTGAAACTGAGGAAGTGCTGCCGCCATTTGGCAGCTTCTCAGTTAGTTTTTACAATACGCAATTAAAAGCTGGATGCATTTTTTTTATGCATTGTACAGCTGGCATTGAAACTGAGTCCTGGCCAGGCTCACACAAAAGGTGTAAATTAACATAATGACAGCGAATGGAGTGGTGGGGGGTTGGAGGTGGCAGTGAAACAAGAAAAAAAATGCCACACCGGACAACATGGCTGAGCGTGGCGGCGGAACACAACAACAAAAATATTTATGGCAATGCAAATGGCGTCTGCATAAAATTTATTGACACTTTACTGCGCATTGTCATTCGAGAGGGGAGGGGGTGTGGTGGATTTTGGATTTGGCTCTGCCAGCTTCCGTTGTGCTGCGGTTGTCATTGTTACGCCCTGGCCACGCCCAGAGTGCTTTTTGCTGCTGCTGTAGTCAGGCCTTGGGACGACGCTGCACGCACCGCGATAGCTGGTCCCCACTATCCCCCCCCGCCCTGTTCCATGTGTGTTTATGTTGTGTTTGTGTTTGTGCTTGTGTTTGGTACACAAATCCGCTCTCATTTTAATGAGCAAACTTTCACAACGAATGCCATTTATTTTGCTGTTTTGCCAACTGCATTCCAAACAAAATGTCCTTTCACATAATTAATTTAAAGAGTTACGGGCAGAGGGATTATCGCTTAGATCGCTTGCCTAAAGGGGGATTGCCATTTGGTAGCATAAATAATTGGTTGGAAACTGTGTCAAAGGCTTAGCTACAACTGGGAATAAGTATCGCCAGAATCAATAGACACCAAACCGTTTATTCGGTGCGTATTCATTCGCATAGATTTAACACTATGCCAAAATTTACCAAATTTGATTTTCACCCACAAACTACAACTGTTAGTGAACCGCAACTGCAATGCAGGGGGGAGGGCCAGGGGCCCACACAGCTGGGTGCTGGTCTAAAAAGCCACAAAAGCCAGAATAAAGCAACGCTGCCATTTATTATGTGCTCCAAACTGAATTTAATTGGAAGCGAGTGCCCGCAAAGCATTTGTTAATGCTCTGCCAGAAGTGTAGAAATATCAAAAAGGAGTCCGTGAAATATGCTAAAAGCCTGATAGAGAATAAGGCTTTAAGGCATTTCAATTTAATGGAAGTTTTTGCTCGGAATAACGCAGAAAAGCTCTGAATTATTTCCGCTGGCTTAGGCAACACAAACCCACCCACATACACACTCTAGCTCAGCTCTAGCTCGCTCTCCCTCGCCTACGCCATATGCCATGTGGATAGTACACGAATTTCCTTTTTAAGTAGCATTATCAAAGTTGATAATAACATGTTGGCATGTTATCCCACACCCACAACCATTTACATATGATATATATAGACAAATAAACGAGCATTAAGACCGCTTGTCATAAAGTCGAGAAGCGCATTTCCGTGTTAAGCATCAAGTTTGGACTTAACTAGAGCAGGATCCACTCACAGTTCCCCACTACTCAAATTCCCCCAAACTAAATAAATCATAATTCAGCGCAATTGTCATGCCATGCAAATCGAAATCATTAACATTGTGTATGTATATTTGTCTCCTCCCACCCGCCAACCACCACCCACCACCCACCCACCATCCACAACCCAACTCCTACCCTACAGGGGCAGGCACTGCTCATTTAGAGTCATCCGGCGTTGATGGCGTGCCGTGGATGCAGCCTGTGCTGTCATATTTGGAGGTGTCGTCGCGACCCACGAAATCGCCAAGTAGGTGGCGCCTTGTCTCTTTGTCTCTCTCTCTCTCTCTCAACTCTCACTCTGTCACACACACTCTCTTGCTCTCGATGTGTATCTTTGTGTATGCTTGTGCGTGTGTGTGTGTGTGTGTGTGTGTGTATTGGGTTGTGTGTGCCTGTAGTTAGCAGTTACATTTTAGTGTCTACTACCCGTAGTTGAAAGTTATCTTAGTTGACAAAACCCCCCACCCTCAACCGCTTGCTAGTTGTGAATTGCAAATACACACACATACAGTTACTCGCCCACACACACACACACACAAAGTAACACTGAGTTGCCATGTTGTTCTGCCGCTTCGTTCTGTAAATGTATGTGTTTTGTATTGCTGTGTGTGAGTGTCTATATGTCTAACCAACCTGCTGCAACAGAAACCTTAAACAATTTGACTTATCAATGGCCAAAACCGCCTGCAAACTTTGCCGTTTGTTCTCTCTTTCTCTCTCTCTTTCTTTCTCTTTGTGCAGAGTGTGATCAGACATTTGTGTCGCGGATTGGTGGGCCACAGAATGGCACCTTCTCGGCCCCGCTGCTGCACAATCATCGCAATCATTCGCGCCAATGCCTCTACACTTTCCTAGCAGGACCTGGCCAGCGTGTCGAAGTAGTTTTTAAATCGTTTAGTTTAAGAGGAAGTCCACCAGAGTAAGTCCTTAATAATACTCGTAATAGTTCAAAATTTACTTGATTATACTTTATATACTTTACTTTATTTATGCAGCGGTTCGGCCGTCGGTGAATTACCAAGGTAAAGCTTACACAAATTTCCAATAAATAAAAAAAAAAACAAACCAAATAAATGGTTTTGTCTTGCTTTTAGCTGTGTTCATGAGTACATGGATATTTACTCGGAGGTGCAATCGTCAGAGCCTGCGGAGCTTATCAATTCACCATTCGGTGGTCGGTACTGTGGCTCCATACCGCCGCGTCGTCGCATTTCCATGTACCGAGCCGTTGTCATTTCATTTTTTAGCAACAAGAACGTGTCCACCGATCTGTTCGAGGGCACGTTTAGGTTTATAAATGCATGTGAGTAGCAGTCAAAATATTATGCACGAGCAAAACTAATCCTACTTTGTGAATGTTTTCAATCGAAAAGCGGAATATGAAATTGGCATACCCATTGCGGGATCGCCATGTTCCTACACGATAACGCCGAGCATGAGTGTGAATAAGACCGGTACGCTCATATCGCCAACCTATCCAGGTGCCTATCCGAAGGATATGTCGTGCACATATCAGTTTCTTGGTGAATCGAATCAGAGAGTTAGATTAGAGTTTCGTGATTTTGATCTATTTTTTGGTGGACCACAGTGAGTACCTCTAATGCTGCACAAATGCCCCCTCCAACACACACAAACACACACACACACACACATACATCAAACCACCCGCTTACAAGTCAAAATCAAAGCAAGTTCTTGGGACTCAACAGAGCTCAGAGTTTGCTTTGATTAGCAGCCATAACCCATACCCACACTCTTAATTAATCTGTGATCTGTATCTAAGCACAAACAAATTTACACTCATTCGACTACAAAAAATATCTCTATTTCTCTATCCAATTTGCCTATCCACAAAAACGTATTTCAAAACCTGAACAACAATAATATACAGCTGCCCATTTGACTATGTGAAAGTGTACGATGGCCCAGATAATTCGTCAGCATTAATCGGTACATATTGCGGACAGCAAAGAAACTTAGTTTTGTATTCGAGCGAGTCGAGCCTTTTTGTTCATTTTTATACGTTACCGCGCACCGCAAATACCCAGAATCGTGGCTTTAAAGGATTTTATGAATTTAGCGAGGGTTTTGTTAAATTAGATTTTATACGTAAGTACTCCATATACGATAACATTTAACTGCAATTGTTTTATCAATCATTTCAGTTGTTGTACGACCAACTCCCACAACCCCCACGGCAACCATTTTGTGTGGTCCACCGGTATGTGCTGCATACCTTTGGGCGCCCCCCACCCAGCCACAAAATGGTTGCCACTGAGTTAAGCATTTAACAGCCATTTGTATGTGCTTGTTACCAACCTTTCCAACCTGGCTTTGTTCATTTTTGGTGCATTTTTTGATTATTATTATTATTATTATTTACCCCAAAACCAATTGAAACAAAACACTCGCTCAACAAATTTTTAACCTTTCACAACAACTTTCTCTCTACTTCAACAAAACGAATACTTTCTTCTACGCTATCTGATGTACTCTCTGCTCTGCTCTACTCTGCTCTACTATAATCTGACACGATCTGATCTGATCTGATCTGACTGCTCTCTTTCAAAAACTCTGCTAACAAAAACAACAAAAATGCAACAACAAATTATGAATTATGATACATCATACATATGTAACTACTGTGTACATCAGGTGAAAATGATGGCATTCACATACGTGGCTCAGAATGTGATCAAAAGATTTTATCGAAAAAGGAGTCGACTGGCTTTGTGCTCTCCCCGAACTATCCCTATCCCTATATACCAAAAACTGTGTGTAGGTAAGCAATCCGAAACTGCAGAATAGCAGAAAGAAAGAGTTCAATTTTAAATGGGCTTGCATCATCGTTTAGATATTTCATCTATGGCATGCAGGATGCACAGCATCTGGAGCGTGTGCGCCTCGAGTTTACCAGCACTTTCAACATACCCCAAGTTATGCACAAAGACAAGAGCGAGTAAGCATTTGGCTACAGAGCGTACCTTGGAGCGTAATTAATTTCCCATTTACTTCCAAACAGATCCAACTGCACGGACGGCTATCTGAAGATCTATCTGAAGGGCCAGGAGACGGCCGATGCCTACGACAAGTTCGACTATGAGCTCTGTGGCAATGAGACGCAGCGTGTGATCAGCGAGGGGCCGCGCCTGGCCATGGTCTTCAGTTCGGGTGAGCTGCAGGGGCGTGGCTTCAAGGGCAAGTACACCTTCGAGACGGAATACAAGATACCCGGCACTGCGGCACCGGACGGCACCTGCAGCTTCACGTATGTGAGCAGCTCGAAGAAGCGCGGCGAACTGAACAGTCCCCGCTATCCCTCGAACTATCCGTCGGACACGAACTGCTCGTATCTGTTTCTGGCCGAGGCCAATGAGCAGGTGACCATTGTGTTCGATCACTTCAAGATCAAGGCGGACAACAATGCGAATGCCACGGCCGGAGCGTATGGGTAAGCAGCCTCAATATACATCCCACCGGCGGGGATTGCATCTAATTGTGGCGCCACTTGTTTTGCAGCTCGGGCGCCTGCTTTGAGGATTGGCTGGAGATGTATGTCGTCTATCGGGACAACAACGATCGGCTGCTTGGCCGCTACTGTGGCCTGACAGCGCCCGGCCCCGTCGAGAGCCCCCGTGGCGCTGTGGGGCTGCGCATCACACTGCACACGGACCAGGAGAGCGTGGCCAGCGGCTTCAAGGCGCGCTACTTCTTCGAGTCGGCCAAATCGGATGCCGGCGACTGTGGTGGCAACTTCAGCAACGAGGACTCGGGCATCATCACCTCCCCCAACTGGCCGGCGGGCTACAAGGCGCCCGGTCGTGGCCTCGCCTCCAATGCCTGCAATTGGGTGATGACCGCTCGACCCGGCTACAAGTTGTCCATTCACTTTGAGCAGTTCGGTCTCGAAGGGGATCCAGCAAGTGCGAATTGAATTTATTTCATGCTTATCCGCAGACGTTTCTTCAATGGGTTTTCTTTTCAGATCGCGGCTGTCCTGCGGCCGTGCTGAGGCTGTGGATGAACGTCGACTCTGACCAGCCGCCAATGGAGCTGTGCGGCGAGAAGCCGCCCATCGAGTTCTGGCACTACACCTCCACGGGCCAGACGGCGCGCATAAGCTTCACGACCAGCGACAAGACAGTAGGTGCACAGGTGAGCCCCGCAGATATATTTAATTTATTAAAATCAATCCAGCCTGACAATCTTCCCTCTCTTCATCTCTCTTTGTTTCGGCTAAAAGGGCTTCCGCATTGTGTGGACTGAGATACAGGACTCGGGTCCGGGTCCGCCATCCGTGGGCCTGCACTGTGAGTCCACGTACCACTTTCAGTGCGGTGCCGGCTACTGCATATCGGACAAGCTGCGGTGTGACGGTGTCAAGAACTGCGGCCCGGGCGACGATAGTGACGAATTGCACTGTGAGTCGTGAGTGAGTCGAACGGTTCAGTTCAATTTTTATTTGCCTCCTTTGACTAAGTTTACGTTTCCATTATGTTTATTTCGTGTTTGTGTTTCCAGTGCGTCCAACCACGTGTGTTTCCTTTATTTCATTTCATTTTGATTTGATTTGTTTTTGTTTTGGTATCCTTTTGGCTCATAGACTAAACTGGAATGGGTCCTTGAGCCACATCCTTATGTACTTACAATATATATTTTTGTCATTACACTTTTCGTTTTTGATAAGCGATGAAAACTTGAACCCGACGAAACACTTGCAAAAAACGTTTATCACTAAATATAAAAAAAAACAAAAAAAAAACTATGATAATCCATATATACTAACCTAAAATACCAACTAAAAATACATACCCATATATTGAGGCCAAATCAAACTTCTCTCTGTCTCTCTCTCTCTATCTCTCTGTCTAAGTATAAATATTTGCACCTCGTATTTGTACTCGTATTTTGTCCTCAATCTTTTTACTAGCTGTTTTTTGTTTTGTTTTTATTCATTTCAATGGCCAGAATTTTGTACATACTTCCTGGATAGTTTAGGGTGCGCCACGATCAAGCTTCCTAACCACCCCCCACCCACCCATGCATATGTACATCTCACTCTCTATATGTCAAATATCTAATTCAATCTCTTCCACTTGGTAGCAGTATTCACACACTCGAACACAAGCCACACCGCTCGTACGGCATCCAACACTTTCAGTCGCTGTCTTCAGCCCACACTAAAACACTCACTTTCTCACTCACTCTCTCTATCTCTCTCTCTCTCTCTCTCTCTCTCTCCTACTACTTGTCTAATTCTACCTATATTTCTCTCTCTGTTCTTTCTTTTGTCTTCACTAACAAACGAAACCAAATAACAAAAATAACAACAACAACAAAAAAAAAACATCTGTACTCAAATTTGAAATCGAAAACAACCCCCAAACCAAATCCTTGGTGGCACAGGTGACGCCAATTCCACGCATCTGCCCACATTTCTACAGACACTTGTTTTAGCAATTATGGCATTAGTGTTAAATACGTACAACTAAAAAACAAAGAAAGCAAAAACAAAATAAAAACCCTGAGAATTAGTAAGAAAATCAAAATTTTCAAATCGGAATTGCAATTGCCACGAGAATCAAAAGAAAAACAATTATGATAAATAAAAAGAGGCGAAAACCTAAACATAAATGAAACATTCTGCTAGCAAGAATTTTTACTCACCTTTTCTAACAACAAACGAAGCGAACCCAAATCAAAAACCAAATATTAACTCTAATCTATACCTAAATTTAAAAAAAAAAAAAAAAATACTCTCTCTCTCTCTCTCTCTGGTCACATTTAACACGTGAGTTCTGCATAAGCTTGTCTACCTACCTACCAATCGTTAAACACGTCCACGTTCAATCCACGCCACGTCACGACACGCCCACAAATGCCACAAAGCTCATGACATGCACAGTATTCAATCGAAGTAAAGTTTCACTAGAGCCCACCTAGAACAAGCCCCCAAACCCTGGTAGATTGTCTAAAGCAGCGATCATCCGAGTCCATACCGAAGTTTATCTTTCAGTTGCATCTTTCAGTTAACATTTAACGAGCGCATTGAGTGAGAGTGTTGATTTTCATCAGAATTTTTTGTTCATGGCATGTGCTTTTTTCCCTCTTTCGTTCTGGCTTCTTTATGTTCTGCACCTTTACGCTCAATTCCGCACTGCATATCACAGATGTAGAATATCCTGGTGCCCACTTATAATAAACTGAACTGAGTATTCTAAACTGTTCTAAGCTAACTCTAAATCTAAAGGAATGTCTAAAGAAAACCCACTGCACAGACACATCCACAACAGAACAAGAACATCAAGTCCAGACTCACCACCCACATGAAACACACACACACACACACACACAACTTGAAACCCACACACACACACATGCCTAATATTAATATTAAATTATTTTGAAGTATTCCCGTATATCGTTTAACAAATGATCTTCTCTATGCTCTTGCTCTCCCCAACCCAACCAAATGCAAACAGGTACCACGGAAGCGGCCGAGGCGGATCACGACGTTCTAATTATAATAACACTAATCGTCGTCTTGTCCCTAATCTGTCTCCTATGCACACTCTGTCACTCCAGAAGAAACCGTAGAAATCATGTGCGCCAATTGGGGCTGCATCGGAATGCCCATTACGACTCACAGACCAGTGCAACGGGTAAGCTGGGGGGAGTGCAACGAATCCCTTGCGTAGGGACTAACCAGATATATTTTATTTGATTTATGCTCTTCTAAGGTTTTCTTTGATTTTGGTTTTCCTTTTTTAGTCTTTTTAGTTTCCAGGTAATTTTTCTGATTTAAGAACTTTTTGTTCCTCTCATTTGACATGGCTAAATTAATTCGATTTGCTTTGCAGCGGGTCTCAGCTCCAGTCGGAGGCATTTGCAGAGTGGCGGGGCTAGTATAGCGGGCAGTTTGCATGGCATCAATAGCGGTAATCTGATCATACCACCCGCCCCATTGCCACCCACGAGTGTGCCACCGCCGCCACACATATGCATTGCCGGTGTGGACATGGGACACGGCCTAATGTCCAACGGGGAGGATGACGACGATGATGATCTGGACATGGATGAGGACGATCTGGTCGCGGACATATTCATCAACGATGTGCATTTCGATGAGGACAACATTGATCATGTCAACCAAATGGCAAACGTTTAACGATGGTTTAGAGCATTTTTAGGCATTTTTATCGTGACTTTCAGTTTCGGTTTTAAGACGCATTTAGACTAAGGCTAACTAGGTAAATGGCGAACAGAGCAGAGCAGAGCAGAGAGGAGAGCAACTTTGCAGAGCAAGTGAAGTAGTTTTACATATAGTACATACATACACACTGGTACACACACTGTCACACACGAAGGACAGACGAAGGACAAGATAAACGATAACTGGACAGAACAGATACTGAAAAAGAAACAGAAACAGAAACAGAAACAGTAATTCAAAAGTTAACAATACCTAAAAGACAAGAAATTATGCAAAAATGCGAATTGATTAAGACATAAATTTAATGAGCAAGCCAAGCGCGAAGGAGTAAGTAGGAATTAGAGGATAGCAGGAAGATAGCAAAACGATGGACGCTAAATAAGTACAGTAGGGCGAACATATTGTAGTTGCGATTAACACGATTAGCCAGGCGCGTTTCAATAGCAGAAAAAAGCGAATGATGGGTGGAGGAAGTAACAAACAAATAATAGCTACATTTAAATATACTATATTATACACATAGCGAAATATGTACGTATGGCAAAGAGGATGTGAAACAGCGGAGACGGAGAGTGTAAAAAGCAAGAAGGAGATAAAGTTGAAGTGCCGGAAGTACGATCATTTTCATAGCCACAAGAGACCGCAGACAAGGGAAAACCAAAAACAAAAAACAAAAAATAATAAATAAAGTTGTTGATTTTTATATTTGATACGAGTAATATTTAGGTGAAGCATAAATTGAATTAATTATACAACAAAATGCGAGAGACGATGAGCGTAAGCGCAAAATAAATGAATACACATTGTCGCGAACCGATAGATAAACCAATACAGAATAGAGGCAGCAGCAGCAAACACACACTAAAGGGCATAAAACAATAATAATTAACTACCTAATCATATGCGCATGACATGACTCCTTATTTACACATTTTGTACGTACAAAAAATCTTCGCCACTTGAAGCCAACACACAAATCAAACAAACAAGCAAAACAAACAAATAAAAAAACGCAGAGGCGAGAGGAGCGAAAAATGCATAAATAAAAGAATTAGTGACTATCAAAACCGTATCTTCCAGCAAAGAATAAAAGCGCAGAGTTAAATGAAGCTAGATCAAGGAGTTTATAAGCGAAGCAAATTAAATACAAACATTAATTAGCGGCCCCCAAAAAATGGTAAAAAATAATGGATTCGAGAAACGGAAATGGAAAATGGGTTGGAGAAACGGGATAAATTCGGGAAAAAGATTTTTGTCTATTTAAGCACATTTTTATAAACATTTAAGGCGAACAAAATATTTATAAAAATGTATACGCTAAAGGGAACGATAATAATAAAATAAATTATACAAGAAACTAAACAAAAATGAACTAAACACAAATAAACAATCGAGGAATCAATTTCAATTTAATTTCCATGTGTGCCAAATCAAGATTTGGCAAACGTTTACATCAACCAACTATTATTATTATTATATTATAGTGTTATATTTTATTGTATTATAATTATTTCAGTGTATATTTTACGGTATATATTTCAGTTTCAGTCAGTTTCCTCCGTTTTGGAGCTCTCAATCGATAGTAAATTCCCTCTAATGTTTCGTAAAGTAAAATGAATAAGTATTGGTTTCATAGCGCACGTACGTTTTGCAACAGAAAACTTTCGAAATTAATGAAAATGGCTTAAATCAGCGAAGGAAACTTAAAACCGTTTAACGTAAAAAACCCATTTATAATAAACGTATGTAGGTGTTACAAATGCTAAATTAATAAAAATAAAACAAAACAAAAATAATTAATGAGTAAAACAGAAAAGTAAATACAATTACCTTGATGAAGTAAAACGTTGTTAAATTGTTGCATAAAAAAAAGCATAATGATCAAGTAAGTCCTAAGAAATAATTCATATAAACAAAACTTTAGTTTAAGTGTACAAATTTTGTTGTTGTATTGCATAAAACCAAATATTAAAAAAAAAATGAGGATGAAACCCAGAAACCAACAATTCAATTAGTTAATAAACAAAATCGGAATTTGTGTTTTAGCAATAAAAACTAAAAAAATTAAAAATAAATTAAAAAGGTAATAGTACTAAAGCCGAGAACCTAATGAAAATGCAAATAAAATGTTCGAACAAGAAAGCGCCAAAAGAAACCAATCCAAACCAAGAAAGAGTTGTTTTAAAACTAAAACCAAAACGTTTACTAAAGTAAAGTAACACAAAAAGTTAAATTAAAACACCCCAAAATGAGCAAATGTTAAATTTACAATTAAACCTAAAATTAAGCCACAGGCAGGGCAAGGAACACACACAGATGAATCCAAAACAGTATTCAAATCCGAATCCGAGACCAGAAACAGGCAGTCAGAAATCAAATTCAGAATCTCAGGCGCACCCATTGGCACCAAACGTTGCGTCTTGCCAAATAACAAAAAAAAATAGTTGAAATATAATAAATAATACGCCAAAGAAACCAAAAATTTCAAATTAAAAGGAAAACACCTACAAAAACAATTCCATGTTAACATTAAATATAAATAAAGGTAATTAAATAAATGAATAATAAAACCAATTGAATTTCAAAATGTTTATAGAATTTTTCAATCACTTTGTATGCTAGCGGGGCGTTTGTCTTTTCACAGAAAGGAATTGAATCCATTAAATTATTGATATTAAAAAAGTTTATTTCGCAATATTTTTTTAAACAGAATTACGATTGATGTTGTTACAGAGTACTTGACAGCAGGAACATTATATTGCAGGATTATATTTAAATGCATACAAAAACGGATTGATTGTAGATGATAGCATGTTTAATCCAATCAATTTTCGGAATTTATACGAAATTTCTCCAACATTTTGTTGATTGCCTGTTCATCGCCTTCGATTTTTGCCTTGTCCTGCTGCAAAATCTCTTTAAAAGTTCTCTGTTTGGTGCCAACCAGATAGAAATCCTCATCGGATATGGTAACCTGGGCATCGGCACTGGCCGCACTGCCCTCATAGATGTTCAATGCTTTGAAATCAAAGACTACAATGAGATGATCAACGGTGCTCCACGACCAATGGTCCAGCACTCACTCACCCATGCTCTTGATGAGCTTGCCGTCGGCATCGGTGAAGTTGAACTGAAACGTGTTGACCACAGTGCGCCGGCCGGGGTCCGATTCCTTCAGCTTGTTGCGTATTTTATCAATGATCTCGTCGCTCTTCATGCTGACTGGGACTGTGTACCCGTTGAGTGTGGCTGCTCGACTAATTTAAGCGCTGAGGCCAGCAATTGAGGCAAACTCTGTGCTCTGCGGATTAGGGCCCTGCTCGTCGTCGCTTTGCATAATGCTTAATTAAAGTCAATTTGTTTCATATAGAGACATGATTGAAGATATTGATGTGGGCGGGCGTTGGGGGCAAGAGAAAATCCAAGAAAACACCTCGAAACTTTAAGTAATCATAATCCGGGGCAGTAGGTGTATTTTGGAACTTAAAAACTAAATATTAAAGAAAGTCAATGGGGCAAACGCTTAGCTTAGATGATCTATGGCTTCCACAGCTTCAGCAGTCCATCCTCGCTGTAGCTGG
Organism: Drosophila subsilvestris; assembly: GCA_035043285.1. NCBI lineage: Eukaryota > Metazoa > Arthropoda > Insecta > Diptera > Drosophilidae > Drosophila > Drosophila subsilvestris. The sequence goes on from JAWNNB010001746.1 coordinate 12,064,199, forward strand.
CCAGAAGATTCTGATGCGGATGATGGGACAGGCCAATGACATCCTTTTCGTGAACCTATTAAAAGACAGTATTTAGCCAGAGAACAGCAACGAGTGTCACATATCAGGTTAAAACTCACATTCAAGGTACGTTCCAGTTTGCCAGAGGAAACGGAGAAACAGTAGAGCACCTGATCCTCGCCAGCACAGTAGATGAACTCACCGCGCGGCGAAAGCGTAGCCGAGATGAAGGCTCCACCCTCGCGCTTACCCGACGAGAATGAACGCACAATCTGGCCCTGCATGTTCATGATTACCACCGTGTTGGATCTGTTGCAGACGATAAAGTGCTCGGGATTCTTGGGCAGGATGAGGACAGTGTTGACCGCCAGCTCGTTGCCCAGCGGCTTGTAGGTGGCGACGCACTCTGTGGTTTTGAGGGACCAAACCTTGACAGTGCCATCGGAGGAGGCGCTGAGTACGCTGTGGCCGTCGGGCGTGAATGTGGCCTCGTTGACAAACGATGAGTGACCCTTAAACTCCTTGAGCATCTTGCCCGACTTCAGGCCGTGCAGTCGCACCGTAAAGTCAAATGAGGCACTCAGCACTTGGCTGTTATCGCGTGAGAACTGCAGACAGGTGATGCCCTTGGTGTGCGCCTTCTCGAACTTCCGCAGGCATTGGCCGGTGATGATGCGCCACACCTTAATCTGGCCATCCTGGGCACCCGAGGCCACCATTTCAGAGTCGCGCGAGAAACTCACAGCTAGAACAGCCTGCTCCATCATCATGAACTGATCCTGCGCCTGGTATTTCAAATCCTTTCGCACTTTGCCAGTGGTGAAGTTCCACACCTCCAGGAAGCCGTCAACACTGCCAGTTATCAGGTACTGGCCATCGGGCGAGAATTGCGCACACTCCACGTGCGACTTTTGCCCGAACTTGATCTGCCGGAACAGCTGGGTGGGATACATTTCCTCCTCCTGATCTTTCATTGCCGCCTTGCCGCGGAACAAATCGATCGTGGTGCCGGGCGGAAGGAGTCCCTGATGCTGTTGCCACTTCAGAGCTTGGCCCAGCAAGGCCAGGAGCCTGGACGATGGCACCACATGCACCTCACCGCTCAGCTCCTGGGAGATGGCCGTGCGGCGCTTCTCCTTGCTGCTGCCTTCCGCATACGCCTCGCGGGGATCGAAGTATGCACGCTGCAGCATGTTCTCTGCAAAAGATCCGCACATAAACGTCTATTCGAGCAACACAAAATCCAAGAGAATACCCAAATGAATGTACCGCTCGGGCTCCTGCTGCTTCAACATGCTCATGGGATCCGTTTGCCGCAACAGAGAACGGGCAGCGCCCAGCTCGCGCAGTTCTATCAGCTCGAGCACGATTTGCTCATAGAGATTGAGCAGTTTCTTGTCGGGCAGCTTCAGCGATTGCGTCACCTTCAGCACCGTGTCCCAGTGGCCATTGGAGATATCCTGGACGAAGCCATCGACGCTGTCCACTGTGTTGAGGGAGACGCCAGTTTCCTCCTGCGGTACGTGAACTTGATTAATTTGATTTGGGAGGAGGCTTGTACTCACCTGCAGGGTCTGCAGCGTCTTCATAAGATTGGACTCCTTTAAATATTGCTGTATAAGCCGAATCACGCTGTTTGGGGTGGGTGGGAAGGCAAATTACACATGCAAGACAGCTGAGACACCATATATGTACTCACTCGGCTGATTCGATTTCAATGGACATGCTGCGAAAGTGTCAAACGAAATGGAGTCCGTTTAAAATCAGTTTGTTTGTTTTATTTACAATTTTCTGAAAATATTGACAAAAATGCGTCTTGGAGATGACAATTGGGCACAGTAACTTTGCCGGCAACAGCTGTAAGTAATCGGAATTTGAACGCAATAGTTCGAAGCACGCCTATCGATTAATCAGCTGTTTAATCATAAAATGTGCATTATATCCATTTATTGTGAAATTAAGACCGTGTCCTATTGAAAAAACCACGAGATTACCTTCAATCCGTTGGCATTTGTATCTGCATTATATAGATGATTCCATATGCATCCATCGGATGTGGGAGATCATCTGTACTTCATTGCCATTCCCTATTTACATTGCATTACAATAAATGGGAATTATCCGGTTAATTGGTAATTACGACTAGCATTTAACTAATTACCTTAGGTTAAGATTTGTGTTAGATCTGTGTCTTCCCCCACTCCACTCCAGGCCACCAGCTGTTGGTGGCAACCAAAACAAATAATGGCCACTTTCCCGCTTTTTTTGTCTTTTCGGCGGCAAATGACGATCTGTTGGTGGTTAGTTTTACTCGACCAGCCGCACAGTACAGTACAGTGCCTTTTTTCTTGACGCTAATCGTGATCTGGCAACAGCCACAGCAACACAAAAAATCCAGCATCACAATTGAGAACTCACTTCCCCACTGTTTTTCGGGTGTAGATCGCAGCCTATCTGCCATGATGTCCGTAGCAGCAGCCAGCGCCAAGCAGGGAAAGAAGTTCGCCGAGGGCACGCAGCCCTTCACGGTGCTCATCGAGGGCAACATTGGCAGCGGCAAGACGACCTATCTGAATCACTTTGAGAAGTACAAGGACGAAATCTGCCTGCTGACGGAGCCTGTGGAGAAGTGGCGCAACGTCAACGGTGTGAATCTGCTGGAGCTGATGTACAAGGATCCCAAGAAGTGGGCAATGCCCTTTCAATCTTATGTCACGCTGACCATGCTGCAGGCGCACACAGCGCAAACCGACAAGAAGCTAAAAATAATGGAGCGCTCCATTTTTAGCTCCCGGTAAGTCCGCACCCCCGCGCGCCCCCTACGCTGTAGATCCGGTTTTAACCATCTCGCCTTAGGTACTGCTTTGTGGAAAATATGCATCGCAATGGTTCGCTGGAGGCGGGCATGTACAACACGCTGCAGGAATGGTACAAGTTCATCGAGGAGTCCATACACGTGCAGGCCGATCTCATTATCTACTTGCGAACATCCCCGGAAGTGGCGCACGAACGCATCCGCCAACGTGCCCGCTCCGAGGAGAGCTGTGTGCCGCTCAAGTATCTCCAGGAGCTGCACGAACTGCACGAAGATTGGCTCATACATCACCGCCGTACGCAGGCCTGCAAGGTAAGTACTCGATCGTGTCCACAGATGCACGGGAGATACTTGAATGAAGAATCTTTTTTGCCGATGTTTCAGGTGTTGGTGCTGGACGCCGACTTGAATCTGGAGAACATTGGCAGCGAGTACCAGCGCTCGGAGACGAGCATATTCGATGCAATCTCAGGCACGCATCAGCCGTCGCAGGTGCTGGTGTCGCCTAGCAAACGCCAAAGAATGTCCAGATAACCAATCCGCTACGATCTGATCTGCTCCGGCAGACAATATCCCTAGTACCTAATTTTCTTAAGTTTAATGACGATGTTGTTGTTGTGCTCATTCCGGTGAGCCGCACACAATCGAAGGCAATGGAAAGGTTGACCCCTAACCCTAATAGAACACTTCCATCCTATGGTAAACACACCTACTTAAACAATTATAATCACATTATATTCTATTCCACTTAATGTAGATCATAAGTCCAAAAATTTTAATAAAAGCGTATATGTCTACTATGTTAATTGAAAGGTTTCTTGTTGATTTAGTTTGGTGTCAAAATTACACGCTTTATGTTTCATATAAAAGTACATTTAAATATGTATTTTGTTATTTGCAATTGAGTTTACTTATGCTCTAGTTCCTAATTAATGCCGATGTTCTTGGCTGTGCTCTGGCAGGTCGCGTTTTTGTCACTTTGGTCCATTCATGATGGGCGGACGGACACCCGGAATGGTGCCCAGTGGCGGTGGCGGCCCCATCATGGCCATGGGATTCATGATGGGTGGCGGACGCATGCCAGTCATCATGGGGTTCATCATGGGCGGCATAAACGGCATGCCGGGCATGCCAGGACGTGGCGGCGCACCCATATTGGGCGGTGGTATGGACACGCCCGATGGCTTGGGTGGTGCCGAGGAGGGTCCGCCAGCAAACGGATTGTTCGTTATCTTGCCGGCCTTGAATGCCGCCGTGGTGGCATCAATGAGATGCTGCGCCTGCTCCTCCATCCACTTTTGGTAGTAGAACTTCACATTGTCGCGATGCTTGCGGCCCGTGCAGTGTGTTTTTCGCACCGAGGGCGAGTCGTGCGTCAGGTAGGTGTCACAATAGTCGCAGTAGTACTTGGGCATGTTGCTGCTTTGTTTTCAAACCAATTTTATCTTTGGTTTATTCTATTTGATCAAAAAATTCAATATTTTCGCTTTATTTATTTGTAATTTTTTCTATAGTAAGACCGTATGTGGCCAGGGTTGTCAAGGTTAGCCATAGACAAATATCGCTTAGTTCCCGATACTATCATTTGACATTCCAACCGGCTTTTTCATCCAGATCGTTCAGATTTTAAATTTGTACAAAAGAAAATATAGTTTAATGTAAAAGAAATATACACTGTTAGCCTATTTCAATTAGATTTGCCAGTTAAAAATTAATATAAAAATTACGACGGTAGACATTTTAAATTAAATGGTAAGATGGAACTATCGATAGCATCGATAGTGCTACTACATGTTTTATTGAATGCGTTTGTAATTTAAATACGTAGGATTTTATGTGTGTTTGCTCTTAGTTCAAAATATTTTAATTGCTTTTTCAAGTAGTTGATCTTCTATCGATAGTGATCAATACTCCAACGATTGTGCCGATAGTGAGCAAAAATTTATGTATCGATAGTCCTATCGAAGGTTGTGCAGCTCTACCGCAATCCAGGCTCAAGCCTAGTACTGAGACGCGCTAAATTTTCGGTCGACCGAAAGTGCTGTATATTCCGCTCGGTGCCTAGTGTGACCAAAGTGGGCACTCTGCATGCTCTACGGTTACACTGTTTTGTGTTTGTTTACAAACAGAAATCCGTTAAAATTTCATATGTTGTATTAAAGCAAGCAGAAATGTCTTATTTGTGGGCGCTGTGGAGCTGGAGGACGATAATGCACACTGCAATATTGTATAGATCCGATCCTGCAGGACAGATATGCAATCAACATTGTTTTTATTTCCTTTGGATTGATTAAACTGAGTACCGGTTATAAAATTAATAAATAATAATATCCACACAATCTGTATTCATTCGACTGCCCTAATTAGATTACATTTGTCTTCATTATTTCCCTTTTGTAACTGGCTTTCCATTTCTAGAGTGTGTGTGTGCGTGTATGTGTGTCATTTGGACGACGTAAATGGAAATATTTCACATTTCCGATCGAGATGGGAAAATACCATCGGTTACTTTTCTAGTATGTATCGATTAGCATTTAGCAGGGAACTGAGTACCGGTCTGCGAAACGCCTTCTGCGAAATTTTCGGTCGACCGAAAAACAGGGATGATTTCTTATCGGTTTCATACGAATATCATCCCTGATTTCGGTCGACGGAAAATTTAGCGCGTCTCAGTACTAGGCTTCATCACTAAATTTTGACCGGCGAAACGAGCAAGACGTGCGCGCGGATTGTTATCGGTCTTGATTTCGTCCACACCTTTTGAAAGTTGCGAATGAGCGGGGAACACGCGTACGTACCGGCAATAAAGAGAGTAAAGCCCATAAAAACGTAATTATTACAAAATCGTGTTCGGCGTGTCAATTGGTTGGTTTTGTTTGTCGGTTCGGGTCGTGTCGGTTCAGACCACGTTAATGCATAATGCGGTGTAAAGTGCAGAGCATAAACCAGTTCACAGTGTTGTCCCAAACGCCGGTCCCGGCTTGCTTTCAATTAAACCAGTGCCAGGCAGCAGCAGCAGCGTTGCCCCAAGCGACCAACTAGTTTGTGTGCGTGTGCAACAGCAGCAGCGCAGCCACAGAGAACGGCCAAAAGCAAAGGAATTTATGCGGCAGCCGAGAGCCGAAAACAGACAACAATAGGTATAGGAGCAGAGGAGACCACTGAGAAGCTGTGGAGGATTCAAGCCCAGAAGTTGTTTGACCAGTTACCCTGCTCTCTGTCTCTGTGTGTGTGTGTGTGCGTCTCTCTCCCTCTTTTTGTTTTTTTTGGCTAAAAGGCAGACGCAGAGATAGTGTGTGTGCGTCTGTGTGTGTGGTATGAATCTAGTGCCCGATCCGTACGTGAGCAGTGCCCCAAGTCAATGAGGAGGAGGAGCAGCAGCAGCTAGTGAAGCAGCAGCCAAGAGATGCCCTTCGTACAGCGCGTGGTGCAACCCGTTAATGTGGCCCAAGCCACTGCCGCCAGCCTTGGGCATGCCTCGACACGCTTCCACTGTGCGCCCGGCAAGTGCAAAAACAACAACTGCATCAACAAGCAGTCGCCAGAGGCGGGAACGGATGTCGCCGATTGCCGGGCCACCTCCCCCACCTCGCCCTCGCTGACCAGAGTGCTGGTGCACGTGAACGGCGATGGAGAGGACGGAGCCGGTCAGCCACACCCACCGGCGGCCCTGCCCATGAAGAAGCTGAAGCAGCACGTGGAATTCCTGTCGACCTCGCCGACGCACGGCCCGGGTCGTGCGTCCCAGTCGCTGCCCAATTCGCGGCATCCCAGCCAGCAGCGTCCGACGACGGCGCGGAATGCCAGCGCCCCACATTCGCCCACAGCCGGCTCCTCGAAAGTCGTCTCCGGCCACGAGTTCGACTCCATCAGCAACATCACCCTGAGCAATGCTCTGCGGCAGCTGGCCAGCCTGGTGCTCATCGCCAGCGACATCTTCGACGATCTGCAGCGGGACCTGCAGTCGGTGGGCGAGCGGGCCGGACGGGTCCAGCGCAAGATAGCGGCCGTGGAGCGGCGCGTGTGTGCCTACGATCCGAAAATGGTCACAGTTCGTAAGTATCTCTGAATGCTACACCAGCCTCCAAGTGTTTCCTTTTAATTAAATGAATACAATTATGAATACTGTCCACATTCCCATTCATTGCTATGGCAGAGGGCGTGGGGGAATGGCAAAGTCAAGTGCGTTATCAAAGGCGAGGCTTATCTTTTGTCATCTCTCTCTCCGGTCTCCCACTTCTCGTGCGGCTCTGTATGCGCGGCGGTGCTGCCGCTTCTGTGTGTGTGTGTGTGTGTGTGTGGGTGGCGGACAGGCGGCGGTAGCATGAAACGTGCTGAAATCTTATCTGCTTTCGCAAAACTCAGTCGGGAATTCAATTTGCACACAGGCACAAAGAGGACGCAAGAAACAAAAAAGAAAACAAAAGTAAAAATGAGACAAAGGCGAAGCTTTGAATACCCTACAATGCATAAATAAATATGTACATATATACAGGAGTACATACACAACGGAAATTAAAATATAAAAAATGCATAGTTAAATCCTAAATAGTTTTTATATTGTAAATATAATTGAAATAACTAAAATTCATTAATTAATCTTTGGTTCAAACTCCTCTTCGCAATGGTTGCCATATACCCCTTCCACTTAAAGGGTATATTTTAAAAGAGGCCTCTCGGGCCCACAGAGAAAACGTAGAAATTAACACCTTGTTTATTTTGCCGCCTCCTCCGCTTTGTTTTCCCATTTGTGGGTGTGGGGCGTAGATAGAGATGGGATAGGAGCCCCACTCCATGGCCCCTTGTTCACACAATTAGTTCCTTCGGCCAGCTCCGCCAACTACAATTACAGCGGCGGAGCACACAGCAGAGCAAAGCAGTAAAGAGCAAAGCAGTAAAGAGCAAAGCAGTACAGAGCAGTGCAGTGAGCAGAGATAAGCAGTCTTGAGTCGTTTGGCTTATTGTTTTTCGCGACCTTGTGTTAAATTGTGGCTAACACGAATGGCCATTTATGTGCCCCACTCTCTCTCTCTCCCTCCCTCCCTCGCCCACCATAATTATTTGTGTGGCACAACAGCAACAGGTTATGCAGTGGCTGTCAAACTATATGAACCGTAATTTCGGTTCTCCATTGCTGTGTGCATTTTTTTCCAGCATGCACAGCACTTTATCGTTTTTCGCTGGCAAATCCAAATTATATATATTTTTTCACTTGAAAATGTTCAATAATTTCATGAAAATCTCGACGCCCGACTGGCTCGACGCTGACTGCAGCATTTTTCCTTTTTGTATTTTTTTTAAATTTGTTTTCTTCTGCTTTGTGATTGCATGAGGAGTGGCGACGGGCAGAGTACGTGGCGTGGCGTGGCGTAGCGTAGAGTTGGCCCATCCATTGTCAGCTGTCATTTTGCAAGACTCACTTTGCTTACCTTTGCCCCTGTCCCCCCCCTCTCCAGAGCTCTCTGGGTGCCGTGCTGCTGCTTGTCAGCTGCTCAAGGCACAGGCACAGCTGCCTTTGACTCTCTGCTTCTGTCTCTGCCTCTGCTTGTGCCACAAAATGTCGCACTAATTGTTCAGGTATTGAAGCTCGATAAAGAACAAGAACACAAAGAGGCAATAAAGGTTGTTAATTTTGCAAATGGCAATGGAATTTCATCCCCGACCCCCGCCCCCCCGCCCTGCCATCTCACCTGTGTGCTCTAGTCATTAATGTGCCCATATTAGAAATGCCATTACATCGCGCCATTTGTGGCAAATGTTAACTACCACTCCACCATGCCACGGCCACTACCACTACCACTGCCACTCCGTTCCGAAAAAGGGGGCTGAAAGTGGTTGTAGCTGTGGCCAAAGAGCAGCCATGCGTGAGATACAGCCGGTCGGCTGGCTCCTGCAATTCTTTCCGCAGAAAACGGTTACCGTTGGCTGCCTCTCTCTGTGCCTGTGGCCCTCTACCTAACCAGCCATCAATCGATCTGCCAACATGTTGCAGTGTCAGGCTACATATATGCTACTACTATATGCTACGTGACTGGACTGATCAAGCAAGAAATGTTTATGCGCAGCGGGCGCTTATTGTACTCTCGCCGCCGCCTGTTGTACTTAGAATAATACTTAGATACAGTAGTGCACACGTTTGTGTGTCTGCCACATGTGAGCGTGGGCCATCCATCCCAAAAAGATACAAACAACACAAATGCCCAAAAGGCTTTTGCAGGAAACAAAAATTTGTAATTACAGCCACAGTGGGGCATAAATAAAGCGCGCGCGAGGCAAGAGAGACCGAAAGACCAGAAGAGAGATATGGCCCGCATCCGAACACCGAAAACTGAACACAACAACAACGCAAAACCTGTTCCCACCTGCAACATTTAGCTGCCATTGCGTGTGTCTGTCTGTCTGTGTGTGTGTGTGTGTGTGTGTGCTGCCACAAAACTAAACAAACAAGCCAACGAAAAATAAAACCAGCAATGAAAATGTTCAGCCAAAAAAAAAAAAAAGAAGAAAGATACATACCAAAAAAAAACAAAAAACAAAAAGAAAGAAAGAATAAAGGAAAAACACTGATACAGATACATAGTGCGTTTGCTGTCTGCCCCGTTCGTATCTGTATCTATGTATCTCTGTGTTTCGGTCTGTCTGTCTGTTTGTATCTCTCCTTTTTGTCTTAAACGCATTATTTTTCAAGTGCGCTGATGAGCATTTGATTGTTGCAGCCCAAAGTTTGCCCAGGGGCGGCCGCCCCCTTTTTTTCGTTGTTTTTCTTTTTGGGGCCAATCCACTTCAGTTCATCTCCATTCGGATGGGATCGTTGCGCTCATCCTCTGGCTGGAATTCTTGCTGGATTTTTTCTTCTTTTTTTTGTTGTTGTTTATTTTCCCAACATTTTTCTCTCACTTGAAGCGCAAAACCGAAATGTAAACCAACCAAGCAAAAGAACCGCCAGATACAGATAAATAGACGCGTCTGTCATCGTCTGGATGTAAACAACACGAAGGAGCACGGGACACCAGTCGCGGTACCGGCTCTGAATTTGAGAGTTTATGCAAAGAAAGGGGCTTAAAGGAAGGGGCTTAAAGGAGTCATGGATGTTCCTTATTTCCTGAGATTTTCTTTTTTTTATTTGTTTTTATTTTTTATTATGTTTAATAAACCCCTTCCAATTGGAAATCTTTGGTGAAGTTTCTCGAATGATGCTTTTTTTATTGTATAAATTTTCCATAAGCGAACGGATATACTTTTTTTATATTTAAATCCACAAACAGAGAACTTTGCGAGGTTTATTTTTATTTAAAAGCTAATGTCAAAGTGCTGTTGATGGAACTGTCTGATTAGTTCTAAGACTTTTTCTTAGTCTTAGGGAATCTACTTGCCATATTCCTCAGTTCCACAGACAAACTTGGCCTCTGGCTTGTACAATATTTACTCGCCGTTGCTCTCTGCGTCTCTCTGCCTTTTAGATAATACTTTTGAGGCAGGTTTTTTTTTGTGTTCCTCTGCTGTGCTCGGCTGTTTACCCAACTTGGTGCAAGTGTAGCAGCAGAGCAGCCACTTAAGGCCACAAGTTCAACGGCAACAAACACACACGCAGAGCAGCAAAAGAGCCAGCCGAAGGAGAGAGGAAAAGATTACTCGTTGCGTGCCTCCACTCGCGACTGACTGGAATCTGCAGATTGATTGCCGATCGTGGCCGGGGCTGCAGCACAGGCCGCATTTTTGCACGTTTTCGCTAGCCAGGCGCAGAGAACCAAAACCAAATGGCCAATATAAATGGAGCCCAAGTTATTGCCGGAGCTTTGATGAATTTCTAGGCAACCGCAAGAGCAGCAACTTCAGCAGCAGCAGCAGCAGCAACAAGAAGAACGACAACCGCAGTCAGAAGAACGCACCTTTTCAGTCATTGAACTTTAAGCTATGCGTCGTCGTCCCCCTCCTCCCCCCGACTACTCCGACTTGCCACAGCCCCAGCACCACTCACAGAGAGGCAGACCCATCGATAGGTTGAAAAGATCGAAGACTGAACGATTGGATAGCTGCTGTTTCGTTTGGATTTGAAGCGCTGCGCTTTTCAATTCTGTAAACCAAAGAATAAAAGAATGAAAGAACTTTCAAATTGATGTGTCTGTCTATCTGTCTGTGTGTCTGTCGTTGGCTTTGTCTGTTTACCTTTCAAGCTGCCTCTGACTCTTTGGTTAGGCAATATATTTATAGCAGACGGAGGGGAGAACCGCGTTTGATAGTGTCGCATGGCATCCGAGTCGTCGTGCCTTGATTAATGGCACTTTGAGGCCATTGAAGGGTCCCTCCAGTCTGCCTAAAAGCCTGTCGTAAACACCTTTTTGTTTTGGAGACTGCTGCACCCGCATTAACCAGCCAGCAGCCAGCAGCCAGCCACTTGTGGGTATCCCGCTGGACTTTCTAATCTGTTTTATACGCTTCTATTTGCATGTGGATGTGGAAAGAGAATGTGCTGGCAGCCCCAGGGTCCACCATGTCTCATATCAGTGGAAATTTAATGGCATTTCAATTAAATGCTGCAGCCAACGTGTTTTGTAAATAACCCAAAAAGCTAGACAGCAGGCGACAGCAGGACAACGGGCAGAGGACAAAGATACGACGGGATGCAGACAAGACAGGATAAAACGTGGGCGTTTAGGACACAGCACGGGGCATAGGAACAGGGGGAAAGTGCTGCGAAAATTGTGCGTTGGAATTTCCATTGGTAAAACTATAATAAAACACAGCCAAACACACACACACACACAGCCTCAGGGTCTGTGGCCGTGGCTGCATGCGATTTCAGTTTATAGATTCGTTCCACAAACCTGTACCACACGTACAATACACACACACTCTAACACAGGCAGCATCAGAGCATCATGCCACAGGTAAACAGCGTCACTAATCAAGCAAAGCAACGTGAACCCAGGGGCAGGGCGGAGCAGCAGCAAGCAGCATCGAGGAAGCAGCCAGCCTGGGAAGCCAGCGACCATTACTTGCATTACCATTGGAATTTCTCACAGAATTTCTCAGCCTCCTGCCTGCGAGATCTTCGACTCGAACTTGTTTCTGGGAATACTCTGCTGCCCAGAGAGGGAGAGCGAGAGAACTTCAAGTGCTTTTTCCACGTTCATTCTTCGTTTTTGGGAAGCTTTAAGGGTCCATTCCGGGGCCTTGAGGCAGCAGGCAAGGGACAGGGAGAGGCAGAGGCATTACATAAACGCATGGCACACATGAGGCAGGGCACGGCACGGCACGGTACAGGGAAGGCAAAATTGGAAACACTTTGTAGCCCATTGCGGCGTTTCATAATGCAGTCTTAATGTCCCTCCTGTCTGACTGTCTCTCTCTTTCTGTCTGACTGTCTCACCTGGAAGTCCTCTTCCTTTGTACCTTCCTGCTCTCCTTCCTCTCCTTTCTCTCTGTCTCGCTGCCTCTCTGCCTGTCTGTGCTGATTTCCGGACGACTGATTGCAACAGCAAGCAGCAGCAGCAGCAGCAGCAACTTGTGTTTCATTTTTCACTCTCATTCATCAGGCAAACATCACGCAATGCCGGGCGACAGATGAGCCAAGAGACTCGCTCCTGACCCTGTCCCTTATCCCTAGTCCTGTCGCCGTTCCTGTTCCTGTTCCTGCCTCGTCTGCCAGGTAAAACATTCGTTCCGGCCATTGTAAACCGCAGAGAGACAGCGACAGAGAGACGTAGAGAGAGACACTGTAAATGGTGCTGCCAAAATGTACGCTGTACGCTCTATGTTGCATGCAACCAACCAACCCGTTCAACCACCCTTAGCGCGTTGCATTCATAATTTAGCTCTGTCGTGGACGGGGGGTGGGGTCTCACCTGGATGGAGGACGCGTCAGTGCGAAAATTGCTTTGTTTGTGGCATAAAAACAAGTTTTTCCCTTGCCCAAAATTGGTCTCTCCCCCCGCGTGTCACGAGGGGAGACGCACAGAGGCACAGCTGATGCGCTCTGATCGTATCGTGGCTCATGTCATATGCAAATTAATCACAAGGGCCTGGATACTGTATACCCCAGTCCCGGGGGTGTGGCAGTGCCGTAATTGCATGGGAATTAATCCCGGAATTGATTCAAAGACAGGGAGCAGCAGCTGCCTCAAGCAGCGATAGCAGCAACCTTGTCAATGCCAGCCAGACATTAGGCTGGTCTATGGTCTGTACTATTTATGATATAATGGTCTAGGCTTTCGTTCTTAGATATCTTATCGAACGCGAGTACGTATCACATGTTTACACCGGCCTCCTCCTGATATGGATGCCAAGGTTTGTGTGTGTGTGTGTGTGTGTGCTTGTGGCAGTGTGTGGTAATACCTGGTACTAGTGCGTATTGGAGGGAGGGTTATAAATTAATTCAAGCGATCTTATGGGATCAGCATTGGGCACGCTTTTTGAACTGGAAAGCAATCCAACAAATAATCTCTAATGCTCTCGAGAAATAAAATTTCTCATAATGCACACGACATGCATTTTGGCTTGGCATTCTCGGGCATTCTCTTTGGCACTTTTCGCTTGTGCGTTAACGAATAAATCTCGAGGAAATGTGAGCAATAAGTGCAATGGAAACAATTGGGAGAAAGGAAAAAGAAATGTTAAAAAAAGAAAAATAACCAATAATCGGTTTTATTTGCATTACATTATTAAAACACACCCATCCCCTTAGGGGTTGACTCCTTTTATGTTGTCACCTCTACTCAATATCCATAAACCCTTCACTCCGCTTTCCAGCCCCGCTAACCAATCAGCACCACCTGGCTTCAATCTATCGTTTCGTATTCTTCTATCCCTTAGATGCCACGAAACGCGCCCAACAATCGCGTGATCTCTTCACGATTACGCGTATCTTTTATTCATTGTTGGTTGTAATTATAACTGAAGTTTGCGGCATTTACCCTGACTAAATGATGCAACAGAAGCAGCAGTTCTAGGCAGCAGCAGCTCCCCGCCTCGCAATTCATTAGATACAAAACACGTTGCTCTGATTGCCACTCCCTGCCTCCCGTCCGCCCCACTCTCTGCTCTTTTCAGATACTCTTTTGGTTCTGCTTTTGCTTGGGCCTTTCAGTGTTTTCAGTTTTGTTACATGCGCATGTTTTTTTTTTTTTGGAGAGAAACTGCGTTGGAGGAGATACTGAGACAGAGGCAGAGGCTTGACTGACATCATTTCGGATGTTTATCTTTTCATGTTGAACAACTGTAGCACATGCGACACACGAGGCCCACAACAACAATAGAAATCCTTTCGTAAATCTTTGAATTTCAGGTCAAGATTTTGGGTTTTTTTTCCCTAGCTTATTTAGTTGGCAAGAAATTATTGCCATTGAAAAGGTGGGATATACGAGTATATCCCCTCCCGCTTTGACCCAATTTTGGTATAGAATATTTTGTTGGGATAACTTGTTGCTTCTAAAGCCTCTCAGGGCATGTGAATGGCTGCTTTCACTTGATTTGCATATAGACAAAGCTGCAACGGTACCAAAATCATTTTCCATTATCCAAGAAAAAAAAACCGGAAAGACAACCCGAAGAGAGAGAGAGAGAATCTCCACTGCCTGTGCCTGTCGCGGTTGGAAAGCCTGAAACTTGCGCAAGACAAGAGCCTCTTATGCAGCCACCGTCGCCGCCTCGTAATGGCCAATTAAGCCGCGTCATGCCGTCAACCAGTCAGGCAACCCAGAGAGTCATTCATTCAGCCATCCAGCCAGTACAGTCCATAGATGTTGCATTTTGATCAGCTTAAGCGGGGCATGGAGCTGAAACTGGAGCTGCAGCCATATGCGTGGCAGAGTGCGTGGGTAGCTGACTCTGTGCCAAGTCATGGCTGCCCCCCATTTAAAGGCAGCAGTGGGGGAGGCCACGCCGTAAGCTCTCTCCCAAAACCTCGAAAAGGGCCCCAAAATAACAAAAAGGGGCAGAAAGAGTTTTGGCCTCGGGAATGACGGGCTGCAGGTGAATGTGTAGCCGCGGGCTGTGGGTGTGGTGGGCACGGAAGCTGGTGGAACGCGCTCAGCCGTGGCATGCCCCACCCACTGGCTGTACGTTTATTACGCACATGTGTGTGAGGCATGATGCCCCAGGCCCATGTGGGCTATCATTTACGCTAAATGCACACTGAAAGCGGTAATTAGATTGTCTATGCCCCGAAAATCCATGCGGCCACTTGAGACAGAAAAAGGAAACAGAAACAGTTACAGGAGCAGCAGCAGCAGCAGCTGGAGGTTCACTTTAGGGCTTAGGGAGGGCGTGCAACCATTAAGGGTAGAAACTGAATGTGTTTTTAGAGTCGCTTTAATACGCTTAAGCCGAAAACCAGATAGAGATACGGATATAAAAACAGGCAGAGAGCTAGGCAGATACTTACTTTTGCCTGAGTACCACATACCACACGTGGCAGTGGGCCTGACAGATGTGCCCGAAGCGAAAGAGAGAGAGAAACGAGAGATGAGAGATCTCTTTGATAGAGTTTTTGTAATGTTTGCGGTTTCTGCCACAATTCCAGCTAATTCCAAGGTTCCACAAAGTTCAGGAGAACCCAATCCCAAAGCGATTAAAAACCCAAAAGCTCGGCCAGATTGAAATCTATAGACAAATGGCAAAGCCAAACCAAAACGAGATCTGGCTCTCTGTTTGTCTGTCGCTCTGCCGCTCTGACTCCAGCAACGATGATGGCGTCGGGCCACCAAAGATGCCGACTCTCAGATATTGGCTACATTGTGGGGCCCACAGATACAATCCCAGCACGCAGAAAAAAAAGCTACAGAGCTCAAATCGTGTTTTTTTTTTGTTTGGGATGCCTCTGCCTTTGCCTTTGCCTCTGCCTTGACTCTTGTCTGCGGTGTAGGACCAGAAGTTCAGCACGAAATGCAATTACAATGCCCTGACATTAGGGCAATTCGAAAACGGGGCAGGCAACAGAGGCAGGGGCAAGTTAGAGTTCGACAGAGAGAGAGAGAGAGAGAGAGGAGAGAGCCGCAGATAGGAGTTGGTTAGCCGCATTTTTGTGACGCTTAGCCAAGCCCAGACTCTGGACAGTATAGGGGAACAGGGAAGCTGTCGGAGGGGCTGCCCAGCCATGATTACAATGCCGCCCAAGCGGAAGAGACGTAAATTATGTTATAATCCAAACCGGCGACGGATATGGCGCTGGATCTCTGAGGGAGGAGAGGCGGAGAAACTACCATTCGGAATGTGAAAGATTGTTCATGTCAAAGATTTTGATTGTTTATTTTTGTCCATGTTTAGAGTTGCATATAAAAAAGAAAGGATACATTTTGTTTAGGATATACATATACAACACTTTGATGCTCTAACATTTTATCCAAAGGGGGAGGGGGGATGGATAATTATTCTTTGTGCTTTTCTCGATTATGGAAGCTTAACATCTCAGTTATTCTATGAAATTCAGTGGTAAAATCTTCAACCTAAACATCAAATTATGCTCCCCAGTTGTTCTCCTTATTTCCCTTTCGCACTTTTCGCTTGTGCGTAGAATTCTGGGAGCAAGGTAGCAGCTATAAAGAGCTAAAATAAGTCACAGCTTACTCCCTTCCTTTGCAGCTTATTGTATAAAAAAAAGAAATAAAAAACTCAAGAGTAAAACTCTACAACGAAACAATACTCAAAACTCTGCGACTGTCTGGCCGCTATGTGAAGCTGTTGCTCTCTTTGTTTACCTCCAATTCGAAATTTAAAAGGGGAACCCAAACCGGAACCCTTGTGGGCCATGCCATCCCATGCCATCATCCATCAATTGGGTCAAATGCTGATTCCCCTTTTGTTTAATTTCTCGAGCAGTCAATGAGCCGTGACGCGGATGCGGATGCGAATGCGGAAACAAACCGAAAAAGCATTGCCATTGCTCTCCTTTTCCCCTGGATATGACTAGCACTGGGTCACGGGACTAACAACTGTGTAGCTGTAGCTGTAGCTGTGTGGTTTATGCCCTTTTTTGTTTAGTTTGGGTGGTAGCAGGAAGGGTGGTTGCAGGAACCGGTACTTAAAGTGTCATCAAATGGATTCGCATCGGGAGGAAATGCCGCATAATTGTTTGACAATGCAACAAAACACACATAAAATAATCAACGTACATACATATGTACAACCCTCGATCAATCGCTGGCTCAAGTGCGCCCAAGCCCTAATGCTGTTGTTAGGCATTGAATATATTTTGTTGCCCCCTTCCCGATTTCTATTCGAACATCCGGCGAGTGATGAGTGGCGCTTCCAGCAGCAGAGCAGACTTCGCGGTGCAACTGTCACACAACCGGAAATGCAACCTGGCGTTTGAATTCCAATTCAAAGCGTGGACAATGCCATTTTAATGAGGCAGTTTAGCCTCCATTTAGGGGCTACAGAAAAAGAGAAAATATGCAACTCAAAGGCGGGAGGGACACACACATTGTGCGTGCGTTGCATTAATGAAATCATAAAACGTTCCGCACAGGGGGCTAGGCAGAGCAACGCCAAAGATCAGCAACAAAAAAGTTCACGGCTTCAGTTTTAATGAGCACACTGACCCAATTCGTACGTGGTACGACGGGGATGGGAATGGGAATGGATATTGCTTTTGCATTGTTTTGCAATTGCCAGAGAGTGGGAGAGACCAAAGTCCAACAGCAGGGAGAGATCCAGCTGGAATAGAGTTCAATAAACTTGCCACTCATCTGAAATACTCCCATCCATCCATCCATCCAGGCAGCTGTTGTTGCGACTCACAGCGAAGCAATCTGGTTCCGCCTGCTTGTTTGTCGCTTGTTTTTTATACAAAATGCATTTCACATTTCACATTCACAACAAATAAATAAATAAATTCTCCCAACGCTCAAAACATTGTCAAGTCCAAAAAAACGAAAGGGAGGCCAACAAACTGGAGGCGATCCTCCATTGGCGGCATTTGAAAGTGTAAATGAATTTGTTCTTAATTATTATGGGGACTTTTGGGGCGCAGCAGCAGCAGCAGCAGCAGCCAAGTATCTGCAAGATACGTTGGCTTTGATTTACAGTCGAAATTTTCAAAGAGGGGAGCCAAAGGCTTTTCGCCATCTCTTTCTCCCGTCTTGGCGCACCATGATTTGCTTTTATGTGGCGGCAGAAATTGTGAAGAAAATGGAAGAATGAGTGGAGAAGAAAAAAAACATGTTGGAAATTAGTTTCTTGAGTTATCTAACGCCCTGGGAAAATGTGTGTTGTGTCTGTTGCTTTGATGGTCCATCCGCCACACAATGGTAAATGATGGATTTTTGTGGATTGCCAGCCAAGCAACGTGTGAACAAGACAAGAAATTTGAGACTTTTTCTTATGATTGCGCCGTGAAGGGAATTACTTGGGCAATTTCAACACTTAACGAATGGTCAGACTTAGTTTTTTTTTTAAGCATATAATTGCTGGCAATTGACCCAAATAGTTTTTTACAGTGAACTCTGGAAGATATTTTTGGGGCTTATCTGAATAGTTTTAGGGCCTATTAACGGGGTGGAAAAACTGTCTGAAGGTGCCTTGTAATGTGTTCTAATAGAGAAATATTTAAAAACTTAGTCGAAATCATTTAGCTGACTTGGAAAAGACATTTACGGATTTTCTGTATGGTTTATGGTCTATTACGGTGTGGAAACAGCTTAAGGTTGGTTAATTTTATGGTAAAACTCCAAGAGATGAGAAAATCTCGACAATTAATTGATCTTTCTGATGATTTTCATTAACCTCTACATAAAATATCTAACGATCCCCTGGACATTTATTGGCTCCAAAGTCTTTTCATTTCTCTCAATTATCGTATCGTATTAATTTTCATTTTCTATTTCGGTCTTCCATTCCCCAAATATTTATGGTCCATTCTGCTAATGTTTCTTTTATTGATTCCCCCGTAATAGATTGTTAATTTTATCTGCCGCTTTTCATTGTGGCTTTTCTCCCCACTGGGGTTTTCTCAATCTCGGCTGATTTATGCTCTGGAAAATTGATTTGGCATGGGCCGAAAAGCCATTAAGGGCCACACAGTCTGAAGTCCGGAGTATCCTTATCAGCTGAATGGTCCAGACGCACTCTCACATTTCAATCCGCATCCTGTCCGTATGTGTCTGTGAGTGTCGATAGAGAAAGAGAGAGAGAGAGAGAGAGAGAGAGAGAAGGAGAGCGACTCCCTTCCATAGAAGTCGTAAATTGTAAATTAGAAACATTTCGCTGATATGACAAGTGACTACGAAATGTTTTATGGACATGTGTTGCCTAATTTATGTTTCAATAAGTCGTACGCCTGCCTCCTCCTCCTCCTCCTCCTCTGTGTGGGGACATAAAAACGTCATAATATCCAATGAAAAGGCAATGCAACAAATAATTAATTGAAATGAACAACCCATAAGGGTGCGCATAAGCAGCGCACTATGGGACCAAAATTCGACTTCTTTAAACTTTTTTTTAGATATCAAATAGAACAAAAAAAAATTCTTTTCTAGTTTTCGTTACAATATTTGATTAAAGGAAGACCCTAAAATGTTTTTAAAAATACTATTAAGGTACTCTGAAGTGTTTTAAATTAAAAAATTAACAAACTTAAAATTCTAAGAAAAGTTCTGCCAAAAAAAGGCAATCTTTGCCCACAGTGCATTGGTGGTCGGGAAAATGCAACTGTTTCGTTTCGTTTCTGTTATGTTCTGTTCGTTGTATGGCAAAGAAAATTGAGGAAACTATTCATTTACCTCCTCATATAATGACCCATGCTGGTAGACAATAAATCAAAATGAATTTCTTTATTGAAAGAATATTTCATTGGGGAATTTGTACATTTTGAAGCAGGAGTGAGAGTGCGAGAGCGAGAGCTTTACCCAGTTCTGATTCTGGTATTTGCTTAAGAAATCTGCAATATATTTTCTAGATTACGATATACGAGTATGTGACCTCACCTATAGACAGCAGCAATGAATGAATGAACGAATGAATGTGTGTTTGTGTGTGGGGTCTGGGGCTGATAACAGGTGATAATGAAATGATGAAGCCACTAACTGGTTTTCGGTTTCGTTTTGGGTGTTAAACGAGTATCGGGTTTTGACTCTCTTTTTTTTACGTTCCCCCCAAAAAACATCTCATAAACATCAAGACCGTGTCTAATGCAGTCATAAAAAAAAACTAGTCTTATCTTTTGATTTTTTAGTATTTGAAAAGCCATTATAGTGTTTTCGGTTTAATTTCAAAAATGTTTCCAATATTCGTTTTTTTGTGTTTTACTTTTTTTTTTTTTTTTTATCAGTTTCTGGCTCTGTGTTGCTGGTTTGTTGTTTGTTTCCTGTCCTCTTGAGTGCGCTGGGAAAAAAAAGAAGAAAAATTGTCAAAGTGTTGACAGCCAGGGGACAAAAACACTGACAAATACTCGTAAAATTGAAAATATATTTAGTGGAAAGCCAAAGATTATATACACACACGCACACACACAGATACAAATACAGAGAGATACAGCTACAGCGAGAGAGAGAAAGAGAGAGATACAGATACAGATACAGATACAATATGTAATGGGGCGTACAAATATTTA
Source organism: Drosophila subsilvestris (assembly GCA_035043285.1). Taxonomy (NCBI): domain Eukaryota; kingdom Metazoa; phylum Arthropoda; class Insecta; order Diptera; family Drosophilidae; genus Drosophila; species Drosophila subsilvestris. The sequence goes on from JAWNNB010001746.1 coordinate 12,084,559, forward strand.
GTTTTGGGCGCAGCAGCAGTGCGTTGAAAAACGTTTACAATTTATTTACCATTTCATTATTAAGGTTTGTGCGCTGTTTGTTTGCTGTTTAATGTTTGCATTCCCATTCGATGGGATGTTTGTCAAAGACATTAACAACACCCCATCATTGTCGCATAATGAGGCAATAATTATGTTTGAGATAGCGCTCCGCTCAAAGACAAAGCCACAGAGCCACAACCAGAGCCAGAGACTCAGTGTCTGTCTGTCTGTCTGTCTGTCTGTGTCTTGCATCTTCAGTTCCCGAGAGTGTTGATGATGCTGTCTCAAGGACCCAGCACTTGTGCTGCAGTCAGGCGACTGGATAGAAGCAGAGATTAGCGCTAAACGCAGGGCCTCATCTTTCGCATCTCTCCACTGTCAACGCACCTAAACAGACACCTCAAAATTGCAGATTTCTCAGCACTTGATAAGAGTCTCCGTCTCCGTCGTCGCCTCCGTCTGCGCGAGAGCAGAGCCCAAGACATCCGCTGAAGTTGTTGCTGCTTCCTGGCTGCAACTGCATCTCGTCCCCTCTCTGTGTCTGCTGTCTGCTGATTATCTTAATATTTTTGTCTGCATTTAATGGCAAAAGATAGACTCCATTTGTGGCATAGCCCCGTTGCTAGTCGGGCTTTGCCTTCCATGCAAATCAAATGCCGCATTCTCGACAAATTTTCGGGAAAGTTGACACAATTTGAAACCCTCCTCACCCCCACCCCCACCCTCAACAAAAGACAAAAAAAAAACAAAACTTGCTCTTGAGGCCAAAACCGTGCAGCAGCATTTTTGCCTTTCACTCTGCCAGAGGCACAGAATCCCAGACCCAGAGCAGCCAACACCTTGCCACATGATGCTGCTGCTGCATGCAGCAAGGCTAATCATCGCCTGGACATCGGCGGAGGAGTCTTGACATTATTCTAAATGGGAAAGCCTTTGCGCTGGAGATGTGGAAAAACAACTTTCGGAAATTCTTTTCCTTGAAAAAAACATTCCTGCTTCTCCTCCTCCTCGAATGGTGGGGTTTTCATTACCCAAAGAAGTGATGTTAAAAATTGGCTGCCATTATTTAACAGGCAGATAAAGATTTCGACCAAAGATTAAACTATTGAAAAGAGCTGGCAAATGTTGATACTCTTAAGGCACTTTTAATGTATAAACTAGGGATACAAATAGATTTAGAACCGGATTAAAAATCTTGATCTTGATCCGTGTGGAGTCTGCACTTTTAAATTGATTTTTCGAGAATATTCGCGATTTTGCACATAAGATAGCAACAGAGAGAAGGTAGCATCACTTCTGTAGAATAAATAAGGTTCTGTGATGTCGGAACTCGCGGAAACACAAAGAAAACAGCCTTTCAATTAATTAATAGTATTGCTTTAATTAATATTAATATAATTTATAATAAAATTTATATAATTTTAATTTTAAACAAAATAAATATATTCCATATTTAAATGAAATATATTAAATATTTAAATTAAATATATTAAATATTCAAATTAAATATATTAATATTCAAATTAAATTAAATATATTAAATATTAAAATTGAATATATTAAATATTAAAATTGAATATATTAAATATTTAAATTAAGTATATTAAATATTTCAAATATTTCCTATGGATTGCTTTTACTATTCCTTAAAATTCAAGCGACGTACATATCTGCATAGAGTATCCTTAGCTACGTTCCCCCAAGAGCTAGTCTTTAATTTTCCGATTGAATTCAACAGATAAAACTTCCATCAAGAACCTATAAACCCAGATCAAAAGTTGTGTTCAACTTGTGTGCAACTTTTTTATATCCGATTGCAGCACAGCACTTTTGTGTCCTTTGCAACGGAGTGGCAAGTCTACTCCCCCTACCCTGCCCTCCTCTGCGGATGTGCAACTTTCCAACATACAAATTGTTGTCGATGTTGTCGCGCTTTGGTTTCATTTCGTTTCGTTTGATTGTCTCTGGCTTTAATTAACCGCAACAGCAACAGCAACAGCAGCAGCTGCAGGCGTCTCCAGTCCGAACGAAAATAAAGTGGCACATTGCCTGCCGTGCCGTTGGGCGGGGGGGTTTTTGGAGGGGTAAATGGTAACTAGATCCTCTGCGGTTTCTCCGTTAGATGCACCAACCTCATTCGCTTAGATTGGAGCTGCGTTTTAGCGCTTGCCAATTGTCACCTGAGTGGCCGCAAGTTATCGGATATGGATGGTACGGGGAAGGGGAGGAGGGAATCATATCTAGCCTGCCCACAGCGCAGTTCATAAGTTCAATTGAGAAACGGCACCAATTGGAGACTTTCTAAATGTGTTTGTGCAACGGCAACAGCAACAGCAACGGCAACGGCAAACTGTGTGTTGTCTCACCCAATTAGCCACAACAGTAGCCATGATTATCACCTACAGATACAGATACTACCACACCAAAAAAAAAAGATACCTTTTCTTTGGTTTGTCTGTGCCTGGGGTAAGCAGTAGGAATGCAAATATGTATTCAATTCCATTCAAGGGTTGACATTGACGCAAGACTCTGTAAGGATGCGGCTCTACGTCGAGGGGCTAAATGTAATTCAATCGGTCCGTCCAAGGGCTTCTCTGCTGCTCCTTAAACGTAACGCAACGTCTTGAAGGGTTCCTGGTCCTGTGGCACAGGAAACCATAGAAATCGGCAGGCGATGAGTGAGTGGCAGAATGACAGAGTAGGCAGAGGCCTCATACATGAGAAATGAATGATAAGTGCAAATGCCTTGAGTTTCATTCACAGGAATGCACGGTTCCCAGGGGCAGGAGGGGTACTGCGACTGTTTTAGGGGTAGCCAAAGGACTTCGTGCCGCTTCTTTGCCCTGTCCTGCCCTGCCCTGCTCAGCCCTGTCTGTTCCTGTTCCCTGTGTCTTGTGTACCTGCCTGGGAAATATTTCCCGTCTTTTGGCCGCTTTGTTTTTAGGGAATTCTTTCCCTGCCGCCGTATCGTTGCTTGTTTGTTTGTTTTGCCCCTCAAGAAACATCCCCCTTCGTCGTTGTTGTTCCTGCGACTGCTGCTGCTGCTGCTGCTCTGCACTCTTCCTCCCTCCTGTTCATCAGGCAAAAGTGTTGCCAAATGTTTCTGCACCATTTCCTGTTGTTGTTGTCTACGCTACTTCACGGCAAAAGTTTTCTTCTCTCTCTGCGAACTTTTAGCACGTGTCAAAGGCAAGAAAAACGTGAACTTTTTCGGAACAAAATAAACTGTGAAAAAGAAGCCCCCGAGTACATTTAATACCCAGCCCCTACTCAAACCCGCTGGCTCTCAGGAACCCCCCCCCCCCCCCCCCCCCCCCCCATTTAAAGGCGAGACTGGCTGGCTGGCACTCCCTTCCATATGGCCGACTGGGTGGAGTGGAGTGTAAAGTGTCCCTGTAGGCTCTCGCGCGGCATTGTTCGTCGGCTGTCGCCTGGACTGTAAAAAAAAGAAGAAAAATGTTAATGTAAAATGCATTACGGCTGCTGCTTGAACCCGTGGAACCCTGGAGCCCAGTCCCACTGCCAGACATGGGGCAGACACTTCTGGCCATGGAGGCTCTACGCTCCCGGGCCAAGTGCTCGCTGTACTGCCAGACAAACGCAGAACATCGTGTCGGGGATGGCTAAGCATTTAATTAGTATTTATAGAGCTGCAGCCTGCATAACTTTAAATGCAAATGCGAAATGCAAATGCGAATTATGTTTCAATTGCAAGTCTAAGCCCTGTTCTGACTTTGATTTGACAGACAGGTCTCGGTCTCGGTCTCGGTCTACTCCTGCCCCTGCCCCCTTCCCCTTACGGGTTGCCAATTAGTGACACTTGAGGCACTCTTTGGAGTGGGATCTATGCATTCAGGAAGCTGTGCGTGGTGCCCCTCAACCATGAGTTTATGGTTAATAAACATTAAATGGAAGCCATGAAAGAGCTTGAAACAGTATGCAAAATCCACATTAACCAACACTGATTGCAGCCATAACTTTAAGGCATATTTCTTCTGAGAGTTACAACGATTTTCTCAGGCTTCAGAGCCATAGTTCAAGGCTGCCAGCCATTTACCAATACGCGTCTCTGCCCTTCGCTTCGTTTTAGCCCCGCCGAATGAGTTCCAATGAATAGTAAATAAGAAACCAAACCAAGCCAAAACCAGCCATCTACTAGCACTGATCGATGCGATGCCCAACATCAACATATGCCACAACGGGGGGGGCAGGCACCTATGGGGCAGGAGAGGCACTCAACTCTCGTCTTGAGAGTGTCTTCCACGAATTGTGCAAAACCCGTTTTGGGTCTCAGAGCCAGAGTACTCGGTACTCCGTACTCGGTACTCGGTGCCCAGAGTGTCTTTCAATTGTATTCAATGCTAACTCAATTGGTCGCTTTTGGGCCCAGGGCTAACCTAACCAAACCAAACCAAACCAAACCATTTCCATGCCATTCGACGAGGCAGGGCCAATTGAAGTGACTCTCATGGCTCTGGTGGGGGAGTGGGCAATTTGTAGATCTCTGAGTGGCAGGCAGACAGGCAGCATTCAAGTGACTCGAACAAAAAAGAGAGACAAAAAAAGAAAACGACTTACTTAAGGTCTTTACGGTCGAATGGTGCATGGGAATGGGAATGGGATAGGTCCAGGATACCCTGAGCCGGATATGGCACATATCTTTCACTGCTTTCACTTCCTCTGCATGCATGCATCTCTCAGTCCACTATCTTGGAGTTTTCCTGTCATTTTTTTCCCAGTCTTTTCAAGTTCAAGTCAAACATTTGCCATAATCTCAACGCCTCAGCTGCCGCTGTGGCTGCCTCACTTTTTATGCGTCCATCCATAATATTTAAATAAACCACAAAAGGCAAAAACTCCACACTCCACTCCACTCACTCTACACACAAAAGGTGCCGGGGCAAATGAGCTGTTAAAAATAAAAGGCAGCAGCCTAATGCCGAAATAGCGGGTGGAAAGCCGGAAAATGTCGCCGAGATAGAAAGGAAGGGAATGGTAAATGGGGATGAGTGTTGGGTCTAGGGGGATCGACTAAAGTGGTTGTTGTTGGTTAGAGTAAATCTTCTCCAAACACTCACACACACACACACACACACACACAAACACACACACAACACATCTGTCAAGAGAGACGTGAAAAATTGTCGAACCTCGAAACAATTTTTCGGGGGCATTCAATTTAATTTTAGACACAAAACTCAATAAAATTTGTTGTTGCTGCTGGCTGGAGTTATTTTTGTCCCGCAGCGAGCACAGAAAACACTTCCGCAGAGGGTGGAAAGGAAACCCCTGGAAGTGAGGATGAGGATGTCGCTTTTAATGATATCAGTCTCGCGTGATCTTCGGCGTCCGGGCCTCTCTCTTTCTCTCTCTCTCTCTATCCATCTGCAGAGCTCGTAGAGCTGCCTTGCTGGAATGTACAGAGTAAAGTTATCCCGCGGGTACTCGCTGAAAAACGCATGTCACTTAAATTTATTGGCCGCAACAGCAGCAGCAGCAGCAGCAACAACAACAACAACAACAGAAGAGTGGATTGGAAAACCCAACTGCACGATGGAAAAACCAACAGCAGAACAGCAGTTGCCGGTGCCTGCCACTGGGCCCTGCTGCTGCTGCTGTTCTTGTGAGATGCATTTTTCATTCAATTTTCAGTTGATTTTATGTACGTCTGGGGGCTGTAAAATCGATTGATAGTGGCAGGAGCGGCGTCGATTCATGATTGAAATTTAACGGAGAACAGAAAAGAACCAAAGACAGAAGCACAACTGCGGGGGCGTCAGCGGGAGGGATACTAAAATGTTTAGCAGCAAATTTTACGTTTTTCTTTTAATTAGCTTACATGTGGCAGTAAAGTCATGATAATAAAAATGGCCTCCCTCTGCGATCGAGCCAGTCACTCAGCCATGCCATGATCCATGATCCATGATCCATGATCCATTCGCAGTACTCAGAAATGGCGGAAGTCAAAGTCTTACTTAATCAACGAAAAGCCAAAGCCCCACTCAATGTCCCATTAATTGGAGCGCAAAACACGAACTGGAGATGGAACGAAAATACGATGTTAATTGCTATCACGACAAGTGCCTGGGGGTCAATTAATTTAAATAAAAGCCAACTTGTCGTCAGGCTATCATTCGAATAAAAGCCAAAGAAAATGAACAGAAAACGAACCTCATTAAAATTGTGGGCGGTTTGTGGGCGATGGCTGTCATCGATGGGGGGTTTCCATGAAAAGTAAACGAAAATTAAAGCTCTGTAAAGAATTATTTTCTATGCGAATTGTTTACGCAACGCAATTTGTGAGCAGATATTTTTTATCTGCCTCCTACTCAAGTAGCACGTTCGATGACAGGTCTTATCGTCTCGTTTCTACGATCCTTTCTTTACGTAGGAAATGGCAGGAATAAATGCCCGAAAAGCAAGGGAAACAAGTTTCATAAAAAGAAGGGTAAACACAGCCAGCAGAAGATCAAACACTAAGAATAATATTGTAGTTAATTCAAGCAAAGATCATTCCTACAACTCGAATTATATATGTAAATAAAATTATTCGATGGGTAAGTGTAAGCAAACACCTAAACTGAATCATACATCTACAAGGCAAACTATTGTTTATTATTTTAATATTCGCATTGGTATCGGGTGAAGATTACTGACTTTGACATATGTTTTTGTTGATTTCTTGGAAATGGGCTTAGTAATAAATAGAAAATTTCTATTAGAAATGATTAATCAAGTTCCTAAAGCTCTTACTAATACTAGCACAGATAATAATAATAAGAATTTATGTATGTATTTTATTGTTTAATTTATATTTGAATTTTACTTATTTCAATGTGCAGCAATGACTAAAATTACAGCCTTAGGAACTTTTAGAACTAATTATAGTTTGATTTTCATGGTGAATTATAATACGGATTATTGTTTCCTTTTTACCCCAAAGAGTACACACACACAAAATCTAACCTAAGCAAACATTTAAAAAACAGTTCAAAGGAATACCCAAAATTAGCTATAATCAGTGTGATTTTTATTTCGTAGATTAGTCAACGATTTTTCCCGCGAAAGAAATTTATGTAGAAAGTAAAAGTATCTTTTGGGGCTACTCCCACGAGTATGCATGCCTCAACTTAATTTCTGTTCACCATAATCCCCTTTACAAATCAATGAATCGTGCATTATCTGCCATCGTGAGACCTAATGAAAAGAGCTCTGAGAAAAAACACATAATTCAGATTATTAGGTCCTGGCCAGGCCTCGCTGCCGCATGGGCTTACTCACTCTCTCTCTCTCTCTACCTTGCTGCACCCCCTGTAAGCCCCACGGCATCGTCAGTCACATTGACCTTTTATGGGCCTGTGGGCTTGGCAAATCAGAATCACTACCGACCATCACGTGACTTGCCCATTTATACGAGACTTGGCAATGCGTTTGCCAATGCGTGGGTGTGTCTCGGATAGGGAGGACCCCGGAGCAGGCATAAATCAGTTTTAATAGTGCAGCTGAAAAGCAGTTGATTCGATTGTCTCCCGATAGACTGTGTGTAACTCCTGTGACTCCAGAGTCCGGATGCAGGGGCTACGCTACGCTACGCATATGGGGGGGACTTCTCTTTAATGAGATTTTTCGCCTACGAAAGGGCAGAAAGCGAAACCAATTTTATTTGCCATTTCTGTAGCTCTCTCTCTCTCTCATGTGTTTTTTTTTTGTGTGTGCTTTCTGTTTTGGTAGCCGCTGTCAACATTTTTTTTGCGCTTTTGTTTTGGCTACATTTTTACTGTCGCATTACGTGCAACATTTGCTCGTTGATTGTTTGGGGGTAGCGGCTGCTACTGCTGCCCCACCCCTAAGTGGCCTCATGCCTCCCCATGGCATTGCATAAATTTGTCTAGCTGTTGTTGTTGCTGTTGTTGGCTTTACAATTTATGCGCTTGTGGCGCCCCAAATGTGGTGCGGCTCTTTTGTTGGCTTGGCGAAAATTTGCTAAAATAGCAACCAATCCCCCACCCCACCCCAGGACCAGACCCAGACCCAAACCCAAAACCCAGCCAAAAAGCAAAAACTTTTGCCCATAAAGCACATGTGACTACCACATTGGCATTTCCATACACAGACGAGTGTACGAATATACATACTTACATACATATGTACGTGTACATGTATATGTTTATGTATATGTTTGCCATGTATTTGATTATATTTTGCAGTTTTTGTGCAACCCATTTGACACTTTAAGCTTACACCTCTCGCCTTCCTCGGAGCCCTGTCCCCCATAATCCATGCCCATAAATCATCCGAGAGCTGAACGCTGCAGACATTGTTCGGTGATAAGAGCTGCTACACGAACAGAGACAGGTTTTTGGGGGGCTCTCATCATTTATAACAAGTGTTTCTTTCATGGTAATCACAGCCAAGAAACGTACGTACAACCAAGAGCCATGTTAGCTGGGCCAAGAAGTTTGTCAGTCTTAGGTGGCTTAAGCCGGATGAGGAAGAGGTGCATAGTTTTCAGCAGTGCCAACAGATAAAGCCTAGATTGATGGTTGGCTCTGGCAAATGTCGGAGATGCTTCTGCAATTTATGGTGGCTGCTTAGAATGCAGGAAGACACTTACTTCTAGGATTTAATGGTAATGTTGACAGCTCAAACTCAACTAAAACTTCATCTTGTGATGCAGAAAAACCACTTAGGGTTGACTTTAGAAATGTTTCCTTAATTTGCGGCTAGTTCTATTTTTAAAGATATTTTAAATATTTCTTAAAAATATTTAAAAAGTTTCCCAAGGGAGTTTCCTTTTTTTCTTACTTCTTAAATTCCTTAAAAGAATCCACACCAGAGTTCCTACAGAGTATTTCAACTTCGACTTCTACTCGGAAATGTTTGCCGTTTGACTTCTTGTGCACTTTTTTCATTTTCATCATAATTAATTTATCACTTGGCTTTCATTTTTATCGCATCGGATGTCACAGGACCTTCATTTCCCGTGGCCAACGCGAGAAGGCAGAGCCCGAGCCCTAGCCAGACCCAAATGCGACCCGTAATTGCTTTAAATGCTATTACGACACTTACGCACAGCAGGGCCCGTACAGATACAGATATTGGATGGAGTGTAAACCCCCCACAGTAATATCCACAGTCTGACTGAGAGCCAAGGGCAGTGTCTCTCTCTCTCTGTCTGTCTGTCTGTCCTTCAGTCTTTAACTTTGGCTTGCCCTGCAATTGTTTTTCGCTTTAAATAATTAAATTAAAGTGGACATTCAACTGATTGAAGGGGAAGCCTCCTCCAAGCCGCCACTGCCACTCGTTGCAATTATGCTTTTTGTGTGTGTTTCTTTTTTTTTTTTCTTTTTGAGAGCTTTGCGAACATTGAACCCTAACCTGGTGCAATCAGCGTAATTAAGGCAGCAGCTGCCATCGCCTTGGATTGCTTATAAATCATTTATTGCCAAGACATTATCGCCATGGTGTGCCACTAGCACGTAGCATGCTACGGCTATCTCCTCTGCCTCCTTGAACACCTTTTACGTCCCCCCCAACCTCCCACCCCACCCACTGGAAACTCGTTTCGCTTTGGCTGCAAATTATGCTGCAGAACGCGTTAGTCTATGACAGATTGTATCTGCTAGATACTCGTACAGCATAGCCCAGCCGATGCTGCCGATGTTGCCGATGTTGCTGCTGTCGACGTGCCAGCGCAGCTTTCGTGTTGCACGTATGTATGTACCTCCATGTACCCTCTCCCTTCCCGTAGTAGTGCGGTGTCAATTTATGGCCCGAGTAAATTCTAAAAAGTGTCTGCATCGAACTGTGTATTCGGTTTTGGATTCGATGTTTGAGCCGGTTCGCTCGGTTGGCCAACATCTTGTGCAAATCTCATTTATTTGCGGCTTTTGCCAGACACACACACACACACACACACACACACACACACACATATTCGCATTCGTATCTGCCACATACGTGTCAATGTGCCACTGACTGCCGTGCCAAATGCACTTTTTGATATATTGGCTCCGGGGTTATTGGTTTTCCATGGTTTTCCATCTGGCGTGGCATCCATCTCGTACGAGTGTCTGTGTGTGATGCTCCCCACTATAAATTTCATCGCCTTTGACATGACAATCGAGAAATGTCAACAGAAGCCAGGCGTCAGCTTCCATCCTCATCCTCACTGTAGGCAATTGGATACTAACACTCAAATGCAGATCGCTTTTTCCCATTGGGGCATGTAAATTTGTTTAGGCTGAATGGGAGGCGGAAAAGTTTAGCTTTTGGTAGAGATTTTATATGAAAATGAAGCCAACCAAAGTCATATGGAGTCGTAATTTGTACACAGAAACTGCTGTGGAATCCGTTTATGTTCTCGGGACTCAAGTTGAGCAGCGGTCACACATTTTGTGTTCCGTGTTGGGAGCTTGAATAGGACCTCAAATTAATTTTGTATCTCTTATTCCCTTGCTAAAATATTTCTAGCTATTATTTCTCCAATTCTTTGCATATTAAAAAATAATTTAAATTTTTACGTCCCGAAACTCGGTACACCACATGCGTGTAAATCATCAAAATAAAGAGTATAGCATATATGTACATACATATGTATCTTCCAATCTATCTATATTGTTTGCCTACCCCTTACATACATACATACATAAATATATCATTCCTTTTGCTGGCTGAACAATTGTCGTTGGATAACGGCTAAAGAGCCATAAAAGTGGATTACAGCCTTATTAGGCTTTCACCCAAGATTTTGGCATGGATGTGGATGTGGCTATATATATATATGGATATTGTTATGGATATGGTGCCGCCACTGTCTCTGTCTCTGTCTCTGACAGCGTTGAAGCGCACTCGTAATCAAACGGCAACAGACAGACACAAAGACAGTCAAACAGACACGATTTGTAGCAATCTCAGCGAATAATGGAGACCAAGAACGATTGCAATTTGTACCCTTTACTCGTCGTACATATATTTGAATATGTGGCAACGGCGGTTCTGTGTGCACATAAAGAGTATTATACATTATATACTATAAGAGACATTCTTGTGCGACTTGTACATGAGTCATAAATTATGTGCCCATGGCCATCACCCAGACGTGACGACGCCTCCACTGCCACCACTGTGGATCCCCTGCAGGGTCTTTCAACCCATTCCCCCCCCATCCAACACCCATATATTTTTAGGGAATAATAATTTCTGCCTTGATAATTTGCCATTTCCTGCTGGTCTGATGTCTGTCAGCTTCCGCTTGCCACTGAGCAGTAGCAGCAGTAGCCTTGCACCTGAGAGCCATGCCTAATTGAATTTCACATTTAGCCAAAAAAAAAAAAAAAAAAAGGAAAATCGTATGGAAATGTATTTTTGTATCTTGCATCTGGGGGTCACTTCAGGCCAGTGCCAGTGCCAGTGCCAGTACCGGTACCGGTATGACGAAGTGCGTGTGCCAATGTCTGCGTACTTGAAATTGCTGTGAAGGGGAGGTGGGGAGAATGGGAAAGAATCTGGTGGGTGCTGCCACAGACTCATGCATCTTCCAGTGGCGCAACTGAATGTCAAAATGTGGCCCGAGTGCCATAAAATTGCCTGAATTTAGCGCTAGGTTCGTTCTCGTTGCCACTCCTCATTTGGGGCTGGGACAAGTTCTGTTGCAGTTGCAGTGCCTGGCAGCGGTCCAGCTCTGTCTGCGTCTCCATCTCTGGCTGCTGCTGCTGCTGTTGCTGTTGCTGTTGCTGCTGTGTCAAGTGTCTTTGCTCTGGGCTTGTTAATCTACGAGTGGCTGCTTCTGCTCCATCTTGTTGTAGCTGCCGTTTGTTGCTGCTTCCTGGTAGTTGCTCCTCGGACTCCTCGGGCATTGTTTTCATTACCGACCAAGTCCACATGGCCGGCCTATTAAATGCAAAATGTGCAGACAGCCAGAAAGACAAACCCCCTCACTCTCTCTCCATTCCACTCACTCCACTCCACTCCATCTATCCCTTCGACTGACTGCCGGCCATGAGACTGCTATGAGAATTAAATATGCAACTGCTGGAGGAGCAAATCCCCCCCCCCCCCCCCCCCACCGGTGGCATGTGGCAGGGTTATTAAAGTTAATTACAATTTTTCATGGCATTCGTTTATTTTGATTATTATTTTTTGTATCCCGTGCTGTGTCCTTGGTCTCTGGCGATATTTCCACTCTATTAATTTTCGCATTGATTTATTTGCGTGCATCCTCTGCGGCCGGTCTGCCATTGTTTACGGATCCCTCTCTCTCTGGAGAAGCGATCGATGGTAGCTGCCAATTAATGTGTGGCAGGCAAAGCGGGGCACACAGAGACGTGGCAGGGGGGGGCCGCTTTCAATTAGATTGCACATAAAGCACTTTGAATATTTGCTCACCATGATAATGATATACTATATGGGAAAGCCCGAATGCTATTTATAGACGGAGCAGTTGCTGGTTGTATCTGATGGATGCCGCTTCAGATTGTGGATCTCTTTGTGTATATTTATTCATTTATTTTGTGTATACAAATCTTTTGTGTTGAGTGAAGCACCCGCCTGTAAATAGTTCGATAAAATTTTATACCAAGAAAAAATGCTTTGATTTTTTTTTTAAAGATTTCTTATGCCCTACCTTGCCTTTTCTTTTACAGCTGAAAGCGACCTGCTCACCTTTGCACAGCGCAAGGAGCACTACGAGACGGACAAGTCATTCCAGCAGGAGCTCTTCACCGGCGACTCGCGGCCGCTTAGCGTTCGCCAGCTGTACACGGAGGCGGGCAAGGATCGGCCCGTTGGAGCGGCCACGGCAGGTGCACTCGCCGCTCTGGCCCAATCGAATGCCACGGCCACGGGCACCGCACCGCCACGTTCCATGTCCCTCAATGGGGACATAACGACGGGTGCCCACAATGGTCACGATGTCCTAATGAATGGCCACGCGGAGGCGTTGTCCGAGGATTACTTGATCTGCGTGTCCGGCTTTGGCAATGCCAATCGCAAGCTGCGCACGCGCATCGATGCCGAGATCGAGATACGTTTGGTGAGTTTTTAACGGGTTTTGCCGGGCTGGTCCGTTAGGCGATGGCCCGTTTTCATGTACAGGTACTCGCAATAGTTAATGCCACATGCATAAATAATATGTTTAGTGTCCGGAGAGCACGCACAGACCAGATACCAGAGACCTGGACTGGGACCTGGACAGACCAGGTCCCCAAACCAAACCAAAACGAAGCGAACCCCATAACGACCTCATGTGTGTGGTCCCTGTGGCTGATGTTGTGGCTGTGGCTTCCTGCTATCTGCCAGCTGTGTCGCCTCTAAAAGCCATAGACCAAACTCTTCTCTCTCTCCCGCGTCCAGCCATGTGCTCCACATAGCCAAAGCATGGCCCCCCCACACACACAGACACACAGAAGAGCCTGTGCAGATTGCAGTCTTTGTCGTACAGCAAACATCGAACGAGGAGAGACAACACATAGCTCCAGTGGCTGCAGCTGCAGCTCCGCCTAATGGCTAACGTCTAACGAGGAGGAGCTGCAGCGCCATCAACGGGTTGAAGGAAGGCTAAGACTCCATCAAATCATTCGAGTTTAGTTGACTCGCTTTTAATTGCTCAAGTGTCGTCCCACGCCATTATGGCTTTTCCAAGCTGTGGGGCGGAAGAGTCGCCAGAGTGGCAGGAACTTGCCTCCTTTTGTTTGTGGCTTAAGTCTTGTGACTTGTGATGTCTTATAAATTGATTGGACTGGATTTGAAGAGTTTTTCTATAGGAGAGAGCTTCAAGATCAAGCAAATCTCATAGCTCTCAATATTTCTTCAACAAATATCAAGCAGATACTGTTTACTCAAGATATATTCAAGAGTGTGACGCCCAGAAAGAAAACCGCATACATAACATTAATAGAACACTTTCCTTTAAATTGTAATTTTCTATTGCTCCTTTGAATTATTTTCCCTTTGAAATATTTCTTAGAAATATATAAAGAAGTACTTGTTCACTTTTCTTTATTTTATTTAAATGTAAAGAACATTTTCCAGAATATCTTAATCTTCAGATAAAAATTTTTGAAAATTCTTTGGATTCTGAATTTATTTAATGAATTTTGACTCAAGTATCTCAAGTATCTACTGGAAAATCTCAACTTAAATTGGATTACAAAAATGTTTTGTTTTATATACATACATATATATGTATTATCTACGAATGTATTTAAATTGCTTCCAACTGTATTTTATGTTTCTTTGTTCAACTACAACTACAATTCTTTTCTTTCTCAATTTATTTCGTCTTTGTTTGCTGTCGCAAATTCTTTGAGAACATATCAGAAAATTGCAGTTAATTTGAGCTAACGCGCTTTTGCAGTTGTCCCACTTAGATGCCGTCTTTGTCGTCGTCTTTGTGTCGTCTCCTGTTTATCTTCTGGCCATGGCCATTAGATAAGCTCCAAAAGACAAACAGCCAATGGGCAATAGACGATGCCATTGGCAAAGGCAGCTCCAGACTCAGACACAGCCACGACGACGACGACAACGACAACGACAACGACGACAATTTGGATCGCTGTTCGATAGGTTGCCAAACTTGTTTTTGGCAAAAACAGCGCCCGGCTGTCAATCGCAGTCGACTGTCGCCAGTCCCATAGTCGTCCCCCAGTCGTCTCCATGTTCATCTCTCCCTGGTTGTGTGCCTCTCCTCTCCTTCGTGTAGCTGCTTCATTCTGTTTCTGTCGTCTGCTGCTTAATAAAATGACTTTTAATCCTTTTCGCATTGCGTTTGACGTTAGTTGGCCGCTACGTTCCGCTTGGCCTGGCACTGGTTACTCCCCAGATAACCCAAAGTGAAAGAGAACCCCGAGCCCAGACTTGGGAGACCCATTAGCGCTCTGCGGTTTATTGGTTACGGCAGCAACTATCTTGAAGATGTCAGCGAAAGGCATGGAAAGGAATATGAGCATGGGGAGGTTGCTGTTATTGTTGTTTACTTGACGGCTCTTAAATTGCATTATTATATACGGCACTCGACATTTATGTGCGAATATTTTATCGTTAAAAGTTGCCCAGCCATTGACAAGAAAGATGGAAACCGAGCCCAAGCCGGAGCCCCCAACCCCCCCCCCCTAAAAGACTTTTTGGCAGACTCCAAGCCGTAGCCGTCTTTCTTTATGGTCAGAGAGCCGAGCCGCCATTGACTTTGGCCATTTGAAAATCTAGCTCAAGTGCCTTTTTATGTAGATTTTTCTGGGGCGGGGGGTGTGGGCTCCCCCGATACCGCAGTCCCGCGCCCTCTCCCCACTCCTCACATGATTTTCAATTGTTACAATTGATTCCGAGAGCAGTCGAACCGAAAATCAAATGAAACGATTGCGTTTTTTTCGTTTTGTTTTCTTTAAGAGTGTAATTCACTTAAGAATTGAAAACAATTCCAATCTGGGGAATGTTTTCTATACACCCAGAGAAAAGATCTCACAAATTTTAATAGTTACACTTAGATTTAAAAATGGATACGAATAGATTTGCGCTGAGAGTGGAAATTAATATAAATATGTTATAAATTGAATTTAAATGCATTTCATATTTAAAGTGAATTTATTTCCAAATATATATTCTACAAATTTAATATTTATTTGATCCAATTCCTCTCTGAGTGTGCAGCTACACTACATAGCAAAGACGAATAGAAGACTTTGAAGAGCGAAGAAATCATTTAGGGGAGGGGTTCGCCAGCCATTGGTTTTCCCTTGGAAGGGTATCCCTGAACCACGTGTTCCTTTATTGCTTTTAATTAGACTGATTGAATTTCACTTTGAAAGCATAGAACGCGTGTTGCTGCTCTTTTTTTTGTGTTTTCTTTGTGGTGTGTGAGGGGATTTGAGAATGGCGTGACTTGCCCCAATTTTGCGGAAAGCATAGAGAATGTTTGCGCAAACATAAATGCCAGGAGGCAGACACATTTTTCAGGCCCTATTCGTGACTCCTACAGCAACTAATTAGGGAGCTGTCCGCCAGGACATAAAACAATATTATTTGCATGCCAAATGACCAAATGTTTCAACCCTTTCCTTTTTTGCTTGCCCATCTGTTTCTTTCAGCCCGCTGCCATCGAGGATCTGCGGAAGTGGACATCCAGCGAGGCGCTGGGTGATGTCACCGTCACGCCCGATTGCATGCACCATGTGGACACCTCGATAAGCACCTCCATGGTCATCGGCGACAGTGGCGTCCACACGCCCGCCCTCTCTCCGTCCGTGCTATCCGCCGATGCCGTCGATGCCCTGTACGCCCAGAACCTGAGCCAGGCGGCGGACAGCAGCGCCCATCATCCATCCCATCATCATCATCATCAGGCATTGCTGCCGAACGATATCAATAAAGATGTGCCTTTGAATCATCGATTGCCTTCACCCGAGGAGCAGACCAAACAGATTGCCTTAAAGTGAGTATCCAAGGGGTATAAATTACCGATTTTCATAGGGATACACTCACAAAATACTCAAAGAGAAGCATTCCAAACGAAGCATGACCTACAGTTTTCAAGCCATTGTGCTAAGCTAACAGTTTTACATCCACAGTACATGCTTACAGTTAAACGTGTACTGTGTCTACTGTTCTTTTTCTTTAATTTTAAATACACAAATTTAATCGGTTTTTCATGCAAATTTCACAGCAACTATTGTTTGATTTTGTTGTTTTTGTGGCAGCCACACACAGAAAAAACTGTTGTTTTTCCACCACATTTTCAACATTTTCCACATTTTTCGCCGCCTCGATTTGCTTCACTCGAATGTTTGTTCAGAGAGCGCATCGCGCGTATCGGTTGGAAAAAAAATGCTTAAATAAATTAATTGAATTACGTATGAATATTTACAGTGCGGTGGCCGCACAATTATGCAAGTGTCGCCCTTGCCTCCCCCCCCCCGACTTTGGGCCACGCCCCGTTCCGGCCATGGCTCATTTGTTAGGCTCCGAAATGGAGCAGCAGCCGCTGCCACTGCCGCCAGACGGAGCCATGTTCATGCTCCACTGATTGGGGGCACAGAAATGCTGTGGTTCGGTTAAACGAATTATCGTTTGGGTAACCACAAAAAGTGCACTTCAAACTGTGCCCCCAACAGCAGGGGATCGAGCTCCAAAGAGCGAAAAGCCATGACCTGACTCTCCTTCTCTCTCTCTCTGTCCACAGATACCCTGCCGAAGTGATTTCGGTGAACATTTCTGGAAAGAATTTCCAGCGTATGTGTGCGGCCCGCAAGTCCACGACGGGATGCTTTGCCGGTGGCACCACACCTGCGGCCTCCTCGAGCAGTGCCAGTCCGGAGAACGGCCAGACGGAGGCCAACAATCTGGACGACAATGTGCAGACGGTTAGCCGGAGATCGCGATCCCGCAAGGTGCGTGGCAAGCGAAGGAACACGATAGCCGGCATCGATCAGAAGGAGATCCAGGATGCAGCCAATGGGTATGTATCTTTAGCTTTATATCTATCCATGGATATCTATCGATATCTGTCTGTCACTTCTGTTTATGTCCCACTTTCAAACGCTGAGCAGTTCCTAGAACTCTCGTACTGCCCATCAGAACTGTACATAAGTTTCATACTAATTATCGTACATTAATGTGTACATATCTGAGCAGATCTCAGCAGATCGTACATCGTATTCCCTACCCCCACCCCACCCACCCACACCCATTTATTCTCAACTGCATTTTCCTATGAGATTATTGTGAACAGACAAATTTATAGCTGAACAATTTGTTATGCTGTTTAGTTTTTCTTTTGTTTTCTTCTTGATTATTCTTTCTAATGAGTGTACAAATGAAAGCCGATTTCTGTGCCATTAACTACTATATCATATTACTTTACATATATATATTGTTTGCCGAATTAGCCGCACAAAATGCATGAAATTATTATGAAAATTGTTGACTAAAATTTGAATGTTGTACAAAGCGAAATACAAAATAAAATTGTAAATAAATTGTGTATTTTTTGTTAGCTTAATGTACGTAATTAGATACTTGTTGTTTGCATTCAAAATTCAATTAAATTTCAGCCGCATTCCTTTGCCAAAATTCGACAATGGAAATATTACATAATTACGAGTGTAAAAACAATTTTGGATACATTTTCTGATTCAATACAAAAACAAACAAACAAACAAAAAAACAGCCTAACAAATTCAATGACAAATCATGAATACAGATACAGAATACCCACATAAATACGAACATCCATACATCCATACATCACACGTACATACATATCACGATCCATACCATACCACCATACCAGACATTCGCCCTTTTAGCGCCCCCGTCATTCTTGGCCAGGCCAAAAACCTCTCAACACCCACACACGCAACATTTGCACTCCTCTTTGGAGCTACAGGCTACAGCTACATAGCTAGCCATAGCTGGGATCTAGTCAGTCGTCAGTCAGTCAGTCAGTCGACCCACTCTTTCATGCCGTTCTCTCCTGTAACTCCGCTGTGCGCCGCATCATCAGCATAAATCATGCGAGAGACAAAACTCCTCTGTAGGATTTGCACAGCTACGAGTACCTACATACATACATATGTACTACTACCAGCAGAAATGTGTGTGGTGTTTATTTTTTGTGTTCCTTTTCACTTTTGGCTTTCAGACTTTCAGCCTTTCCTGTGCTTTTCAAATGTCACGGCACGACGCGACGCGACGCCTTTTGCTAAAAGTTTCATAAATCTTATTTTGTTTTTTTTTTTTGTTTTCTGTTGGGCGTCTGCCCACAAAAGCCATGGAGTTTGGCTCCAAGTTTCAGCGACAGCCGAGAGACGGCGTCATTCCATTTGACTGCGTTCTATATGCAACATGAGACCCTACACACACACACACACAGACACACACAGAGACAAACTTCTTCGACTTGAAGTGTGTGTGTTCGTGTGTGCCACATTATGTCAATGCTGTTCAATATTTGTATGCTGTGCGATCAGCAGCAGCAGCAGCAATCGAAAAATGCTGATATAAGCGCAAAAAGTAAACGCCCCATTGCCAGTGCTTGCCAAACTTTAAGTGCATACATTTCGTACTCTCTCACAAAAATGCGAGAAATGTTTGCAAAATGAGAGAATATTCATTCAGAAGACCCTCAAGTTTTCCCCCTCAAACATAATCCAATCAAAAATATAAAATAAGAGAGAAATTTCGGATCACTATGTAGCTTCGAATTGCTTCCACATGACACGACACACTGAGGCTCGACACGCACAAGCAAAGACTAATAAAGAGAATGCCCGGGAATGATAAAAAAAAAGAACATGAATGATTTTTCTGCAAAGTGTATCTAAAACTTCGACCAACCCCCAAAAAGCTAGCATTTCTTTCGTATTTGATTTTGTTTGTGCTCATTCGGGTATACATTGAAATTCAATGGAAATCTTTTAGCAATGACTGCACTTTGGGGCTCCCCCCCCCTTCCCCCCACTCCACCCTAATTCAAGCTGTTTCTGCCCCAGAAACGGAATGAGTCGAATTCTTATCGCCCTGCCCCTCCTGCCCTCTTTCGCTCTCATGCTAGCACTTTGCATGCCACACAGCTGCCTCATAGAGTGTTGTTGTGGTGTAGGTTGGGGGTGGGGGGGGGGTATGATCTGCTTCACTCGAAACTAAAAATTTAGATGTTGTAATCGTCTCTAATAATCAACAGATGAGGCGGCGGGAAAGCAACGAGAGAAAATGGGAAAAATGAAAAATGAGAAACGAAAAATACAAATGTATTGGGGAAAATTAACCTCTGAACTGTGCCATTAATTAATTTAGATTCTAGACTCAACAATAGATTCTCATCTATTCCCATGTCTGTTGTGTGTGTGTGTGTGTGTGTGTGTGTGTGTGTGTGTGTGTGTGTGCATATCTGTGTCTCTCATTAACCGGAAACAGCAAACGAATAGAACGTTCTCCTCTAACAGCAAAAAAATCTTGACTGAAAAACTTCACACAATAATCACATCACATAGGAATATCTCTCTCTCTCTCTCTGCTATAAACTCTCTCTCTGTCTCTCTCTCTATACCATTTCTCTGCTACTTTCTGTGTGGCTACTTACGTGGCATTCTTTCTCCATCTTCCATCTACCATATGACATCTTCCATCAATCATTACAACAAATTTGCTAACCAAATACCAAACATATATTTTCTCTTTTATGTTCCCCTCCTAACCCAACAACAAAAATGTGTGTTTTTTGTTGCACAATTTATGCAAAAATGCCCCCGAACCTGAAAACAATTTCCCCACACCGTAAGCAGAAATGGAGAGTCGTCCTGCTCGAAGCATGCCTCCTCCTCGAACGCCACATCGCCGGCACCGGCTGCGGCCAGTGCGGACACGCCGGAGGGCGTCAAGAAATCAAAGAAGTTCGGACGCAGCAAGTCCAGCGACATCTTAAAAAAGGAATCTGTTGCCTTGCCCTACGACAAGGGGAAGAGCACGCTGACGCGCCTCAACTCGCTGAAGCAGTGGGGCCGCAACCGGTTCAAGTTCATGCACCGGGCGGGCGAGCTGTATGGCCTTGGGGAGAGCAGCCAGCTGGACACCAGCGGATGCAGCTCCCAGAACAGTTCCGGCGAGAAGCCGGACAGCAGCAGCCATGGATCGCCACCGGGCCAGGGCCTGGGACTGGGACTGGGTCTCGGGGGCACCGCCAGCGTGGAGCGTGGTGGCAAGTCGAAGTCGGCCAAGCGCGACATTGACGAGGAGTGTGTGGTGCACGATCTGATCGCCCAGAAGAGTGAATCTCGGTTTTCGCACGAACGAAAACCCTCGTATTCCTCCTCGGAGAAGAGCATGAGCGTCTCGAGCAGCGGCCAGCTGAGGGGCAAGCTGCAGCTCTCCACCTCGCTGGCGGCGGCGAACGTAAAGATGCGCGAGACGGCCACGTTGAACCGGCAGCGGCGGAACGGATTGCACGGCCTGGCCGGCAAGGATGAGCAGCCGCACTCGTCCAGCGGCAACTGGAGCGCCAGCTCGGAGTCGGGACGCGCCTCCATTGGCAGCGAGATAACCATGCAGCCGAAATCGAGCGCCTCCAACACCTCGCTGAATGTGTCCAGCTTCCAGCCGTGCAACAGCAGCGGACCGCCCTCCTCCATGATGAGTCGGCGGCGATTCCTGAACACCTCCGCCTCGAGCAGCGTCACCAGCGAGGGCACGGCCACGCCGGAGCTGCAGACGGAGGCGGGCGCCTATCCCAATCACCTGGACGACGAGACCAGTTCGGCGTACAGCTGCGACACCGAGGGCTACTACACCTCCTTCCACATGGACAGCGGGCTGCGCACGCTCAAGGAGGAGGAGCCACCGATGACGCCGCTGCAGCAGAGCCTGCACACCAGCTCCTACTCCTTCGGCAGCAGCCAGTCCAACCAGACGGTGCTCAATGCGGAGAACGAGTACGAGCTGTACGGCCGGGGCTCCACCTCGACCACCACCAGCTCGGCGGGCACCGTCTGCACCACGCTCCTGAATGGCGCCATCTCCGGCCCAGATGTGCCGGAGCGGACCAGCTCGCTGGGCAAGCACAGCTCCACCCAGAGCCAGAGTCACAGTCAGAGCAACAGCAACAGCAACAGTGCCAGCAGCAGCACCCTGGAGCGGAGCTACAGCAGCAGCACCATCGGCAGCACCCTGGAGCGCACGGGCACCATCAAGAGGAACGTGAAGAATGTGGCGTCCAATGCGGAGGATGCCGCCCAGCAGGAGCAGGATCTGCAGCAGCAGCAGCAGCGCTCGGCCATGCCACTGCCGGGCGGCGCCACAGAGCTGGAGTTCTCGGAGAGCTCCGATCTGGAGGGCGTGGAGCGGATTGAGCGGATCAAGCAGAAGACGGCCATCACCTCGAAGCGGATACCCTCCATGTGCATCATCACGCCCACGACCAGCGACGATGACGAGCTCCAGTCGCAGGCGGATCGCACCCTCACGAATCTGTGCGTGGACGTGGATGTGGAGCAGGATGATGATCAGGCCTTAGAGGCGGAGCAGCGGACCCCAACCAATGCCAGTGCGGGTAGCAGCAAGGACCACAACCTCAACGAGCTTAAGCAGACGCCCACGAAAGCTTTGAGCGGAATGTTCGAGAAGCTCAAGGTGAAGCTGGTGCCGGGCAAAAGCTCAAGCTCAAGCTCAAGCTTGTCCCCGGTTAAGCCAAAACCGAAGCCCGCCTCCGCCAGTGCCGTCAATGACGATGAGCTTTACGACCTGGCGGGCGAGTACGTCACCATAGCGGACATCAGCAACAACAACAACAATCAGAGGGCAAAGATTACACCCTCGGGCGCTGGCTCCAGCCTCGGCATCTACTATTCCAATGACATAGTTCGTCGTGGAGGTTCGGCAGCGGCAGCGGCTACCTCCGAGTACGTGTCACTGAACGAGCTGCCTCAGCATTTGCGTCGGCATGCAACCCACGGCTCTGCCTCTGCCTCTGCCTCTGCCCTGCCGCTGCCACTGAGCGAGAGCGGGGCCTGCGCACAGCTGCTGTTGCCTGGTGAGACGGCGGCAGCTGGCAAGGCCACACAGCCACCCCATTTGCAGCAGCAACGGCAGAGGCAGTCACAACCCACCCGGAGTGAGGGTTGCGGGGTGCCGATGTATGCGGAAATCAGCGAATTACGAGAGGAGAAATCGCTCGTTGCCGCTCAGCAGCAGCAGCAGCGTCGGGTGCGCACGACAGCCGAGGGCAGAGTCATCTACGATTCGGATAGTTTGAAGCGACGCAAGGGTGCACACACCACCTTTGCACCTGGGCCGTACGTGAAGGAAACCGAAAGTGCCCTGCTCAGTGCAACGCGAGACGCCGCAACGGGCGAAAGTGCAACATCAGCAGCAGCAGGAGAAGCAGCATCCACAAAGAGCGTCAAGCTATTGCTATTGAACGGCGGCGGTAACGCTGGCAACCACCGCAAGGTGGCCAATGTGCGTCCCATAGTCGCCAAATCACCGCTCAGCAAGATCCCACAGAGCAGCAGCAGCAACAGCATGGCTGCGTATCAGTCAGTTACAGTCGGAGGCGGCAGCGGCAGCGGCAGCTACCAGGAGCAAAAGCAATTGCTGGCCAATCACACGAATCCCTTCTACGAAACAATTGCAGCAGCAGCCGGCGCCGCCGGTGCACCGGCAACGGGTGGCAGCATGATGCCATCGCCCTCGGGCAAGTCAAATTCATCGACTGGCTCCACGGCCACCAATTCGTCCTCATCCACGGCATCGGCGCATTCCGGCGAAGAAGGTAAGCTAGTGTTCCAGCCGCCGGCAGACAGCTGCCATTACGCTTGCCCACCCACACCCAAACTCACACGTACACCCACACCCACACCCACACTTATACCCACACTTACACCTAAGTCTAATTCCCTGTCCGAATCCAAGCCCTGTTCCTCCACTGCTAATGTAAATAACACGCTACTTTGCAACACTGCCACAACAACAGCAGCTGCAGCACAGCAACAGCAGCAGCAACAACAACAGCAACAGCAACAAACATTAACAAACACTACAATTTTGGAGTTAAAAGCAAGTCAAAATCCGCATCAATGGGCACGAACATATCAAGCGTAGAGCAGCAGCAGCAGCGGCAGCATCCACAACAGAACCCCAAAGATTGCGAGTCGAAAGTGAGGGTTGCTGAAATGGAAACTAACCCCCGTGGGTCTGCGAATGGGGATGATGGGGAGCAGCAGCAGCAGCAGCAGCTGCCACCCCTACTGCCGCCGAGGGCGAAAGTAACTCCAACTCCGACTCGAGCCCCTGCCTTATCGATTGACCCAATTGCAGTGCACTTCTCCCTACCGAATCCGAATGCGAATCCAAATGCAAATGCAAATCCCGGCAAACCGCGCGCCGCTCTCAAGCGCAACAACAGCTACAGGCTGGCCAACGATGAGCTGAAGCTGGAAATGAATAAGGAGAACCAGGAGCTTCAGCTCTCGTTCGGTGCCGAGAGAGTCGTTGTCCCTCTCGCAGGCCCGAATTCGGGTACAATGCCCCCCATGCAGCATGCAACAAGTTCCCTTAGGCTGCGCAACCTCAGCAGCCACAGCAATTTGCCAGCCACACCTACACCTGCCAGTGGGGAGCGCAAGATAGCCAAATCCTTTGAGCGTCTCGTCGATGAGTTCTCCCTGTCCCTCACTGCCGGCAATGATTCCTCCTATTTGAAGAACAAATCGCTGGAGAATTTCGATGACTCACCCGCCCTTTTGGCCCTGGCCAATGAGTCCCAAGAATGTTCCGAACAAAAGCCAGACACTGCGGCCGCAACACCCAACTCTGACGGTGACTCCGACTCCGATTCGGAGGACGATATGGAGGCACTGACTACGCCCATGCCCGCACCCAAGTACCACAAGTCCTTTGTGGATAGCGTGCTGCTGCGTCCTTTCAAAATTATTCTGCCCCACGACGACAATGGGGCGCGGCGTCAGCGCATTTTGCAAAAGTTCGAGGTGACGGAGATCTGGTAGAGGGACGTTGTTGTCCTGGCTGTATGTAAATTGACCTTTTGTCAATGCCCCTAACCCTTTGCACACATGTGCCCAGGCAGGCAGGCAGGCAGGCATCTTGAGCAAACACTGCAAAATAATTGACAATCTGGGCACCACACACACAGCTTCTTCTTCGCTCATTAAAGTTGCACCAGCCACTAGGCACCCGGCCACTAGGCACTAGGCACTAGGCTCGTGTGCGTGTTCAATTGCCTTGCCTGGTGGAGTCTCTTTCTCGAGTCTCAAGTCCTGAATCTTGGGGGTTCAATGTCCCTGTCCCTGTCCCTGCCACTGTCCCTGCCACTGCCACTGCTGCTGCCTGCGCCTCTACACTTGATATATGTATGTACTTGATCCCAAGCGGCAGTCTACACACGAGGGCTTTGTGCCCACTGATATTTTGTTTTGTAATTTATTTACCCAATTTCTGCGCTCGTTTAACCAATTTTATGTGTGTGTTTTTTTAACCCTAACTATTAAGGATTAATCATTAATGTTATTACTTACTATACATACCATATACATATATTTTTGTGTAACTAATTTGTAATTTAACATAAACCAAACACATGTTTATTTTGTAAATTTTGTAAAGTTTTTTGCACCGTTCACGTTTTATAACTAAGTTTTATTTTGTATGTTCTACCACGACTATGATGCTAATTTTTTTTGTAAAAACTACTTGTATTATTTATGAATGATTTTTTTGTTTTTGTATACAAAAATGATGTGCAAAAGCGTGCAAAAGACTTCTATATTGCATCATTTACGAGTATTCCAGCATGCCTGTGTGTTTGTCTATGTTACCTGTATGTAGTAGTAGTTTTTTGCACACTTTTCCAATCCCAAAACAACTAACAATACAACACTCCTACTCCCCCAAGGAGGAGGTGCTCAAGTCTATAGTAGTTTGAAAAATTAGCACATGGCCATTACATTAAGTTCTCGCCTAAGTCCAAATCACATTCCACAAACAAAACAAAAACACACATCTAACCGTCACCCACCCACCGATCGTAAGTAATGTTTTTTTCCAACAAAATAAATCGAAAAGAAAACGAAACGAAACGAAACGAATATTTGGCATTGAATCATTGACATTATCCTGGCTGATGGAGGTAAAGGATCTCCCATATTTAAATCAACCATCCATCCTTCCCAACACACACGCACCCAAAAAGCATCCAAAAGCATTCTCACATCATATATAGCACCCAAGCACAACAGTCCACCAGATCCATGTACATAAATGTATCCATGTAATCGCGAATTAAAGTCTGAGGGGAATACGTTCATGCGGTACGCACAGGTATGTATGGAACCGCTTGCTTTGAATGCTTCTCTCTAGTCGATTATCCTAACCATCTCCGCACTTCGAAAATTGCCTACTAAGCCCACATGAGGGGAATCTGCTGTCAATGTGCTTTCGCTTCTAGTGACTAATTCGCAACGAAATTATCTTTTCTCCACAGGGTATCAACGTTTCTCTAACATCTATGAGCAAGTGCAGCCAGCACAGACCACCAACAGCACACAGCCCACAGATGACAGTGCCACGCCCTTCCAGCGAAGCGCACCCATCTACTGGACACTGCAGAGTCGACGCAGCCAGCAGAAACTGCAGCCCAGTGGCAACATTACCTGCCGGGATGATCTGTACGCCACGCCCATACGCCGAGCGGATCGTCTGGCCCGTGCAGCGGCCGTCAATGGAGCTGCTGTCCCAGCCACGGACAATCCAGATGGCAAGAGCAACATATCGCCCATTGTGCCAAGGACTCGCGGCGGAGCCTTCCTCACCTCCACGCCCACTCGCGGTGAGGCGGAGAAGGCAGGAGAGATTGTCCAAGTGCCACCCATGAAGCAGCCCTCGCGCAACTGGAGCGACAATGCGCCGGAGCGACTGAACACTTGCGCCGATCGCATCGGTCAGAGCAAGACGACGCTGATGGACTTCAAGAAGCT
The DNA here is from genome assembly GCA_035043285.1 of Drosophila subsilvestris. Classification (NCBI taxonomy): domain Eukaryota; kingdom Metazoa; phylum Arthropoda; class Insecta; order Diptera; family Drosophilidae; genus Drosophila; species Drosophila subsilvestris. Next base: position 12,111,057 of record JAWNNB010001746.1, read on the forward strand.
GCTGCTGGCCAAGTCAGCCAAGACGAGTCCCGTACAGCGGAAAATGTCAGCCGTGGAACTGCTGAAGAAGTCCTCCGGCCAAGCTGCGGGCCCAGCACCCACGATGAAGCCAAGTGGACCTGCCCCTAAAGCAGCGGGCAGTGCGGCGCCAATTAACTCCAGTCTCAAGCTGCTCGATCTGAGCGGCTCGCCAAAGACGTTTGCCAACCGTCGGATGCTGCGTCAGGGCCAGTTCGGGTCGCCATCCAAGACCTTTGTGCCAAAAGTCCGTGGTCCTGTTAATGTGGTGGCCGCTGCATCTGCCGCACCACGTACCGACATAATGTCCACCACCATACCAGAGGCCAACAGCGGAGAGGAGGATCACTCCAACACGAGCGGAGGATCACGGGCCAGCTCTGAGGCGGGCGAAACAATGGCAACGGAGACTCGCGAATCGCCAGTCAGCCCTCCCGTGGTCACCTCCAGCTTCGATCTGAAGCGCAATTTTTTCCTGCAAACCGAGCAGAACAACTTCATGCGCGGCGAGCTGAAGCACACCTTCGCGGGAGGCAAAGGAGGCAGCTCTGCAGGTGCCAGCGCAGAGAGCAACAAATGTGCGAACGCTCCACTAGTGGCCGCTGCGCTGCCGTCATTTGAGACGGCGCTCTAAGAGACTTTTGTGATGCAAGCGGTCGGGTCTAACCCGCGTTTGCAGTCGCCGCAGGAGGCACAGCAGTCGGACGCACGAGCAGATTTCGCATAGATAAAATATAAACATATTCCATAAGAGAACACAAAAGCAATCGTAATCGTTAGGCTTCACCACCCGACACTTAACCCACTAGCCACACGCTGAACCTGCATTTATTGACAAGAGGAATGGAACGAGTCAAAAGCGATGCTACTTTATGCAACATTTATACATACATACATATATCAATTACCTATATACACAATAACTTTATACAATAAACTGTATTTTTAAAATTGTGCTGCTTGTATAAACGGATATTTTATACACGAATACGAAATATGAATACGAAATATGAATACGAAATACGAATACGAAATACAAATACGAATCGTCTATACAATACATTATATTTATTTGTAACTTTACATTATTTATTGCAATTATGTATTACGCTACACGCATTGCTCTTTCTTTTGTACGTCTACTACGAGCTAAGGGAATTGCTAATCAATAAATACATTGAATAACACACAGAGAACAGGCAGTACATACGTATATGCTGGAATGATTTACTGCGAGTATTGATTGCATGTCTAGATCCAACTGCGGCCCACGCTGCCGGATCTGCGCTTGGACGTCTTATCGCCGACCGAGCTGGCGGCCTGATCCTTTCGCCCCAGCACGGGCGAGCTCCCAGATCCAATATTGCGTATTAGTAGCTTCAGTCCGCGAGCCTGCGCATCACTGGCCTGGCCCACACTGTTCGCCTCGGAAGCAATGATGCAAAAATCATCGACTATGTGTCCCGGCGGACTAATGTCGAAGGGCAAGATATCGTTTAGGCTCTGCTGATGCCGATAAACGCTGCGCCGCCGCGAGCTGCCGTCGCCGCTCAAGTTGTGCGAGCTACCGCTGACTGGCTGCTGCTGCGCCTGCTGTTGCAGCTCCTGCTGGGCGTGTAGGAGGCGAGAGCGCAGCCCGGTATTGTCCTCACTGAGGCGTTGCATATGGGCCGCTTCCTGCTCGGCGCGCACAAACGAGGGCTGTGGCAAGCACTGATAGACGGTTGTCAGGAAGTTGCGAAGCGACAACAGCGACGTGTCCTGCCACTGCTTGGTAAAGTAAAGAGCAAAGCTGGGCGACTCTTCGGCGTTCTTGCAGAAGGGAAAATCTGCAAGCAAACAAAACACCAATGAATAAAGTCAAATGATATTCCATTGTTCAACCCACAGAACCAATCCTTCCACTCGCTCTGCTGCTGCAGCTCGCCTGCCATCTTGTTGAAGAACTCTGATATCTTGTCCGACTTGTTGTTGCTGTAGGCCGTCACCAGATAGTATTTGAGCAGACTGTTCTCCAGTTTCTTTACGGCTAAGGGCATACAATTAATCACACAAAAATGCATGCAGAGGGGCGTCCAGGGATTGCTTACCCACGGCGTAGGTGTGATCCAGCTTGGTGAACAGATTATTGTCCAGGTGTAGCCACAGGCTACGGAGTCCGTGCAGGTCGTAAGTTTGCACGGCATAGGTAAACTGCTCCAGTATTCGCTCGGCTCGAAAGTGCTGGTCCTTATCGGTGCGCTGCTCCAGATCCAGCGCCTTTAAAGTGCTGGAGAAGCCTCGAAACACGAGATATTCTCTCAGCAAGTTATCGAGGAATGACACCTGTGCCATTTGACAATAGAAGACCGTGGATATTAAATAAATTAACAAATTTTTATTGAGCAACCACAGAATTGTTTTCAAGAGTGACCAGGCAGCAAACAGTGGTGCCAGTCCAGCTATTTTATAGCTAGTTCTGAATATTAAACTAGCTATTAGCCACAAATCTGGCTAGTTAAAATATATATTCTGGCTATATTTTTGGAATATTGATAAAAAAGTGTAAATTTTATGATTAAAAATGTTTTGTTAAAAAAACTTAGCTATATATTTCATAAAACCACCTATATCTCTTCGCAAAAGTTGGCAGCACTGCTCTAGTATTTTCATACTGAAAGAGTGACCGAAACGTCACTGCCGCGCGTTTGCTATCGATATCGAATCTAGCGCTGTTCTGTTTTGTTTTGATGAAAATATGGAAAACAACGAAAGTGCGAGAAACCGCAGGAAAATGAATAAAAGCGACTTGATGCTTTTATTAGCGGTGGAGAAAGATCAAGCTCAGCTTGCTAAGATCATGGATTTGGCAGGGATGTCTGCGGAAACGCTGAAGTTTTTGCAGGACAGCGCACGACCTCGAAGAACTCGCACTCTGGTATGGAATGTGCAGGGACTTCCTTCACTCTAAAACTTAATCACTTACTCCAAATTGAAATAGTCGCAAAGCGGATTTTGGGAGAAGGATGTTCCGAACAATTCCGACGACTTCTTTAAGGAAAACTTTCGCTTGGAATGCAGTACATTCAATATTTTGGTAGGACGGCTACCAAATCTCGTAGAGAAAACCACACTTCCTCCGTCAATCCCTGTGGAAAAGAAAGTGGCCATTGCCTTGTATGCACTTGGATCATCTGAGGAATATGCCGACATAGCAAGCCTCTTCGGTGTTCCCAAGGACATGGTGTGTCGCATTCTGTTTGAATTTTGCCGTGAGGTGGTTGCCCAACTCGCTCCGGACTACCTACCGCCAGACTTTTTCAACCAGGATAAGATCACGGAAACCGTCAAGGGATTTGAAGACATTGGATTTCCACAATGCTTCGGAGCAATGGGTATGTCGTGTACGCATCATTAAAATGATATCATTAAGTGAATACTGTCCCAAATAGATAGCTGTCACATCGAGATGCAACCGAAACCAGAGCATGCAGAGGTTTGCCGGAACACCAAGGGCTGGTATTCAACCATACTCTTCGCATTGGTTGACTATCGGTAAGAAGTTAATGTCTTTTTTGAACTCAATGGAATTTGACAAGCTTTTTTTATTCGTACAGTTGCAGATTCACCTTTACGAGTGTTGGGCATCCTGGTCTCAATCGGAACTCAAGAATATTTCAAAACTCAACTCTAAAAAGGAAATTGGAGGAGTCCGATTCGCTCGACAAAAACTCGAAAACTATTAATGATGTCAAAGTGCCAGTATTCATTTTGGGAGATTTGGCATTCAAATTTTCTAAAAATGTAATGAAACCTTATCCTGTATCTGACGAGACTACTCCGGAACAAAGAGCATTTAATTGCAACTTGGCCAAGGGCAGACAAGTGGTAGACAACGCTTTTGGACAGCTCAAGGCACGGTATCGGAGGATCGGAAAGGGACTGGACCACGATATCAAAACCTCTTCACTAATAATTTCCTGCTGCTGTATCCTACACAATTTTTGCATAATGCAGGAATGTTCAACAGAATGGGAGCGGGAATCAGACAACTTGGAGAAACGAGAACAGCCTCACGATGAATTTTGGCTGGGAAACAGAAATAACGAGGCTGAAACGATAAGGCACGCTTTAGGGCAACATTTCTTAAATTGTAATTCAGTCTAAATGGACATTTCGAAACAATTAATCACACGCTGTATTCAAAGAGCACAAGGGTATACCTAGTATATTCCAGCCAGAAGGAAGTGCCTATAAAATGTATATATTCGCGATCAACATTAATCCAAATAAAAAGGAGTTATAAAACTAGCCAATATTGTACAAAATTTATTGAGGAATCAGTTAAAATTATTATTATACTAGCTAACTAGCTAGTAATATAACGACGAATATCAAAATCGAGGAATATCACCGCATCTTGTCCTGTCCGTCAGTATATTTACGGTATATTTTGATAATGACAAGGTATATTTCGGTATATTTATGAGGGTCAGGCGGCATATTTTATGGATAAATCTGCGGTAACACTGTTTGAGATAGAGCTCTAAAAATCGTAAATTTTGCCACTTTCTACAACAAAGAAGGCGCATTTTAATTCAAGTAAAATCAATGCACCAGCAAAAGAATCGCTTGAAATATGAGTCGAAAGGGAACGAAAGAACAAAATGAGGTATCGTTGATCATTGGGACGCTACCAAAGCGGCTGCAAAACAAAATTGCTGCTAGCTGTGGCCACGCAACAGCAACAGCAGCAGCAGTGGAAGATGCTGAAAATGCGGAGCCCCCGATGGCTACAACAAAAACAACAACAACTAAGAAGAGTTGCCCAAGGCCAAGTAGGTTTAAATACGTCACGGCTATTTATTTATTATCATGTGTTTTTTGTTCACTTTGACATATTCACAGTCACGATTTTGAGCAATAAAGTGAAGGAAAAATGTAATGAAAAAATGGCCGTTTTGGATACCAGCGGGTCGAGCAACAAGCAACTAAAGGATGTATGCATACCAGGCATACTGCGGGTCACGGCAAACGTGTCGGACAATGCTGCGACTAAGACTTGTCACTATGGACGGCGACGTGGCCGCACTCAGGCCAAGAAGAATAAGGCGCACACACCACATTCGCCACAGGAGCGGACTCGTCTGACCACCGAACATCCCGAGTGGTTCGAGCCCATGCTGTCAATGGCCAGTGCAAAGGATATTGTACAGCTGTACGACCAACTTATGGTGCTGCAGCAGAGGAACCTAATCCTAGTCGTAAGTTGTGCCTAATCCTGATTACCGCAGACTGCTTGATGTTAAATATTGTATGGCCCATTGCAGAACTGGAAGAACTTTGCTATATCCACAAACAGCTGCAAGAAGCCTTTAAAACCCTGATGCTGGAGCAGCTGCGGTTTGTCTGCGAGCACAAGGTGGATGCCTTCTTCTGGAAGCTGCTATTCTACAACGTGCGCGAGTATCTGAAGCGGCAGCAGACCGACCAGGCGCGCTCCCACTCCTTGCTGCTGATCGAACAAGCACTAAAATTTTACCACACTGTCTATGACCAACTAATGGCAAAGTATGAGTCGTCCTCGCGCTGCGAGAGCGCCGTCAAGGTTGTTGCCCAACGCCTACTAATCTGCCTGGGTGACCTGTCGCGCTATCGCGTTAATTACGTACAAGGCACAGACTACCTGGAGGCTGCACGCTACTACCATCGTGCTCAGGAGCTAGTGCCCGGAAACGGTGCGCCCTACAATCAGCTGGCTATCGTCTCGATTTTTCATGTAAGTAAATGGCGCACTCTTCAGTGTTTCAAGTATTCGAGTAACTACGAAATATTCTTCCCTATTTATGCAGCATAAACGCTTCGATGCTGTATACTTTTATGTGCGCAGCTTGTTGACTTCAAACTCAATTCAAACAGCCAAAGAGAGCTTGCTGGATCTGTTTGACGAGATTCGTCGCAAGTACGAGGAGACCGAAATGAAAAAGTCTCCCTTCGATTGTGGGCCAATCGCGAAGGCTAACCAGAAGTCCAAGCATATGCGAAAGGAAGTTTGGATCTATCCGGATGGTATACGCTGCTTGCATCGTTCTGATGTCAAGAAAAATGGTAAGAACAAGGTGACCCTGGCCGAGGTTAATCGCTACGACGAAATGTCACCAGTGGACCTGTTGCCACGCGTTGTCTCCCTTTACTTATACTTGATTGGCAAACTCTACAATGGAACTGAGTAAGTTATATTACATTATTGTGCATATATAGATCCACCCTCTCATGTGACTTGTTTTTAGTGTGGACTCATTGTACCAGCTGCTACGAAAACTTCAGATTCAGTTGAGTGTCGCTTTAAAGCAGACCAATCTCTTGTCACGTTCCAAACTGCTGAAAATGGTGGCACTTAACCTGTTCGTCATGGAGCACAACAAGCGTAAAGGTACGAGTCGAGTATACTGTACTGTAGCAGATAAGCTCCAATCATAATTGAAACTAATACGCTGCATATACGCTGTACTTTATACTCTTTATAGTGTCACGTCGTGAGATGCGTTATCATAGCTTAAATTTTGCCAATTCATTGTTTGGCCTTATGCTGAAAATAACCAACGAAACGCTGGCCAACTTTGTTGAGGAATCTACGAGCGTTCAGTCTCTTGCTGATGATAAGTATGCAGATGCAATAGCAATATGGGGCCTTGGAATTTGTTTTATTTAACTTTGCTTTCATCATGTTCTAGATACATCACCGTAAATACGTATCTGCAGTTTGTGAAAGTTCACGTCCAATGGCTGAGCATCAATGTGGATTTGTGGGAGCCGGTGCGCTCAGAGGAGTATGTACAGCTGCTGTCCATTTCAATCTGAAATTTGAAATCCTTATCAACTTTTGAACTTTCCACCAGGCACTCATTCATCGATTGCTGGGCAGAGTTGTCAACGCTTTTCATTAACATTGAATGGTTGCTCGCCAAGTACAAGCTCGACAAGGAGGAAGATGAAAAATTGTCCACGATCATTTTGTATGAAGACATTGCATTGAGCGGCTTCAGTCCGTTGGGCAAGGATACGACGAGAAGCGTTAACGGTCAGCGTGGGTCGGAGCGCATGCAGTTCCTTGTGCGCATGCGAAAGATAGCACAGTTTCAGGAGTGCTTTCTGTTGCATCAGGATGCCCTGCAGCAGCCACAAAACTCCAGCTTCACCATTGAGGATCTCAATGATGATATGAAGGTTGCTCTGAATAGTTTTGATGCAGAAAGTTGTGCCCTTACATCCGATTCGACTTCCATTGGCAAAGCCGAGGAACAGACAAAACCGGCAGAGAATGAAGCCGTCTGCCCCTCGACTGACTCGGATGTCTCACAGCTGTGCAAGCTAAAGAAGGAGCTCGAGGAGAAGGCCAGGGTCAAGAAGTTCTGCAACAGCAAGCTAGAGGAAATTCTCAAATTAGTGGACACAAAAATATACATAGAAGTACGTCCGCGCTACCTGTTGCCCGACACCAACTGCTTCATTGATTGCCTGGAGGACATCGAGAAGTTGTCTATGGAATACAAGCGCTATACACTCATAATACCCCTCACAGTCGTCAAGGAGCTGGACGGACTTTCCAAAGGCGTCAAGTTGGACGCCTATCGTAGCTCACGACAGACAAAACGTATCCATCACTTTGACGAGGTGTCGACACGCGCCAAAAAGTCACTGGAGTTCATCAAGTCGGCTAAAAGCAATGTGAAGTAAGTTACCCATTTGATTTTTATGCTTTTCAAGAGTTTCCCTACTGTGACGGACTGCGTTTCAGGTGTGCAACTACAAAGGGATCTTTTGTAAATGCCTCGGTGTTCGGATTGGTTGAGGAAGAGTATTTGTCCAATGACGACAAAATTCTGGCCACGGCTGTAGCCGTTTCCAAGACTACCAAGTCGGAACAGTGTAAAGGTAAGGATTGCAATTAGAATAGTTCTCATCACAGTGCTCTAACCAGATATCTTGCTACAGATGGCAAGTGCTTCATTCAAACGGAACTGGTGCTTATCACCACCGATCGGAACTTGCGCGTTAAGGCCCTGACCCGCAATCTAGCCGTTAGCGCTTTGGAGGAGTTTTTGCAGTGGGCCAAAGATTGCCGCGAATCAACCTGAACGTAGATTGGCAAGGCGAATCGCTGGTCCCTGCTGACTATGGAGACAGGCTCACCCACCAGCTACTGCTAAAGAGCGGGCTTGTGCTGTTATATTTACTAGATTATTCGCATGTGGGCTACGAGTATGTGTGTCGTAGTCGAAAGTCCCTGCGCGCGAATACGTTCACGAGAGACGTAGGCTCCTGATGGCCGGACAAGAGTACGTATGTAGGATACATACATAGGTGCTGGTATCTTCTGGGGGATGATTTCGTCGCACCGGATCACGTGGTGTTCCACACATTTAAATTTCATATTTCTTCCAATGTACTTTCTGTGACTTTCGATACATTTAAAACCACTTTGGATTGTTCTTCAATTATTTTTGTTTTATTGAAACACGGGAGAAACACGCCGCGGCGCGTAGTGTGCACTGCACTCCACCCCATGTAGTGTGTGATTGTTGGGTGCATTGTTTTTTCTTACATTTAAGTATAGATTTATGGAGATAGCATGATATTTTGGATTTGCAACGCAATCTCCTGATCATCTAGAATACGAAACTGCGGATCGTCCTTGCTCACGAAGCCCACTTCCAAGTGCAGTGGCTCAAACGCAACATCCATGGCAGTGCACAGGCAATTGATGGCCAGCTGGACGGACTGCTTCTCGGACATATTGGCATTGTAATGTTTCACCAAGAACGCTTCGGCCATGTCAGCGTGGGGACCCACAGCACATCCCTTGTAGCTGTTGAAGTCGCCAGTGGGATCTGTCATGTGCAGTGTCGGGGCCCCTTCATAGTAGTCGATCATAATCATGCTGCAGCCGAGCGGACGGATTTCGGGATGCATCGAGTACAGCTGATTCATGTCCGCAAGGCGTTCGCACAGCGCCCTTGCTGGTATATCGTAGCCGCATGAGTAACGGAATTTCGCGGCCTCGTTAAGGGCCCACCGCACTTGATAGCGGGAGTCGGCGATGCGACCGGTCATGCAGCAGCCAATCTTTGGGGTGGTGGCCCACAAATGTTTCACCGACTGCAGTACGATGGTCTTGTCAGCAATGCGCTTCTGGGTGGCCAGCACTGCCGTGTGTTTGGTTTTCAGGGCCACTGTGGTGTTCTCCAAGGCTACGGCTTTCTTGGCAAAGTCAATCTGATGTAAATCCCCCGATGGCGAAAAGATGGTAATCTGCTCATCGAGCCCTGCTGTTGAGCGCGGCATTTTGAAGCTGCAACTATTTGAAAACTTCTACAAAAATGTTCGTTAAATGGTGCAATGAATGATAATTCGTGTATTCCTACTTCAGCTGATAAAGTGGATATTTTTAGAACAGTTTTGAACAAAAATGCTAACGGCTCCACTGAGTAGGATGAATATGCTCACTTGATACTTCCCCATTGTCCAGGTGTTAAATAAAACTATGCACACTACGTTTTAAAAAAATGTATTTTTGATAATGTTCAAATTATTCGATATGACATGCATACAAAATAATGCTGAAATGATATTTATTATTAGCTCATACAAAAAGAGCTTGAAGTCTGAAGAGAGGAAACGTTTAAACGAGAGGAAACGTTGTGAGTCAGCATCCTTGTGCTGATTTTTGTTCGCCTGGTATCCCGAATCTGAAACAGAAATCAGCAACTTTGTAAACTGCAAACAAAACAAAATTTGTTGCATATTTTTGGTTAAAAATAAATTTTTAAATCATAGTATACGTCTAGGAGTGAAAAAAGCCCAAATACTTTCTTCCATTATTCTTCTGTTCGCTTCGTAACTCGGTCTAAAATTTTTTCGTTTTCGCCATTTGAAGCTATCTAAGCGTGGAATAATTAAATTTGCCAAAAATCGACATAGATCATGTGTACATAAAATATGTAAAATAACAATAACTATAAAAATATAATGTATCTGGCAGCTCAAAGCCCGTTCGTTGTCCAACACCCAAGCTGACGAAAAAGTCTGTTTTTTAATGATTTGAATCATTTTTATTTTATATTTATTTCTCAAATATTTTCAATAATAATTAATATTATAATAATTAATTAATTAATGCTTGTAACATAACAAATATTCATTTCATATCATTGCCATCTTAACGCTGCGCCCAGTTGAATGTCTCAATACCAGCGCCGCAGCCTGCAGATCTGCTCACACTTCCCTTAGTTACGTCCTGCCTCCTGTCGTCAGTTTACTCATTAGTTCTAAGTATCTTCAGCTCGGCAAAATGCTCAATTCGTTCGTACATTTCGCTTTGTGCCATCAAATTCAATCGCATTATGAAAATGTATCTTAAGTTTGTTTAAAAATTAATTAAGAGTCGCGTAGCTGCTGTTTGTTGGATGTTAATTCATTTTGTTTGACGTTTTATGCGCTGGTTTTGTTTTTGTTTCTGCTGTTGCTGTTGCAGATGCAAATGCAGTTGCATTTGCAGTTTCTTCCTTGCAATCGCAATACATTTAAATATATCAATACACATTAGTTTTTGTTTTTGTTTTTTTGTTTGTTTTGTTTTCTTTTATATACAATACACATAAGAGATTTGTAGTAAAATTTGGTGAGAAAAATCTTGCATTACATAAACATCGCCGTTTTGTTTTGTTTTGTTTCGTTTCGTTTTGTTTACTTTTTTTCGTTTAGAGCGTAAAATGATTATTCTTGTTGTATTACCTTTAAGTTGTACAATTAGAGAGCACAAAAGTTTCAAAGTGGTTTTGCTTGGTGTATAATTAAAAATTTGATTCAAGAGATGTTTTCAACTTTGATTGTTTCGCGTGTGTCTATTCGCAGTTGGGCTAGTTAAGCAGTTTAAGAGTCGAGATCTAGGGCAGATTTTCTAAGCTTGCTCAGTTACAATATCGATCGATATACAGATAGTTAGCCGATGGCTGTGTGGGTGTGGCTTTGTGGCTGTGGTGAGAAAGTGACTGACATTATTCTCCCTAAAAAAAACTTCCTGAAGACTGGGTACCAAATACTAGAACCAATTAGACGGCTGGCCATTCGCCACTTCATATCCTCTTCGTTTATTACCCCTTCCTTCAGAGTTTGTATTTTTTTTTAATATTTAAAACTTGGACCCTATTTAAATTTTGCAATAATGCCTGACTAATGTTAAAGCCGCACCAGATATTCACAAGTGATACACAGACCAAGGAAATTCAAATTCAAATCCAATCATAAAAAGCGAGTGTTAAAGGAAAGCGGCAATTGATTGGTAAGGCAATCGAATTAAAATATTGACTTTATCTAGTGTGTGTGTGTGTGTGTGTGTGTCTGTGTACATATAATAAATTCACTGCTGCAATTTATCTCGGTTAGTTATGTTTTAATCATTTATCAGTTTTACTAAAAGTAGGAACTTCTGCCTGTTGTCAACTGTCTGCTGTACCTCGTACTATGGTGTGTTTGGTATGTGTGTGTGTAAGTGGTGCGTGTGAGTGTCTCGGGAACGCAATTCAAATGCAACGCAAACAAGATCTGTGTAAAAAGTAGAGCACGTAAAACACATCCAGATTTCGCTAACTATAAACATATGTATCTATATGTATATATTGTATATTAGTTGTATACGTTTGTCTAATTGTACATAAAACAAATGAACAAAACCATTAACGTAACAACATTTTTTGATTGGCGCCTCTCGTCTCGTCTCCACTAAAAATAACACACAAAATTTCAGCTACTAAAGATACTGGATACCGAGCACAAAAACGCATGAATCTCCCTCCATCTCCATCTCTGTTCCAAAAAAACATTCAACACAAATTGATAACTGTACAATTTAGTATATGCATTTCCACTTGGTTTTTTCTTTTTTTGTCTTCTGCCAAAACTTCAAACATATTCCCCTTAGACTGCGGTGCCCCTCCCTCCATTAATCCTTAAGTATTACTTTTTCTGACTGTTGCCAAACTAACGATTTGTAAATGTATTCATGCACGTAATAATGCCGGTCGGGTCCATTCCAGGAGATTTTCACTGGAATCTGTACGGGTGTCGGTGTCGGTGTGGTGTGGTGTCTGGTGTGTGCTTGGAACTGAACTGTATTAAGCTAAACTGAAATATTGGTTTCGTGTGCTGTCTGTGTGTGTGGGTTGTGGGTTTAATGATTGTTTAAAATTAACTACTCATATGTGTCAAACAATGCTGATATGTTTCTGTTCATGTTGTATATGTTGCGCATGTGATTTTAGTAAAACAAAAATGGTTCCTGTTTTTTTCTCCCGACCCATTTCTCCTACTTTGATTTCCGTTTGGTTCGTGTATAGTTTCCATCCGCTGACTGCATTCCGATTTGACTGATCGCTATGTTTCTAATAATTAGCTGCTTGCTGCACTCCTGCTCGATACATTTATATATATAGTTATAGCTACAATTACATATAGTACATACACATACACATACATATACATATATATATATATATATCTGGTTTCTCTAACTGTAAAAGTAGCACGTAAGTATGCAGTACGGATACCACCAGATACCTCACAACATATGAACCTGTGCATATAGTACTGGTATATGGTATATATATATATATGTAATCCACGATTAGTCTTCAATTTGTTATGCTTCACTTTGCATTTTGGTAAAATCTCGTCTTGCAGCTCGTACTGTACAACTTAAAACTGTTGGCATCTGTTTTATGTTTTTTTTTAATGTTTTAGTTTAGATCTTTTTTTAGGCTAATGCAATTGTGGGACCCACATCCTCCGTGGATCCCTCCTGATCGTCGCCAGCAATGTCAGTCGAACGAGATCACTTTGACTTTGACAAATGCAACAATTTAGTAGGTATGTATGTATGGGATGTATGTACGTTGATTATTCACACCCTTCCTTAGCAGGCTCTCAATTTTAGGTTCTCTCAATTAAATTGTAAATTAATTATTAGTGGTGGTTTTTCTCTACTTGGTAAAGTAATACTTTTTTTAGTGTACTGTTTTGTCAATTAGCTGCATTCTGCATTGTCTGTTCTGCATATCTCCTACATACTCTCCTCACCACCTCCTTTGCTCACTTTTTCTTTTACTTTTTACTTTTTCCTTTTTAATGTATTTTTAATCTGCTGCATTTTACTGTGTGTAATTCGTATTCCGATCTTTTAAACTGTAGTTTAGATTCTGTATTAGTTCTATTAATTCGCATGCTGCTTTCTTTCGGTGTCGTATTCACTATCAACATTTACACGCTGAAGCGCAAATTGATTCTATGTTATCGTTGGGCTAAATTAATTTGATTACGCATTGAACGCTTTGACTGCATACCAAAGGACAGCCCCCCCTTTCCTCCCCTGCACTATATATCCATTCTGGATTGTACGAGTATGTAGGTGTAATTGTGTGTGGACTCTGTCTGTGTGTGTGTGTGTGTGTGGCTGTGCATTAGTTTTTGTTTTCATTTCATACTTATTGTAATTGTATGTATTGTATGTTGTTGCTTCTGGGGTATGAGAAGTTGTAGATTAAGTTCGCTAAATACTTGTATGAAAGTTTTTTTTTTGATTTGTCAAGAGTTCTCAGTTGAAATTCTAGCAGTCGTGGGTTTTGATATAAACGTACGAGCATGTATGTATATTGTATATATAGCATATCATATCGCTTTACCTTGCATCGATGCGCTAACAAAACATGTATATAGTGTATATGGTATATAAGTAGTAGGTAGGTAGACATAGACATAGACATAGAGCATATGTATGTAGTATGATAAATACATAGGTAGTATAAGGTTAAAGTTAAGTTAGATAGTAAGTTGCATTATGTATATGAAACGCTAGGTGTTGGTGGCTCAAAACGTTCGTTCTGTCTGTAAGCTTTCTGTGCCTGTGTCTGTGTTGCGTGAAAAATGTAGGTTGAGGAGGCGCTTGTTCAACTATTTTTTTTTTGGGTTTTGTTTACCGTGAGCTCCTTTAAAACATTCCCCCCACACACGTTACGTTCTGTTCTTTCTGTGCCACTATCAACCACATTCTGCACCGCTTGCGACTTGTCTGACAACTGTAAATATATTATTTCAATACGATTTACACTTTTACAATATTTTACTGTTGCTTTTCGTACACGTTTCATATATGTATATAATCATATACATACATACATACATATATATATATACATATATATTTATTCCTTCATTTAATTTTTACCTTTTTCTTTTTTGTTTTGTTTTAATTTGTATTGTGATTTGTATGCTTCTCCTGTGTTTCTGTCTCGGTTTTTTTTTCGTTTCGTTTTATATTGTTTCATTTTTTAGCTTTTGTTAATTTTAAATTACGATCACTGCTACTCATTCTTACTAACTAAATCCATATCAATTAAGTTACAATTAGTTGATTTTTTAACCTTTTTGTTTTGTTTTGTTTTTTCCATATTTTTATTTGTTTTTTGTATTTGTTTGTTCTTTTGCGCCAACGTATAAATAATTTCACTTTCTAAATATATATAAACTTTCATATATGAGTGTATCTGTCTGATTTTGTCTGTGTGTGTGTGTACTCTTTGTATGTGTGTGTGTCTGTGTGTGTGTGTGTATGTGTTGACTGTGTATGTTGTGGGGTTCTTGTAAAATTATCAAAAAATCATTCAGTTTTGTTTGTTGCTAAAACACGTATATGTCTTTCGTTACCAGTATGCCTATGATTAAATATAATTACCATTCCTTTCCATTCTTTTGTTTTTGCTTTTGTTTTGTTTTGTTTTCTTGTTGTTTCATTTTGAGATTATACTTTTTTTTTCGTAGCTTAAAATTTGTTTAATTTCCTGTTTCATGGTTTGTTGTAGTTCAATACATACTTATACAGATGTATATATATTTGATCGATTTGTGTATAATTTGCGCTAGCTTAACAACATTTACATATACATACACACATAGGGTTTACGTACGCGTTGATTTAACTGCCGTTTAAAATTATTATTCTCACGTAATCAGTATTCGGTAATCAGTAATGCTTAACAAACAGACGAGAGCTAAGTGGATACATATATTCTTGGATCTGCGCATTGTCCAAGTGGCCGATTTATTTCAACTTATTTCAAATTTAATACATTTTGTTGTTCTCTCAGTTTTTTGCCATAAACTCTACTATTCTTCACATCTGTTCGCTTCAATGCTTCAATGCCTAGGACTCGGTGTGCAATTCGGGACCATCTTCCTCTTCCTCATCCTCTTCATTTTCATCTTCATCTCCACTCCACACTTTCTCTAAGTCTAACAAAATGAAAAACATTTAAGAGCTACGTCTATGCGATTCTTGCAATTGATTTGTTTGCATATTTATAAAAAAATTAATGTTAAGTTGCATTCATTTAAAATATAATAACAGCATCATATACATAATAAAAAGTTTTTGCCTTAATTCATTTTTAACATAATTTCTCATCTCTCTCTTTTTCGTTCCGTTTCGCTTCGTTCTGTTTTTTGTTCTTTCTTTCGTTCTGACTTTCTGCCGTTTTTTAAAACCAAAACACAGTACAGTGCACTAAAAATATCTCTAATTTACGATCATCTCTCATCTCATCTCTTTCATTTAAATTTACTTTTTCCACTATTCTCCGCGTTAAACCTCTTTTTTTTTGTTTTGTTTTTGTTTTGTTTTGTTTTTTGTTATATATCCTTTTGTTATGCAATGCAATTTTTACTTACAAACTATAGTTTAAAGTTAAGCTTAAGATACGATGTTGCTGATTGTTTAGTGGGTTGTTTGTTTGTTTGTTGTTTGCTTTGTCTGCGTGCGCCGTAAGTTGAAATGCTAATTCCTCATATATAATTTCAGTTTATACTTTATTTATTTAACGCTTTAGCATTCTCTTTTTCCGTGTTCCTTTTGATTTTGATTTCTTTAGAAATTTAGTTAAGATTACTCTCGGTGTTTGTCCTGTTCCGTTCGACAGTTACGATTGCGGAACACAGAGTGGACAGCTCCTAGGTTCGAGTAATAGGCTCATCTGTTTCCTGTTGGTATAGCTCATACATCGATTGTTGCCGCTGGTTGATCGGTTGGGTTGGATTGGATTGGATTGCATTAATTCGACTTGATTCTATTCGAATGGATTGGGGTTTTAGGTTCGGGTGCACGGGGCTGGGTTTTCTTTTTCTTGGGTTGGGCTCAATCCTCAGTTGAAGTGGGCGTGCATCCTTCTTGTACTACGAATAATAGATTGTATCTGTTGCTGCCAATAGACTTGTAGCTGGTGGTGGTGGTGCACATAGCTGCTGCCGGCACCCAGTCAGGTTCAGTCAACCTGACCACGAATCGGATTCTAGATGTTCGACTTGGAGAAGCTCACGCGCAAATGGTTGGACTCGGACAGCTGGTGGTTGTGCATTTTGATTAGTGCCAGGACGGCCTCCTCCACGGACGACAGCTGCAGCAGCGCCATTTTGCGGTCCTTCCTGTAAGCACAAAACGTGAAAAGAATCTTCTCGTTAGTCTCTGCCGGCCAGAAGTCAATTGCAATTACTTACGGGAAAAATTTGAATGCTTTGACTTCGAAAGTGTTTGAGGTGAAGGCTTCTTTGATGTCATCCTCGGAGCAGGATGAGCTGTGGGGTGCACGAATGATACATACATAGGTTAGATTCGGTTTAAAATTAACTGATATCGATTTATGTATGAGCGTTTGGCACCCGAGCCTGCCTGCCGAGCCCCTGCCTGCTGTGCCTGCTGCTGTGCGGCCCGTTCATTGATATCGTCTCGGCAGGCGCTTCTCCCCCCGTTGAAGCTGCCTCATAAATTTTAGGCAGAGGCGAGCGGTGAGCAGGGAGGCCCATTCCCCATTCCAAACAGAGGGGCACACAATGGCCTGGCAGGGCGCTTTGTCATATTTGGCAGACAAGGCGTTGCGGGGCGCCAGCACCAGCCCCAGCCCTAGCCCAGGCTGTTGCTCATAGCGGTAATTGTAATTGCCTTGTCGTGCCCGGGTCCGGGTTTGCGCTTGGGTTTGTGTGCGCCTGTTATCCTATCAGGCAGTGTCGTGCCGCACCATAGAGCGCCTGACAACGCCTCATTGACGATGCCGTAGGACAGCAAAAAAAAAAAAAAAACCAAAATGAACGGGCAGCAGGCGGCACCTCCAGCTGTGAGGCATCGGCAACGGCATCTTTAAATGGTTTGCCTGGTAAGTGAGTGTTAAGGAACGATACTTACGGAATGTTACTTAAATGCAGTGTCGCCGATGGCGGATAGATGTTCTGGTAGTTCTTGCTGCCGGGCTTCTTGAAGCGGTGCAACGGATTCTGCGAGTAGTCACGTGTCAGGCCCGCGTCCGGCTGTCCCTCCTTCGGCAGCTGCACGGCCTGATGTTTGCTGGCCATGACACGTATCGGCTTGCCCCATAAACGTAATTTATCAAGGTGAGACATGGCTGTAACAAAAGAAACGAGCAAACAAACAAACAAACAAACATGTTTAAATTACTGCACAAAATACAAGTTTAGGGGCAAAGTTTATTTTGGTTTTTTTGTTTCTGGCCGGCCATATGATTGTCAAATTGTTGGTGCTGCAATAATGTATCTGTATCTGTGTATCTGTGACTGCAAATGCAATTTATATGCTGTGCCACAAGCCATAAAATTGTTTTCTGGCGCCACCCCCAGACCCATATAGAGCCATCGACGCCGCTGCCGCCACTCGTTGAAGTTGAACAAAGTCAGCAATAAGTGCTGGCAAATATTTACATACTTGTGCTTGTGCCTGTGCTCGTATACTCGTATACTGTAAACTGAAATGTAACTGCAACTTTATCAATGTCGATGTCGTCTGCCTTTGGTGATTTATACAAGCAGAAATGTAATGTGCTTGCTTGGCCGTAAAAGTATTACAGACCAAACAAAAACTTCGCTTGAGCAGTGCCAGTGCCATCTTCCTTCTATCTCTCTCTCTCTCTCTCTCTCTTCCACTTGGAACTCCAGCCAGCAGCCAGCAGCACCAATTGGATGTTGAACCGAGGAACGGTTGCCTTATTTCTCATAACACCTGCGGCACACAGAAACAGAACTGTATGTGCTTGCAATGCCTTTGCCATGCCCATCGGCAGTCGTACTTAAATACAGTTCAATTTCCATTTCCATTACGTTTTTCGTATTCGTATTCGTATTCGTTTTCGATTTCAATTTCGATTACTTTCTTTTTATTTAATTTCAGTTCACTCTGCCCCACCACATCCCACATCCCACACACCCCCCACTACCGTGCCCTGCCCTTTGTGCCGCATCATGCAAAGGCTTAGTCCACGCAAGTGTCCAAGGCGATATCCTTTTCTCAATTTCATTTGCCGTGCATTATATTAATAAATTATATAGCATTTTATCATTGTAGGAGCAGTTGTCACGATTTGGTTTGGGAATGGCAGATGGCAGATGGGAATGGGAGATGGGATTGCGGTTGGGGACTCCTCTGTTTTATTGTTAAGTAATATGCTTACTCAGCCGTTTATTGTTCGCCTAATGGATTAAATGATTTTACAAAAAATGAAAAAAAATAAACCCACCCAAGGCCCAGGAAATATAATAAATTGTAAAATAAGAGAAGGAACCAGCAGCAGCAGCAGTGACAAAGGCTGGGCCACGCCACCGGTGCTCATATGCGACCTAAGCACTCTTTTTTTTTTCCGTCCTTATCGTTGTATGACAAACACTTGTAATAAAGATTAATGTGCAGGCGAGACACTTGCCCCAAAGAACGGGGGAAAGACGAGCCGCCGCCACAACTTTGCCTACGAGCCACAAAGTGTTGCAGCTGCTGCTGTTGCTGCCCTGGCTTTGGCTTTGGCTTTGGATGGGGGTCTAGTTCCGGAACTGTGCCCCAACTCAAAAAGTATCTTAAACTTTTAATTACGAGGCTGACCAGCAGCAGCAGCAGCAGCAGCAGCAATAGCAACAACAGCCACAGCAACAACAAATCATTATTAACTTGCAAAAACAAAGCAGCAAAAGGAGTTGCACACGCACAGCTGAGCCACCACAGAGGTCCCAAAAAGTAAGTGAAATGACTCGTGAATGGAGTGAGGGGGGGGAGCTCTGAGAGGGTCTCTCTCTCTCTGTCTCTGTCTCTGCCTCTGCTCTGTTTTATGCATGAAGTTCTTGGTTTAAGACTTTTAAGCAGCCCATACACTTGGGACTATACCCAGAGGAGTAGGAGTTGTTTGCTCCGGAAGCAGCGGCGGCTCAGGTAAGGCAGGATTTTACGGCGTGCGGGTAACTGTGTGCTGTGTGTGCCTGCCTGCCTGGTTTGTGAGAGAACTCAATTGTAACTTTCATGATTTGAACGATTAATGTCCGGCAATGCCTTGACTATGATCTATAGCTCTGCAGTTGCCAGACACTTTATTATCTCTTGCTCGTAAACTATGCAAAACATCCTCTCCGAGTCGTTTCCCCTCACCGTAATTAATTGTGAGCACCGACCGACGGACCGACTCAGAGCCGGTCGCCAAGTCATTCAAACAGTCACTTAGCATTGTCAAACAGTCAGGGGATGCCCCCGCTCCACAGCCCCATAGCTCCAGAGTTCTGCCGCAAAACTTTCACAAAACTCTACTCGTATTTCCTGGACAGCAGCAGCGAAGACACAGACACCCGAGATTCCACATGGCGTATGCGTAATGGACCATAATATATATGGCCATAGAATGTTGCCAACATATGTCTGCGTGTGCGTGTGTATGTGTGTGTGCGCGTGTTTGTTTGCTTTTATTGTAAATGCCTTTATGCGTACGCTTATGCAAAATATTTGGTAGTAATTTGTACAGAATAACAGAAGCTGCAAATTTATTTACGCAAAATTCCCCAATACGAGAGGAATGGAATGGAGCGGAGAAAGAGAGCATACAAAATGCAGGAGGCAGGTGGCAAGCAGGAAGCAGGCAGGAGGCAGGCAGGAGGCAGGCACGAGGCAGGCAAACCATGGAATCATGGAATCACGCAGGCAGACAGCAAACGACAGCTGCTGGGAGTGTACCAATAAATTTGTGGGGCGACTGTGTCTATCCTATACATAGTTTTGTAATAAGTTGCGCAAAAACTTAATCCCGCCCAGCAACCATTTCACTTCCCTTCCCACCGCAGTCCATTCCCATTTCCCAGCCTCTCTACTCTACTCTCATTTCAGCTCCGATTTCCTACTGCTATTACACACACACACACACCTCTGACTGGACGAAGCTTAGGTTTCGGGTAGGTGCTTGGGGTCCTTCCCCATGCTTATTGTTTTTTCATTGTGTGTTTTAGTCTATTTTTGCCTCTGTCTTTGCCTTCTGATTGCTGTCGCACTTTGTTTCGGCCGAGTTGTGTCTCCGTGTCCATTCTATATCGTTCTCCATACCCTCCAGACTCCACCCACCACCCTCCTGCCCGTTGCCATCACCGCCCTCCCTGTGTTGTCTCCCATTTTGCCTGTTGACTTCACTTACAAAAAGTTTTTTGCGCCTTTACGCTGTAATTCGTATGCTGAGTGTGCAATTGTAGCCGTATTTTGTGGGGACTGGACGCCCACACCCACACCCGAGACAAGGACAGGACAGGTCTCCCACACCCACCTTCAATGGCATAACGCACAGCACCTTACGAGACACTTTCCTATGCATGAGTGGGTGGCTGGGTGACCCTGGACAGCTGCTGTTCCCTGCTCCGTGCTGCCCGTACTTCGAGTTCCCTGCCCTCTGCTCCGTTTGCCCGGGCTGTCGGTAATCGTCTTTGTTTGTTGGAGTTGGCGAGAGTTTTGGGCAAAGTAACGAATGAATTTGTTAATATTTTATGAGTGCATAAGTACGCACTCTCCCTCCCCCTTTGCCATCCCCATTGCTCCCCATTGCCATTCTCTCTCTTCCTTCTTCGTTCCCTTTCAGACTGCTACCTGGTGTCCAGGAGCCAGAGCGAAGCGGAAGTGTTTGCCATTTGGCAGTCCTGGCGGCACATTAGTAGTCTATATGCTGCCGCACTCCCATTAATATTTTCCCATGCCCTCAGGCATCCATTTCTCTATGTGTGTGTGTGTGTATGTGTGTGTGTGGTGTGTGTTCCAGGCTGGTGGTGGTGGATGGACTTGCTCCTTCTTGTTTAGTACAATAATTTGCTTGTTTGGTCAAACATTTGGACTGGCTCTGGTTTTGTCGCTGCATATTTTTGGTGGCACTTGCAGTTGGAGGCGCTGTTTCTGTTTCGAATTCTGTTTCTGTTTGCTTTGTTGTTTTATCAGCTGCAGCCGTTGGCATTTTGTGGCCTGCATTCCGTCAATTTTTGGTACAAATTTAATTAACATTACCCAAAGGCAAAAATATACCACATTTTGCACAGTGTGCTGCTGATACTGATTAGCCCATGTCCCCCCCACACCCCACAACACCATCACTCTATGACAGTGCACAAATAATTAAGAAAGAAAAGCTCAAAGGGGGAATGCGTTTGAGCTGTGAGCTGTGAACGAGCCAAGGAATGCGCCACACAGGATGCAGACGGGGTGGTGGGCACAGACACAGAATGCGGCGGATATGCATGTTTGCATAATGATAATTAAAAATTAAATTGAGTACAGCACAAAGCATATTTTTAATGCAACATTGCAGAATACGCCACTACACCCACCAGACGGGGGACGAGGATGCCCAGTTGGCGACAAGCTGGCAAAAATAGTTTGCGGTTCTCGTGGGTCGCGGAATGTTGCCCCAAGGGCCTGTGGCGGTGTGTCCATATGCGGATGCTGGGGCTGAAGCTGAGGCTGGGATTTTTTCGATCCCTTGACAGCCCTTGACAGCCCTTCGCCCGACCACCCGCCCAGCAGTCTTCCACTTATTTTATTTCCATTTAAATCAATAAACAGTTGTTGGCATTCATTATGCAGTAGCTTACGTTTTTCTCGTCGTGCAATTTGCTGGCAATTTCCGTTGCTGCGATCGCCCATTGCATTTATTGAGAAGATTAAATTTATTTAAACTTTATTAACAGCAGAAGTCTGCAGTGCAGGCGGCAGGCGGCAGGCTGTAGACTGCAGCAGTCGTGACAGAAAATATTATTGATAAATTACATGTGTGCGAGCGGTTAATGCCGCTGCATGCAAAGCGTAGTGCGTGCCCTGCACTTGTCATAGCATAGCATACTTTTGTGGGCTGCAGAGGGCCGCTCATAAGCCTGCATCGAGCATAAGCAGCTAATAACTGCAGGCCCTGTGCCACCTTATTATTAAATGTTCATAATTAGCGCATTTTAAACGCTTAACAGAAACTGCCATAAAGCCTGACATAAAGTACAATGGTTGTCCGGGCCAACCGCTTCGGTTCTTTTCAATTAAAAGAGAGAGGCGCAATGGGGCGGCCACAGCGGGCACTTTGACGGCTTTTGAGTTATTTTTCCAATGAATAAATAAAACACAAGCGAACAAACAAAAGACACAACAACAGAGAGACAGAGAGAGAGAGAGACAGAGAGAGAGAGAGAGAGAGAGAGAGAGAGAGAGGGAGTGAGAGCGGACACTGGGTCGCCGCTGGATATAGTTGGCGTGTTAAATGGAATAAAACCAAATCGAAATTGAAAATGAAAGGTGTCGCTGTCAGCGCACTGTCGGCGCCTGGCGCTTTCAATCGCCTTGCCACTGGCACCGCCACCGCCCCTAGGCATTGCTCCTGCTGCTCCTGCTGCTGCTGCTGCTGCTCCTGTTTTTGTAATAAAGTGGAATTTGGCACGTCGGTTGGTTGCTCTTAACGCATCGCGATGTGAGAGGAGAGGAGGACTTTCATTTCGCTTAATGCGTACAGAAAATAGCCCAGTTGGGTGGCAGGGGCAGGGACTGGCTGGCAGCCGCCTCCTCACAATGGCAAAGTGCACACAAATAAATGCAATAAAATGATTGGCATGTCCCGCTGAGCAGCCCGAACAGGCAAAGATCCTTTGTTGCCTTGGGTCTGGCCATGGGGTCTGGGTTCGGTGTCGGGGTCTAGGTGCAGGTCCGTGTCCATGTCCTGGGTCTGGATCTGTACCAGGTGTTGCCTGCTGTACAGGCGCACGGTGGTAATAAAGCGCTTATAAAATTTCATTTATGCGCCCGGCCAGCCATCGCTCTCGTCCTCCGATGGTCGGGCTCGTGGCTCCAGCTTCAGCTTCAGCTCTGGCTGCGGCTCTTTGTGGGCATCCTCTTGTGCCAGCTCTTTCGTTTTAACAATTTTTATTATTAATACATTTTGTTTGCTGCATTTGCAGGCTGCAGTGGCAGCAGCATCATCATCATCAGCAGCAGCAACAGCAGCAGCAGCAACAGCAGCAGCAACGGTTACGGTTGCCAAAGGAATGCACCCCCGTTTGGAATTTCATGTTGCTGGAATTTTCATTTTAAACAAGCTGCAAATTGCAGTTGCGTTGCTCTTGCTTTTTTTCCTGCAGCCAGCACAGCCCCAATTGGATCTTCTTACCCTATCCTCCGTGGCAGCCTCTTGGGTCGAGGATGGTTCAGATTCAGATTCAGATTTTTCATTACTTTCATTTCATTTCGTTGTGTGTTAATTTTTAGTGTAGGTGGTATATCGCTATATATATCGCTATATATATTTGTTTGACTTACCTAAGTATGCTTGCTGGGGCTCCGCCATCTGTATGAGTGCCGAGTCCTTTTTGTTGTATAAGATCTTTACACGTTGCACATCGCCGTATACACCTGTGAATGGTCAGAGGGGATGGGGGGAATGATTATTATTATTAGCTTTACTATTGCTGCATACACAAGTACGGGTACGAGTAGTATCTCGTATTTAATTTCATTTGCATTGCCGCTAAAAAAACTAAAATAAACGAGTGTCGCAAGTATTTAAATGTGAAGGCACAGTGGAGAGATTGTAGCCGCTGCTGCTGCTGCTGCTGGACAGAAAACACAACAAATGACAAATTCTTTATGGGTCACATTATTCAAGTGTCCCCTGCTGAGGACACCCAACAAAGCAGATCGCTGCTCCAGCTTTGCGGGTTGAATTTTTCGCTTGGCTTGCGGCGGCGGCGGCGGCGGCAAAAGTTTTACACGCCACCAAAAAGCCATAACATATATGTTCGTAAGATATCCGCTGGCACTATCCCATTCCTGGCTTCATCCGTGTCCGTGTCTGTGTCTGCGTCTGTGGCAGGCAGGAGCACTCGCATTATTGCCGTGGGCGACGCCGTTAGTATCATGTACGAGAGAAACTCATAACTAGCTCAATAAGTTTGCTGCGCTCTTTTTTACGAGCTTCAATACCACCAGCCAGCCAGAGCTGCAGTTTCAGCCAACGTCTTCGGCTTCATCTTCTACGGCTGGTGGCCGTGCGCCCGTATCCCCGTTTTAAGGCCGCAGCATGCCACAGATTTTACAGCGCTGTCAGGGCAAAAAGGTGTGCACAGTGCAACGAGGCAAGAACGGGGCAACTTTTCGGCGCAGTCCAACGCGTTATTGAATTGTATTTTACGAGCTTACTTACGCCACAAAACTGTGCAATATGCGGGGTCCTCGGAGTGCCTGCAGCACGGAATCCGTAGCCCGTAGCCTGCAGACCGGAGGAAGCTCCATTAAGAGTCGCACACGTACTTTAAGAATTTAAGTATTTGGCGATGCAGCAGCACAGTGGTCTAGCCCCTTTTTATTGCTGGGATTGGTCATTGGACTTGTGCTTTGACAGCTGCCCGAAGGTCGGTCCATTGGCCCTTGGGCGTTTGGGCGACTGCTGGGAACCCTCTGGAGTCCCTTCAACCATGTGGAGCCAATCAGCGGCAAATTTGAAGCAGGGCGCAAATTGCCATCAAGCATACAAAAAAAATAGTTGCCAAGGGGTCGCAAGGGCAACCCCAATGCAAACAATGTAAAGTGCAGGAGCTGCTGCCCCTGGCCCCCGCACCCGCTCCATCTTCTACTGCTGCTGCTGCTGCTGCTGGCCCAAGACAACAAATCGAATAATGCGCAAAGTAAATTTTCAACTACTCGCAGTAGTCCGATCCACACAAAAAAATAGTAAAAAAAGAGAGAGAGAGTGAGAGAGGGAGTGAGGGAGAGAAAAGAAGTTAAAAGTTGGCAAGCAATGTGGCCATAAAAGTGAGGGGCCAGCAGCCGGGCAGCCGGGCAGCCAGCCAGTCAGTCGAAGCGTAGCGAAGCGAGCGGAGCGCTAACAAGTTACAAAAGTAGCAATGGAAATGCAGGTACTACTCGTAAAAAGTGTGCGCAGGAGGAGGTAAGGGGCGAGAGGTTAGAGGGGAGTGCAGTGCATCAGGAGCAGGAGCAGGAGCAGGACACACAGTTCAACAGTTGGCAGTAAATCCATTTTATACAGATGACTGGCCACCTGACTGACTGACTGACTGGCTACAGTTGCAGCTCTCAGCTCCAGCTCCAGCTCTAGCTCTCCCTTTGGCTGTGGCATGCCACTCCTCCTGATATCCTCTGCAGCGTAAACTGCTAACTTGACTTATGCCAAACACCGAAAAATTTCGTTTTGCCAGAAAATTTCATAGCAACAATTGCAGGCAAGGCACACAGCAGACCTGGGTAGAACGCGCAGCAGCACGAGTAGTATATGCAGGTGGAGTGTATTGGCAGTGGAGCGTATTGAATGCCAGTTCTTTTCTCCATCTCTCTGCATCTCTGTGCTGCTGCTGCTGCTGCACCAGTCACCAGCATAACTTGACGTCCAACGGGGCGTATGAGAAGCTGCCGGTTGCCAGTTGCCGGTTACCGGTTTGGCCATGCAAAGTGCCTCGAACCAAACTGAACCGTAACCCACCCACCCAGCACCCAGCCACCCAGCGGAAGGCGGCAGCAACGGCATCCGACAGACTTGATAATAATTTATTATCGGCTATATTTGCACTGCCATTGCCGGGCAGGAGAAATGTTGCTCGAGGTTTTAGCTGCCGCTTTGCCGCTTCTGCTGCTGCCCTATTTTTTTATTTTTATTCTTTCTTGGTTTATTTTATTTTATATTTTTTGTTTTTGTGGTTTGCGCGACACTAACGTATGCAGACAGCGACGCCGATTCCCAGATGGCCCATTAGTCGTGTGTTTGAGCATATTCTAGATGAAGAAATATGCGGCTGGCGCTGCCACATTAGACCGAGAGTCTATAAAGTTTTGTAGCCGCCTTGGCGCTTGGCGCCCAGCAGATCGATGGGCGGATATGATTATTACGCTCTCCCACTTTATCCAGCGCATCTATTGTGTGCCACGTATCTATCTGTATTATGTAGAGTCGTGTCAGCCATCTAATGGCAGAGATAAAATTTAAATTCCATGCAGTTTCCGCCATTTAATCATCTGCGCTGTTTGTCACCTTTCAAATGGTTTTTTTTTGTTGCAGCTAAAACGATTTTCCGGATTGAAATTTCGTTTGTTGGAAGGGCTGACGTGTGGGCGGGGGTACACTCTATCGAATTGCATTCCTGCCACAACATGTAGCGCATATGAAATTTTATGAAATTATTTCGCCCACACAGGAAATCACGCAGCACGCAGCACGCAGAAGAGAGCAAGAGAGAGAAAAGCTAAACGCATAAAAATTCAATTAAACACGTTTCAACAATATTTTTGGGGCAATCATATAAATTTTTATCACGCCATTACAATTACGTAAGCGGATTACAAGCGGAGCAGAGCAGAGCATATGTCGATACTCGCATCTGATCTGAATGGGTGGGTGGCTTGTTGTTTCCCAGACGATTTGCCAGACTGATTAAGTTTTCTTTTATTGTTATGCAAAAGCGATAGAGAGAGAGAGAGAAAGACTCCCCCAACTCGATGCTCCCCCTGGCTGGATCCATGTGTGTGTTGTGTGTGTGTGGCTTGGTGTGTTGCTTCTTGAGTGAGGCAGGGACTTTATTGAATGCTTGACAGCCTAAGCGGCATGTGTCAAGTGTCTAAAGAGCATGCCCCAGAGAGCCCAAGGGTCCTTTCGATTGAGTCGTCCTCGTGTAGGCTCAAGCTCAAGCTCAGGCGCAACAAAGCGCTGTCAAAACTAATAAAATGTCTGACTGCCGCCTGGGCATCGAAAGGGTTTGCTGCTGGGGCCAAAAACTTTTCCCTGGGTTTCCCTGGGTTTTTTTGTTTCTTTTTTTTTTTGGTGTGTGTGCCCCACTGATGGCTAGATCAATCTAAACGCCCTGCCGTTTGAAGTGCCTTGTTTGTCTCGGGCGGTGCGTGGTGCGTGGTTCATGGTGCTGTCTCCCTCTACGCTTGCCACTCTTATTATTTGGCATGCAAACAGCTTTCAGGTGAGCAAGCAGCGAACCGCACAATGGCCGGGTCGGGCCGGGCAGGGGGGTGGCCTTTTGCTTAGCGCCTTTTGAGCTTGGGGCACATGTTTGAAGTGCAAAATTTGCCACCTCTCGACTTGCCTTGCCTCACATGTGTGGAAATTGTTGTTACGTGTCCCTCCTGCGTGTTGCCATTAACATAACAAAAGCAAACCGTTTGCCATTTGCCGCTATGCCGCTATGCCGCTTGCCAGTTGCCGCTTGCCAGTTGCCTGTTCCCAGTAGCTTGTTTGTCGTACAACCCGCCTCTTAAGTGTCTGTCCCACTGTCTGTACCGTGTCTGCTTAGCTACTTGGAAATTCAAAGGTTATTACATAAAATTTTAGCTTGCCATTTGGCTGATTGCCCGACTCCTGTCCGATTCCTGCCCGACTCCTGTCCGACTCCTGGCTGCTGGGGGGGAACAGATGCCGTCAATTACACGCTGGCTGGCGACCAAGTTTATCTAAATCTATTGGCACTTCGTTGGCTCTAGCCGGGGCTTGAGAGAAGGCCAATAATAATACGCTTAACGTTCAACTTATCGACATCTCGCCCGTGCCCTCTATCGTCCCCCGTTCTGGCTGTGCAACGGTGCGTATGATGTATCTAACTTTTTGCTCCTTCTTTTCCGTGTTGCTGTGAGCTAGCTGCCTGCCTGCCTCCTTTGAAGCGTTTAATCAGCAATCTAAGCTTTATTAGCAGTGCACTGGCAGCTGCCACAGGATGCTGAAACTCTTGCTGCTGTTGCACTCGACTAAGCAGTCTGCTGATCGGCTTTCCTGTGGCTCAGTTGCCCTAAGTCTTTCCCCCCAAAGGAGACTGCTGGCTCTACACTGTCTGCGGCAGATCCCCGCAAATCCCCCTCCCTGAATCAACAAACAACGGACAATTTTTAAGCAATTAATACGTTTGGCAAATTTTTGCTTACTCCGAGCGATAAGCCCCACAAACTGCTGACAGAATGCAGTGCAATTTGTGTGTCGTAAATATAAATCAAAGGCAAAA
This sequence comes from Drosophila subsilvestris, assembly GCA_035043285.1. Lineage (NCBI taxonomy): Eukaryota > Metazoa > Arthropoda > Insecta > Diptera > Drosophilidae > Drosophila > Drosophila subsilvestris. The sequence goes on from JAWNNB010001746.1 coordinate 12,139,422, forward strand.
CGAGGAGGGGGGGGCGGGGCCCCCACCAGGTTAAGGCAAAAGCAAGCGGCTTAAAACCAACGACCGATTACTGCACCCTCCCACTGCCACCCCCAGTCACAATTTCAGTTTCAGTTCCACTTCCAGACTGTGCTCTGGACCAACCATTCAACTCCCCAATGACCCGGGCCTGGCCCCTGTGTTCCGTGTGGTTGCGTTTGTTTGGCAAAAGTTTATATTTGGGTATTTAAACTCAAATTAAATGCATTTGCATGCAAACAAAGGGTCCACACACATACACACACACACACACACGCAGATAACCCTTATTCTCACATGTGTCTGTGTGTGTGTGTTTGTGTTGCCACAAACAAACCGTTTTGTGTCACCAGAGACAAAAGGGGAGTCAGTGAGAGACTTAACATTGTTGCTGCGTATGCGAGTGTGTCTCTCCTCTCAGAGTCCGGGCATTGTGCTGCACACACTCGAAAAATACACCAGAGAGAACTGCGGCATTGGGTTCTGTTGCGGCAACAAAATCCATTATGCTGCAATTATGCGCCACACACTCGGCCCCCCAGGACCAGAGAATATTCAAACAAAAACTTGCACAATCGAAGTATTTTGGTAATTAAATCAAGTACATAATGGACGAATGCTGAGCAATGGCTGGCCAAGAATGGCTGTGAAAAGTCAAGTGGAAATTGTATAAAATAATAAAACCCAGCCACATGCACACACACCCACAAAATAGTAGGGCTGGGGCACAATTCAGCAATTCAAACAGCAAACCCCATTAACTTTACAAAGTTAGTTAAATTCATTTGGCAAACAGACGACAGACAACAGACGACGCAAAAACCAGCAAAGAGACAGAACCAGAAACCAACCAGAACTCTCCAGCTCCCCCTCTCACTCGTATCTAGCCAAGGAAGCAGAGCCAAGCCAAGCCAAGCCAAGCCAAACCGACTACGAAAAGTCACAAGTAAATTTTATTTCAATTGTAAAAGCCAGCAAAAACTACAATACTCTACGATTGTGTGTGTGTGTTTGTGTGTGGAATAAAAGGAGGATATACATATGTAGTAGGGAGAATGCAGGACATACCACACACACACACACACAGAGAGAGACAGAGACAGCGGCAGAGCTACAATGGCGACAGCAACAAGCGCAATGATAACTAAATAAATGGACATTTTTATAGCTATGCACTTCCGCACTCAATCTTTTGTGCTGCCAGAGTGTATCTGTGTGTGTGTATCAGTGTGTGTATCAGTGTGTGGCAGGATGAGCACATGTTAAAGCATGTGTTTTGTGCATGCATTTTAGCCCACACACACTCTGGCCCCCGGATGCCCCTGGGCCGCAGCTCAACAATGGGGCGAACGTGGAGCGTAGAACGAACCCAAGCCACGACGAGCACACACTTAATTCATGTAATTTTACACAGGCACAGACACACACACACACTCGCATTCAGGGGGAACGTGTGTCGTAGACAACGCTGAAGCAACAAGCGGATGCACAAGTGCTGCAGAAGGAACCAAGAGGCACCAAGAGTAGGTGCTGGGTGCTGTGTGCTCCTAGCCCGAGTGCGGTTTCACTTGTTGCCTTTTTGCCAGGAAGGATGCCCTTCCATGTTCCGTTTTTAATATATGTATATGACGTTGGAGTGCATTTTCATTTTCATTTTCATTGTTTTACAATTTGTAAGCAGAACTTATGACTGGATAAATGGCAGCAGAGCAGAGCAGAGCAGGGACACGGGACACGGGACGGGATTGGGCACGACTGCCGCTGGACCCACAACTATTTCAATTTCAAGCTGCCTGATGGATTTGCTGGGCACCGACTGGGACTCTGGCTTTGGCTTTGGCTTTGGATCTGGTACGGGTCCGAAGTCCTATTCATGCAGCTGGCAAAAAGCTATTAGAAAGCCATTTGTTGCTGGCTTTAGCCGGGTTCTCTTTCCATTTGGCAATACAATAAATACTGGCACAAGTGTGCCAGGCCAGTGCATACACTTTTTATGTTTAGCCCACCCCCCGCCCCCTGAACACCACCACTTAAATGGGTTTTATGACCTGATCGAGGTGCACAATCCAACCCCAACCCCCTTTGGGGGGCAGATTATTGGCTTTTGGTTTTACCCTTTCCAAATTGCTTCGATCGCTCCTCCGTTGAGCTCCACTTCTAGTTCTGCACTCCGATGAGCGTTGGAGTAGGATTAGGAGTGGGAGTGGGCGTGGGAGGGAAATTCAGGGAATGACTTCGTTTTATGAGAATATTTCCCACATGGCGGATGCATTTTATGTGCCACCGTTGCATGTACTGCTACGTTTTTGTTTTTAAGGCTTTTTCAATATTTTAAACATTTTTTGTCGCTTTTTTTTGTTGTTTTTTTTTGTTTTGTTTTGTCAGCTATTGCTTTGTTACCCCTGTCCACCATTCCTTCTGCTCCTCCCTCCCCATCCATGCACCCACACATATAAATAATTCATGGCACTTTTGCTGATTGCACGTAAATGGCGTAAATGCCAAACGGAAGCGGAAACAGAAGGAGCGAGAGGGAAGAGAGCAGCAGCAGCAGCAGCTACTGTGGATTTTTGTTGTTTTTTTTGGCCTTTGGGCAGACATTTCACTCGACTCGGTACGTACAGTGTAAATTCAATGAATAATCAAGTAAACTACTTATAAATTGTTCAAGGACTGTAAATATATGTATGTGGGACACGTTGTATATTGGCCGGGGGCAAGGCTAGATGCTGGGGCAAGCATATGTACGGTTAGAGATAGACTCAAGGAAGTTACAGAGAAATATATAGAGAAAGAGAGAGAGTGAGAGTGAGAGAGAGAGAGAGCTAAGAGATACTTTGGAACAAGTTCTACGAGTATATCCATCTCTAACCGCCGTACTCTGCTGCCCCCTGCACCATCGCCATCGCCCACAAGACAAACGGAAACAATAAAAATTAATAATAAAGTATTTGCTTTTTTTTTCTAGTTTTTGTTTTGTTTTGTGCAGACGTACCAAAGAGGGTAAAGAGAGCATCAGGCGTGACCATCTACAGAGAAAAAAGAGAAAATAGAGTTTTGTCGTCAGTTAGCGAGAGATTCGTTTTAGGTGTATTACAAATTAAATAATAAACAAACAAAAAGTAAACAATAAACGATAAACAGGTGAAAACAAAAAATCAATGACAAAAACAGATTTACAGGATGAATGAAGATCTGGCCTTGGACCAGACAGACAGAGACAGAGAGAGAGAGAGAGAGAGAGAGAGAGAGAGAGAGCGATAAAAAGTAGGCGAAAAAAGTCTCTTTGGCCCAAAGCAGAATTGCATACAATATTAATAAATTTTTGTATATATTTTTTTTTAATATTTGTGGTTAATATTAAAATTGTTTGAAATGCGATAAATCAAATAAACGCACTCTGCCGCGCACTATTGGTATTTGCTTAACCGAGAAAAGATGTGAAAAAAAATGTCAAAGGATTTTAAAATTAAAAAACGCCAAAAGAACAACAAAAAAGGTATGCAAACAAATTCAGAAATAATTGCTCTACGCAAACATGAAATGCAAACTAATTGAAAGACTTTACGCATAAATTCGTATATTTTGTACTATATATATGTATATCATAATTCAGTGTGAAAGAGAGTGGGGTGGGTTTGGGTGGGGGCGGTGAGTACCCGAGAAACCCTGCCATCGGGAGTACTTATGTTAGATCTAATTTAATATAAAACGCAGACTGATTGGACTTACCTCCTCATTTAAATTCGAGACGAGCAATACATTCGAGTAGCCGCGCATGGCCGGTGCTGTGGTCTGCAGGGCCCCGCTGTTGGCCAGCGAGAAGGCGGCCAGATTGGGCAGGGCGTTGCTGTAGCCGCCGGTGAGCTGTGTGCCCAGGCCCAAAGCGAACGGTGGCAGTACACCAGGAGCACCCAATCCATTGACTGAAAGAGCGTGCGAGAGATCAAGATCGATAGAGTATTAGTAGGATGCGCAATTTGAGTTCTATATCCGGATTATATATGTTGATGTTGTTGTTGCATGCAACCTTAAGCTCTAGAGTCCTAGATGAATCGATAGCAAGTGTAAAGCCAGAAAAAAGACTGAAACAAAGCATAGATATCTTGGTGTGTGTGTGTGTATTTAGATGTAGATATACATATATGTATAGTGTGTGTGTGTGTGTGTGTGTGTGTGAAGCTTAGAAAAACATAAATGATAGAAAATCGGGAAAATGTTCCGTTCGTGTTACCTATTTTATCACCTGTTAGGGAGGGCCGCTGGCGGGCGGCAATCAATAGCAGATCGTTTGTGTTCATCAGGCCGCCAGCGGTGGGCATCAGATCAACGCCCGGCTCGCCCGGTGGCAGCGCCGGATTCGTAAAGTCGCGCGACTTGTCATTGTTGTACTTCACATTCAGGGCCGTCAGCTTGCTGTTGTCAATGCGCAGTGTGCAGCACCCGTTGTAGATGTTCTGCCCGTCCAGCAGGGACTTGGCATGCTGGGCGGAATTGGCATCCGGATATTGGATGAGGGCCTACGAGGGCATTCAAGAAAAGGTAGAAAGGGAATTCGTTAAGTAAACCTTTGTGGGGCTGTGCGGGGCTGTGGCTGTGGCGCACTCACCTGGAATGAATTGTTTTTGGTGAAGGTGACAATCTTCAGCACCTTGCCGTACCGCTGGAATATCTGATGCAATATGTCCAGCGATACCGGGTACATCAGCGACTCGACAATCACACGGAGCACCGTGTTGGGTCCGCCGGCGGCATTGGTATTGTTGCCGGCATTCACCGCACTGGTGTTGTTCTGCAATATGCCCACGGCACTGCTGTTGCTGTCGCCGGAGTTGTTGGCATTGTTGCTGGTGGCATTGGCCGCGCACAGTGGCAACGGAGAGCCGCCGGCCGGCGACTGAATGCGGTAGTCGCTCTGCCCCACAGAGTTCTGAAAGACAGAAAGCAGAAACGAAGAAAGTTGATAAAGATGTTCGAGTCAATTTACTAGCGGAAACTTTTATTAGTTAAAGGCTCCAAAACTTTTGCGCATTAATCAAAGGACGGCGACTGGAGAGTGGAGAGTGGAGAGAACTGGCAATGCACAAAATTTATGCATCAGCCAAGACAAGTTTTTTTGTTTCGTACTTGTACTTATTGTAGAAGGGACAGCCAGGACACACAGCCAGGAAGAAATATGCTAAACGATGGTCTGATGGAAGTGAGCGAAACACACGGGAAGGAGAATCCCATGGAGCAGCTCCTGCCGCACCAACATAAATCTCAATCAAAATCAATAATATCAAGTATCGTAATAATAAAAGGAAACTCTTAGGGGGGGAGGAGTCTGCCACTGACGAGGATGAGGAAAGCAGAATGGGAAATGGGTGGAGGTGAAGACGATGCCAGACGAGAAAGGCTCTTAGTGAGCAACAAAAAAAAAAAAAAAACAAGAAGAAGGAAAAAAAGTTTCTTGCGTGGAAATATACACGTTCTATCGGAAAACAATTTAATGACATTCGGAAGTAAATTTATTCCTATTCGTGCTGAATTTTGATTTCAGAAATCATAACGTAAACACATTCGACCGCCCACCTGCCATCCCTCTACCCACTTTCCCACCCAACACACACACAGCCAGTCATTTTCCTTCCACTTTTCCTTTTTTTTTTTTTTGTGCGTTTGTCAGCAGCAACAGGAGAAAAAGCGGCAAGCGGAAAGCAAAGGAAAACCTCGCTAGTCGCCATTGCCATTGCCATCGTCAATCCTCCCCAGGCGTGCTATTTGTTTCTGCTGCTGCTGCTGCTGCTGCCGCTTTCCTCCTAGATAAATTCCTCTGCCAACCGAAACAAAGACAAGGACGACGTGAGCTCTATAGCTAGCTGCTGGCTGTGTGTGGGCCTGCCAAAGTTTGTAAAAATAATAAAAATTGATTAGAATTGCCAGAGTGCTGCTGTGCGCTGCTCTACGCTGTTTGGCATGTTCCTTTCCTTATCTCTCTCCCTGTGCTTGGTGCGTGGCTAGACACGCCGTATCGTCGTATGTGGAATGTATAGCCCTGCCCCCCTGCCAACCGCCACAGCTATGAGGCAACGATGATGCGGCTTCTTCATCTTCGATTGCCTTTCCTCCTCGAGATGCCTGTGGGAGACCAGCAAGCCAGCCAAGCCAGCCAGCCTGGAGGTTTGGGGTCTGCTGCTGTAATTTGATACTTCACTTTGCCTGATTATTATGATGACGATGACGTTGATTGTGTAAAAATTGTAATGTAATTGTTGAGAAGCGTTTTGCCCATATCTTTCCTGCTCTCTCCTCTCTCTCTCCGCACGCTCTTCCCCGTTGGTTAGCTTGCCATCTCCTACTTGTCCGTGTGTGCTCTCCTTTTGGCCCTGTTTAAACTTGGTTAACATTAACTAGCTGTCAAGTGGGCAATTGCCAGGCGTTTAAGTACTTTGATAATTGTGCATAACCATCCACTGACGACGCACAACAACCGCCCCACCAATGGAACGGGAGAACGGTCAAACTTCCCCACAGTTTGTAGCTATTTATGGCTTTATAGTAACCGCCGTCCAAGCCAGTCCTACCCTGCAATATTCGGGGCGCCAACTTGCATGCCTACTCGGTACACTCAGAGACAAAATGGCAGAGTAAAATGAAGCACAACCAGATTTAGATTAAATATTTGGTGTTTAAATATACGAAATTCAATTAAATATATTTTGGAAAATATCTTCAATTTGTGGAAAATATATTTAATTCAAGTATGAAATATATTTAATGTAAATATTAATTTATATATGAAAAATATTAAAATCGCGCGCTTTTTTCTCTGCGTGTACGAAGTATTGGCCGAAGGCATTCTAATTATCTGACAGCTTTGGGGCTGGAGTCCAAAACAGGGACAGCGACAGGGACAGGGACGGACAAGGCTGGAGCTGGAGGCTGGGGCTCTGGCGATACAACCACAACCAGCAACATCATTAAACAAAGCAAATCGTTGCCAGTGTGTGTAGGTGTAGGTGGAGGTCATTGTATGGAATATGATTATGCTAGTATCAGTGTGTGTGTGTGTGTGTGTGAAGTATGATTATGTATCTGTGTGTTTGCATCGGCTTTTGCTTGTCGCGGTTTTGCCTGTTAATGAGTCAATTGTGTGTTTCCGCTTCGCATTGTCGGTATTCGTAGTGTGAGTGTGTGTGTGTGTGTGTGTGTGTGTGTGTGTGTGGCATTGATTAGATATGTATACAAACAGCAACTAATATTCGTGCAGAAGTAACCCCACACACACACACAGCCACTACCACATTGTTATAATTTAATATGACCGAGAAGCCGCGCCATCCTTCCGTGCGATAATGCGGCATTTGATAAACCAAAATGCTTTGATAAGCTAAAAGTATCAGGGCAACTAGTGACGGCAAAGCTGATAAGCATATTTATCGATCCAATCGAAACGTTGTCGATGGGAAAATCCACACAAAGGCGACATATGTCAGCCAACCATAACTACAGAGAAATATCCGCTGAGTGGAAGCTATTGGCACAACCAAAAACAAAAACAAAAATATAGAAATCTCTGCTGAGTTGTTCCATCTTTGAAACTACTCGAAGAAATATTCAATGCAAAACTTTTCACTAGAGAAAGAAGCTCGCAGCAGGTCCCAGCAATTGTTCTATGAATCTGATGTGACACTTTGTCGTCTTGTCTTGCTTTTATTTTGCATAAGAAATAAAGCCAGCGAATGGGAGCTGGGGGGAAACAGGCGCCAAAGAATATTGACGCTGCCTTTCACTTGAAGTTTTGCATAAATATTTTTGTTTCGCGCAGCTCTTTCCCCGTGAGGCTGCTCTTCCTGCCATTTTCCCTTTTTACTTTTTTTTACTTTTCCTTTTTTTTTTGTGGTGCTGAAAGTTTATTTTCATTGCAATGTCACACTGAGTGCCGACTCACCATCTTGGCTGGCCTCTTCTCGAAGAAGAAGGCGACGGCTGAGGCACACTTTAAACTGCATGGCAAGCCCTTTTTATACCCGTACTCAAAAAGAGTTAAGGGGTATACTGTATTTGTGGTAAAAGTCGATGTGTGTAACACAGAGAAGGAAAATTTTCCGACCCCATAAAGTATATATATTCTTGATCAGCATCAATAGCCGAGTCTCTGTCTGTCTGTCTGTCTGTCCGTCTGTCCGTCTGTCCGTCTGTCCGTCTTGATGAGCGCCTCGTTCTCAGAGACTATAGAAGCTAGAGCAACGAAATTTTTTTTCCAGACTCATGTGATATCACACTGTTACAAGTGTATTTCAAAATTTCGCCCCGCCCCTTCCGCCTTCACAAAGGACGAAAATCTGTGGCATCCACAATTTTGAAGATACGAAAAAACTAAAAACGCAGTATCGTAGAGAATGACCATATCTATCAGATTGCCGAATCTGAACCAGATCGGATCATTATTATAGCCAGAATAAAGAAATTAATTTTCAGTTGCTTCCACCACCTCCTCTGGCGCTGCTTACGCTATTCATTCTCTGTCTCGCTCGCACACACTCTGCCCTGTGCAATGCGAGCAACCCCTAGCGGTGGAGATGTAGAATGTAAATGGTAGATGTAGAATATTTGTTCTAGATGTATTATCTACATTTTACATGTAGATGTAGTTAACAAATGTAGCAAAAAAATTTAAAATGTAAAATTAAAATTTTTTTTTTAAATTTCAATCATAAGCTCATAAATTTATATACTGACTGAGTACGGGTATAAAAGTAGAGTCGCGTCCAGAAGCGACTCGCACGTTCCTTCTCGTTTTTTTTGGGTGCGAGGGGCACAAGGCACACGGCACAAGTGTCGTCGCCCTCGCCCTCGCCCTCGCCTCTCCTTAGTCGAGCAAGCACTTGGCCGGGCTTAAGTGCTGTGGGCCAAGTTAAGAAGTAAAGCAGCTACAGCTGCTTGGCCACAGCTTCCTGCCACTGCCACTGCAAACCACTGCATGCGTGGCAAGTTCGCCAAGGAGGCTGCTCTGCTGGCCTTTTCCTGGATGATGGAGTAGCTGAACCACGAGCGTAAAGCTGCAAAAGTGTAAACTTTTTTGGCAACAACTTCACGTACAAGTTATGAGGTGGTTCTGTTCGGTTCTGTTCTGTAGTTAAGTTTTAAAGCTGAGCTCTGGATTATGTATTACTTTGCTGTGGTTGCCCACCAACGACAGAGAGAGGAGAGAAGTCGTTTATCTGCTGCCCCACAGTCTTTGCCCGTTCACCCGTTCTGCTGTTGATGCTGCGTGGTTTTTATGGTCAAAAGCGGAGAAGGATGAGCAGGAGGAGGAGGAGTAGCAGCAGCAGTAGCAGGAGTAGGAAGTGGATGCCCAAAGCCAGAAGAAGCTTGAATGAAACTTGTGCAAAGTGCATGAAGCGGTTACAGTGAAAACAAAACAATATTTATCTTATTTATGCAAAAGGCAAACGAAAATAGAAAACCACGTAAAATGTGTTAAAAGCCTTTTGGCTAAAGAGAGAGAGTCAGAGCTAAAGCCAAAGCCAGGGCCATAAATAAATACGCAGAGCAGTAAAATCCGCTGCCGTTTGCCTAAAAACAAAGTAAATAATACTACACGGTCATAGAAAAACAAACTAAGGATAAGCAAAAATGGGTAAAAGGGGAAAACTTTGTGCAAAAGGCAAAAGGCAAACATGCATTTTGGGGCAAACCGTAATAGAAAACTAATCAATACAATGAAAACATTGACATTGTAGCTGTAGCAAAAGTCACTGCAGAGACAGACAGAGATGTCAGTTGTCTGCCCCCCCACACACACACACACACACACACAGTTGTCATCCTCCTGTTGCTCTCCGCTCACGTACTCAACGACACTCCACGGATACGACACGCGAGTGTGTGAAACAATGTAATTTAAATCCATTTTCAACACGTCACCAATCAAAATGGCAAAAAGCTTTCGCCAGCTACGAGCCAGCTATAAGCAAACAGTTCTTGCCATTGCCATCGTACAGCAGCAGCAGCATAACTCAAAGGATCAGGACAGGCAGGCAGGCAGCCCTACGCGGGTTGCTCTGATGCTGATGCTGTTTCTGTTGCTGTTGCGCTCCTTCTGTTGTTGGGGAAAACAATAAGATTAGCTTACTTCTCCTTTGGCGATGGCAGGCGACAGGAAGGAGGCGCAAAAGTAAACGTGAAAATAAAATGGGAAAACAGCAAAGAAAAACACCAGCCACACGCATAGAAAAATAAACAACGAGCACACAGATACAGGACAAAGGAGAGCGAAGGAGAGCCGCGCCGCGCTTTGGCATATGTGAAGTTATTTGCTCCATCGAAATCCTTTAACTGCACACGCCTGAGAGTTAGACAAATAGCGTGCCAAAAGGAAAAGGCCCTATAAGCCGGTTTCAGCTTTAGCTTCAGCATCAGCATCAGCCTCAGCCTCAGCATCGACGACGTGCTGTCAGGGCGACAGACAGGCAGCAAATTAAATAAAACATTGAGGTCTTTTTCTACGCTGAGCCCTAAGCTGGAGGGGGCAGAGCTCATATTATTAACACTAAATCAAATGGCGCCTGCAACTACAATATATGTATGTATATATAATATATAACCCATCTCCCATGCTTCCCCTATAGACAGCAGACAGCAGACAGCATTCATTTGGCAGCATTCTCTGTGGCCGTGTGATAAGCCTTTGCTAATCAGTTTGATCCCTTTTGTGGCTTAATCGGTTGACATTTGTATTAGTTGGGCTGCGACCCACCCCCTGTCAAATGTGTTGAATATTAATCCCACTTCGTGTTCCATCCTAATTTTACGTGCTCCCTCTTACATACATAGATGCCAACCATTAATTGACAATTGCTGTCCCATCCGTTCGTCACTTTATTTCCATGGATATTTTTGCACCTTTCATTTGTCATTTGTTTGTTGCTGTTGCTTGTCTGTGTGTGTGTGTGGCAGGACACTAGAATTTCAGTAAAATGCTGCACTGACTGCTTGCTTCTGGCTCTGTAGCTGGCAATTTAATTTAATTACAAGGTAACCCTATCTATCAGCAAAGGGAAAACGAGCACCTGCACCGCCGCACATACAAACAGGACTCGCCGGCACAGGACACACCTTTGGGGGAAATGCACTTCTCTGCGAGAATTCTCAGTTTGAAGCGGCTGCGGCTGCAATCAGCTGAGGCTGCTGCTGCTGCACTTTGAGGCTGCTGATGGCTCCCGCCGGAGCTGTATTTGGTGGGAGGCGTGCGGTCGGAGTCGTGTTTGGTGGGAGGCGTGCGGCCGAAGCTGTATTTGGCGTGGGAGGCGTGGGGCCGGACTGTAGCAAGTGCCAATTAGGATGATTACCTGCATTTACTGTTCGCACTTGAACGCGTTCCCCGCACTCTCTGAGCCTCTCTGAGCCGCACTGTGCTATGCATTCCGAGGAGATGCCAGAGACAACCGAAAACGGACGATTAATCAATTGTGTGTAAGTCTAATGAATCCTTTTGGGCGCTTGCCAAATGTTGCACAGGAGATTCAGCAGGCAGGCGGCCCCTGTCTTTGTTTCCCCAAATTATATATCAATCTAATTCTCTTTTTTTTTATGTTTGTTTCTGCTCTGCGTTACCCATTTCCCAAGTGCCTGTCAACCCTTTTTCGTTCAAAAGAAAGGGCCAGCAGCTCAAAAATTAATTTATCAAAATTACCCAACTCCTCCCCACTCGCACGCTGTCTCTCGCCTAGACAGAGGAAAAAGCGGCAACAGATGTGGCACACATACCCAGGAAGACAGGGACAGAACAATCACATGTCAAATTTGAAACCCACTAAACAATACACAGTGGGAAACGCTGAGGCGGACCTTTGGGGTCGGGATTGGAGATTTGTGTGTGGGGTGGGTTGCGGGTTTTTGCGGGCAGCTCGTTGTGGTCGTAACCGCGTGAACTTCCCAGTGCATTTATCTTCATTTCGGGGGCACAGACTGGCTGCCACATTGCCATGCTTCTACGAATCTTAGTCAAGGTTCGCCGCAGCAACAAGGGCGGGCTAAGACGCTACAGAGAGAGACATCAAGGAAAATAGTCACAGGCAAGAACCCGAGATAGATGTAGCAGGGAGCACTGCCTCTGCCTCTGCCACTGGCTGTCGTGGCAAAAGGTGAAAGGACATCCCAACGACATGACATATTAGAATCCTGTTACGCAGCAGCAACAGTAGCAGCAGCAGCAGCAGAAGTGGCTGCCAAGTGGCAGGCAGGCAGGCAGGCAGCAGCATTGCCGGTTGACTGCCAAATTGCCAACATAAATGTCAGAGTGTGTGTGTGTGTGTGTGTGTAGGGAAGGAGCAAAGTATGCTACAGGATTTTTCATTCCTGTTGCTTCTTGGTTTTCCATTCCATTCCCCATTTGTTTTATTTTCTATGCCGTGCAATCACTCAGCCGTTGAAATCTCACATGTGTGTGCCATTCCCTTCCCCCCTCTTTATGTGTGTGTGTGTGAGCTGTATCTATGTTTATTTTTATGTGTGTGTGTGTGTGGGTGGGGCAAGGAAGAGATGATTTGGAAATCCTGTATTGCTGATTTGCTGTTGCTGCTGCTGCTGCTGTTGCTGCTGTTGCTGCTGTCGTCGCAGCTTTGCCTTCAGGTGCGTGTTTCGTTTCCCCCTGTGTGCTCTTGTGCTCGGGTTAAAATCCCTTAAGGCCATGCAATGGATTTGTCTCTCTGTCTCTGTCTTCTTCTGTGATGTTCTACAACATTTCGGCTGCTGCTGCTGCTATTCTCTACATAAATTTAATGCAGCATATTCTGTTTGGCCATGGGCGATATAAGAAAATTGGCTGATTTTTTTTTTTGGTTGGGAATCTACAACTAACGAGGGAATTAAGAAAAAGTGTTGCCTGCCCGCAAGGTTACAAGGCTACTCCCATGATTTTCCATGTCCTCATTTTTTGGGTAAGCATCTTATCTGAAGACTTGCACATTGCAACCGGCAACAGGCAGACAGCCAGACAGAAAGACAGACAGTCAGAGAGACGCAGCAGCAAGCGAATGACAAGCAGCGAAATATGACGCAAGCTAAGGCAACATAAAGGAACAGTCAAGAGTCGCCAAACAATCAGGCGAATGCGAATGCTGCCTGCTGCCTGCCACCAGGTGGTGGCACACAGCAACAATAACAAGGCGGCTGCGGCGTGGGGACAGCACAAAAGCCAATGAAGACAGTTGGTAAGATGCGAGGGGCCAAAGAAGCAGAAAGAAGAATCTGTAACACCATCAAACGGGAGAGGAAAATAAAGAAGAAAAAAAAACACACAAGACACAGGACACAGGACATGTTCCACAATGGTTGAGGAGCGGTGAGGGAGGACAACTGAATGAAATGAGAAATTGTATAAATATGTTGGCAGACAGTGACAGCGACGGGGACAGCGACAGGCTTTCCACACAAGATTAAACCTCTGTGTGTGCTAGCGTCCTAGCGTCCTAGCTGCTCCTTACACTCTCATGCATTTTAAGAGATTTTCCACTAGAGCCGGCAGCAGCAGCAACAACAACAACAGCAGCAACAACTATGGAAAGCGGCGTTGACTTTTCCCACTCGTCTGACTTGTCTAGCGATGTCTGTGCTTGGTGCTTGTGGGGGGTGGTGGGTTGGCTGCTGGTTCTTGGGGTTGCGGGGTAACAAGGCCTTTTACTAGGATTAGTAGTTAACAAGAGAAATCTGCCCACGCACACACACAGACACACAGTGGGGTGAGGGGGAGGGGGAGGGGGGAGGGGAGGAGTGCCACAGCCAAAAGGTAATCAGTGAAATGTAACTGTATTGTGTTGGTCTAGCTGTTGTTTGTGGCTGCCCCATTGTTGTTGCTGCTGCTGCTGCTGTGTCACCTACTCCTAAGGCTCTATAGGGCTCTGCCACTCTTCAGGCTGCTGCCACATACTGCTGCAGCCTCTTAACCTTTTTTTTTTTTTTCGGCTGCTGTCGCCTGACGATCTCTTTTTAAGTAGTTTGCTTTGGGGCTCACCACCAAAGGGGGGAGCAGCAGCAGCGCTACCACCTGGTGCACACCTCCCAACCCCACCCCCAAAAGGTGACAACGCCGCTTTGGGGTTTTCCTTTGGCTTTTACCTCACCAGCACCACTACCCACCCCACCCCACCCCATCCCACTTTCATTTAAGTAATCAAAATATGCTTTTGACTTTGAGCACTAAGCAGCTGGCATCCCATATCTGTCCGTCCGTCTGTCCGTCCATCCGTCCCTCTGTCCGTATGAGTCCTGGTCTCTGCATTCGTTTGTCTCTTTTTGGTATGCGTGTGGTTGCCATTCTGTAGCCTGTATGTGTGTGTGTGTGTAGGGGTTACCCACAAAACCCCAAAAACTATGCATTTTACTGCTTTTGTCAGGCACGTGTATGTGTGTGTGTGTGTGTGTGTGTGTGTGTGTGTGTGTGTGTGCGGCCATGTGTATTTATTTGAAAGCTTTTTAAACTTCAGTCAGTGACTTTGTGGCTTACGAAATTAAAATTAGAAATTGGTTTAGAATCCTTCTCCGCACCCCCCCACACAAACACAAACACAAGCACAAACATAAACACAAACACAGAATGGGACACAGCAATGATAACTCTGTGTATTTGAGCCATTTATGATGGGAATCTCCCCTCACTCTCGCTCTCTCTCTCTCTCTGAATGGGAATTAAGTTGCCCAGAAAGTGTAATTAATCAGAGAGTTTCGGTGGACCGTGTGCGGTGGTGGTGGTCTCCATATCACAGTCCCGTCCCAACATTTGCATATAAATCGCAGATTCTTCAGACCCAAAACTTAATTGCCACATTAATAACACTTAAGACCGACAAAAACTAATACAAAATATATTATATATATATAAATGTAGATATGTATGCAAATAAATTGTATACTACTCACATTATGACTCTGATCGGTTTTGAGTTCGCGATGATTGGAGAACTGTACGTAGACCATGCGTCCACGCATTTGTGGCGGATTCACTGTATAGCAGGACACCATCGATGTGGCGGCCATCTCGTCGGCCATTTCGATGAACGCTTGGTTCTTGCCTTTTAGCACGAGAACGTTTGTCACACGACCAAATGGTACGCCCAGGGCAATCACATCCGATTCACCGGACTCGTTTGGAATGTTCCGCAAGTGGATGACTTTCGAGGCCTTGGCTGCAAATAAACAAAAGAAAAACCGAAACAGAAACAGTGAGTAAGGGAAAATTGTTTAACCAAATTGCAATATTAAACAGTTGACAATCCGTTGCCAAAAACGAGACACGAAACCCTTTCCTCTTTCCCACTCTTCGCCTTCTTTCACTTAATGGCCATGGCTGTCTGCACTTCCGCTTCCGCGCTTCCCTTAATTTGTTTATTTTTTGCATTTATTTTTTTGTTTTGTTTGTTTTTTTTTTTGGGGTTTTATTTCCTGCTTTTGTTTGTTGCAACCAAATCGCAGTGGCAACAAAGAGACAGCAGACGAAAATAAAAATGTTGATAACATGGCCAAGCGTTGCCACATTTGTATACATTTTGCACAGTTAAATCCGTTGCACAGAGCGGGGGGAGTGGCAGAACGAACCCATAAATTCATTCATTGCACACTTTCAACGGCTGTGAATAATCCAGCAGGCAACACGGCGACAATGTCCGGCAGCAGCACCAACAGCAGCAGCAGCAGCAACAGCAGCATCAGCACAGAGACAACGTTTGAGGCTTTTAGCCACTCGCCCGCCATTTGGGCCATTCTGTCGGCTGTCTCTCTCTCTGGCTGCTGTTGCTTCTCTTCTTTTGCAGCTTGTTTGTTATTTTTGCATAAATAAAGCGCCACCAAGGCACCCCAACTGGGGGTCACAAATGGGATTTTAGGCTGCTGCAGCTCTACCTTTGGCCCTGCAACATTTCTGGGATTTCCCTGCCTGCATCCATTCCCCGGTTGCACCTGTCCAAAAGTGCCTTAAATTTTTATAAACAAAAGCAAACAAATTTTGCCACTCTTTATAAGCCACCTACGAGCCACTCGCAGGGGAATGGGCACCGGGTAACGGGTTACGGGTAACAGGAACCGGAACCGGACTGGAATCTGTCTGGCGGGGTCTCGTTTCGTGCGGCGCTTAGTCAACACCTGTTAATGTGTTGGTTTCTCATTCGCTTTATTCGCTTTTTATATTGTGTGTGTGTGTTGTGTTGTGTTGTGTGGTGTGGCACCTGCACCTGCAGCACACACACACACACACACAAGAGACTCGTTTTGTCGGTGTTCATATGCAAATGAAATGCAGTCACCTCACCTCTCCTATCTCTATGGGATATTTGCTAAACAAGCCAAACACATGGCCGGAGATAGTCTATGCAGCAGAAAGTGGTGGTCCGGTGCAACTGCCATTTTAATTCACCAATTTAATGGCACGACAATCGGAGTGCTTGAATCAGATTCGTTTGCCCGCATAACTATGCTAGCAATGCCAAAGATTGATATAAATTGAGGGTCTCCTTCGGTGGAATCTATTGCCCTCGGAGCCCCACCATAACTCATAATGTAAAAGGGTCATTATCCGGCCAATTCCCTTCCACTTTCAATCACAGACGCAGTGGCAGGCGGCAGTGGCAGAGGCCAGGTCAATGTTCCGATTTATTATACAATGAAAGAAAAACAGGGCCAACAGAAACCTGTTAGCCAATGAAAGGGACTGCCCTCCTTCCACTGGCCCTGTTTTTTTTGTATTTTGTTCGTGGCAGTTTGTAGGAAAAGTCGAGCCAACTTTGAGAGGCTCGCCCCGACGGGAACTGCTGCTGCACAGGGACTCTGTGTGGCACAGGACTTCCCCTCAGCACGGGTCTGGTCAGGTCGGGTCACTAGCAGAGCTCAACTCGTCCCTCTGAATACAACTAATCGGAAATTACACTTTTTGATTAGTTCGAAACGGAAATGAAGTTGAAACGAAATTATGCAACTGGCCCTCCCTCCCCCCCCCACTCACCCCACGCTCCACAGACAGAGCCGTGCGGTCTCGTTTGAGTCCTTTCGGCAGCTCAAAAATTTATTAAAAATCAATGGGCAAAAACGATGAAAGCCTCACCATAAATAACAGACCCGTACCCCTAAACAAAAAAAAAAAAAAACAGAAAAAATAGTGGCGAAAATCGAAACTAAATAAAACCTGTACACAGCAGTTTCAGACTCGAACAGTAAGGGGTTGGACTGAGGGCTGGGGGTGGGTGGTTGCTGCAGGGAGCAGGCAGGAAATGTTCTGCAGAAGACAAACAACAAATCAAGTACCGATGGGCAGTTGCCGGAAAAACCATCGACAGCGAAAATATGTAAAAGTATCTATCATGCATGATGATGTTGTCGTTGTCGTTGCCGGCAACGGAACACAGACCGACAGCAGCGACTGTAACGACTGAAACGACATGAAATCCAGGACTAAAAAAAAAACCAACAACAAAAATAAACTGCCAGAATTTGTGGATTTTTTGACGTTCGCCCATCAACAACTCAATTTGGTTTGTAGGTGGTAGTAGTACTAGCTCCCTCTCTCGCACTCTCTGCCAGTTTTTTTGCTCTTATATTTTTGATGATTTTTTTGCTGCTTCTGCTGCGGCATTGGTAGATTTGTTTTAAATCGCAACAAACGCTGCTTGATGGTGTGAAAACGAAGAATGTCTGTGCAATGAGCACAAATCGACAACCGAACTGAACTGCGAACAGCGAACTGCGAACAGTGAACTGCGAACAAACTGCAGTGAACCCGTTGCTGAACAGAAAGCGCAGCATTGGATGCCTTCGGGCACTGCCACAAAGGCAGACAGAGAACAGAGAACAGCGACAGCGGGACGGGGGCAGGGGCAGGGGCATAATTGAAAAGGAAGATGGCGACGAGTTGACGACGGCCGGAAACACAGCCAACAAGCCCTCGGAGCACAGCTACTGCCACCCGTACAAGCTGCAGTCTAACACAAAAAACAAAAAGAGCAAAAAAAGAAAAAGAAAAAAGAATTGCAATTTGAATCATTCTGTTTCTGGTTCTGTTTTTGGTTTGGTGGTCCGGGGTTCTGGTTCTGGTTCTGTTTTGGCATTGCCCTGCGGGTGGATTTGTTACGCCAGTTATGGCCATTGCTGCTTTTTAATTAACATCGAGTTAAATAACCCAAAGTGGAGGAAAAAACGAACTATTGAAGTATTGTTTGCCAGCAAATATTTGTGCAGCAAACAATGGAAATAACCAGCAGTTAAAAATTGCTGAAACTGCCAACAGGAGGAGAGAAGAGAGAGAGAGAGAGACGAGTATCAGCTGTCAAAGGAGGACAAGGGCAAGGGCAAGGGCAAGGGCTTCTTTGGCAATGAATTTACATGAAAGTAATTATCATATGATGCTAAATCAACAAGCAAAGGCATCATCAACATTAACTGCTGGGATGACCAAGAAAACAAAAAGTGCAACGCGATAAAAATTTGCATGCGATAATGATGCTTGCTGTGCTGTCAATGTACTCCCCCTGGATATCGTATGATCAGGATATGAATAGCAATCATTCGCTCTGTTGCGCGTCGAAATGAGCGGCAAGGACATGGAGGCCAAAGCTCAACAGCATTAATGAGCACACACACACACAAGAACAAGCACACGCACACGCACAGACAGAGAGATGAAAGCGTGAAAAGCGTTCGAGGCAGCACTTTTCAATTAACACACCCACACACACACACACACTGCATGAGTTGCAGGAAAAAATATATACACATAAATAAACTATTTATAGCTAATTGAAAAGTTTGCAAACTGTAATTGAGTTCGCAGGACGATGCTTGGGCCCATAATGAATGGTCAGTGGCTCTGACCACCATGACGTATGTGGAATAATTCCACCCTCACCCAATCCACCGCCCCCCCCCCCCCCCACCATATTCGATGTGAACAAAAGTTAATTAATGACAATTTAAATTCATAAAGCAAACAGAACACCGAAACGTAAAATTTGTAAATGAAAATGAATGGAAAAGGCAGAGAAAGAGAGAGGGAGAGTGGAAGCGCGAGTAAGTTGCACAAAAGGCCAGGCGAAAAAGAAAAACGCGTGGGGAAAGCGCCACACACCACCCTCGCATCCTGTGTGGTGGAGTCAAAATAAGTGCTGATTGTTAATAACAATTAAATTTATGCTTACATGGCGGCATTTAATGATTCAATGAGGGAGTGGGCGAGAGTGGAAGTGAGAGAGAGCGTGTGATATGACGTGACGCCAGTGTTTGTCTCGTGTTCCCGCCCACAGTCGACACAAAACTTTTGCCTTTTGGGTGTGTCAACAGTCGAATATATAATTTGAATAAATACACAAGCACACACACACACACACACACACACACACACACACACAAGCAAAAGAAACTCCCTTGCCTCTTTAATTATGCGACAGTAAATTAGATTTTTACTGGGCTCACACATCATAAATTTTAAATTGTTGAACAAACTTCTCTCTGTGTGCTGTCACCCCGCCTTATGTGTCTCTTCCATCACCCATCTGCCATCTCCCATCTCTCTCTCTTTCTTGTGTGTTCTCTGTGTGTCTGTGTATGCATAAGGACTTAATGATATTTGCTTTTGGCAGGGCCTTTCTTGTCTTTAATTTCAACATTTGCCATCCACGCATAATCAATCATGGCACAATTTTTTTTCCTTCAGAGTAAAATATTTTTTGTTTTGTTTTGGCAGCAAATGAAACTCAATGCCGGCGGCCTTGTTTGCGTTTTGCATTTTAACATTTTACATTTATTTTTTTTTGCCCCCTTCTCGGACCCAGACAGGTCCTGTAGCATAATTGAAAATAACGATTTTCTTTGAGCAGCTCGAGCCTAAGACCCGCCAGAAATGTAATTCATTAAAAAATGTTTGTAGGCTGAATGATGGGAGGGATGGGTGTGGGGTGCAGAGTGGAGACCTTGCCAAGAGTCAATGTACGCAGTCTGGGACGTTTACAAATTTTAATTGCATTTCAATTACGAAAATAGTGTTTTTTTCTTGTACGTTCCACTCGGCAACTGCATTGCCTTTTAGCGGGTATCCCACACACGAATGCAGACTGCAGACTGCAGCAGCAGCAGCAGCTCGTCCATGTCTTTCAGCCGCCAGCCATCAGCCATCAGACGTAGACGGAGACTCTGTGCCTGCCTGTAACTGGGGCAGGAGTCTGTAACTAGAACTCAGTTCGAAGGAAGTGCAATGGCAGGCTCTGTGGCTCTCTGGCTACGAACTCCATGAAGTATATCAATTGTATAAATTATGAGCACACACAGAGGAGCAGCTTCAGAGCAAGGGCTTCAGTTTTGTTAGCCTTTGCAGAACTTTTCCACTCCATTTGTGCATTATAATTACTCAGCTAACGAGAGAGAGAGAGGGAGCGAGCGTGGGAGCTCTGCTGAGCCGTCAACGGTGCGTATGCTTAATTAAATTGCACACAAATATTCACTGTATCCGACTCTCTGGCACACACACACACACACACACAAACAGATGGGTCACAGAGTCAAGTCGAAAGTCAAGCCAGGGCCATATCGATGATGAAACGCCCAACTGTACAACTAACCGCACACACGTACAATGCCTGCCATAAATAGCTGCACATGGACAGCGGACAACGGACAGTGGCCAGCCACAATTGGTGGGGCCCGGGGCCGGGGCCGGGGCCGTCTGTCTGCCAAACCAGTTGACAATTGTTGTTTGCCTCCGGTCTGGGGTCTGGTACGGATTTTTATACTCCTTTCAATGCTGTCTCAATATTGATACAGACCGCGTCGTTCCACGAACAGCAAAAAACAAGAAGAAAAAAATTATGACAATATTATTTTATTGACTGGGAAAATATTTACACGCAACGCATAGCAGGAGGAGCAGCAGTGGCAGTGGCAGCGGCAGCGGCAGCAGAGAAGAGACGTGCGAATGATATCCGAGACGAGGCGGCACGCAGGACACGGCTCTCGATGTCTGCCAAACTGTCGCCTTATTGGTTATGGCAATAAAAGCGTTTAAGTGTTTGACCAGTCCAAAAGGGATTGGCTACTTCTACCACTACACTCGCCTCCGCACGCCCTTCCCTTTCCTTGCTCGATGACAGCCAGAGACCGGCAAGGGGACTGCGCAGTCCTTGGAGCTTTAAATTGATTGAAGCTACAGATTGAAGGGCTCAAGGGAGCAGCCAGCCAAGGATACTCTGGTTAAGCGTTCAATTTTAGTTATTTTTTTTTCAGCATATTTTCCATCGTGCATCGTTTGTCTGTCGTAGGAATTAGCAATGCTAAAATCAACCGAAAAAATACATTTCATACGCACGAACAGGCAACAGCTGCAGCTGAACTCCGCCCCTACCAACAGCCGCTCCGATATCCACACACCTTTAACTGTGTGTGCTGTGTGTGTGTGTTGACCGTTAAGCCCCCAAAATCGGTCAATAAACAAACAAATGTTGGTGGACTATACAAACAGAATGAGCAAGCGAGCGAGCGAGCGAGCGGATCTCGCGGTGTTTCAGCAGGTGATGTTTGAGTTTGCTGCTGGTGCTGGGTTCTGTGGGGTGTTTGGTGTGTGTGTGGTGTGGGGGCGATGCATGTGTGAGAGCTGTAACAATAAACAACCAACTGAAACCACACACACAAACAGAGGAAGAGTGAGTGGCGATGGAGAGGCGACAACAAAGGAAAGAAAAACAGACGGACTCTGGCCACGATTTCACCTGCGACACGATACGACACGCGGAGTATGTGCCCAACCAGACACGCGACCTGGTCATGCCATTCATTCTTAGGGTCTAGGGTCTAGGTCTAGACTCTGGGCCCCACAAATTAGCTGCTGCTGCTGCTGTGGCGACTCCCTGGGGCCTCGTAGAACTTGCATAAAATATTCCTAATAATAAAAAATCAAATAAATCAAACGAAACTATTTATTAGCAGACTCAGACTCCTCTCCCCCACCCCCGAAATTGGGCACACTTTTGCATTTGGGTGTTGGGTGGGTGGGTGGTGGGTGTGCAGAAGTGTGGGTTACCCACACTTACTACAAGTGTGCTTCAGTGCCAGCCCCCAGGCCCCAGGCCCCCAGAAGGACTACTCCTCCACCTCACTTGAAGTGGGTGGGCGTGGCTGCTACCCCCTGGAATGCACATGCCAAAGTGTTTTTATTACATTTACGTGAAAAATTTGTTGCATGTCCTAGCCGTAGCCCAAGCGTTTGGTGGTGTCTCGATGTATTGGTTTTAGTGGCGCACACAAATACAATTGACAATGCCAAAGGACACTGCCCATATACATAGCAGTGAGGGGGGATAGGCAGAAGCATGACAGTTTTGGGCCAATTCCTGTACGCCTTGTGCGTGTGTTTTTCTAAGGCCCACAGGCAGAGTGAGAGAGAGAGAGAGAGGGGGATGGAGTGGAGTGGAGTGGAGGTCGCTGCCACACACAATGCTCATTGTTGCTTTTTGGATTTTTGCTATTTACTTGTCTGGCTTTTGTTGTTATCCCCTCTTGTGCCACTACGCCTGCTCCTCATGCTCCTCCTGCCACATGTATTGGCTCGCTTGCAGTGCAATAAAAGTGTCCTTATACATTTATTTAGCAATTCCTTTGTTATTATTTTTGGGCATCGGCATTGGCAAGCAAAGAAAGAAAAAAAGATGAGGAGAATGGTGCCGAAGAGAGTGGGAGGTGGGTAGGTAGGGAGAGAGCTTTAAGTGGTTTCCATACAGGCAGCGACCACATAAATGAATTCATTGGGATTTCAGCTGCTCGCTCCACTCCCTGCCTTTATCATTCAACCTCCTTTATGCTCCATTCCCCACCCAGCGCCGGTAGTCTTCCCTGACCGCCGCACTTACACACTCTTTAAGCTGGCCGCGACTTTAATGGAGCAGTACGAAAATCGCTCGCTCTCACACTCTGCTGTGGGTGTGGGTGTGTGTTTGCACAAGAACTTTGCGTGGAAAATTAAAATGGCCGCAGGTGGCAGGTGTCAAGCAGGAGGCAGCTGGGGGAAGGGGAAGGCGGCTGGCTGGCTGGCTGGCTGGCTAGCAGCTGGGTCGGTCTGCGTATGCATGAACTGGCCACCAAAATGCCGTTGGGTCAGCGCCAGCGCCAGCCGCCTCCTCTGTGGATATCGAACAATGGACAAGCGAAGGGTAAAAGGTGAACCACACAAACTGTTCTCCTTTGGTGTGTGTTTCTCTCTGTGTGTGTGTGTGTGTGTGTTCGTGTGTGAGTGCGTGAGAGAGAGAGAGAGCGGGAGAGAACAAGGACTGTCTGCTTGTTGCTTTTTAATTAATAGAAAAGTCCTTTGTAAAGTAATAAATAAATATTATGCTTCTGCTTTCTGCGTTTATTTTTCATCCTCCCCGAGTGTCGATTGCCATTTTCACTCCTTTCATTTCCACTTTTGCTTGTGTGTGTGTGTGTGTTGGTGTGTGGGTGTGTGTGACCTTTCACTGTCTGACGGGGGCGGATGGGGAAACATAAGTGCCATAGAGCTAATGGCTAATTCTCAGGCCGTACGCGTCCTCTGACCCTTTTGTCGATCCGATCCCCTTTTGTGGTCCCGCACACACGCACACAAATACTCATCGATGACTGGCGGTCGTGGCATGCCCCCGTTAATTACAGTGAAATTTCAAAAGCATTTTGAAAATCCCTCGCCCCCACACCCCCCCCCCCCCCCCACACCAAAAAAGGATCCTGCACTGCATATGGCGTTAATTAAATTCGCCTGCAAAAAACAACAAAAGATGGAAAAATAAAGCAAAAACAACAATAACACACACACAGACAAGAATCGATAGGCGGATAGGCGGACAGGCAGGCGGGCAGGATGGCAGTCGGTTGGTCGACGAGCAGTCGATTACTTTTGAATTTCAGCCGGAAATTGTTGCCCATTGATTTGTTTGCACTGGCAATCATTTTGTGGTTCAGTGGATTTTTACCCCGTTGCTCTGCTGCTCCCGCTGCCAGCCATGCAATCCAAACAGGCAGCCAGCCATCCAGCCAGCTAGCGAGCGAACCTGTCAAATATTTGCCTAATGTGTGGTTCATTCTACTGGTTTTCGCTTTCGCTTTGGCTCGCGTTTTGGTTTGGTTTGGTTTTGACTGGGTTTTGGTGTGCGGTTTTTGATTAGCTTTATTACTTTGCGGTGGCAATATGGGCAATATGCAGAGAGGGGTTCAGTGTTCACCCTTAGCAATGCGTGTGTATGTGTGTGTGCGGCTAATTAATGTGCCGACACAGTGCGTGGTCAGTCGGTGTCCTGTAAACGCAACCATACACTTTTTTTTTTGCCCCTCCTCCCCTGTCTAACAAAAGGGGCATACGTTTTTTTTGTTTTTATTTTTATTTTTTGTTCTATGTGTGTGTGTGTGTGTTGACTTGTTTTCCATGCTAATTAGTAGGTTAATTGGCCATAGGCCACAAAGTGCCTTCAGTTTGGGAGCAGAGCAGGCGACTGGTGACTGGCGACTTTGTGGCCAAGTTTAAGGCCAAGTCAAGGCGGCTAATTGGCGGATACAGTGCTTAAAAAACAAAAAACAAAAAAAACTATGGCTGCACAGGTTAAGCCAAAAGCAAGTGAGAGAAACAGAGAGAACAACAGATGATAGATGGGGAAAAAGGGAAAATAGAGGGAAGGAGAATAAGAGAAATAGTGAGAGAAAGAGAGACTTACCAATTCCGCCGGCCAGCACAGTGCTCGGTTCCAGCTTGGCCTTCTTTGTGGCCAGGTCCTGATTATTATTGTCAGAAGCGGGCGCCATGACTGCTGCTTGACTCAAAAGTTCGTCGCTTCCGCGCTGCGCATTCGGTGGAACAGTTTACAGAGTAGACAGAATACAGATGCAGATTCAGATACAGATGCAGACGCAGATACAGATGCAGATACAGATGCAGATACAGATGCAGTGTGGCAAGAGCGAGGTGGCACAGGCAGAGGCAAAGGCACAGGCAGAGGCACAGATTTGAAGATTGGTTACAGATGGTTTTTATACAGCAGTAGTTGTTTTCAGTAGGCAGTAGTTTTATATTTATTTTGGTAGTGGTTGTGTAGTTGTAGTTGTAGTAGATGAAGGTATACATTATATACGTACATAAAAAGAGAAAAATAAGAGAGAGAGAACAATATAAATATTTAATATTTACGCAAGTTAAATAAATTACAGAGCGTATCCATCCACAGAGTGGGATTTTTGGTCGGGGATCGCTGCCCCCTCATTTTGTGAGTAGCTTGTGGTTTTGGGGGCTTTGGTCAAGAGTCAACAGACAGTAGACAGTAGAATAGAGTAAATTATAGTTATTATCCCTACTATCCCATCATCATCGTCATTCCGCTTCATGCTTTTTGCTTTGGTTTTGAGCTGTTCAAATATTTTCATTGCTATTTACTAACCAGCCATTCGGAATGCCCAGGATCCATCAAACTTAAATCTACTTGTCCCAAAATTTGGAATTATCGCCCATCCGCACACCAAAAAAAAAAAAAAAAAACAACAACGCAAATAATTGCACAGCTCCACAGAATGGTGGAGGATTATATTCATTTGAATTAGCTATTCGAAAGTTCCGCATTGTGTGGTCCTTCTGGTTTTCTCTTACTTATTTTTTTGTTATTGTTTTTGTGTGTTTTTTTGTGTGTTTTGGTGCTGCGCTAAACTCTAATTACAAAGCACATGAGTGTATTGTAATTACATGTGACACTTAATTACGGCACTCACCGAAAGCAGCCAGAGACGCAGAGAGCCAGCAGCTATAGAAATGTCTGGGAATCAGAGGCAGCCACAATCAGAGTGCCGCAGAGAGACAGAGTGAAAGAGAGAGAGAGGGGGAGTGGGGAGTGTGGAGCATCGAGAGTAACCGAGTTAAGCCAAACATTAAACGTAATGCGCCCCATAAAAATAAAGCTGCTACACAGCAGCAGCCTCCCCGAGCTATGGCTCCCATCCATAGCTACTTCTGCTGCTGATGCTGACTGTATTATCCTCTGGCAGCACTAAGCAGGATATGCCTTTGTGTGTGTGTTTCGTACATATGTCTGTTTGTTCAGTTCCTGCTGCTGCTGCTGCCTCTGCTGCTATGCATTAGCGGCAATGACAAAAAGTCAATAAACGAGATCTGGCTAGGGTGAATGCTCATGTGCCTCACTCTCCCCTTGCTGCTCCTGCACACCGCACACACAAATTGAAAAGGGTAATTTTGTGTGAAGTAGGCACCTTTATGCCGTCTCCCCACCCCCAACCCAACCCAACCCATACTGGCAGCTTCACTCCATCAGCTATCAATGCTGACTACGCTTGAATTCTTGCCACTTGGCTTATCATCCGTTGCGCGCTTTCTGCTTTTTCTGCTTTATGCTGCTGCTTTATGTTTTTTTTTTTTTGCTTTTGCTTTTGTTATTTGTTATTTGTTGTTTGGTTTTATTTTTACGTGGCTGCACGTTTTATATGCTCCCCTGTACAAACACACAACCACAGATAGACACACGGACAGACAGACACACATATCCATACACATAAAAGAATTAGCTTAAATACAAAAACAACATGTGGTGTGGTGTGGTGTGTTAATAGGAATAATAAGAAAAGCCAAAACGCACACCACACACGCAAATATATATGTATGTAGAAAGAGCGAGAGAGAGATAGATAGAGAGGGATTGAAAGAGTGGGAAATCAAGAGAGATAGCAGGCCATAGACAAGCGCAGCAGAAGCAGCAGGCCACATGGGAGCATTCGAGGAGGAGCTTTGCCGTAGATAGCCTTTGCAGCTTAAACGATCTCATGGTTTTCTTATGTATTAAATAGGCCCGTAAATTACGCTCAATGCAAATACAAATAATATCCACATTTAATTTACGGACAAAATTTTAAGTTGGAATGAAATAAAAGCACACTCAAAGCTGTTTTTGCTTTGTGCTTCAGCAATGATCCGTTTTTATTCTTTGCTTTTCAACCCCCTTTCGCGAATAGAGATCGAACCGTTCTTTGTATTTCTCCCACACACCCCCTTTAGCGGGGTAGAAACTTTTTGTTGTGAGATCGGAGCAGGTAAAAAAGGATCGTCGGCCGTGCTTTGGTTTTGTTCTGTGCTCTTTTCAGTGCGCAAGTGTGTGTAGGATGTTTAGATGTTTATTTATCAGTTCTCGTTGTTGCTTAAAGTTATTTTGGTTTATGTATTTCGATCTAAATATGTTGAATGATGTGAAATTACACTGCATCACCTAAATACCTTTAAAATTGAGGCCCAAGTTTCGACAAGGCTTTTTTGCTGCCTTTTAAATGCGCAATACCCTCTGAGAGAGAGAGAGAGAGAGAGAGAGAGAGAGAGGGAGAGAGTATGTTTGGCAACCGCAAGAGCACTTAACTTGATAATATCACAAGAAAAACAACAAAAAACCAGAGAGCCCAAAAGAGAGCACAAAAAACGGAAGCCGCCTCTCTGCTTTCGCGTGTGTGTGGCTGTGTCTGTGGCTGCGTGTGTGCTTTGGGGGGTGGCGGAGTAATGATATCAGTGGGCTGGGAAGCTGCTGCTCATTGTTGTTCCGCCGGGCCATGTACAACAGCCAGCAGCAGCAGCAGCAGCCAACATATGTTTTCCTCTTCAGAGCATAGCACATTTTTTTGTGCCTTCTTCTGGACAGCATATTGGATTTCGTTTTATGCCGCAGAGTAGAAGGGAAGAAGGCTGGCTGGGTCGCTGGATTACTGTAGTGGGTAATTAAATTTTAAATCCACTGCTTCTACTCCCCCAACTACTCACCCACCCACAATGCGCCCGCAAGCCCCGTCACGTGTCTCATGCTGGAGCAACCCTTTCAGTGGAACTAACTAACTGCGCTTACTTAGTACAAGTCTCTAATGCATTCGTTATGGCACATTAACGCTCCCCAAGTGCCGTGTGCTCCACATGCTACTGGGATTTCGTCTCTCTCTTTCGCTCACTCTCTCTCAGGGACACATACTCAATGTATGTGTGGGTGTGAGTGTGTGCATTACACGGTTCATGGACTCCGGCTAATGCCCTCCACTGCTGCCTGCTGAACGGGGAGACTTTGCGACGATTTGCTTTCCTTTTTGCCAAGCTGACCGGAAATGTTATTTTAATATGCTTTCTAAAAAGTATGCTAAATATTTGATTACTAACTGGGAGTCCGTTCCGCACCCATCTCTCTCTCTCTCTCCCTCTCTCTTAAAGTCTGTGTCTGTGTGTGTGTGTCACATATGGCCTGGCCGATAAGCCACTGGGCCACTGGCTACTGTCCGCCGGTTTGCGGACCCAAGTGGACCGTTTCATTGTTGTCTCGCCTCTGTGCCATTTTAATGAATTTTCCCACTGCTCTTCCTTTGCGTACCGCCCACTGCCTACCGTTCTCTGTACGCCCATTTTTGCTCTCTTTCCCCTTTTTTTTTTGTTTGTCATAAGCAACGTTCCATAGCCGAGGGCTTGCCCAGTGCCACACAGCGGAGACAGTAGAGGAGGAGGAGGATGAGGAGGTGGAGCAGAGAGCTGTTGGCCAGCACTCACTGATTTCTATGATGACATGTGCCTTTTCATACCCTGCTCTCCGCGCCTTGTCTCTCGTCTCTCTCTCTTTCAGCACGTTTCCTTTTGCTTCCGCCTTTGTTGCCGGGTAACTGGGTCAGCGCGCAATTGTTGAAGGGCCCCGGTACCCCATATCGCCCCATACCACCATGCACCATGCCATTGCCACTGCCTCTGCCCGCTCTAAGGGTTGCTGCTGCTGCCTCTGACTCTACCTCTTATTCTGGTTGTTGTTGGCAGTGGGAAAGATAATCACGCATATGCCTAACGGTTAAGTTTTTGAAGTGCGCCACGGAGACGGACCCTGGAACCCGGACACAGGCCCGGAGACGGAAGCAAAGGGGTGTCAGCGTCATCAGAACAGAACAGAACAGAATAGAGCAAAAGAGAACCTCTGTTTGGTTCGGTTTTGGCCCTTCTTCTTCTTCTTCTTCTGGGTCTTTATTGTTGTTGTTGTTGCTGCTGCTGTAATGAGCAATGCGTAGTCGGTTGTCGGTTGTCTGTTGCTGCTGCTGTCTGCTGCCCATCCATCCCTGGGCAAAAGTCCTGCTCTTGTTGCTGCTTCTCTTTGGGTTTGTTTGTTGTTTAATTCCTCGCATGTGGCACATGCGATTTTCTACTCGAAGGCGCTTTAAAAGGACACCCACAGACCCCATAGAGATGTGCGTAATTGAGAAAGCAGAACAGAGCAGATAGACAGAGCAGAGAGCACTGCCATGGCAAATGATATGCACACCCCATGTGATTATCAAGTCAAAAAGGGCTTTGGGTATTATTACAAAAAAAAAAAAAAAAAATACGAGCACAGAGCAGGAGGCTTAGCAGAGGCGCTCAGAGTTGCCTGGACACAAGAACACATCCATCACGTGCCATATGCAGCACACCAACAACAAAAAAACGAGAAGGAACGTGAGTCGCTTCTAGTCGCGACTCTACTTTTATGCTCCGTACTCAGTCAAGTATAAATTTGTGACCTTATAATGGAAATTAAAAAAAAAATTTGAATTTTACATTTTACATTTTTTTGCTACATCTGTTAACTACATCTACATCTAAAATGTAAATTATACATGTAGAACAGATATTCGACATCTACCATTTAGATTCTACATCTCCTCCGCTAGGGGTTGCTCGCGCATTGCACAGGGCAGAGTGTGTGCGAGCGAGAAGAGAATGAGTAGCGACAGCATCGCCAGAGGAGGTGGGGGAAGCAACTGAAAATTAATTTCTTTGTTCTGGCTATAATAATGATTCGATCTGATTCAGATTCGGCAATCGATAGATATGGTCATTCTCTAATCTTAGATACCGCGTTTTTAGTTTTTTCGTATCTTCAAAATTGTGGCTGCCACAGATTTTCGTCCTTTGTGAAGGCGGAAGAGGGCGGGGCGAAATTTTGAAATACACTTGTAACAGTGTGATATCACATGAGTCTGGAAACTAAATTTGGTTGCTCTAGCTTTTATAGTCTCTGAGAACGAGGCGCTCATCGGGACGGACAGACGGACAGACGGACAGACGGACAGACGGACAGACGGACGGACGGACGGACAGACAGACATGGCTCTATCGACTCGGCTATTGATACTGATCAAGAATATATATACTTTATGGGGTCGGAAAAATTTTCCTTCTCTGCGTTACACACATCCACTTTTACCACAAATACAGTATACCCCTTAACTCTTTTTGAGTACGGGTATAAAAAGGACAACCTCGCTCAGGAAAAACAGAAAAATACCCAAATTAGAAAGCAATGGGCGCCACATATTTTGTGCCCTCATCTAACGAGGTACAGCCCTCGTGTTGCCCGTGACTTGTGATTTGTGTGTGACTCTGTGTGTGCTTCATAATTTTTCAGCTTTAATTCAGCCACGAACTGTGGTGATAATAACTCTATCGATCTGAGGCAGTGGCAGAGGCAGAGGAGAAGAGTGGGCCACAATGCCCT
Source organism: Drosophila subsilvestris (assembly GCA_035043285.1). Lineage (NCBI taxonomy): Eukaryota > Metazoa > Arthropoda > Insecta > Diptera > Drosophilidae > Drosophila > Drosophila subsilvestris. Next base: position 12,169,946 of record JAWNNB010001746.1, read on the forward strand.
CATATATTGCACGCTTCTCTCTGTTTCTGTTCTGTTCTGCTCGCTTTGCCTTTGCCGTTGTCATGAGAATTTATGACGACGCCATATGAATATTAAAATCGAATATGTTGCTGTCGATTAAAGGCTTTTCGTTTTGTCTGTCTCGCTCTGTCTCTGTGTGTGTGTGTGCATTTCCACATTGCACTGTGTGCGTGTGTGTGTGTGTGTGTACAGTTCGCGACACAGATACGAGACTCAATATTTCCGCTGGTGCACCGGATCGGATCGGTTCATTGATGTCGACGACGACTATCGACTGTCGATGAGTCCTCTCTCGTTCCACTTGCACCATTACCACCAGCTCCACTCCACTCTACTCCACCGCCAGCATTGATGATGATGCGATGCTCCTGCCTGGCTGCCTGACTGCCTGACTGCTGCTGCTGCTGATGATGGGGGCGCTTCTGTGGCATGTTGCGCATCCTTGGTGCAAAAAATTGCATATGTAGGTAAAAATAACAACAGCGGAAAACTGCAGCCATAACAAAGCGGCAATCTCCGGTTACCCCCTCCCCCCCTACAACCCATGCATCCCCCTTTTGAAATAACAATTATTTCAGCAGCTGCTGCTGCTGCGAAAGTTGTACACCAATGGGAGGGCTTTAAGTTTGGTTTCTTTAAAGCGATCCGAGTCCTAGAAAATCCAATAAATTCTAATTAGAAAGCTCAAATTAGAGCCGAACCCAGCCACAGCCTTACACAGCTCCCACACCCCAATCCTATTTGTTAGCTAGTTGTCAGTTGATAAACGCAACTTGTAGCTGTGGCCGCGTTACCAGCCATAGACATAGCCAGAAGAGGGCCCCCCATTCAAACCCTACTCAAGCAGCAGCCCCCACTTCCACAGCTAACCCACCTGTGCTGGTTGCTGGTTTGCTGGTTTTGCTGGCTGCTGGCTGAAGGCAATAAATTATATGAAAATGCCGCCAAAGTGTAACAGCTGCGGTAACTGCCACAATCTAGGCACCCAGAGAAACCACAGCAGCAACAAGAAAGAGTCAACCGGTAGAGCAGAGCAGCTCAAGTTTAATATGAAATGTATCTAAAGAGAAGTTGGAGCGATACGCTGAGCACTCAAGTGTAGGGCAGGGCAGGGCAGGGCAGGGGAAGAGCGTAGACTTTATTTCATATACCACTAAATATTTACGCTCTGGCATTTATTGCTTCCAAGCAGAGACAGAGACAGAGAGAGAGAGAGTGGGGGAGGGATGAGTCAGAAACTCTTTTTATTTCAATTTGTTTGCATAAATATTTGAAGCGAGGCGAAATTAGAATGTCGAAAGGCGAGAAAAAATGGCTACCTCTTTGCAGCGCGTGTGTGCAACTCCTGAGTGTGAGTCTGTCTCTGTGTGTGTGTGTGTGTGTGTGTGTGTGTGGAAGGGGAAGATAAACTTGCGCAAGTTTGGCCAAAACGATTTGTAGCAATTTTGCTATTAGTACTCCACCCTCTCCACTTGTCTGCTCAGACGGCACGGGCACTCAGTGCAAAAGCGAAATCGAAAGGCAAAGACGAAAAGAGGCGCAAAACTTTTCCTGCTTATGCATTTATCACCTTTCTTTTTTTCTTTTTTTTTATTCCATCTTCTTTCTCCCCCACTCACATTCGCACACACTCACCCCCGCACTCACACTCGCACTCACACTCACACTCACTCTGTGTGAGCTGTGCGAGAGCGAGTGCAAAAAACTTTGCCTGGCCTAGTGCCATGACTGGGGCGGGGAGTGAACGGTTGTGGGAAGTCATGGAGAGCAGCAGCAGAACGAACTCCTGGCGGGCACATTTCGCTCGCCCGCCCGCATAAATTATTCAAAACATGTGTTCCCCCAGTATCTGTATCTGTATCTGTGTCTGTCTCTGACTGCTCTCTCCCGCCGCCACGTTCTCGAGCAGCAAATGCAGTAGAAAAAGTGCCACAAGCTCAAAGGTAGGCAAACGTTTTGCACACAGCATACAATACCCTGCCATTGGGTATGATGATGCTACGATTAGGAGCAGAGATTTCCGCACACAAACAGAAAGTATTAGAAGCAGGCATAGTATTTTTGTGTGGCATTGCCAGCTCAAAGGCAAACTTTCTTCCTAGAGCCTATTTATCAAGAGCCAACTTTACAGTTGGCATTTTTGGATAAAAAATCCAATACTCGATGCATTTACAGATAATGAAGTTAAAATTTGTTTTGTTTTTAAAAGCTGTATCAGGACTGCAATGCAGGTGGGAAACTGCGGCACACAAACTTTGAAATACATTTTGGCATGGGCTAATGGGCTGCATGGTGACGGAAATGATTGGATTAAAAGTCAAAAGCTATTTGGATTCAGTGCTGGCATTTTTGAAAAATGTTGAACCTATTAAATTGGCAACTCTGGATCTGTAAGGGTAGCTAAACCTGCGGCTTTTTCCTCTGTGAATTTTACCGGTGTGGAGTGTCTGCCACCGCTTTGCAAGAATGCTACGTTCTTTATCTCGAGGCATTTACTTGTGTATGACAATTTCATTGATATTCTTTCTACCCTCCCCTAGGCCCATCCCATCCCTGTGTCTGTGTCTCACTTTCCGCACGGCCGAAAGTTTTGGCAATTTTTTATATTCTGCCTCTGTGTGTGTGCCACGCGACTTTGCGGCGTAACAGGAGTCGTAACCGTAGCCGTAGCCGTAGTCGTAGTCGTAGTCGGAGTCGGAGTCAGAGTCTCTCTATTAAGATATTCACTCGGCTGTAATGCGACATCATATATAAATATATATAAAAAGAGTTTGGGCTCTGCCATGTGCGTGCGCCCACCTATCCTCCCACTCCACTGCTTGCTCTGCCCTGCCCTGCCCTGCCCGACTGACTGAGAGTGGAGGGCAGCAGTGTAGACGATTGGAGGAGCCTGTGTATATGCAAATGACAGGCATTTGCCGTTTGGCATTTCTAATGAGCCAAGTCAGATTCTGGTCCTGACCTTAGCAACGATTACCGGGTGGCATAAATCTTGCCGGGATATTGATTCTGGTGGCTGGAGAAACTGGAGAGTGTTGAGGGGATCTTTTAAAATAAATTATACCTTTTTAAAGCAGCACCAACAGCACGTAGGAAGGGGGGCTTGGATGTGGGACCAGTATGGATCTTTCTGCCAACTTGACCTGGGGGGTAGGGAGACTCTGCCTCTGGTCTTGGGTTCATACAAAATTCAATAGCATTGAAATTTATGGCGGCTGGACACCGAGGCAATAGCAAAAATATGCTGCGCTCGCGCTTTGCCAGAGACTGGGTTCCGGGGTCCTGCTGCCGTAGGATACGTTTGCTGGTGTTAATATGACCAGAACCAGAACCAGACCCCAGCTCCAGCTCCAGCCTCAATCTCATCCACATGCTGAACCTGCAACCCGGAAACCTCCCCCGCCACTTGCTACGCTGCTACATGTTGTGCCTTATTTATTTTTATGGCCTTCTCTATTTGCTTGTCGTTTTGTGCGGCAGTCCAATAAAAAATGCATTAAAAGCGTCTGAGAGGCGGCGAAACAAACATTTTCGGTTTATTATACCCGTACTCAAAAGAGTTAAGGGGTATACTGTATTTGTGGTAAAAGTGGATGTGTGTAACGCAGAGAAGGAAAATTTTCCGACCCCATAAAGTATATATATTCTTGATCAGTATCAATAGACGAGTCGATAGAGCCATGTCTGTCTGTCCGTCCGTCTGTCCGTCTGTCCGTCTGTCCGTCCCCATGAGCGCCTCGTTCTCAGAGACTATAAAAGCTAGAGCAACGAAATTTTTTTTCCAGACTCATGTGATATCACACTGTTACAAGTGTATTTCAAAATTTCGCCCCGCCCCCTTCCGCCTTCACAAAGGACGAAAATCTGTGGCATCCACAATTTTGAAGATACGATAAAACTAAAAACGCAGTATCGTAGAGAATGACCATATCTATCAGATTGCCGAATCTAAACCAGATCGGATCATTATTATAGCCAGAATAAAGAAATTAATTTTCAGTTGCTTCCCCCACCTCCTCTGGCGCTGCTGACGCTATTCATTCTCTGTCTCGCTCGCACACACTCTGCCCTGTGCAATGCGCGAGCAACCCCTAGCGGAGGAGATGTAGAATCTAAATGGTATATGTAGAACATTTGTTCTAGATGTATTATCTACATTTTACATGTAGATGTAGTTGACAAATGTAGCAAAAAAATGTAAAATGTAAAATTAAAATTTTTTTTTATTAATTTCAATCATAAGCTCATAAATTTATATACTGACTGAGTACGGGTATAAAAGTAGAGTCGCGTCCAGAAGCGACTCACACGTTCCTTCTCGTTTTTTTGTTTGTTTGTTGGTTCTTTGTCTGCCGTTGGACTTTAAAAAGGGGCGAATGAATGCTTTCAGTTCCATTTCGTTTTGACTTTCCCCAAGACACGCGTCTCACATTTGCATGGCAGGTGGCAGTCAGGGCAGGGCAGGGCAGAATTGTTGCTGCCACTGCCATTTCTGCTGCTGTTGTTGGGGTTGCAAGTCAATGATAGCAGAGAGCATCAGCAGCAACAGCAGCAGCAGCATTAGCTATGCCAATTCTCAAATGTCTAATATTCAGCAGCTATTTGCTTATACACACACATAATTTGTTGCTCCTGCCACTTCTATTTGGGGGCTGTCTATTGCCGTGTCTGACACGCCGTCACTCCACCTCGGTTCGTGCCCCCTCTGTGCGGCAGAGGTGGCTTCGGCCCTTCCCTTAGCCATTTTCCAGTCGCTTTGCTTTCCCCCCAAAAGGAAAAAAAAAGCAAAAAGGAAAATGTTTTAATGCCCCGCCATTTTTTATAGCGCTACACTTGAATGCGCTTAAATATTTTATGTAATTTTTCGCAATTTATTTAGCGCATTATTTGCGTTGGGTCCTAGTCCCGGTCCCTGGCCCAGCAGGACTCACTCTGTGGGCCTTTGGGATGGGCATTTATATCAATTCATGGCCCCAAAAACATTTTTGCCGTTGACAAATTTGACGCCATAACAGCCGCTGGCTGGCTGGCTGGCTGGCTGGCTCGCTGGCTGGTGGAGGATGGATTTTTCCAGGCGATTTTCACTGGGATTCCCTAAATCGCACCGCATCGCATCGCATCAATTTCAAAATTCTTTTTTTTTGGGGTTTTGTTGATTCTAATTTCTGGCGCAAAGCTCAATTAATATTCGCGTCGTGGATAATTCGATTTTGGTTGTTAAATTTGTGCCCCAGCTTTGTGTATATCGATGGGATATGGGCTTAAAGATATTTAATTCGATTACGACGACGGATAGTGGAGAGGGGGAGGTAGGAGGGTGAGATAGGACAAGGGCGCAAACCCATAACGAAGTTAGTTATGTCTCTGAATCTCGGCACTCTCTCTCTATCGGCCACAATCGAGGGATTTAATCAAATTGCAAAACAATTTGAATAACTTTAATGGACTTGCCACACACACACATACCGAAAGCTATGCCACACACACATGTACATATGTTGTGGGTCTCCTTCATGGCCATAAATCCATGGCATGCCACGGAGTACGTCCTGGTACTCCGTCCTTCTCCTCCTCCGTCCTCCACTCATCGTTGTGCGCGTCATGTTTGGTAAGTAATTGATTTATATATAAAAACATGTTGCATGCCACAACGATTGCAGCTTGTTGCTGGCTCTCGAATTTGGTGTTGTGTTGCTGTTGTGTTGTTGTTGCTGTTGTGTTTTTGGTTTGTCGTCGTGTTTGCTTCTAAATTTATACACGTCCCGCCCCGTACTCTGGCAACGCTGCTGCAGCCGCTATTGGCACGGGCACCACTTCTTTTTGCCATTCAACATTCATCGGTGCAGCGAGGGAAACGCAAACTCGCATGTTTACATATCGATTACTGCGCCTGCTGCAACATACCCACCCCACAACCCCACTCACTCCTCGTAGCTCTGCCGCTCTGTGTTTGTGTGGCAATAAAAACAGCATTCGGGGGCGTTGCAGCTGGGAATGGCGAAACATGTTGCATTTTATGCCATGTTCAAACACACACGCCGAACATATTTTTTTATTTTAAGGATGGCACGGCACTCGTTTCTTTTTTTTTTTGGTATACCCATTGCCCCCATAGAGAGTTCAAGGGTATGCTGTTGGTTGTGTGGGAATGGAAACAATATTTTTAAATATATTTCCTTATTAGCGAGGTGTTCTCTAGTCGTTTCACCTCTTTTTCTACCGATTTTTAAGCCATTTCGTGCACACTTTTGGGTGCTGCTCGTTTCAAGCGCACTTTAAACATTACTAATTAAAAAGAAACACAAAAGAGACAGAGAGAGAGAGAGAGAGAGAGAGCGTTGCAATACCTAAACGATTTGTCTACGACAGCAAATAAAAGGCTTTAACAACCGCTGTCGCTGTCGCTGCTTCCTCCTTGCCGCTGTCTTCCTGCAGAACGGATGACCAGAACACGATGGGATGGTTCCGCGTCCCCTACTTGTCCCGGTCGTGACGCTGGCTCGTTACATTTTCGCTTTTACGACAACCCCGCAGCAACCGAAGGACAGCGACGCGCCATAAACCTAGGCATAGAAATGGTAAATGAATGGGAATGGACACGGACACGGACACTGCCCTCCCCACCCCCCCCCCTCCCCACCACAGAAAGGAAAAGCATAAAAAATTATCTACATTTAATGACGAGCCTTAAAAATTAGCAAGAAATGCTCAAATTAAACATAAAAAGTCTAGCAGAGCAACAGAGACAGACGCTGCCACAAAGTAGCAACAGAGAGAGAGAGAGAGAGACACAGAGAGTGAGTGAAAGAGAGAGAGAGAGGGAGCCAAGGCTTTTCTTTTGGTATATGCGTCTGGCGGAAACATCAAAATGACATCCATTAACACACCTATTAATCACACAAAAAAATATAGAAAGCCGAGCCAAACCGAGCGTAAACGACAGCTCCTCTACCCTCTCCTCCCCGCCCACCACAATGCCTGTGCAAAGTCTAGTCCAAGTCCCAGAGCGGTCATAAACGATGAGACGGCGCTAAAAAGTAGGCAATATTAAAGATGGGGCACTGTTTGGCGGGGGGGTAAAGGTGGCGGGTGGCGGATGGCCAGGTGACAACCGAAACAAAACATAGCAGCAAAAAAAAAAAAACTCGTAATAGAAAATAGAAGCAGCAACAACAACAACAACAAACAGCCACAACACGAAACAACCAACTAAAAAGCAACAGCAACAACGACACAAAAAAAGTATAGAATAAAAATGTCAAAAAAATGTGACAGCCAACGCGTCGACAGGACCACCAACCAACAGCACGGACCGGACCTGAACGGGACGGGCCAGGGCCAACAGGCAACAGCCAACAGCCAAAGTTGTTCTTGTGCTTTTAGGGTCGGGTCACCGTCGCCGTCGCCATCGCCAGCGTCGTCATAAAAACCCGCAAAGTGGGTGGTGATGGCCAATTAAGTTAACGACGGACGGAGCTGAGCAGAGCGCCCGCTAACTTTGCGGTCGAGCCCCCCCCCTTACACGCACCCACACCCCACCATAGACGGGCTAATGTGAGGTCCCCGATCCACCCTGAGTCCCCGGCCTGGCCTATTGTAATCTAAAACGTTCATTGAGCATTTTTTGGAGAGACCAGGTGACACGAGGGCGGCGGGTGGCTAGGGGCAAGGCATGGCAAGGCATGGCACGGCACGGCACGGCTCGGCTTCCTTCCTGCCCGACAACCAGCCATCCGTCCGGTTCTGATGGCACTCTGAATGGTGGTTTTTGGTGGGGCTCCTTCGGGCTCGGTTCACTTCGTTTCGTTTCGGTTTGGTGGTGTGCTGTATGGTGTGGTGTGACTCTTCTATGGGTCGTGTGCGCTTGACTGGCAGATCAAGAGACAGGTGACTGAACCAATTAACAAAAAGCCAGCTCTCCCTCTCTCTCCCTCTCTGCTGCTCTTTCGCTGCTGGCCAGACAAAACCAAAAACTTTGCAGCTCCATCGAAAAAAAGACACAAAAAAAAACACAAAAAAACAACAAAAAAGTAAAGTGAAAATTGCAGCAGGTGACGGGGTGACTAGAAATTAGCCCACTTTTTATCCAGTGGTGCAGACTGGAAGTGGGGCATTTGCTGTGTGGCAGCTGTGGCCGCCTAAAACATAGACACCAACCGGGGCGTATACGTAATATATACAATGTAAATAGACGCCAGAGCCAAATGTCTCGCAAGTTGCAAATTAATTTCTCACAGGAATATAACCGCACAGTCCACAGTCCACCAGTGCTGCTGAGCAGATAGGGGGGTGTGGGGGTGTTGGGGAGTTCGGGCAGAAAACACTTTGTAGTGAGCGCTCGTAATCGCCATCATCATCATCATCATGATGCTAAGGCTCTCTCTGCTACTCTTCGTCAGCATCAGAGTCATCATCCTGCTGCTGCTTCTCCTTCTGCTGCTGCTGCTGCTGCTCTTCCTGGCTCCTTCTCGTGGTTGTCGCAGCATATTCCATTAGCAATTATGAATATGGAATGGCTGACGGCAAGACCGTGACTAGAGTCCTCTCTCTGTGCCTCTGGGAAGCTAGTCCCCGTCCTCTTCACTAATCCGCTCTCACTCTCTCCCTGTCTCTCTCTCTCTCTCTGACTAGGACTAGGACTACGACTACTTAAGCCGTCGAAACGATGCCGTTAAGTGCTGTAGTCCCATTGATGCGACTGCTTTCGGCTGCCGCTTCTGTTTCTGGCCACATTTGGGCCTTGCTTGAGATGTTCCCTCCTGCTAAGTTCTTGTTGCGACAAATGTGTGTGGCAGCAACAAAGCTGCACTTGGCCTAAGAGGTTTTTTGGAAAGCGCGAAATCACCCAAAAAATACGAGAGCGAGAGCGAGAGAGACCATGTGCGGCACGGCTTAAAACGTGAGGTTTTGTGGCGGTCATAACTGTAAACAGCAAATGGAGAAGGAGGAGGAGGAGAGGAATATCTACCAAACACGCCTTGAACTTATCAATACTCTGTGAGGAGGAAGGGGGGCCAAGTGCTTTCTTTGACACACTCTCGTGCCGCCCCCAAACACACAGAGAGAGAGAGACAGCGACAGTCGCATCGTTATGGAAAACAAGCGGAAAATGGGTTTTCTAGCAAATTATCTGCCAGTGGCAGAGCAAGAGCCAAAGACCAGTCCAGGCAAGCAACAGCATCCAGGCACTAAACAGTTTCAATTTCAGTTTTTGCCACACAGTATGGGGCAGGAGCAGCCGCAACGAGCTCGGGCTCGAGCTACACATATGACAAATATGCATAGACATTGTCTATTGCCACACGCTTGCGGGTCTGCCTTTGTCCTCTCTCTATGTGCCGGACTGCATGTCCCTCCGTTTGCCTCTCTGGCCTGGCAGCATGGATAGAATGAGTGAATGGTTGGACGCTTCTTTTTGGCCAGTGCCAATGCCAATGACAGTGCCTTTGCCAACAGTCGACCCCGTCCACTGTGTGGGATAGTGCCAAATTATGGTGCTTGTGGTTTCCACAGACTACCGTTCTGGAACGCGGATTTTCCGTTATGACAGGACGGGGGTTCGGTTCTTCCCTGCTTAACCAGAAATGTCTCGGTGTCGTGTAATTCTGGCAGCGGCCGCTCTGCCTGACTGTCTATGTGTGTGTGTGTGTGTGTGTGTGTTATTTGATACGGTAATCATGTGACAAATATGCTACAGCCTCTGTGCAAGTCCTCCTTCATCCTTCTGCTGCTTCTGCTGCTGCACTGCCGCTTTGATTATGCGCATTAATGAGCCACAGAAAGACAGACAGAGAAAGAGGCACACAGCGAGAAAGAGAGAGGGGTAGAGAGATACAGATAGAGAGAGAGAGAGCTGGCTGCAGCAGAGGAGAGCCATTTGCATTTGCTCTTCATTAGCCTGGATGAAACACTTTGATTGTGTTTGTCCTGCCGCTGCCGCTCCTCATCATCATCATCATCATCATGATCCTGTGTGTCCTGTGATGGAAAGCTGCTTTTGGGGAAAGGCTTTCAATTTGTGTGGGGGGGAGTGTGTGGGTTGATGGTGGGAAATGCATTTAACAAGAAATCCGCTTTAAAGGTGCCTCGCCAGCATAAGTCCCATAATTAGCGTTATTTGTGTGCTGGCCCATCAGTGCATCCTGCTGCCTGCTGCCCCTTCCCTCTACCCTTTGCTGTGGCTTCTGTCTGTCATATGCATTTATAAATACAGCTAGTCATATGTATGTATATGTAGGCCCCCCAGAAGAGCTACAAAAGTCAGAAGAGAATACTGTCCAGAATATTGTGCTCCCCTTCGTACCCCCGCATTCTGATGAGCAACAACAGGGCGCATAATGGTCGACAGAAACAAAAACGGAAATGACCAGGCCAAAAAAAAAAAAAGAGAACCAAGCTGCAAACCAGACAGACAGACACACAGACAGACAGACATGGAGCAGACAGCGGCCATAAAAACGAACGGGGTAGGGGGTCACAGAGAGCGCTGAAATTGTGAACGCAATTCGCTGTAATGACCGCAGCACACGCACACATAAAGGGCGAAAGGGGGTGGGCGAAGAGGGATTGGAGAAAAGGGTGCACCGTACTGCCATTTGTAACTGCATTTATATTGAAGCGACCGCATCTGTTGCGGTTATGTTGTATGCAAAAATGCATTTTCGCGCACAGATAAACACACAGAAAACTGTTGATGATGGGGCGGCCACCGACCAACGGACCACCGAACGGGACTCCCGACAACCTGGCAGCATCAGCAGCAGCAGCAGCAGGATTCTCCAGCCACAGAAAACGATGTGTGGATTTTTTTTTTTTTTTTTTTTGCCCCATTTCCGCTTTTGAGCTCGTGCTGTGTGCTTCCGGTTTATTAATGTTTTTAAGCCGCGCGCCCCTCAAAAAAACTCAACCAAAAATCAAATAAAGAGAGTGAAAATCTGTGCTCTTTTTTTTTTTTGGTGGCATTTAAATTATTGAAAGCAAATGGGTAAAGGTTTCCTTCGTCACATATCACATTTCATTTTGCTAGAAAAACAGAACGTCCTTTTGCACTGTTTAATATTTATAATGGCCATTACAAATGCGAGTTAATGCAGGAACAGCAGCAGCAGCAGAGCAGCAGCAACAACAGCAACAGCACTACCATTGATGATGATGATGGCTGTTGACGTGGCTAATAAAAGGCTGAAGGACGCTTCATGAATAAATCCCAGTGCCTGATTTCGATGATGAAATTTATGAAAAATTAAATTGATATTAAATCGAGAGCGATAATCGCTTAACGAATGGAGAGTGTAAAAACTTTCATCACTTCTCTTGATGCTCCCCGGGGGGCGGGAGTTGCGATGGGTCGGTGGGATTGAGTGAACCGGAAGTGTTGCTGCTCCCGGACACTAACGAGTGCGACTCGACAATAACTTTTGTCGGACGCGACGCTGCATGGAGAGAGGCGAGGAGGGGGCCAAGGGATATACGGAAAAAGTGACGGATGACACAAGCGAAGTATCTGGCGTGGCGCATAAAAGAATCAGTTCGGGAAAAAAAAAAACCAAAAACAAAATATTGTGCAGAGAAAAAGGTGGCAGCAGCAGCTAAAGGACTAAAGAACTGATTCATTGATAGATGGGTCGTCCGTCGAGATGACAGTCATCGCTTGTCCACACCTCATCGCCACCCCCACCCCCCCCCCCCCTTTTTTTTTCCACGCCCTTACATATTTTCACTTCACTTTTATCGGAAAAGCTTACAAATATTTGTTAGAAATCAACAAATCAAGGCACCAAAAGAGCGGAACATGGAAGGTGGATGGTGGGGGGAGGGAGGTAAAACTTTTGGCCATGTGCAAAGTGAAGTGGAAATTTATGCATAAATCAAAGTTAAAAGTGTTAACCAGTGAAAAGAGATTCCAGCAGCGAAAAAAAGGGGTCGAAAATTGAATTTTACAATTTATCCAGTGCCTGGGATTTTCACATTTTCACAGTTTTTGTTTCCTCGTTTATTCGTGGTTGTTTTTTATGTTGTTTTGTTTTGTTTTGTCCTTTGCATTTATTCGTATTTACTTGTTTGGCTTTTGCCTTTGGGGCACATTTTTGGCTGTTTGTTGGTTTTCAAATTTGCGGTAAATCGGAAACGCGCCGTAAGTTAAATGAACCCACAAGACCCAGACCCGGAGATACCCTCCTGAACCAGAGAATCCGAAAACAAGAACCCCAGAAGCAGGCGTCCGTTCCGGCGTGGCATTTTAGCAGAGACCTCCGCCATTTCCTAGTTGTCTTTCCGTTTCTTTGCACTTATTTACATGACGCTCCCGCCTTCGTCTCCCCCTTCCACCCCATACCCTTGGTCCCTGTTGTTATTGTTCTTGATTTTCATTTTTATTTATGTTTTTCCTTTGCTTTTGCAATTTGTTTTCATAGGATTCCTGTGGCTCCCGGCGCCCGGCGCCCGGCCACCGGTTCTTAATCATTGACCGAAACCAAAAGAAGCTTTGATTTTGTTTTCTTGTTTTTTTTTTTGGTTCGGGCTAGACAAATTTGCTTAATTGCGTATAATTTGTGGTCAGAAAGGTCGGAAAACCCCACACAGAAGGTTGCACAAAATAAAAAATAGACCAACAAAAATAACCATGGAAATGAATATAAAGAATAAATAAACCCCAAACCCCGTTGAATCTTCGTTTGAGAGAGGGTGAGAGTCATAGGGAAATCGTTGAAAAGCAATTGAGGTGCAGCTTAAATAAAATCACATTTGAACGCACACACGCATTGCCAGCAATGAATTATATCAGTGGATGGGATTAGAGCCAGGCAACCAACCACCTGGCGGTCCTTTTGCATTCATAAAAGTAAAGGGCGGAAGCCCTTTACCACTGCACTGGTTGAAAAAATTATGAAAAAATGAAAATTTGCTCGGAATTGAATTTGAGCGATAACAAGCAGGAGGAGCGCGCCCAAGCTAAGCCAAACCAAGCCAAGCCAGAGGCCAAAAGGCTTTGAAAATTGCGGATAAATTTATTGAAAATGATTGTGAAAGCGACGAAGACAGACAGACAGACAGACAGACGAACAGACGGAGCAGAGTGGAGTAGAGCAGAGCAAACATTGTACTCCTCAAACCCATTCTATCTATAGTTGGGGCTGTTTGTATATCATCTCTCATTCTGCTGCTCGTGCTCCTGCTGTTGCTCCTGGGAGATGCATGCATTTTCGATGGAAATGGTTGGCAAAAAATATTGATGATTTGTCAAAATGTGTATTGAAAAGGTAAAAGCTATTGAATTGCCAGTGCAGCAGCAGAAGCAGCAGCTGGAGCTGGATCTGGAGCTACACTTTGCATGACAGCTCATGAATAAACCGAATGTGGAATCCTCCTCACAGCCCGAAAGCGAACACGAAGCAGTGCCTGTAGCAGCCCGAGGCGAATCCTAACCCACCTCAATCCTGCCTGCTGCTGCTGCTGTTGCTAGAAGCAACAATGGGTACACGAAAAACGTATTAGTAACCCGAGCAGCAATTGTTGCATGAGAGTGGAGAGTTAAAGCATATTTTCTAGAGCGCATACAATTATGCTACAGATTTTTCTAGTTAGTTTTAAATTTTTCTGCAATTGTTGGATTAAATTTTTGCCATATTAAGCGAAAACAAACACCGCACATAGCGGCAGCAGCAACAGCAGCCAAAGTAGCAGCAGAAATGGTAGTCCCCTCTGCTGTTGCTGTTGCAGTTGCAGCAGGGGAAAAAAACACTGAACAGTAAGTAGAAGACGAAAAAAAAATATACAAAATAAAAACGCTGCAGCAGCAGCAGTGGAAATTAATCTAAAAAGTTTTTAATGCGCTTTTAAATGATGAAGCTGGGGGTAGGTCGCCGCTTGCCATGTTTTTCCAAACAGCAGCCGCAGCAGCAGCATCGCAGCAGCGCATCAGCATCACCTCCTCCAATGGCCATTCATAACTGAAGTTGTGGCAGTGGGGGGGGTAGCGAGAAGGGGCCCTGTAGAAACTATCATTGCCGTTGTCGTTCCGCTGTGCGGGAAATTACAAGACCCGGGACCCCTAGCAGACGTGGCAGTGGCATCCAGCCAAGCTGCATTCCAATCTCACTCACTCTCCTCTCTCTCTCTCTCTCTCTCTCGTTTCCGCCAAATGAGATTGTGTGGCAACCTGTTGCGAGCAAGCGAACGAAGGAGAGTAGAGGAGGGCTCCTGCAACGCGCTGCTTGCTTTAATTTTTGCAAATTTAAACGGAGCAAGAGCGAGGGGCGTGCGCACCCAGTGCTGGAGCGCATCCAGGTGGGGCTGATAAAAGGCAGCAGGCGGCAGCCCAGGAAGCACACAATTATGTTTTAAGTTGGTGAAATTAAATGAAAACAGTGGGAATATTGAAATTGATGCAAACTTGATTCAGACTCGTGGCCACGGATGGCACGGCAAAAAGGGGGCGTCGTCTCCCTCCTGGAGTTGGCAAACAAAAGGATCGCTTGATTAAAGTTTTCCTCCAACCCCACCCTGCCTGCCGTCTGTCAGGACTTCTATTATACTGGCTGTCAGTGAGGGTTTTTCAGTGGAGCGGATTGCTATTTACCTTTGAATTTTCATGGCATAAATCTAGGCGAACGAACAGTCAGTTACAGCAATTCATTAGCATCCTTCAGGAGATCCAGGCTCCAGGATGGTGGCAGCGACATTAGCAGCAGCATTTTGTTGGCCAACAAAACTTTTTGTGGGCACAATTTTTGGGGGCCAGCAGCAGCACATCCATTGAAATGTTTGAGAGCAACTTTCTGGTTTTCCCTGCTAATTGTGTAACTTGTCAGGGAGTCAGTCAGCAGCCGCCACATCCTTTTGACGCCTAGAAAAGTGCCTCCTTTTCGTGTCAGGGGTTAGGGGAGGGATGGTTGTCTTGACACCTTGCAAAAGGTCCAGCAGCAACTTGTGTGTGGCAGATATTTAATTAGTTCGGCTGCTCGGACGGATCTCTTTGGTATAATGACAGGCTGGAGGAATCCTTAGGAATTCTCAGTGTTCTTACAAGGCTTAGGCAACAGATTTGCCGACGGCTGCTCCTGGCAGCACCTGCCAGCTGTCCCGATGATAATTTCAAGCACTTAGCAAAAATAGCAACTATTAAATATGCATAAACGGTGGGGGCGCACAGCACAGAGCAGGTCGCGAGCCATTAAATTGCCAACAAGCCCGCACACACACACACACACACACACACATGTGGGTGTGTTTGTGTATATATACACATGTCTGACACTTTAAACAAAGCTTTGCATACATTTTGGGGGAGGGCAGGCCACGACAGACGGGCAGACGTGGGGCTGCAGCGTCAGCTAGAAAACAAAAGCCACCGGAAATTCCTTTGGGCAAGAGCGAGAGAGGAAGAGAGCCTTAAGCTGCACAGCCAGTGTGAGCGCGTGCTTGCCACAATGTCACATAAATTTGCATATGTATATGAAGGGTCTATCTATGCTCTCGCTCTGTTTCCTTCTCCCTCACTCGCCCCACTGTCTCTGTTTCTCTGTCCTTTGCCTTTGCCGTTGCCTCTTTGCTTGTGTGGCTAAGTAAACGCGTTCGTGTAACAAAAAGCTTTTAAAATATGCCGACGCGACACCTACAGTAAATTGTATCTGCTTGCAGCTTAAATATTTACACACACACCCACAAGGCAGAGAGCCAGGCATGCACACACATAGATACTAAAGATGTGGCCACATTAAAAGCCAACGGCATATGATAATAAAATCTTTATTTAATTGTAAAAATTGTAGGAAAAAGCCAACCTGCTTAGGCTCTGCCTCCCACACTCTCCCACCCCTCGTAAACGTATGCGTAATAAAAATGGAAGTTAATTTTAATTAAAATGCATGAAAAGTGCGTGCAAATAAACAACAAAAGCTGCTGAATCATAAAGTATCTATACGGTGTGGCACGTGTGTGGCACACATTTTAATTTTGAATTGTTTAACCCTTTGGCTGTGTTGGCTGGCTGTCCTTGTGTCCTTGCTGGCTTTCCGCTTCCTCCCAACCGATGGGTGTCAGAAATTATAGGCCATAATTGTCAATATTTGCGCCTCTCTTTATGGCTCTGACAAAACAGCCGCAAGAGGCGTGTGTGCAACGCCAAGAGTCAAGTCACGCTGTTGCTGCCGCTGATGATGGCCATGCATAAAATCTAATAATTACGGGAGCCAGGACTCAATCCTTACCACTGTTGCCACAGCTAATCAACTTTTGCTCGCACCTCCATCGCGGGAAAAAACTCTTTCTGCCGCTGCTGTTGTTTTTTGTTTTGTTTTGTTTTGTTTTATATATCGCATGTTGCATGTTGTTCTCTTTGTCTCCTGCTTTGTTGTTGTTATCTAAAAAATTTATGACAGATGTTGCTGCTGCTGTTGCTGCTGGTGGCTGTGGCTACGTCAGAGCTTAATGCGTGAGAGCAGCTGCCGTAGCACGCGTTTCTGCCACCAAAAAAAAACCAAAGGGATTGTTAAAGAGGGCTGGCCCGGGGATAGAGCGGGGGCAATGGACAAAATCCTTTTAAAAAACAATTTATATGGGATGTTGCTACCTTTTCGTCAGGGTGTTTAACAAAGTGCTAATTTAAAAAGTTCCCAGCCAGCAGCAGCAACAACATCAGCAACAACAATGCTTGGATGGGTGGTGTTGTGGGGCAAGGTACAACAAAGTAGGAAAATAGCAAAAATTGCTAATTAAAAATTTATATGAAGTTGGCAGTAATAGCATTTTTAATTATAGCCAACTCATGCGCGGACAGAGCAACAGCAGCAGCAGCAGCAGCAACATCAAGAGCGGAAGTGTGGCATAAACACATTTTTGAGGTCATGCGGCAGGCCCTTTTGTTGTTTTCTTGCCTGCTGTTTGGCCTACAACTTCGATTTAGGCTGAGGACTTGCAGAAAGGTGGGACGCACAAACCCAAGAAAAAGAAAGCCAAAAGCCAAAGGTCTTTGGGCAGTTTGTTAATTAAATTTTTAATCTTACATCGGCATAGGAAATTTTTCCTAAAGGAATGCGCTTGGAACGAGCCCTGAAATTCAAGAAAATACTCACACAATATGTGTGTGTTTGTGTGTGTGTGGACTGCTGCAGTTGACGTTTTGCAGTTTGTGGATTTGATCAAAGGCCGAAAGCGAAGCGAATCCTCTGCAGACCTGCCTGCAGAAACCACTTAATGAAATTTTCATTGCTGAAATATTCATAAAGCTGCAGCAAAACAAATGCCAGACACACCCATGCCACATGCCACTTGCCACTTGCCACAAAGAACCAAAGAAAAAGAAACCTTAGAAACCGAAATCAAAAATACTTTGAATAAATAGTACACATATTTCCGCATATAAATAACAATTCATTTATTGTTTGATTTGCCTTTTGTTTTTTATTTGGGTGCTTTTGTTTGGTTCGTGGAAAATTCCTATTCTGATATTTAAAGGCTTTCCTTGCCTTAAAGCTGGACTTCTTGCCGTGCAGATCTTTCTCTCAAGTTCAATTGAAAACTTTTGTCAAATTAATTAATTAAACTACACTACACAGCAGCAGCAGCAGCAGCAGCGGAGCGGTGCTCTCTGTGGCAGTGGCAGAGTGGCATTAATAATTGAAAGGCGTCCGGTTGGAGTCGTCACACACAGGACATGGCTACAGAAAGTTGTGTGCCACCGACCAGACCATACCAGACCAGACCAGGCCAGGCCAGACCAAACCAACAAACAAACAACTGAAACGGCGCGGCCAAAGTATTGCAAAAGTTGTAAAGTTCAACGTGCAACTTTGTAGGCCGAAGGATGTTGCCACCACTGACTGCCGCCTTCCACCACACCTCACCACACCCCTCCACCCCTCCTCCGAAACATATACACAACATTCAACGTCTGAGGCGGGGGCGTGGGGTGGTTTTTTTGGTTGTATCGTAAAAGTTGCCGCCGCCTCTTTAAGATGTGTCTTTAAAAGCGTTTAGTGTTTCTGCCTCTTCCGTTTCAATTTTCGGCGGCAGCGACGGGTGGATGGGGGCGGACATAAAAATCAACGCCACAGCATAATTAGTGCTGGGTTGTTTGTCCCACCATTTTAGGGGTGGCGGCCGCTGCCACCCACCCCCTTTGGTTTACTCTAGCAAATAGTTGAAAAGTTGTGAACTTTTCCGTTTGGCTATCATTTTCGCATTTGAGTGGAGTTTTTCGGGTTATGAATGGAAGCGGAAGCGCGCGGTCTGCCTCAGAGAAATCAACTGATAGAGAGGTGGTAAAACTTTGAGACCCTCCCCCCCAACCACGTCCATGGATGATAAGCGCATTTACATGTTTATCAGCGGCAGTGGCAGTGGAAGTGGCAGTGGATGGGAGTCCTGTAGTCCTCCTGTAGGCAGCACTTCAAGTCATTAGGCGAGTAACTAACCTTTTGTTTATGGCTGCCTGAATTTCTATAATAACAATTATGAAAATTAGCCGGAGCAGAAGAAGCCCAGACCCAGAGCCATACCCAGAGCCATCCCCAGACCCAAACCCAGACGCGGACCATTGTTTTCGCGGCTAATTAAGTTTTGTGCCAAATAGGCAGAAAAGACGTGGACGAGAGAGAACGAGGACAAGGTACTGCAGAAATATGCTATGGAAATTAAATTAGTGTAGCATACTTAAGGGCGCGTCGTGTCTGCATAGGACACAACAGTCTCTCTGTGTGTGTGTGTGTGTGTAGAGTGGTATTGAAATGAAATTTCTTTGCTGCTTTCTACTTACTAATTGAAGCGGCATTTGGCCATCATCAACATCATCATCTTGCGGATAACTCACCTGTAAATAAATCGAAAAACGAAAAGAGACAATTTGATTAGCATGCAACATGGATTTTGGAAATTCGTTGGTTGGTTTATTGGAATTTGGTTTTGTTCTCTCAATCTTTTGAGCAATCAAATCTAATTAAGCAATGCCCTAATCACTTTCTGTGGTCGTCAGCCACAGAGGCAGAGGTAGAGGCAGATACAGAGGCAGAGGGCAGGCAATGTCTCAAGAGAGAGAGAGAGAGAGAGAGAGAAGTACATATGTTTGTACATATACATATGTATATTTATTGTATCGTATATTGATGGACAAAACCGCATTAAATGCCATTAATTATGGAACTTAATTAGCAAAAGCGATAAAAAGCAAAGTGCTTGCGATTTGTATATGAAAACTCTCTCTATCTCTTTGTCTGTGTGTGTGTGTGTGTGGGTGTGTGTATTTGTGTGTGTGTTTCTCTGTGTTTGTGTAATGGTCAAATAAATCCCTTTTAATTAAGAGATAAACAGAAGCAATTAAATTATTAATTATGACCTCACACACACACACACTTTGGCAGACAGCGTATTTGCATAGAAATATTGCCTACTTTATGGCGCAAATATTTAAACAAAGAGCAGAGTGGAATAAAAACGTTGCAAGGGGTGGCAGGGGGGTTGCGGAAAAACATTCACTAATCCATATGCATATGGAAATCAATAAAAACACGTAAGCTGCTAATTGTTGCCAAATAAAAACACAATCATTAAATATTTATCAGAGAGTCAGCGAGAGAGAGGAGCAGGCAGGGCAGCAGCTGCTGCTGGGCAGCAGTTCGGTCAAGCGTTAACTTTATAAATAAATAATTTCCTCAGTTCATAAATGGATATGGAGCTGGCACGACTCGGGCTCTCTCTCCCGCTAATTTATCGATCATCATCCGTCAAGGCTTTTAGCGCCCTGCCAAATATGTTGCCGCCACACAACTAATTGATTTCCTCTTCCTGTCCGGCCTCCGTCTGTCTGTCTGTCTGTCTGTCTGTCTGTCTGTCTGTCTGTCCTGCTGTTTGTCTCTTCTCCCCCTCCCCCTCTTGTCTGTCATCAATTTCTGTTTGGCCGTGGGGCGCTTGGAAAATCACTGCTGTGACAATTGCATTTATCCAAATATTTGGCAAATACAATTTTTGCCTCTGGTCAACCACAAGCAATGACATTACGCATACGCCGCATGTTTACGCCATGGGATCAGATCAGCATATGTGTGTGTATGTGTGTGTGTGTGTGTGTGAAAATATGCAAAGATGGGCGCGGCATGTTAGATTCCTAATGAGTCTGAAAACATTTTATGATTTTGTCGAACCGAGATATATGCATGATGTTTGCTCTCACTCTGATGAATGGCCTACAACCCAGGCAGCACTAGCCCACTCGAAATGTCATTAAAGGGTTTGGCATGCTTACAGCCGGTAACACTGTTGCTGCTGGCTACCCCCATTGTTTTGTCTCTGTTTCGACCTCTGACCCCCTTGTGCATAATGAAAGTAACATTGCGGCAGCCATTTTGTGGTTTGACAAATGTTGTGTCAAATTCGGCAACACAGCCGCAACACACAGAGCGGAAATGTGGTAGAGAGCGGAGCGGAGAGGGTATGGGAATGGGGAGCAGCAACCACTGGACAACTTTGTCAAATGCTAATGGACTCTCTCCAGTGGCCCCACCACACAAAGCGAAAAATTAGCCATGGTCTTTGCAGAGGTGCAACGGACACGAACATCCACTCCATTCCACTCCTGGCTGCCTCCTGTTTGACTTGACGACCGGGCGAGAGAGAGCCTCTGCCTGACCAAAGTAACCGCTGCTGTCGACAGCAACAATATCATCAGCGTCAACAGCAGGCGCCACAGCAGCAGCAGGCAGCAGGCAGCAGGAGCAGCAGCAGCTGCTGGAGTAGCCCCTGGAGGAGGTGCAGCAGCAACAGCACCAACAGCCGCATTCTGGATGAGCAGCAGCAGCAGCTCCACTCGGGGTTTGGTGCAACATGAGCAACATTAAAAAACATTAAACCAGAAATCACTTTGCAGCCAACCACCTCGTTTGTTGCAGGTAGCAAGAGAGCGAGTGGACGTGCTGCATGCCACACTGCCGTTGTTGCATGCGCGTTGGCTTGTGTTAGTGTTGAGGTTTGCTCCGGCTCCAGCTCCAGACTCGGTGCCGGTCCAGGCCGTGCAACATCTGAATCCACAAAATGCGGCTTAGGCACAGACTGGACTGGACTGAATGATGATGTTGTTGTTCGGTGGGTCGGACGGACGGTCGGTCGGTAGGTCGGTCGGACGTTCGGTCTGCTTGGCTCCGGATGATGGCCAGCGTTGCCTGCTGGTTGTCCTGGCAATGATTTGTTGGCATTTTCGCGGCTAACAGACTGAAAGGACACCCACTAGGAGTGGCAGCGGCAAGGCAACATCATCGTATTACCAAAAGCTAGATCTAGACCCTGACCAGAGCCCAACCCGCACCAAGCACCACCGCCCTCCCCCTTCCCCATTGTGATGACGCTGTGTAAATGTAATCCTGATGTTTGGCCAGGACCCAGGACCCAGCCACTTGCCAGTCACACACTCCATTTATTCTTCACTCCTCCACGACTGAGAGGGGTAGGGGACTGGGGGCTGGGCAAACAAATGTTTCACGCAAGGCTCAGGCACGAGCCCATGTCCAGGCCCTCAAAATGCACTCTCTGCCGCCGCAGCCGCAACCAGAGCCCAGAGCCCGAAAAGGAGTCTCTTCCATGCACATTTTAGGCTAATGCTTTTGTTGTCGGCCTTGTTTGTCGGCAGAGGTGCGGGAAGGCACTTTACAAGGCCAGGGCCAGGAGGCAGGGGGAAAGTTTTGCGGATCTCAACTCATTTGCATATTTGAGCAGCGGCGGTGGCTTCTGCTCCTCTGGCTGCTCCTTCTCTAATGCAAAAGTTTTTGTTTTATAGACACTGAAAATTTGTCTAAAACTTTTGGAGCAATCCCCCCACCACCCTGCCCAGAAAATTAGTAAATATTTGAAGGCTTATTAAAGCATCCTTCGTCTCGGGGGGGGTCTATGCTTTATGGCAGGCAGCTTAAATGGCCACACACAAATCAGCACTGCTCGAAGCAGTCAAATTGTTGTCTTAGGTCAGGGGCCAAAAACCAAAAAATTATTGTAAAATATTTGTACGAAATATTATGCAATTTTGCCGAGCTGCTTCCGCTTTGAATTGGAGTCTTTGAATCAGAGAAAAGTCAACTCTCCAAGTCTGTGGCCAATAAATTTGCATAAATTAAAATTGATTTGTTGTTTGCCCCCCCCCGCAACATCTCAAAAACGAATGTGGTGGCATGGGGCGGGGGCACTCTGAGTATTGTTTAAGGAACAAATAAACAAAAATGCATAGTCAAACAATGCAAAAGCACACAGTACGAGCAGCGGAGGGGCGGGGGCGGGGGTTGGGGAGTGGAAAACCGGACAAAGCACACACATAATATGCCAAAAATGTTTTCCCTCTCAGAAAAGCCAAAAGCAAATTATTTAAATCAACATTCGCTGTGTGTGTGTGTGTCTTGCATGCCCGAATAAAATGTGGCAAATACATACATATGTACATACGAATATGCATGCATATATAAATACAATGTCTGGCCGCATATGGGGAAAAATGACGAGCGGAATGGAGGATTTTGTGTGGGGGCATCCATCATGGCATTCATCTCGAAGCTGCAACAGCAGCAGCAGCAGCAGCATCAACTTTTGGTCGCATATGTAAATTTCTGATTTGTGCCGAAAAATGCATAAATAACTGTTAATATTTAATATTGTTAACTTGTAAATTTTAAATGAAATATACGAAAGGACAGCGCTGAAGCCAGAGTCAGAGTCAGAGTCAGAGCCAGAGCCATCGCTCTTCTGTGGCTTTGGATATGATTGTCGCCTGTTCCGTTCCATTCCTTCCAGAGGAAAGCCATTCTGCAAATGAATTATGCAGTTTTTAACAAAAATCCCGCAACAGCAGCAGAAGCAGCAGCATCAGCAGCAGGATTTACATGGCTGACTGCCCCATGGTCAGGACATGCTGACCCTTTTGTACATACATATGTGTGTTCAGGCCAAAAGTTAAATTGTTTTTTGTCTCTATTTTATTATGCTCGTCATAAATTTTCCATGTTGCATGCTTGCATATGATTTCTCTGCTGCCTCTCTGCTTCTCCCTTTTTTTGATGAACTTGTTAAATTTAGCAACGACATTTGTCAGCTGCAGCAGCAGCAGCAGCAGGAAGGATCTGTCGAGGGATCAGCATAATCGGAATAGAAACAAACGTTGCGGCTGATGTTCCCCCGACTTCATTTCATATGCAAATCTGTGGGAATTTTTTGGTGCAACATTTCCCCACGCCACCCCGTTTGATGTTCTAGTAATTAAAAATGTTTTACAGAGCAAATGCGAGTCCCTGCATTCAGTCCTAAGTCCTTAAGTGCACTTCAATTAAAATGTGCCACTGCCGTCGATGATGCTGCTGCTGTTGCACATCTGCCACTGCATAAATCATTCTTTCACATCGCATAAAAAAAACTAAAAAAAGATGCAAAAAAAAACCGAACAGTAAAATCCATATACAAATAGCAGAATGAAAGCGAGAAAAGCCGTTCAATTTAAAACGTGTTGCACCAACAGCAGCAGCAGCACAAAACTAACCGAAAATCCGCTGACAAAAACACCAAAAAAAAAGCAGCGCAAAAATTGTTTTTTAGTCAGTGGACGCGGGGAGTGTTGTCACTATTTATTTCTATTTGGCTTTGTACCCCTATACCCCCCCCCCCCCTCGTTGTGCTTTTGCTAGAATTTAAAACTTATAAGCACGCCATGGGCTCCACTCTGGCCCGTTCTATTCCACCTCTGACCCCACCATCAATCTGTATGCAATTCCCAACCACCAAACACCACGCTCAATGCTCAGTGCTGAGACGCACGCATGCCCCATGCCCCATGCCCCCTCCCACCCCTCCTGCTGCTCTAGCTGCCTCCTCGTTCTGCTTTCGGCTGGTTCTGGCCAAAAGCCATAAAGTTTTTATTTATTTGCATTTGCTCACGTGTGCATGTTTAATTAAATTTGAAGCGCCTGAGAAGCCGCCATCGCGGCTCGGCTGGGAATTCTTTTTTGGTCATTTTTGTGTTGTACATGCGAGTGGCGCAGCCATCCACCCACCCACCACCGTAAAAGTTATGTCTAACAGCAAATGGAAGAGGCTTTCTGCAGGTACTGCTACCCGGTTCCTGGGTTCTGCTTCCTGGCATATGGATGCAGTTTTCGTAACGAAAATTGAGTTGGACATGACCAAATTGCGGTTAGGCAGGTGCGGATGCGGTAGCAGGGAGGGGCGGCGCATGCAGCACAATTTCTAGTTTCTATTTTCGCTTTTTGATTCATTCTTTTTTCCTGTGGCCTGGTTCCCTGCTGCCTTCTCTGGGCTTCGGCATGGCATGCAAATTGGAGCGTGACTTGTATTTCGACAGGCCACCTTTTGATGCGCGATGGATCTCTCTAGCTGCTGCTTCCTGGATAACTCTGGACTGCTGTGGTTTCCCCTGACTAGCTCCCTTTTTTTTGGGGGGATCTATCTTTAATATGCGCTAGATCTCTGCTTTCTATTTGGGTTTATTTCTAGCTTAAGGTCGCTGCTTTCTTTTTAAGTGGCACAGATCTCTGCTTGGGATCCCATCTTTAAATGTATAAGTATGTTTGTGTCCTTTTTTTGTTCTGTGGTAGAGCTTTAGCTTTTGCTTCAGCTGTTTGTGTTGACAAATGACAAACAGACGACAGGGACGAGACATAGAAACGGCACAAAGAGGCACACAAGAGGCAGCTAAAATGCGTTAATTAAATTGTCTCTAACTGCTTGAATGACTTAGACACAAGTCCCTTCCCGTTTCCCGCACCCTAAGGGAGCAGCAGCCGACATTGCCATGTGCGTATACTTTTAGGTGTAACTGTGACTGTAACTCTGCTGACATCTTGTTTTTAGCTATGGAGCTCATAAAATTTGCAACATTTGCTTCTAGGGGGGGCTGGGAATGGAGAGATTTTTGTGTGTAGAATTTATGCGCCTCATTAGTTGCCTCAGAGAGAGAGGAGGCAGCACACCCACACACCCACACACCCACACATCATCATCATTAGTCAGCAGAGTTGTGTGCGCCTAAAAATATGCCAAGGCATTTGGCATTTGCACAAAGGCCACCGGCGACAGTCGCTCGCCGTGCGCTCCAGTCAAATTAAATGGTTTCGCCGATGTTTGACATATTTCAACACTTTAACAAACGACGGGGCACACCCCCCCACACACGCACACACGCACACACACATACAGGTGCGCTCCCTTTGCTATAAACAGAGGCAAAGATTTTCATATTTGAAGCCGCATATATCATTCAGAGTGGGGCAACAGGAGGCTGCCGCTGCAACCGCCAGTTGTTGAAAGGGTTGAAGTGCGCTCCTGCCCCAAAATGGGGGCAGTGGTGGCAAGAAAAGTAAAAGTACGCCAAGATGTGTGTGTGAGAGAGAAAGAGAGAGAGAGAGAGCAGGACTCTTCTTCTGGCTTTCGCATTGATTTTGTTTTTTCCCTCATTTTTTTTTTGTATCCCGGCCCGGCTTTTCCGTCTACTATTTGTTGTGCCTTCCCCCTCCCACCGCCATTCATTTCATTTCACATCTCTTGGTCCTGCGTTTTTATTTTATTTTTATTATGACTGTGTGTGTGGGTGTCTCTCTTTCTCTCTCTCGCTCTCGCTCTCGCTGGCTGTCTGTGTGCCTGCTTTTGGCCCTGTTTCTTGGGGCCTGGCTCTGCGTTTGCCTACTTTTTATGTGTTTTTATTTATTTGCGCCGCTTTGCAATTTCAAAAAGTGTTCGCCAGGGCTCGCCTCCGCCCCCCCCTCACCAACGAGAGCAAAGGCTTAGCTGAGCATCCTTCGCAGGAGCAGGAGAGTCGTCTCCGGGTTGAATGCCTCCTCCTGCCTTGGACTATTTTCTTTCGTGCCGTGAGAGTTGTAGAGGCTTGCGTGCTCGTCCGCCTTATATTGCAAAAGCGAGCATAATAAATATTTGACGCTTCATAAATCTTTAAAGAGTTGCCAAAAGGAGCAAAAGGAGGGGCTTGGCTCATCCTGGGCTGCTGGGCTGCTGCCCGACCTGGTCCTTCGTTGGCCCCTCAACCGAGTCTCGGGTGCTTAATGGATTTGCTACTTTTCGCCGGCTTCACGTTTATGCTAATGATTTGGCTGTTGCTGCCGCTTCTGTTGCAGCAGCAATTGGAAGCGGCTGCTCTGCAAATTTGACAACAGACAGAACGACAGAGAGCGATAGAGAGCGATAGAGAGAGGGCAAAGGAGTGACAGAGAAAGAGAGCAAGTAAGGTTGAGAAAAGGATGAAGTCGTTGCCACTTGGGAAACCCTTGCAAATTGCACGGCCCCAACAGCAGGCAGCAGCTGGAAGGTTTTTTGCCTATGAAAAATCTTTGCCACAATTTTCACTTGCACTTGGTGTGGGCGAGGGCGAGGGCGTACGCGGGGCAGGGAGTGGGCGGTTGGGTATGCTTCCGCCATTTTTGATTTCCCCAATGTATTTGTATTAACATTTTTAGCAGAACTACGCAGCCCCGTCCAACCAACTCGTACAACCTCTATCTCTATCGAGCCACAGAGTTCAAGCTACGACCACAGACAACGGTCAATCGATGGCTCGTGCCCATGCCACCGCTTACCGTAAGTATGTATATTATGCGGGTTACTCCTGAGGCACACACTCACACACACACACACACAAATGAAGTATTGTTTCGGTAACGTGTATATCGGGGTAGCTGTTCCTCTGGGGCATTTGTTGTATTTTCTGCCTTCATTTTCGGCAGATATTATGTAATTAAGGATCCATGCAAATTCTCAAAGACTCAGACACAGCAACAGCAACAGCAGCAGCATAGCCAGTCGAATGCGGGGTTCCCCCACATTGCAAAGTCCTTGGCGGTGGCGTCGACCCAGTTCATTTAAATTTGGCATAGTGCCAGGGCAGTCAGTCAGGCCAGGTCTTTCCCCAGCAAAAGCCAGTCGTCGGGACAAGCAATGAGCATTAAAGTTGTGCCTCGCACTCGCATGCCCCATGCCACCATGCCTCGTGTCTGGGGCGTGTGTCCGTTCAGGCGTTGCTTGTAGCTTTGTTTGTTGTTAAGTGTGTTAACAGGGTTTATGCTGCACACACACACACACACACACACACACACCGAGTGAATACACAGATACACATCAGCAGCAGTAGCAGTAGCAGGCTGTCTGCCTCTGCTTTTGCCTCCTTCTTCTTCTCGCTCTCTCTCTGTGTATGTGTGTGTGTGTCTTATTAGCGTTCACTTGCCACTCAGGCAGCATATGCTTCACGTGGCGCTTTAAAGTGGCTACGGAATACATGTGTCTGTGTGTGGCTTTAAGATGGCCGCACAATTTCTTGTAGCATACTTTAGTGCGCGCTCTGCCGCTGCCTGACAACTTCCGACAGCCTGTCCATCCACCAAGGCAGGCATCCATCCCTTAGCCATTTCCCCCCGGAGCCAGCCACCCCCCAAAGGTGCAGCTATTATTATTTTTGTGAAATAAAAACCGCAATTACCTGAGAGTAAAATATAAATGTATATGTGTATGTTGGCAGTCGGACGGACGAAGCAAATAAACCAGAGTGTGTGTCGTCGTCCCACAGTATCCGAGTATACGAGCATTTCTGTGTGACATAAAGCAAACAATATGGCGACACGCAACACTAAACATGCGGCAGGGCAGGCGGCTGGCGGCTGGTGGCAGCCAGCAGGCGGCAAAGTGGGGCAGAGACTTTTGCTGCTGCTTTCTTAGCGTGTTGCCAGCAACAATGTTGCTGCCACAGCAACAGCAGCCGCAGCAGCAGGAGCAGGAGCAGGAGCCAAAAGTAGCAAAAAATGTCAACGAGCCAGAAACTGCCCCGCACGAGCGCCTCAACATTAGTTTTATTTTTGTTACCCAGTGTTTGTGGGGGTCAAAGGGGTATATTGAGGAAATGAAGAACTAAGTATGATACCCATATGAATGTAGGAGATACAAAAGAGGTGGAGCTAGAGCTCTGAGAGCTTTAAATTATATAAATTAAAATTATATTTATATTAAATATTCTGTTTTTAAATACAAACATATTAAACATAAATATAATTCACTTTGATGCAAGAGATAAAATAATACATAAATAAATCTTATATATAAAATAAATATATACGGTCCATATTAAATTAAAATTTAAAATATTTTTAAATAAATATTGCTAAAAATATTTTATCTATGTATGTAAAGATGAGAATATTAAATTTAAATATAAACTATATATGTATTTATTGGATTCTCTTTTCATGCTCATCCCAGTTAGCTCTCATTGAAGGCGTATTTCTCTGACATATGTCTGTATGTACATACTTCCCTAGTAGATGGTATCTTTTAGTCGTTATATACACATTTTATTTTCATGTTTTTGTTGCAAACATAAGTCTCGCGCCCCCTCTAATGGCAGGGGCAGAAGCAGGAGGGAAAGGCGTTAAATTAAATTATGCCAAAGCGTCAATGTGTGAGAGGAGTGCTCGAAATCAGAGCAGTGTATGGCAGAACAGTTCCACAGAAACGAAGCTGGGTATGGCAAAGCACCTACAGGGGCTTTGTCCGTGAATTTGTTAGAGGAGCGAGGGGAATGCCAGAACTACAGATTGAAGCTAGGACTCCATCCCTCCTTCCCCCCTTTCAGGTCTTTTGTCCAGTTGCATTGTTCTCCAACTGTTTTTCCGCTACTCTTTCTCGTTAAGCACCAAAATTGAGTAACTGCACGTGAATGAAAATGAAAACAAAGCCAAGAACGCTGCAACATTGAGAGGGGCAGGCAGCAGCAACAAGCAAGGGGGACACAAGGGATTGGGGGGCGTTGCACCGAGGCACTGGCGAACTTTCACGCTAAAAACTTTTGCATTTTCTTAACTAGTTTTTGTTATTGTTTTCCCTTACTGCGCTCAGCACAAAATGCGGAAAATGAAATTGCCCCCGCGAGCACCAACTCTCTCCCGCTCTCATTCTCTCTCTCTCTGTCTATGTCTCTGTCTGTCTGAGACTGTGCCCGCGTGCAGCCAAAAAAATAACAAGCATGGGTGCAAGGAAGCATGGCATGGGGCATGGGGCAGGCAGGCACACAGCCAAACAATAATTGAAATAAACACTTAAAAACTTTGACTGCAGCACTTTCTCTTCATTTCTTTGGTTTTCTTTTCTTTTCGGTTTGGGTTTGGGTTTTGGTCTTTGCCGTTTTTCCTTTCCTTTTGTTTTGTGTTCGTGTGCGGGGGTTTTCCCCTCCAAATAGTTTTCCCTTTGGCTTATAAACGTGCCGCGTGCAGCAGTTAAATATTATAGAGCGTGCCCCTTCCCCACTACTACCCCCTCCGCAAACAACACCCGGGAAACAAAGCGTATAAATGTGTTGCATACTTTTGTGCGCTGTGGCACAATCTAATTACGAGCATATCTGCCACAGAAAGTGGCAGGACAGCACAGCCGACTGTTGTATTGTGATTTAGAGACAATTACGCAAAATATAATTAAGTCATTGAAGCGTTTAAGCAAAAGTCAAGCAGCAGCAGCAACAGCAGCAGATAAAGGGCCACAGGCAAGGACAAAAGTCCTGGTCAGAGTTCTGGCCACAAATGAAGTTTGTTTTGTTCGAAGCAACATGTCCTCGGGGCCAGTGAGACAGCCAGCATTATGCCCTTTGTTTTGTAGAGGGTAATGCGAGTTTTGTCAGTGTTTTGCAATGCAGGAGGGAGTTTTATTTTTGTTTTGTTTTTAGGGAGACGAACACCTATCGGGAAGATGGAATTTATTTATTTTTATTATTATTTTATTTAGTTTTAACTATAAGTGAATTTTATTTGGAATGCCATTCTTCCCTGAGTGTATTAATGCTACATTTATTCAGTGAACTTATTTTTGTCGAAAATTCAATCTCCTCGATCTGTTAAGGGTATCCAAAGTATCGACTCTGGGCACTAGCCTTGCCGCTGGCTGTGGCAATGTCAGAGAGACACACAACATTTATTGTGTTTTGCATTTCTCACTCATTATGGCTTCAGCGAGGACTAAACAGCAGGCCCAAAACAGGGCATACATATCCCTAAATTTAGCCCAAAAGACTTTATCAATGTCAGATTGACAAATGGCATCTGTTTAGACTCACACAGAAGCACACATGGAATGCAAGGTTTCTACTGCTTAATTATTGCATGTAATTATGTGGCTGAGATTGGGATAAATGAAAAGGGGTTAAGCCCACTCGTATAAATCGTCTAAAAACCATAAATCGAAATGCAGTTACCCTTGCCCACTTCTTAGCACACAAAACCACTCTTGGCCCATTGTTAGCCCTAACAAATTGCTCTCCAATTGGTCATGGCCCATTTAGTTTTGGCCTCACTGGCTGGCTGGCTGGTTTCCCTTCCTTTCTTCACTTCCATTCCTTTTTAGACCCTTGTTTGCCTGTCGCTTTAAGCTGTCCGAAAATAGGTTTTTCATTTATCCAAATTGTTGGCTCTAGCTATTGCTTGTGCCCGTGCCCCGCCACAAAAAGCTTCACTAATTAATTTGATATTTTTTTCCTCTCCTTCTTTTCTTAGGCTGCTGTTAAATAGCAAAAATTAATGCCAAGGCAACACATTGCGTCCCATTTTCTGCGGTGTGGGTTGGATGTTCTACATTTCTGCTGCGGTTTCTGTGTGGCGTATGGACTAGGGAGAGGAGAGGAGAGGCGGCGTATCACCGATAAGAAGGCGCTCAAATGGCTCATAACATTTTGTGCCTCCTTTCTTTTGTTCTAGGTAAATTTTTTTATGGACATTCCATGGCACGAAACAAACAACAACGGACAAAAAAATACAGAGAGAAGCGGAAAAATTAATATCAATTTTCGAGCTTTGTCTATGCTAACAACCCTCGTTGTTGTCGGTTGTTGCCGGTTGGTTGTTGCTTCTGCTGCTGTTGACGTAGATTATAATCAAATGTATTTTGTTCCGTTCTGTGAATAATTTTCCTTGTTTTTTTCTGATATTTTGTATACCTGTTAATAGCCAACTATAAGGGTATAATGTGTCTAATTAAATTTAGTGAAAATTGAAACTTAAAAGAAACTTTTTACCAGCAACTAAAACACTTTTAAAGTACAAAATGATATTTTGCATGGAACTAAAATTCATTTGTAGGCCTGGTTGAGTCTATCACATATTCACAAACTTAGAAATTGGAATATTCAAATTCAAACGCCAAAACAGCGTTGATATCAAATAGATTGATCGTTTAAATAGAAAAATGTTTATCATTTTATATGAATAATCGCAAATTGTTTCTGCATATAATTAAACTCATTTTCTCGTGTGCAGACACTTTTGTTGATAGGGTTATATTTAGGGACAAAATAAACGAAACTAATTTGTCTCCTTGAACACCAGGCAATGATATAGGACTTCAGGATTCATCGCATAGATACAGAGTGAAGGGTATATCTGGTTTTGTTATTTTCCCTTTAGATAATTTAGATTTTTACATATATTTTTTCTAGGACTGAGGTATTGAGTCGTCGAATTTTCGACTTCACCTGTTTTTGTTTTTTTTTTGGGTATTTTTTATAATTTCGTTGCGTGCCTTTGGGCGCTATGAATATGTCGTCCTCTGGCTAGCCCTGTGGGTCTGCCTGGCTTTATTATATTAATAGCAATTACTCATAATTACTCGCTCTCTCTTTTTTACGCGCCTTTCGCTCTTTTTTCCCTGCAATTAACTTGATTACAACAACAGTGACAGCATTCTCTGTTTGCGTCGCTGTTGCACTGACCCATGTTAAGGGGTCGGGTCTGGTCTGGTTGGGTCTGGCCACGCCCGGCCACAGTGCAGGGGTGTGGCCGTATGGCAGTGGCCGTGAAAGGTTAGCCCCAGAGCACATGCTTATAAATCACAGAAGCTCCTTAAGCTGCTGCTATGCTAGCACACACACACAGAGTTTTTCCTTTCGTTTTTCACTCAAATTCAGTTAACTGCCCTGAGGGGCTCTCTCTCTCTCTACTCTATCTGGGAAGCACATCTTTGGAGTACGCTTCCCGTGCAAGTGAGGATATTATTTTTCACTTTTCAGGGCACTCTTTCAGCCACTGATAATAGAACATTTGGCCGCAAGACAAATTGTGCTCACACACACACACACACACACACACACACACAGTCGAGGGTAATGTGAGAGTAGAGAGTACTCCAGCTAGCGCTAGAGTTCTCCCTGGTTCGGCTGTGGTTCCCTCCCGGCGACAATCATCATCAGTGTCAGCAACAGGAGGCGGGTTTCTCGCTGTTCGTTCCTGGGCTGCCTTTTGATTCCGAAAAAGCCAAAGAAAACCGTACCATACCGCACCCCATACCATGTCCAATGTTTGGCTGTGGGGTGTGTGTGTGTTTTTTCTTCCTGTAATTGAAAAGCGCCGAAAAGCCGAAAGTGAAAAGCGCGCAGCTACAAGTGGCGGATGGATGGATGGGATAGGATAGGATAGATGAGGCCAAGGCTCTTACGCTGCCTCGTTGCTCTACGCTGATTGACAACATATTCAAAAGCCAAATCATCGACTTATGCTAGTGCTAACGAGAGGGAGACGACACACGCCTCAGAAGAGACATCCTTTTTGGATGGCAGACAGCCGTGCGGCGGGCGGGCGGCATGTGCGAAAATTAATTAACAAAATTGCGTTTTAAAAAGGAGACGCGAGGCATCGCGAAAGGCAATGCGGCAGCAAACAAAAAAAAAAGAAGAAAAAATAGCAAAAAGAAAAGGTTGCAATTACCGTTAATGAGTTTAATGCCAAAGGCGGGCGCCAAACGCATCTCCAGCCATCCTTTATTGCCGATCCGAGGCCAGGACATCGCGGCCTTCCCACACTCTCCTGTTAATGAGGGGGACCATCACAAAAGTTGCTCCCTTGTCTATTCTCTGGTCTCTTTGGTATACCCTTCTGCAGGGGGGTTACTATGATTTTACAGCAAGGATTGGTTACCCTATAAGCCACGTAGATAGATGAGTGGCAAGCGCATACCCTTAAGTTTCTGGTTATTTTTATGCTTGACTTTTTCGTCAGTTTTTTCTTTAAGGAAAATATTTTACTTTCTTTTGCACTTGACTTCACTTTGAATAAAAAAAAGAGCTGGGGGTAAGGAGTAAAAGTGGTAGAGAAGTGGGCCAAAAGTGGAGTAAAGAAAGGATCAAGAAGGCACGCAACAAGTCAGCTTGAAGCTCTCGGTAACAGGACCTTTGACGTGGCTTCAGAAATTACCCTTTTTACGTGGCACATTAATTTCGAGCTGGTTCAGTGAGCTTTGAGAGCACAGTCCATTCTCCATTCTCCATTCGCCTGCTGCTGCTTCTGTCGGGACCTTTTCCACATTCGACCAGTTCATTGAAGCGATTTTGATGTAAGGTTTCCTGATGAAACTATTGCCATGGCTGCCATGGCTGACCCTGAATGTGCTACAAATGGCTCTAATGACTCTTTGACTCTAGCCATCTTTCGTATCTGTCGGATTCTCACTTTATCTCTTTCTCTCCCTCTATCTCTCTATCTTTATCTGACAGTCTGTGTCTGTGCTTTTTTGTTTTATTTGATTCGATTGGTAATTGGAAGCCAATTAGTGGCCAAGTGTTAAATTAATTACCTAATGGCTGTCAGGTTTGCTTATTCAACTCTTAAATAAAATGCATATGCATCTGGCTCACTCCTTTTCTCTATAAAGATAGATGCGATAGATAGATAGATGTGTGTGTGTGTGTGTTGACTTAATTATATTTGCTGAAGGAGGAAGGAAAAATTGAAATTGCCGGTAATCAGAGCCCTGGAGTAGGTTCGCAGAGTCAAGTGCTGGACAAATAGCCCAGGTTCAGGTCCGTGTCCGAGGTTTCTGACAATGGCAAAGCAAATATTAGACAGCCAGACATGTAAGGACTGCTAGGACTGCGAGTAGTCTGTGTGTGTGGTCAATGAGAGAACTGTTCAAATCCAGTTATAAAAACGGCAGACTCCCATTTGTAGGCAAAAGGATCATCTTAGGAGGTGGCAGAGCTGTGGAGCTTCTACTCCTTTTCCGTTTGGTGTGTGTGTGTGTGTGTGTGTAAGAAATGTAAACTTAAATATTTTATGGCAGTCAAGCAGTCAGGCAGCAGTCAGCCAGGTAAGTGCCGGTCGCACTGAAATAAAATTGCATACTTTATGGCGCAGGATGCGGCAAACACCACTACGGTACACAAGCGCTGGGCCGGGGACGTGGGTAGGGTAGCCAAGACAGAGTCCTCTCTCCTGCTGTCTGGGGTTGTCGGCTGTCGTTGAAATTCGATGAAATTTATTTACAGTTAAAAAAAAAACGTAGACAAGTGGCAAGGAAAAGGATACCCAGACACGACTCCACCATCGACTAGAGTACGTGTGCGTGCCTCTCTCTCACTCTATCCTCTGGGTGTGTGGCAAGAAGGTTTATTTAAAATTCAATTATGGCACACAATTGTTGCCCGACTGCCGCCCGCCGCCCGCCGCAAGATGCCAAATGAAGTGAGATTTTTTATGAACAGAACCCACTCGGTAAAAAAATAAAAAATAAAGAGGTCCTGCGAGATACGTTTTTCTCGTGACAAATTGAATTGGAATTTTTGGTTGTGCCATAAAACGCTTACCAAATAGTTCAGCTTATATATAAATTGTTCATCGATCCTTACCTGCAAATAAAATAGAAATTTGAGAAATCGGTTAGTCATTTGATTGAGTTTTTCACTGCCAGTTGGAGGCGGACTTAGGCTTAGACCTCTAGACATTTGGACATAGACAATGGAATTACAAGTACAACAATCTCTTGGGGTAATAATCTAGAGAGGCACACAATATCAAATCTCATACGACAATTACTAGAGACACAGAGGGATAAAAAATAAAAATAAATTATGCATAAAAGAGAGCACGATAAAGAGAGAGAATCAAAAGTCTAGACAAAATATATAATGGTACAACAACAACAACAGCAACAACAAAACAACAAAATCATTTAATGAGCAATATAATTATTCTATGATATAGATTTCCGTTTTAAATCTTTTAATGATGCATTTATTTTGAGGGCAGGAAATTGCCTACGTTGCCTCCCTCTGCCTCTTGGCATATCATTTTTCAAGGTCTGGAACTCCACTTTCCAATCTAATTATAATTTATGTCGCTGCCACACAGAGGACTAGATTTCAGGGAGTGCCACATTGCTGACTACGCGTCGTTATAAATTTAATAATTCCCCAGTGCCCCCCCCAGTATCCACCCCCAGTAGCTGTATCATCAGGAAGGACATGGCGCAGCAAAAGCAGCAACAGGAGCCTTCATCATTATTGTCTGTCATTGTGACACCCAAAATCTTGTTAAAGAAATCTCAATTATCAACATTTATTGATTTGCATAGCAAGCGGAAAAGCAGAAAAGCAGAAAAGCGGGGAAAAGCTGGGAAAGGCAAGAAAAAGAAATGGTAAACAAGCCTCAGCAGCTCGAAACGCTATTTACGCTCCATTTTCTCTGCAGCTTTTCACTTTTCCTTAGTTCATTCGAGAGAGAGAGAGATAGAGAGGGAAAAATTCACGAAAACAATTACGATAAAAATGTGAGCTCTGTGTGGGGGCGAGGGTCTGCCTGGGTTAGGTAACCTGGCAAGCGACAAGCTTTGAGCACGGATAAAAGCAAATTATGATAACAATAAAGATTTAACTAGAGAGCAGAGTCTGGGGCATGGATAGACCGTCAAGTGGCAGTGGAGAGCATTGCCATTGACATTCCCCGCCCCCGCATTGGAATCGACGATACAAAGGGCACGGCCATGGGACAATTTAAATAGACATTTATCTTGTGAAACGACACAGCGCAGGTTGTGGTCCACACACGCACACACACACCCACCCCCATAGAGAAAGCAGGTTGTGGCACACACATACATAGATATATGTACATATACACGTGCCGTTGGTGCGGTGCCTATAACAAAATTACAGCAGACCTGCGGCCTGATCCATGACGATGATGACGATGACGACCCCGACCCCGAACCCTCGCAGCATTTCGCTGACATTGATGATGTGTACCATGAGAGCAACAGAGAGATAGAGAGTGAGAGAGAAAAAACGAGACAGAAATCGAGGTTTGTTCTTGCTTTATCTTTCTGTTGCTTTTTTGTTGTTGTTGCTTTTATTTTGTTTGATTTTATTTATGCAATAACAACAACCGCAAGATTTCCCCGATGCCTTTCTTTTTTTTTTTTTTGCTTTGCTATGCTTTGCCTATTTTCTACTTTTTGTTTTCCTTTCCTCTTCGCTTTTTCTACCTTCATTATTTTCTTGATAATTTTTGGCTTGGCAAATGTTTTTCAAAGCATAAAAATACTTTTACATTAACTTGTTCTAACAACACACACACACACCCACACACCCACACACTCCTACGTACACACACTCTGCCACAAAAAGTTGCACAACATTTTCGGGTTTTGCTTTAACGCTCAACGATTTTGCGTTGCCTACTTTTTGGAGGGGGTGGAAAAGAAAAACACCAAGTTATGGAAAAGTGTGTGAGTGTGAGTGTGTGTGTGTGTGTTTCCTGGCATTTTCTTTTGGTTTTGAAAGAAAGAAAGTTCCTTGCACTTCCCACACTCCCCTCCCACTCTGTAGCATTGGTAGATCCTTGGCTATATCAACATCATTTGCGTTAAGTGGTGTTCGAGAAAGCAATGCGCCGAAAAGAGAAAAAAAAGTTGGAACATTTACGATTTGCTTAATGCGTTTTCCTATCTATCACACCACCTACCCCCCGGAAGCACCCAGAACCCCCCACCAACGTCTGGGAGCACTCCTTCTGCCAGCCAGCCAACCAGCCAACGCCAGCTGCCTATTAAACTGCAATAAAGGCCATGTCTGGCTGGCTGCCAAGGAGCCAAGTGGCAGCAACAGTTAACCAGTTTCCCCACCACAGATACAGTGACGGGGGTCGGGGTGGGGCAGTGGGTTGTTTCACCGATTTTGGTATGCCTAATTGGCTGCCTGTTGTGTTGTGCTGTATGCCCTGCGGCAGCGGAGACCACCGAAAAAAAGCGAACACACAAAAAACTGTTGCATACTTACAGACGGGGTCCCCTTAATAACATTTTGCTGATAAATCTATATATATTTTGTGTGTGTGTGTGTGTGTGTGTGTGTGTCCAATCCTTACGTGCCTTCTATGCTTGCTTCCCTTTTGTCTAGGACTTGTCGTGCTCGTGGCACCCTCCTGCTGCTGTTGCCTCTGCTGCTGCTCCTTGGCCTTAGATTTTGGGCATATCGATAGCAAGCGTACGTATTGCATATTTGCTTTTGGGGTTTTTTACATTTTTATGGCTGCTGGGGACAAAATTTATGATTTCCCTTTATTTTTTCTTTTGTTCAAAAAAGGATTTCGTGCAGCTCCTCGTTACCTGGGACCAGGAACCTAGGATTGTGGGTGTGTGCTTTAAGCGCTTTAAAATTTATGTGAAAATCAAAGTAGAAGGCAGCAGGAGCACCACGACCAGCAGCAGTTTATGGCAATTAAAATAAATTAACAAAAGCATTTTAGAAAATCTCTACAGCGAGTAGTAGTATCAAAGTTCAAAAAGCCTCTGCGCCTGGCCTAATATAAAGTTAACTAAATATCCTTCCATGGATGGATGGATGGATGGATGTCTAGTCCTGGCTGCTGCTGCTGTTGATGAGTCGCTTAATGAACTTGTGCTTTCCGTAGAGAGAGGAGAGAGCACAAAGCAAATACGAACACTGACAAAGTGGGAGAATTGATTTGCATAGCAACCACTCCACCCCGCACTCAACCATTCCGAGTCTGAATCGCAGGACATGGGCGTCAAGCTGCCTCGCTAAGCAGTTTAACTATTTAGGGCATACAAAAGCAACAACGAGAGATGATTTTAGGTAGGGTGCGGCAATGGCATCTATGGCAACTACAATTTTGGGGGGGGGGCACATGCCGCAGGCTGAAGTGTCAAAGAGACATGGCCAGGGCCATCATCCTTCGGTGCTACTTCGAAGCTACACAAATGTTGACAAGCTAATGAAATGTGAGGAGGTTGTGTCTTTGGTCTTGGGCTCCAAAATTGATACACTCCGCAGAGGCAGTGGCAAGTAGTCCCAAGCGACCATTAGGTCCCAGTGGGGGTGGCTGCGTGGGTGGGGGGCATTGTTAAATTGTTGCTTAGACATTCGGTTATGCAAATCGAAATTATAATGAAATCAACCATAAGGACAAGCAGAGCCAAAGAACAGAGAGCATAGAGCCGAGTCCTGCTCCTCTTCTTGGGGCATGGGGGGCATAATTGATTGATGGCACAGTTTCTGGCTCTCGTTCTGTTTCTGTCACGTCTAAAGGTTTCAATATTCATCATTTATGGCCTTGATCGAGAGACGAGTACATTTCAATCAGCCCAAAGATCGTACATCAGGCAATTCAAACTTGAATTCCAAAAACAATTTGCCAGAGTAAACTGTGCGACAGTAGAAGCCCCCCTCCCCCCTAGAAAAAGATACAACTCCGTATAAGTGGTAAATCACATCAATATGTAACTCACTCGGAAACAGCAACCATCCACTGGAACTGAACAAAGTGAAGAAAAAAAAAACAGATGGCAAAGATGTTTATCTAAGAGTACGGAGGACTATCGCCCACCCCCTCCTAGGGGCAACGATTTGCTATGCAATTTTACACACTTGACCATTAAACGTGGCCATTGGGAGCAGTTTGCATAGCAATAAGGCCAAAGGCAAACGTAGAAAACCAGAGCCAGAGAGAAAAGCTGAATGCTGAATGGTGAATGGAAAACCATAGTCCAGGGTTCAACTTGATGAAGTATGAATGATTACAGGGAGAGAGAAAAAGAGAGGCGAGGCTGAGGGATGAGGGATGAGGCTGATGACGATGATGATGGCTAACCACATTGAGGAGGTGTGTCTAGTTGACTGTAAAAACTTCAATGAATAAATTTTTCGATGCTCTCCTTCTGGGTCTCTGTCTATCTCTGGTCATAAATATAAGTGCTGGGTCCTCAGCCCAGTCACATATCCGATAGATGGCAAATGGACAGAGGAAAATGCGTGTAGTAGGCAGCAAAGTAAATTGATTCAAATGAAAATGCTCATAAATTTCCATAGGCTCAGCAAAAAAAAAAGAACACACACACACACAAAATAAGGAATTTATGGCCCAGTCTGATCGAAACTGAAACAATTCCAGCTAAAGAAAAAAAACACACGAAAAGGTGCACATCATAAATTTAGTGCCAGGGGTATAACCATTTAACCCATTAAAGTCCCAAGAAATTAAATAAAGAAAGACCCATACTTTGGCAGCTCTTTCCGTTGGCCTGTCCTGCCTGCCCCCTGATGACACTTGACGATTTGTCATGTTGACACAATAAAACGTCAGAGAACGTCGACGTTTAAAGTCGAAGGAGTAGAAAGGGCAGGAGGAGCAGGAGCAGGAGCAAGAAAGCTTCGTAGGAGATTCCCTGGAATTATGACAAACTGTCTCAAAAATGCTGTTGAAAAATACTGTTAACTTTTTGAGGCTGGAGAACTTGGACAAAGGATACACAGAGCGTGGAGCCAAGAATAGACAAAAAAATATATATGAACTCTAGCTAAAGCTTTTTTTTTTTTTTTGTTGACTGACGAAACGAATGAATAAAGGAGCGAACGGAAAGTGGCACGAACGTATGAGGCAAATGTCTGTTGATGAAAATGATGAAACAGCAAGAAAATATGCCAAGAGACGGGGGCACAGGCAGAAGCAAGTCCTGTGTGGCACGAGGTCCATGCAAATACAATGAACTTGACTTGAAAGTCCTCCTCTGTGGCCTCCTGATGTCTGCATTTATGAGCATAAAAAATTGGCACCGCATTTACACAGACAATCAAGCGCAGTCTTTGCCTTTACTCTCCTCTCTGTGGAGCGGAAAATGTGGGGGGAAAATCGCTTAAAAGGCAAAAAGGCGACAATGGCTTTTGTCATTTTTTTTTCTTTGCTTTTCTATTTTCTTGCTGGAAATTGCACAACTCATCAAAAGTCTGGGCTTCTGGCATTTGCATTTAGCGTTAAATTCCATGTTGATGTTGACAAAAAGGTGACAATTGTTCTGCCCGGCTGCTCCTTAACTGCATTTAATTAAGAGTCAGTCCTGCTTCATCAGAGAGTTGCCACTAATTAGTGATTAGCATGTGTTTATGCTGTCCATAAAATATTCTATGCCTCTCAGTGGCACAGAGGGGTGGAAAGGCAGCGGAGAGGAGTGCATAAAACTTTCTGCATAATTCAGGCACCACGACACACATTCTGTCTTCAGGCTTCAGCCTCTTATAATAATAATTAGACAAGAGAGCGAGGGATAGACAGACGTTTCCGTCTGTGCAGACATTAATCAGCCTTCAAGGCAGAGGAGCCTCATCAACATCATCCTTCCAGCCAAGCCAGCCTTCCCGCCACCAACGCATGAGCGTTGGAAAGTTTTCACCCACCACAAACTTATTTTCAACAAATTAATTTTACCAACCGCGCAAAAAAGGATTCCTCCTGCTTCCTATTTGCTCAAACTCTAGTTAATGAAATCAACTGCACTCCGTCCAGATTGCTTTCCACTGTGCACCAATACGAGTGCACTCAGAGAAAAATGGTAAATTATGGCAGGAGAAAAACAAACAAATTTCAATTAAATATTCCAATTTATACACAAAAATAAAGAAATTAAATCGTATTCACTTCGATTTAAACTTAAATGTATTTCATAAGTGTTTTTAATTTAAATTTAAAACACTTTTAAATAAATATGAAATCTGTTGGAAACATTATTAATTTCAACATAAAATATTTTTAATTTAAATGTGGAATATATTTATTTTAAAGTAGAAATCAATTTATTTTAAATATAAAAATATTTAAGTCAATGATTTTTATTTTAGTTTCCAAATACAAGTGAAAACACTTTCTCTCGCACAATTTCCACTCTCGACTCAAATCTATTGTTACAGATTTGTAAATCTAAGTGTAATTATTCGAGTCTCAGTGTTTTTTTTTTTTGTCTGTGTGTGGGGGAGTGTGTGTAAATTTTTGGTTAACTTCAAAACTCGCGCCAACATTATGTCTGGCTGGCATCGATGGCGGGCTCTGGCTCTGGCTATGAAACTGACTCTGCCTGACTCCGACTCCCCTTTGCTTCTGTGGCTCTGATGCACACCTTCTGAACATTTATTTATTTCCTTTTTTTTGGCGTTGGCTGCCGTTCCATTTGTTCAGTGCAATTTCCAGCTGCCAGACGCAGCATTTTGCTTCACGCCGCATACATCAAGCTGCGGGCAACCGAATGCTGCACGTGAACCTGGCGCATATGGAAATGATGTCCGCGCGCCAACGATTGTGGCAGTGAGGGAATGGTAGCATGGTGGCAGGGAGATGGTAATGCAAAACGTAGCAAATTGAGTTCATTTCGTGGCAGGCAGCAGCAGCAGGCAAAACTTATCATTAGTATAGCTTTTCAGCGCACTCGTGCCACATGCCGAATGAAGCCGGAGGTCCAGGCACACACTCCCACACACAGGAAACGGGATAGGGATGAGGATGAGGATGGTGGATACGGCGGACTCTGGCGCACGTAAACATGTAATAATTACTTGGTTTCTAGGTGTTTTTCAGCTCACTTTTACTCCGCCAAAAGTTTTGCCACAACTTTTTTTAGGGTTAGAGTGTGTGTGTGGCAGTGGATTGTGTATGGCACGAAGGAGAGACTCGACTCGACTCGAGTCGACTCCTGGCATTCTGCTAAGCGAGTATTAGTGGAAATTTAATATTGCAATTAATACAGCAACAAAGTGTGCATTGCATATTAATAAGTTGGTTTTCTGTCGCTTCTAGTTTGAGTTTGAGTGAGTGCCCCAAGTTGGCCTGGGATTCGTCCTGCTACAGCTGCTCCTGCTCCTGCTTCTCCTATGCTCATGTGCTCATGCTGGATTAGTGCACTGGAGGGCAAACATTTTGTGTGGCCGTAAAAGCCAAAGTTACAACCCCATAAGTTGGCTTAGGGTTGAAAGAACGGGGCCACCGCCACACAGCGTGTTTGGTTTTAATGGCTTGCCAGTCCGTCCGTCCGTCCGTCCGTTCGTCAGTCAGTCACACATTCAATATTCATATTCATATACCCGAGCTCTGGGGGCTCTCTGGTTCCCTGTCTCTCTCTCTCTCTCTCTCATTTAAGCTTTTAATGATTTCCAAAGTTCTGTCCGCGAAAAACAGAATGCAAAAAAAATATAATTGAAGAGAAAAAGAGGAACTTTCAGATTTAATGCGCTTAGCCCTGGCCCGTTTAGCTGCAAAAACTTACGAGTACTTCGTACATTTCTTTTCCTTCTTTTGACTGTGATTTAGTTTTGGAAAATCTCTTTTTTTTCACGCGCCGCCTGCTATTCAAAAAGGAAAATCATTCTACCAGCAGCAGCAGCGGGCGGGCGACAAAAAACTATTTGTGCAAACAACAAAGAAAACTTGCGCGCGCAAAAAAAAAAAGAAGGAAAATCATCATCATCAGGGGGAGGAGCATCTGAAGGAACATCGCAAGTGCAGCCAACTACAAAAGCGCAACAAAAGCAATTTAAATTTAGCCAGAGGCATTTTGCCGAGCACAGTACAGAACAGAGAGCGGAAAAGCGCCGAAGAAGAGCAGTCCACGGCTGTCCACGAGCGGAGAGGAGGGAGCACAAAATTTCATTTCATTTGCCGAGCAGCGCGCGAAACGTTTTTAGTCATAACTTTTTAATTTGTTTGTCAGCGACAGGCAACGGGACATTCCCCAAATCCAAACCCAAGCCCAAGCACGAGCAGAGGCCGCCTCTGCAGCCGAGAGTAGAGGTATGTATACCAAGTCTGAGGGTCTTAGAGGCGGGCATCCTGTCTGATTAGCGCAATTGTAAGAGCTCCCAGACGGACACACGCACAGGCCAAGGGACAGATTTTGGTAGCCCCAAAAAGTGTGCTATCAAAATCGATTCGAAAAGGATGAAGGAGAATCATAATCATGAAGGAAAGACCTATAAAACATTCAGAAAACGAAGCACTAGATACACTTGTAGGTCCAACTGCTTTGAGATTTATTCCTTGAGCAGCCAAATGCACAAGCGAATGTGTGGTAAAGAGAATGACCAAAAAAAGGGACAAAACATCTCCACAAATCCCTAATACCCTCTGCACAGAGTAAGAGCATCACAATGCTCTATATCTGCTCTACTCTGCCCCTGCTG
The DNA here is from genome assembly GCA_035043285.1 of Drosophila subsilvestris. Classification (NCBI taxonomy): domain Eukaryota; kingdom Metazoa; phylum Arthropoda; class Insecta; order Diptera; family Drosophilidae; genus Drosophila; species Drosophila subsilvestris. The sequence continues at coordinate 12,213,210 of JAWNNB010001746.1, forward strand.
TGGCTCTGCTCTGGTCTGCACCCCGCCCCTCAAGCAGCATTTGATCAATGCAAAAATGTGTGCTTGGTGTACATGTCTCTAGGGTTGATTTATCTATTTACTCGACAGCCTCGTCATCAGAGTGGAAGCTCCTTTTGGGAGCTGTCAATATTTAAAACGTTGTCCTTGCTGTGTCCTGTGTTACAAGCAGCAGCAGCAGCAGCATCTGCTGCTCCCCACTACCAGCACCCCACTCAGAAACCACCTCCTCTGGCTGTGCCGCTGCTGCTGCGTGCTTAACAAGAGTTTATTGAATTTTATTTTCTCATCTCAATTTGATGGCCGTCGCCCCTGCTTATTTTTGGGGCAACATATTGCTTGTCCTATTCCTTGACATACTTTTCTTTTCTGGCAGGACTCGACTGCATTTAAATTTCAAATTGTTTTATTGCCGGACCCCACGAAAATAATTGAAAATTTTGTAGATAGAAAACACTTTTTTTTTGTGTCCGCTTGTAAATCGCTTAATATACAAAAAATAAATAAAATTTTTTTTATAAATTTCCACGGTGCGAACAGAAAACTTTTCCGCCGTGTTTCACCCATGTCCGTGCTCAAGTTTTTCGATTACGGATTAATGCAATATTTTTTATATTATTATTTTGTTGATTTTTTCTTGTTTTTTTTTCTGACCCCTGACCCTCCCTGGCTTGTTTGTTTGACTTGGATGCTGCGCTGGCTTGAAAGTTTGATGAATTTTTTAAATTTAAAAAGTTTATTTGTGCGTTTGTAAGTTGGCCGAGAGGCCAGAGCAGAGAAGAGCAGAGTCCCAGCTTATTAGAAGTGCAGGACGACTCCCACTCGCTGCCGCTGCCACTGCCACAGCCAAAGCCACAGACGACACTTCAAAGGCTGCCCACATCCAAGTTTTCCTACGCCCACCCCTCTCCGCCCCACTAATATGTTTATTTGAATTGCTTTTTCCTCCACGCAGATTTTCCTAATTTGAAAACATTTTCTATTTACCATCCGCAAGAATCTTTTATGTCTCTCTGGCACTGTCAATATCCTTATTTATCTGTGGTTTTACTTGTGGCGGGGGGCTTTATTAGCACCTTTGGCAGTTGTTTGTATCCCCGGATTCAGGGGGCTCTATTTCATCCGGTATTTGCTTAGGCAGTTGCCTGTTGACAAAAATATATTTGCCAGCACATGATGTTCCGGAAAAAGAGCCGGAAAGGGAAACCCAGCCAGCAGCAAGTCCCCTGATGTTGGTTTAGTGTTAAATATTTATAAATAAATTTAAATATGATTTTATATTACAATGTATTCTTTTTGTTTGCAAGCAAATGCCTCAATAACAATTATAATTACACACAGAAATGTATTTTCATGTCCGACTGCATTCAATGGATGCCGAAATTTGCACAAAAATAAATGCAAAAATCAACATTTTACTCGGTGAATCGGACTAATGGAGGGAGCAGCACTCGTGTCCATGTTCAGGGAGGGTTGCCAAATGGCGTGGCGTGGCGGGGGCGTGGGGCGTGGGGCATGGGGCGTGGGGCGTATGTTAAACAAAATCAATTACAGATAATTTAACGTCAATGGAAGGACGGACGGCCAAAGGGGGTCACAAGGTTTCAGGGGTTAGAATAGAGTCATTTAAGTACAGTTTAAACATTAATACGAGGTGGAGTGGGGGCTAATTGCAGCGTCTAACACTCTTGGTGCTTGCTGTTGCTGGGGCAGGAAGGTGGGCCAGCGGATAAATCGATAATAAATGTGGCAGGACTCTGTACACTGGCCTGGCCAGCCGCCTGTCCGATTCCGTTCCACAAACAAAGCAGAAACACACACACGAACGACAGATAAAACACAGGACACAGGATACACAGAGGGGCATACATCACACATGGTGCAGAGGCAGCCGCCGTCGCCGTTTGTTTGACTCGCGACCACACAACTGGGGAAATACAACTAAAAACTAGTCCGGCTCCTGGCAAACAAGGGACAGGAAAAAAAAAACAGGGTAAAGGAACGCAAAAGTTGCCACACTTTTTGCTCGCCTTCTGGCGCCGCTGCAGTTCTCTCTGGTCGCTGGTTGCTGGTCTCTGGTCGACGGCCAACAAATTGCAGTGACATTTTCAACGCCAACTAATCAATATGGTCCGACACATGTGGCTCCAACTAGAGACGCGGCTGGCAGGAGGTGTGGGAGACTGGCTGGGTGGCTGGCAAGCAGGACAAAGCGTAAGTGCTAGCCAAACAATTGCGGTTAATGCTCGCCCCCCTGGAACGAGCGTCCGATAGTTATGACTGATAAAATACGGAATAATAAACCCAGTCAACCCAGAAGCATTTTTTTTTTTCTTCATTCATTTTGGTGCAACATTTTTTACAGTCGTCCCGCCTCACGCCCGACAAGCAACAAAGTCCAACTTTTAGACCCATAAATTCCCTTAGAATATATAAATCCGATTCAGAGATAGAGTGAGAGGCAGAGACAGCGACGGAGCCTCTCATTGGTATGCCAGTGGCATGGAGGTATGTGGATGTTGCACATTACTTTATTACGCGCAATTGAACCCAAAGGACGTGGGGCTCTATAAAAACGGAAGAAGGTAAGGAATTAAATTGAAGAAGGATACCAGGCATTCTAATATTCATATATAATTTCATTTAATTGGCATTTAATCGACTCCTCCTTTTTGAGGGACGCAAAGGGAAGTCGTAAGTGTCTGCAGACAGACAGATGGACAGCCAGAAGGTTAACTGACAGTTAACTCCTGTGTGTCTCAATTATACATATATGTACGTAATACGTATGTATGTGTAGTATATGGAATCAATATATAATTATAAAATCTATTTGTAAATGGCATATCTATGCTTATACTTAGACACTATCTTAAAGGAAGCAAGACTTAATTAAAGGTTTCCGTTGTCAGTAATCAAAAGAAGTGGGCAGGGTAAGCAGGGGGGTAAATCACTTAATTTAACAACAACAACATAAAACTACAAGATCAATGTACAACACAAATTACAACAGCAAATGAAGCATGTAAGTAAGTATCTACGGTGTAGTGATGGAAGAGAGATTTATCTACAGCAGCAGCAACAAAATTACAACAAATATGAATGGCAGGCAAAAGCTTAAGTTTCAGAGACAGAAAGATAAAAGATATAGAAAGATACAGAGGAGAGAGAGAGAGTGAGGAAAGAGAGAGAGAGAGAGAGAGAGAGAGAGAGAGAGAGTAATTCTACTTCGTTTTTTTTATACGAAAATGACTGGCGGGAAAAACTCAAAGAGAGAGAAAGAGATCATTTTTTCTTAGTTTTTTTTTTTTTTTAATTTCTTTTATGGAATAGCGTTTTTTTTTTTTAGTGAACACACAAACCTTTTTAGGAGAAGATAAGTGTAGTGAAGTTGGCGATGGCATAGAACAATCAGAAGATGCAGAACTGCAGCCGCTGCTGGCGCTGCTGCATCCCATGGCGGCACGGCACAACGCCCCGCCCGCTGATGACGGCGAAACTGATGGCGATGGCGATGCTCTATGTAGTGGTGGTCCCGGGCCCAGCAACGAGAGCAGGGGCACAGGTGCACCACCAGGGCCCATCAGTTCTCCGCCATAGCCGGGACCAAGGCCAAGGCCGGCGCCCAAGATGCCAGCAGCCGCAGATGCAGACGGCTGCATAGTAGTAGTGGTAGTAGTTCTAGTTACGGCTGATAGATTAACTGTATTATTTACATTGTTGGTCGGTGTGGTTGCTGCGGATGTGGGCGTGGCGGCCGTGGCAAACATCGCCGAGGCGGCCACTGCCGCTGCCCCAGCCGGTATGATCGTGAGCGGTGTGCTCGGTGCGGCAAAGAACTGTGGTGCTGCCGCCGCCGACGCTCCAATTGGCGGACCCACAGCTGTGGCACCCGCTTGTTGGTACTTGGTCGGCGTGGCCGGTGCAGCGGCCACACTCACATTGTTCACCTGCAGTTGCATGTACGTCTGCAGCATTGCCTGGGCTTGGGCCTGAGCCTGTGCTTGAGCTTGGGCCTGAGCTTGGTAGTGGAACTGCTGCTGGAGCTGTTGTTGATGCTGTGCCTGTGCCTGTGCCTGGGCTACTGCCACCTGCTGATGGAAGACGGCCGCCTGCTGCTGCTGCTGCTGCTGTTGGTGGTGGTGATGGTGGTGCTGCTGTTGCTGCTGCTGTTGATGCTGCTGGTGGACGGCAACGACGCTGGTCTGCATGGCCGGCGTGGGGTAGGCCTGATAGGTGGCTGCAGTCGCGGCTGCCGCCGGATGCTGCAGATGCGGATGTGGATGCGGATGCGTGGACGGCGGTGCGTGCAACAATTGCATTTGCTGTGCGTGGTGTGAAGGGTTTTTGCTCTATTCAGATTATTTGTGGTATTTTTTTGATAGTTTTGTTTTGGTATTTTTTGTGGCATTTTTCTGATTTTCAGTTGGGTTTTTGAATTGGCAAAAGCACACAAATTTGTGGACTCGAAAACAATAAAATTTCATTTCTACAAAACTCAATAAATTAACTGAAAATATATTTGTTCCTCTCATTTATGTTTCAGTCAGTATTTTATAATTGTTTTCTTTTTTTACAGTATTTTCTGTGGTTTTTGGTGGCGCGAACGAGGGTTGAAGGTTTCCTGAGATTTCTGTTAAAAATTATAAAGTATTTTCTTTTTTGTTTTGGGCGGGGTAACGAGAGAAGGTAAGATAGAGAGAGAGAGAGAGACTACAGGAAGTGATTCGAGTTTTGGCATTGGAGGAGAGAGAGCAGTGGATAAAGAGTTTAGCGAGCGCTACGAGTGGATAGATAAATCTACAATTGGAACAGTAGTAGAACAGTAGTGAGAGATAGATAGAAATAGATATAGAATTCTTGAGAACCCTCTTGGCCCTCTCACCCGTTTCAAAAAGAAGTCGAGAAAGTTGAATGGGCTTTCAGCTTTCAGCATCGTTTAATTAGATTTTAATGTCAATGGCTTTGGCTTAGCAACAAAACTTAAAAGTAAACTATTTACAGAAAACAGACAGTAATAGAGAGAGAGAGAGAAAGATAGAAAAAATGGTAAGAAATGGAGAGATGGAAAGTTTGCAAAGTAGATCATTAAAAAAACGTTTTAACTAAAACTAGTTCTTGAACCACAAAAACCAATCCAAAAGCAAAGCTCCAGTATATGTTACAATATTTACAACTTAAAATTAAAATCCAAACCATTGACATTATTTGTATCTTTTGAAGAGAGTGAGATTTTATAGTAGTAAAGATATCAGCAGACAGAGTGAGTGTGAGAGAGTTTTATTCAGAAATTTAACCAAAAAACAAAAGGTTAAGTATAGAGGAATATAGTAAGTAGTTGGCTTTTTGCATAAACTGTACAATTCGGTATTATTCTTTTTTGCATTTTGCAGTATTATCTTTATATATGGAGGATGGTTATATATTAGTAGTTATTCATAAGCTGAATAATTCGATGTGGTATATGGCAAAGGGTGGGGACAGTATGGCATGGTATGGCATTAAGGACAAACTTAAAACGTTTTTGCGTCTCTCAGAGATTGGCTTCGAAGGCAGTTTCAAATCGGTATTTATTGAATTCTGCTTCTGAATTCTGTTTTCGAAATTTCACTTTCAATTTTCTTATTTCTTTTTTTTTTTTTTGTATTAATTTTGCGGTATTCTTTCGGATTTGTTTTGATTGATTTGATTTGGACGGCGCTTACCATGATTAAATCTTGTATAGGGGAGGACTCGGACTCGGCTGCTGAATCGGATGTGGCGATTTCGCTCTTTACCGTTAGCGGCGACACTGCTGCTGCTGCTGGCGACACTGCTGCTGCTGGTGTGGTGGCAGATGCAGAGGCGACTCCAACTGCTGCTGGAGACGCTGACGCTGATGGAGGAGCCACCGGCGGTGCGGTGGTTATAGGTGTGTTGGAATTGGTATTGGTGGTATTGGCGGCGTTAACGGCTAGCGATGCTTGAGAGCTGCTGCTGATACTTAGCGCTGCAATCGCTGCTGACGCCGTGGTTTCTGTTAACGCGGCAATGATGACAGATTTTATTGGCAACAAATGTTGATTAAAAAATTTCTTCTGCTGTTTCTGTTTTTCTTGTTTTTGTTTTATGGTTTTTTTTGCACTTGTTTTTTCCTTTTCTTTTTGGTTGTTTGTTTAATTAATTTTCTTGGCCCGTTTTGATTAGTTGTTTAATGATTTGTTGATTATTTGTATTGTAGTTGTTTTTTTTTTTTGGTAATTTCTTGAGGCTTTTGGGCAGGCTTTTGGATAGTGACAGGAGGACTCTTTGCACAGGATGTGTGGTGTGGTTGGTGTGAATGGATTGGATATGAGCTCTGTTTCTTGTTTGTTTTCTGTTTAGATATGATTAGATATACATATATATAAATTTTTTGTTTTGTTTTGTAATATATTTTTTTGTATGCCAATTGGTTTCCTTTTAAGCCTTACGCAAATTGTTGCTATGATTAGAGTAGAAGGATCCCACGCAAGACACACCAAAAAAAAAATATATATACCTAACAACTTTTGCTATGCATCTACTGTTTTGATTGATTGGGGATTCTTTTGAGCGTATCTTAAGCGTATGTATGTATCTGTATCTCTATATAAAATGTGTGTGTGTGTTCCTATATCCGTATATATCACTACTGGAGGAGGTTTTGATTATTTTTAGAGTTTTTAAGAGATGTATAAAGTTTTGAAAACCGTTTTTCGAAGATTGTTTAGATTGATTGTTCAGATTGATTGTTAGATTGATTTGATTGATTGTTTTGAGGGAGAGATTGTCGTAGTAAATAGTTAAAAGGTTTTCGCACGAGGTTAGATCGTTAGATTAGATTGTGCTAAAGCTAGCATAAAAGTTCTTTATAAATATAGTATCCTACAGATACAGTTGTAGAAGATGTATATAGATATATATATATAGATCATGTATAATATATCTGATTTGATATATCTGATCTGATGTGTATATATGAAATACGCTAATTTCGTGTGATTGTCAAAACGCGTACTCTTGTCGATCGAGGCATTTGATTTGACCCGGCGATCCCTTCCTTATAAAATAACCCCTCTTAATCCTCTTTAATGTGCTAGGAATTCTAGGAGACAAAAATCTTTTGATTTGCTTGATTGATTGATTGGTTACTCTCTGTTGGAGTTTTCTGATTGACTCTGCTTGCTTATCGCTTACAAATTGACTGACTGTTTTATCGTTTATTCTCTTTATCCCTTAGACACTTAATTACCAATTATTTATTTGATTGATTTCTGGGGGGATTCTGTGTTGGGGTTTTGGGGTGCTATTTGTTGTAATATCAATATTTATTTAGCTATTTCTTTGGATTTTTACTTTCGCTGTTTGATTCTCCTCATCTTTTGCTTACCGATTGCTTTTCTTTTCTTTTCTATTCCTTTCGTTTCGTTTACTTTCTTTGATGCTGATATGTCGCTATTTCGCTTCTTGTAAATACATCTATATACTTAATTTTCAATTCAACAACCTTTCCTGGGGGTGGCTTCTCCTTCTCCTTTCCTTTCCTTTCTCTTTCTGTTTACCCTTTTACCTGCTTATCACCTTTGCCTAATTGATTTTCCCCTTCTCCTCTTTCAAATTACGCTCAAAATTAACAACCGAACATACAGGTATAAATATATATATATGGATATATAAATTTATATAAAATTCACAAATATTTGTTGTATTTGTGTACTTGATTTATTTTCTTGTAAATATTTTTTGCAAATCTTTAATTTTTATATATTTTTTTGTTTAAATACTGCGCCTTGTTTTTAAGGGAAATTCTTCTGATTCTAGCAACAATTTACCACTTTTCGTTTGCGTTTTTGTTTCTTGTTTTGTGCCTTCTTTTTTTTGTTATATATTTTCTTTCGTTTGTAGGTTCTGTTCTGTAATGCTTTTGATGGTGGGGTAGCGATGGGTCGTGGGGTCGGGAAGGAGACTTAAGGTTTTTAGAAAAATACCAAGAGATTCTATTCGCTTTTGGGCCTTTTACTTTTTTTTTATTGCTTGTTTATTTCATTTGGCTGTTTGTCAGTTTCCTATTTTCTGTTTCTGGCCAAAGAAATGACAGAAATGTTTGAAGTGTGATTAAATTTAATGCGAGGAAATATGTTTAAAATATAAATTAAATAAACTCCATTTCGAAATGAAAAGCTGTCCAATTTAATTTGATACAAATACCGAATATTTATGCATTTTATTTATGCTCTGAATTTTCAAGTGTTTTTCCATTTATTTTTGCCAATTCAAAAAACCCAAACTTTGAAAGCAAACAAATGACTGGGAAGGGGCGATAAACAAATCACGATTTAAGCAAAAAAACAAAAATAAAAACAATTAAATAACGAACAATTATAAAATGCACAAAATAAGAAACAAAACACAAAACGGGATACACAATGGGCATGAATATTTAATAATAATTTGCTCTTATTACCAATCGAGTGTCGAGTCAGAGAGTCGTTCAAGTAGGAGATGAAGTGATGGTTTTTTTATTCTGTTTAGTTTAAGAGTTTTTTGTTGCAGATTTTTTATTTTCTTTTGTTGATTGATTTTTTGCGAATTTTTGTATTATATTTTATTCGTTCATTTATCTGTTATTGGAGATTGTTTTGTTGTTGTTGTTGTGGTTGTTGTTGTGGCGGATCTTGTAATTATGGCTCTGGAACAAAAGCAAAACAAAAAAATTGGAATATTTCGCGTTTTGGAATATTTTGTGCTCTTGCTTTTGTGTTTTTTTCTTTTTTGTCTGTTTTCATGTGTCTGTGCTTCAAGTGTTTTTGGGTTTTTTTTTTATTATTATTATTTTTGTGGAGAATAAAACACGTTTTCTTGGGTAAGAATTGAATGACCGACAGCAGAGAGTTCTGTCTCTCCTCTTTCTCTCTGATTAACACACGCACAAAATTTCTTTACCTTTACCGGTTTCTATTTTTGTTGTTGCTGTTGTATTTGAGTCACACTTTTGTTGGCGAAAAAAATTGAACAACAAAAAAGAAGCAACTCCGGATGGCAGGCCAGAGGCAGCGTTGCCAAGCGGCCAAAAAAGAAGAGTTTCGCCGTGCGAGAAATGCCGCGTGGGCTAAAATTCTTTACCTCTCCTACACCCCCACCAAAAGACCGTGGAGAGACGTGTAATTACAACAATAAAAATAAACTACGGGAATTATTTGGAAGCGTACTTAGAAGCAAAGCCAAAAGAGCCAGCGACAAGTGGCCAAGAGAGTCAGTGGCTTTGGCTCTTAGCTCTGACTCCGACTCTATCTGAATGTGCGGCCTATTGGAACGTTGGGCCCATAAGGTTTTATGGCGTCGAGTTCTGGCTCTGGCCTCTGGGCACTGGGCACTGAAGGAAGAGACGCGCTACGTCTGCTCTTTTTTTTTCTTTCGTTTTTGCCTGCTTTTTTTGTATATTTTCGTTTTCTTTTTTGGGTTTTTGTTTCGTTTTCGTGTTTTGCTTCACGTTCTTTTCGTTCACAAAAACGTGTTTCTTTGTTGGCCTGGCCTGTGACTGGAGAAGAGGCGGCCCTGGCCCTGTGTGTATTTTGCCGGCTATATGCTCATTCGGGCCTATTGCCAGACCAACACAGAGAGGGAGAAATGTAGAGAGTGAGAGAGGAGAGAGAGGAGTGAGCGCTGTGGCATATAAGAATATGATGAGAATATAATTAATGGGGATCGGACTCAGTGAGAGAGAGAGAGAGAGTCTCGAGCAACGAACTTTTGCTTGGCAATTCTTTGGCTTTGGCTTTGTCTTTCATTCTTTCTGGTTTATTTTATTGTTATTTTTTACTTTTCTTCCTCATGTGTATGTGTGTGTGTGTGGATTTTTTAATTGTTAATTTCTGTGTGAGCACAAAATATTTCTTGTTGTTCTTTTTTTTAATAATTTTTTTTTTTTTACTCATTTTGCTTACATTTGTTGTTGTGGTGTAGTGTAGAGCGAAAGGTGCGAGAAGATTTCAGTTTCAGATACGAAGAGTTTTTTTGTTGGGATTTTTAAAGTTTTGATTGGATTGGATCACACGCGCAAAAAAGTGAAAACTACTCCCCACAACGAGAGAGGGAGAGAGAGTAAGTTTGAAGACCGGTAAGAGAAATGTTTTAATAATTGTTTAAATTGATGGATTTTTATTCATGTGATTCTTTTAGCGTTTTAGCGTTTTTTTTTTTTACTATTTTTTGTTGTTTGTTTGTACGGCTCGAGTTACGCGTTACGTTTCCGGGGGTTAACTTTGATGACTATTTCGATGGGGATGCTACTACTGACTGATCCGGATATCGACTGGGTGCTGGTCTTGGACTTGGAGTTTTGGATTTGGCGTGTGTCGGTCGGTCGGTCGGCGGCGTCGTTCGTTATTTTCTTTTTATCATTATCCGCGTGCTGTGTGTGCGATATACGTTGTTGCTGGTGTTGCGGCTGTTTTCGATTTGAACTCGACTTTGATTTGGATATTGAAATTTTCGTGAGTGAGTGGAGAGACTCCCGTGCGCCCGAGTGTGTGTTTGTGTGTGAGAGTGGGTGCTGCTGCTGCTGCTGCTGCTGCTGCTTCTGCTTGTGCTGCTACTGCTGCTGCTGCTGCTTCTGTTACTGTTGTTCTTGTCGTCGGCGGGGCGGCGGCGGTGGTGGTGGTGGTGGTGGTGGTGGTAGAAGAGATGATGATGGTGGCAGCGGCGGCGGCAAACGGCAACGGTAGCGAAGAAGGTGATGTTGGTGGTTGGTTTGTGATGTTATGAATGTGAATGTGGTAGTGGTAGTGATGCGCTGGCTGCGACGACGACTGCGACTGCGACAGAGGAGGAGACACGGCTACGGTTACGGCTACTACTCCGACTCCCGGCTGCTGCTACTGCTACTGCTGCTGCTGCTGCTGCTGCTGATGATGATAATGATGATGGTAGAGTGGCGCGGTGGTGGCGGAACACAGACGAAGAAGCGACCGCTGCTGCTGTTACTGTGATGTGTGACTTCTATAGAGAGCACAACGGGCCTGATGCTAGCGAGAGCGTACGAACGAACGGCGGACAGAGTTGGAACGGGTTAAAGCAAAGACTGTACGAAGACTGAAGTAAGAACGACTGGCATTCTAAGGTAATATACCTTTTTGTTTCGGAGTCGTCCACGGCGCGACAGCGACAGCAGCAGCAGCAGGCGTCGCTGCCTCCGTCAGATTGAATCTGTTGCGTCAACGTCGACGTTGGCCGAGGCAGCGACAGCAACAGCGCAACAGCGGCAGCGACGCGTGTTAACCAAAATAAAGCAACAGTGGAAAGGCCCAGAGAACCGGACGACCGACCGACAGACATCGACACCGACACCGACCGACCGACCGAAGAACCGACCAAACCAAACCGAGTCGACGTCGTCATCGTCATCGTCCGCCCCGAACCCACCAGGGGGATGCAATGCATGCTCGGGCAGTGGCGTCGGCTTCGACTTCGGCATCGGCAGCATTTCTCCTGCGGGCAGCGGCGACTCCGAAAAGCGGAGGAATGTTTTCGGAGCAGCATGTATTACACTGCCCCTGCCTTTAGCTCTCACTCCCTCTCTCCTCTCTCTCTCTCCCTCTCTCTCTCTCTCTCTGTTTCTCCTTCTTTGGGTCTCGCTCTCAGCTGTTGTTTGGTTACCTGCCGGTTTTTGATTTCTGTGTTGCTTCTTCTTTGATTCTTCTTCTCTCAATCCCTCATTCCTCATTCATACGAATTCTTTGCTGGTTTTAGGCCTGGCTTGATCTTGGTCTGGCCCGCTCCCTCTCTCTTTCTGTTCCCTTTCTCAGGTGCGCGCAATTATCAATTGCCTTTCGGTCATTATTCTCATAATGTTCATGCATGATTCGTGTTCAACGTGTTTCCAATAGCGCTGTTATACCACACTCGTATAAGAATAAGTACAGGTAGTACATGTATAAGAGTATAAGACAATCGAGGATCGTGGCCTGAGTGGTGGGGGTGGGGCTGGATGCTTATGCTTTCACCTTCGTGCCAAATCACACGAGAGGACACACACAACCTGTGCTGCTGCTACTGCTGCTGTTGTAATGGCTATTGTTGCAGTAACATTACTAGCACACACACACACACACACATGGAGATACACTCGGACACACACACACACATAGGTGGGCTCCCCCATGTGAGATAGCAAATGCATGCGCCATGCGTGCGCGCCCCCGTCATCCAGCAACAGCAAAGGTGCGAGTGAGTCCGCTGCCCGCTAAGGGTGCACAAGAGCAACAGAGAGAGAGAGCGAGCGTGAAAGAGAGAGAGAGATAGAGAGAAACCGAAAGCTATGAGGGGCTACAAAGAGGGGGCTCACAGGGTGGGTGGAACAGCGAAAAAAGCCAAAACGACGACGTCGTCATCGCAGGCGGCAGGCGGCAGCGACAGCAGCGATGGCAAAATCAACGAGAAAATAATAATTGTTACACCTGCTTCGGAAATGCGCGCCAGGGGTGGAAATGGGGTGGCCAACACACACATAGAGCCAGAGATGAAACACACGACAAGGAACGAGCTTCGTCGGCTCCTTTCAGGTGAGCATCATCGTTTCGTTGCCACACCACCACCACCACCACCACCACCCCCAAATAGAGGCGGTCGCAGCAGCAACAGCGGCAGAGGCAGCAGCACGCTGCCGAAATGACGAAGCACGGAAAACGCACGAGCCACGAGCCACTGGCCACGAGCACGAGGCCCGCCCGCCGCCTGCTGACGAACGGCACTGGGCCGCCGAGTGCCGATGGTCGATGCCGACCGACGGACGACACGACACACACGAGACTCCGAATGCGGGCAGCGCGCATGACGCCAAGGTGCAAATTTGTGCGTAGGTATGCGAATGGCCAATGTCTGCGTGTGTGTGTGTGTGTGCGAGTGGGTGGCCCACCCACAACCCCTCACGGAGGGGTGTACTCTCAACAGCTGTATCAGAATTTGTTGTTGTAAGGGGTAGATAAGGTCTCTCCCCCGTATACTAAGAGGGGTAGCACTCACAGTCACTGTTAAGCGAAAGCTCCTTTCAACTAGAGCTTTCTGTTAAGCACCCAAAGGACATGAACGTGGAACGAGCAACAGTTAAGACATTATCAACTTGTTGTTCCGCTAGGACTTGATGAGCCCCATCATCAACTCGATAACTCACAGAACACAGAACACAGTATCCAGTATCCAGTATCCAGTACCCAGAACTTGTGTCATCAAAGTTCGCTCAAAGCTTTAATTGAACTAATCAAATGGGAATAAACATGTTAATGAAACTTTGACGGTCGCCTTGTGGCTCGCGGAGCTAAGACCGAGAATTACTCTTGGGTGGATTTTTATTGCAATAAAGCGGCGGATATGAATGGAAACCATTTACGATTTAACATTTATGATTTACTTTCTTTTGGAAATAAACATAGGGACGTCTTTTTGTCACAATTTTTTCTAGATCTTTTCCTAATCATATACGTAAAATATATGAAAGAAAAATAAGAGAACAAAGAGAATTTCACTGCTAGACAATCATCTACAGTAGAATCTTACAAATTCGAATTGTCCAGAAATTTAAACCGGATATTTTAATGTACAAATTAAAAATTTAAAAAATATGTTAACAAAATATTTTTTTATGAATTTATACGTATTTTATCATGCTCTGTACAACTTTATGAACTTTTCAGATTCAGATTTCAGATTCTAATTTGTAAGATTCTACTGAATTATATTTGCCAAAACAAAAAAACTTGGCCTTGCCACAAAACCACAAAGCTAATAGTAAATAGTATAAATAGTATTTCTCATGAAAGACGTGCCAAAATGAAACCAAAATAAAGCACCGTTATCATTTAACCAAGGAGAGTGGTTTTCATGGATTAAATTTACTCAAAAAATCTGAAGAATGGAATTGCCTAGTGTTTCTATTATTTTTGCTCATGACTGTATGTATGTCCACAAAATATCAAAATGTAAAACAAAAACTTGGCTCTTCTTGGCATATACATACATAACTATAGTACTATCTCCCAGTGCATCTTATGTTGAAAGAATATCAAATTTTTCATAGAAAGAAACCTATTACCGGGTATCTTAATGTCCAGGCACTCGTGCCTCTACTGTTTCCTGTCCGACTGCTTTAGTATCTTTTAATTATAAATCGCTCAAATCTCTCTGTACAAACATAAACAAATATTCTTTCGCCTTCCAGTTAGCTGATAAATATTTAAGTTACATTTTTGGGGATATTCTCCACTTCAAATTAAAGCTCTCAATCAAGATTGACAGCCACTCACTCACATGAAGGGAAAATCCTTTAATGCAGTTTACCATGCAAATCGGTTAAAGAGCAGGGGGCGAAGGGTAGCACAGCCGCGGCAGGCTATGAGTTTTCACTAATAAAAATAAATTTCATTTAGCGGCAATTTCTGTTTTGCCTGCTGTTGTGTGTTTTTAAGAACCTTTATCCCAAAGTTTAGTTCGTAAACCGTAAGGTACGGTATGGTTTTAGCTTTGTCAGCTCCCTACCCGCTTCGCCATTCACTTATTTTAGTAGCATTAAAACCATAGCGAATGACAGAGAGAGAAGAGAGAGAGAGCGAGAGCCAATGTCTGTGCATAAAAATCGCTTTGTTATTGTTGCATCAACATGAGAGCATGAGCGCTTCAGAGCTATAGCATCGTCATCGATGACGCCGACGAGCTGTTGTAGTTGTAAACGGTTTATGGGATTTACGCGCAATTTGTTGGCATTTTTCATGGGGGGAAAGCCGTACAGTACAGTACTGTTAGGGGTTCGTGGGGCATATAAAACAATATGCGCTCACCCCAACCCCATCCGCCATCCGCACCAATCTAAGCCAGGCTCGTTAAATGATTTTTTGTTTGTTCTCTCTGCTCTGTGCTCTGTCTATGGCTTTGTTTTTGGTAGTTGAAACAACAACAACAACAACAGCAACATAAAAGAAATGTAAAACGCAGCTTACCTGCAAAGAGCATAAAAAACAAAGAGCAGGAGCAAGAGGGAAAGGGAGATATTTCAAGCACAAATATTGATTAAGCTGTAAAAAAAATGTTGGCCAAAAATGGACATACATATAAAACTCGGTTCAATTGGCCGTACAATCTGATAATTCCCGAAATGGGGGGGGGGGGGTGTATGGAAGATAAGGGTTCCAAATACTTGATGGCAACAATGTTGCCCAAGTACAGCCACACACAAGCAAGCAAACAGAATGCAGTTTTCATGCCACTCCACCAGACACAGACAGAGAAGTACCTACATAAATATACATAAATACATATATACATATGTATCCATAAGTACATATACATACATATCTGTATGTACATATGTATATAAGTTTTGTATCTTTATGTGCATGTGCGCATAATTTTGCTAGCCAAGTGAGGCAGAGTATGGGGCAGCAACAGCAGCAGTTAGTCGAACGGCTCAGGCATGCAACAGGCAATGAATCTCAATCTCGGCTACGTTGTCGCTGGCTCTGGACCTGGACCCACTAGAAGAAGAAACCAACAACATTCAGACAGAGGAGGCCACAGAGCTCCAAGCCAGAGCCAGAGCCACTGCCTGGTGCCTGGTGCTCGCCCCTCTCCTCTCTCAGTCCCAGTGCCGTTGACTTTGGCAATTCAAGTGCAACAAGCAAACCCCGCCATGGAGCCGCAGACGACATTCAACTTCAACTTGCAATGTTTTTTAGGAGAGAAATATGCGGTAACAGCATTTACTAGTCGCAGTCGCGAGTCCGAGTCCAAGTCCAGAGCCAAGCACCAAGCCAAGCCAAGCGAATCTGGCGACCAACGAAAGAACGAAAGAACCAGGGAACGGAGCCAACCAAACGAGGGAGAGCGAGGCAGCGAACCAACAACACAAAGCACGAAACAGTCAACTTGCCACATTTTAATTCACTCGAATATTTCTTCGGCAACAGAAGAAGCAGCAACAACAGCAAGTAGAAGGTATTATCATTTTTAAGAAAAGTTTGTCACATTACATACATACATACATATGCATCCAGGATAAGAAAGGAATTAAATGGAAACAATTGTTTAACAATTAAAAAGAAAAAAAATTAAAAAATTTACAAAAACAGGTAAGCAAAAAAATTTTAGAAAATTATTCTGTCTGGAATAACTTTAAAAATTTGGCAAACATTATTATTATTTTTTTTTTTCAATTTCGAAAATATTTTTAAAAATTTTGCAATTTTTAATTAGTTTTTTTGTTTTTTTATTATTATTCTGCTATATTTTTTTTTTCGTTATTTTTCTTATAGTGTCCTCATCTTTGTCTTATAAGCCGCACTGGGACAGAGAGAGGAAGAGAGAGAGAAAGGCTGAGCACATAACACAAGCGAGCGAACGGGATGCGTAATCACTTGTAAAGTTCCAAACAGAATCCCAAGGTATCACTTAGTCGAAATACTCTGGACTCAAAAACCTTCTTCCTAGTAGAATTTTTTGCCTTATTTTGTAGCTATTTTTATCTGCCTCTCTTGGTAGTTGGTTCCCGCGTCGCCTGTTCTTATTGCAAATGGCATAAACGGCAAAATTGCATGCAACTCCGCACACACAGACGCAGACACAAAAACACAAACACACACACACACACACACACACAAAAATAGAGACACAAAGATAGATGCAAGTTGCAAGACTCTGACCAGGGTCTGTGCTGTTGGTGCCTTCTGCCATCTTCAGCTCTTCTTCGGGCCATGACTGTGTCTTGAGCTTAACTTGGCTGACTGGGTCCCCTCCCCCATCCCTGCACTCTGTGGCATTCCTTTCGCCTGCTGCTACTGCGGATGCTGCTGTGGCTGCGACTCTTGGCCATAAGTCGCCGCTGGAATGTGTCGCCTTGGCCCCGGGTCCCAGCCCAGTCTCCCAGCCCCACAAGACACATGGCAATAGAATTATAGTGAGACCCGGGGCCTGTCTTTTGGTTTATTTTAACTCGAATTTATTGCCCCACCCACCGAATGGGCGGAGGTGGCGGAGGCAAGAGAAAATGCAAATGCAAATGCACTTTTCCCTTGAGAACATCATTCATGCAACGATCTTCCCATCTGCATAGATTCCCCCCCTTCCCCGATCTCTACGATCTTGTCATGGCATCTGCAACAAGATAATTGCAAAGTCGAGTACGAATTTTCCGCAGTGCTCTAATCTTGTGCTACAGTTCACTGGAGCATGCAACATGAAGATGCAACGCCACATTCAGGCATTCAGTTGACCATGAACCGCCGGGGGTCTGAACATTCTTTTTCAGTCGCGCAACCCTTTTGTCCGCTTGGGGCATCCACTTGACATTTTTGTTGGCTGCATTAATTCCAGCCACTCATTGTTGCCTCATTTGACTGTTTGCCACCAACGGCAGCACCACCCTTGACCCAGTGCATTGCATTTCAGGTGCTCAGATTTCGATTTCCATTTGCTGCTGCAGCAAAGCCGAAACCGAAACCGAAGCCCAAGCCCAAGCCCAGGCCCAAAAACCCAAATGCAATGCTCTTCTCATGAAACATTTTCAATAACGAAATTCCAACCAAAAAGGGCCAGCAAGCATCCAGTCGCAGAAAAGGATGCAAAAGGGAGCAAGGGAGAGAGACTGCTGGTGGGGCAGGAAAAAAATAAAACGTGAATCGGAGTCTCGACGCCGTCGCAATTATATTTGGACCGCAAATGAAACAAGTTTGGCAACTTTGCCCAACGACAGGCATTTTGTGGCATCAAGAGAGAGAAACAGAGAGAGAGAGGCAGACAGGAGCAGAAGCAGAAGCAGGAGCCGGAGATGAGGCACTGCAGCGACCACAACAGCTTCATCATCAGCAGCAACAGCAACAGCAGCAGCATTAACAGGCTGAGCCACAGCCACTGCCACTGCCACAGCCACTGCCACTGCCTCTGCCAGAGATTCCGAATTTCAAGAGTCTGAGGTCTGCAGTTTTGAGATTCCGCCAGCAATTCGCTTCGTGCCACCAAGAGTACGTGTGTGTGTGTGTGTGTGTGGGTGCGGCCATATGCAACAGAATAAAAGAAAAGCACACAGGGCGGTTGGGGGGTGCGGTGCGTTGGAGAGCAGGGAAATATATTTTACAATTGCATCAATCGAAGCATCAAGCAATGGCAGTCGACAGGGCAGGCAGCCAGCCAGGGCACGTCGTCCATTAGGTGGAAGTGCTTTTGCTATTATCGCCGGCAAGCGCGACGCTAATGGCGCGCATAAAGCTCGTTATGATTGCCACCAGTCCGAGAAGGGCATCGAGAGAGAGAGAGAGAGGAGTCAAGGAGTCACAGGAGTCACAGGACGTACCCTGGACGTTGTCGCGTAATGAAGCATAATCTCGTTGTAACCACTTACAACCAATAAGGAGCAACAGCAGCAACAACCATGACCAGAAATGCTCGCTAAGCGGATTGGGTCACAGCACGCAATCCTGAAAAGGAGCAGGAAGACGGCAGGCAGGCAGGCATTCAGGAGTCTCCAGGCCAGGCAGGCGACAACTACTTGGCATATCCTGGCACACTGACTGACTGACTGACTGACTGACTGACTGACCCATCCACCCGACCACCCGCCCATCCAACCCTCTTATCGAGTGGCACTTTTTAAGTTTATTTACCTCGCCACTCTTCTGGTACGAGTCCAGAAGTCCCTCCTGGTCTTGTCCCACTCCCTGTTCCTGTCCTGACCCACCTATTGATGTCGCCCTGAGCTTTTCATTAGCGTGATTTGGCCAGAAAGCATTATGTTTGCCACTTGACAGAAGTATTCCATGCCATTCCATTCTTTTGGCTCCGTTCGCTCGTTCGTTCGTTCGTTCGTTCGTTCGTCCATTCGTTCCACTTCTTAAGGATTTTCGTAGGTTTTTCTTCTTTTTTTTTTTTGAGGGCAAGTCCTTCTTGAAGAGGCCTGGCCATCAAAAGGAAACTTGTTATATGCCTAATTTGAGCCAGAAGAGAGATAGAGAGGGGGAGAGCCAGTGCAGCTTGAATGGAGTCGAATGCCTAAGCACATTTCGTTTAGGAGGATTAACCTTTGAAGAGATGTCCTTCAAACAGATGTCACTGATACGGGAAAACGGCTACGGATTTAATGCCCCCAAAAACGTACGTTTAATTCTTTTGTGGTTTGGGCTTGGGCTTGGGCAGGGAATCCCCCAAGAATCCTGCACAAAACATACTTTCTTCAAGGAACATTACACTACACTCAGAGAAAAACAACCAAATTAAATATACGAAAATTAAATAGAATTCGCTTTGATGTAAACTTAAATAAAATAATACAGAAATAAATAATACAAATAAAATTAATTTGTTCATATTCTCTCTAAAAAATAAAACATTTCAAAATAAATATATTAAAATATAATATTAAATTTTCATAAAAATGTACAAATTTATGCGAAGAAAAATTTCCTTTTAAAATTTTCACTCTCAGGGCAACTCAATTGGTTTTTATTTTGAATGCAAAGTTTTAATATTAAATGAATACAATTTGAGGGCTTTTTTCGCTGTGTGTACCTTCATATAAACCCCCCCCTTGTAGTGCCCACCCGCGATAACCGTTTATAATCAAAGCAAATTGTAGTGGTGGCTGCCCTCAAATTGTGGCAAATGCAAAGTGCAACTTCCTGGGGGATTTACTTGCCTAGAACAAAGGAGGACACAATCCTTGCGGCCAAAAAGGGTTTTACAAATTTTAATTTCAATTTAAAAGAAGCAACATCCCAGCCGCCAGCCAGTAGAGAAGCCCCAAAAATGTACTCCAAAGTCGTTGTAGAATATAATTTTGGTAGCTGCAAACACGAGTGGGGGCGCGGGGGCAGGGGCAGGGGCATGCAACAAAGGCAAACGCGGCAACAATGGAAGTAGATAATAAGACGCTCTGTAGCCGGGATTTACCTTTGGCGACCTTCGCGTAGCTGTTTCTGCTGCTTGCTGCTCCTCGACTACTGCTGGCTGATTGGAAGGAATTATATGGCCCAGACAGACGGACGGACGGACAAAGGCTGGTGGCTGCCTCCTTGCGGTTGCACTGCTCAAATTGTGATTTATAGTACTTGCAACAGGCTCCACCACCGCCACAAATTGAGTTTACAGCAGGCACGCTGCAGCGGTTGGGGTGTACGTTTGCTTTTTGTTTGGCTTAAAACGAAACAAACGGCTAATGAGCCGGCAATGTTTCGGGAGCCAAAACTTTGTGAATTTGAATGAAATCAAAAGCAAGAAAGGCTAGAAGAGCCAGCCAAAAGTGGCAGCAACAGAAGCAGCAGCAGCAGCAGCCAAAAGCCAGACACAGACAATGAAAGCGAAGGCCAGCGCCAAGATTTTTGATTTCATGCCAGCAGCGCAGAGTACAGATAATGAGGAGGCTCCACTCCAAAAGAGCCAGGCCAAAATCCTGTTTTGGCCACTGCCAACTGCAATAATTTTTCCTGCTTCCCTGCTTCGTTGTTTCGTTGTTTTTTGTTTAAGCTTTGTCGATGATAGCGCACCATTTAAGGGCCTCAAGGCCAAGGTTTAACGAGCCAACAACAGTCGGAGCCAGAGACAAAAACAGAAACAGAAACTGATCGCAATCGAAGCCAGAAAGAGACCACAGAGAGCGACTTGGCAAACATACACGAGAGACTGAGTGAGAGAGAGAGAGAGAGAGAGCGAGAGAGAGAGCGAGAGGGACAGCGACCAAAGAAGCAACAGGAAGCAGGAGCCGTGCCAACATAGGCACATAGTGGTGTTGTGGCATGCCACAGAGCGCGGCGGAGGTTCCTCTCCATGCATAATAAATGCGCAACTGGTGTGTGCGAGAAGAAACCGGTTTTAGGAAACACGCAGCACGACAGACACGCCGCGAACTGTTATACAACAGGGGCGGAAAAAGCTCCCGCCACAACAGTCTTCGAAAAAAGGATGTGTGGCCCCTACCACAGGGGCAAGCACTGTTAACGCTGGAAAGCTTTCTCCCTGCTGCTGTTAGCCCAACATACCAGTAGGAGAGTGGCGGAGCCGTAGAAGAGTGGTGTCCAATGGGCGAGTGGGGTGGGGGGTGGACTGGCAAAAACGGAGGTGCCACAGCAAAACGCAACAAACTTCCGGCGGCAAATCAGCGCAGCAGACAAGAAGTCAGCAACTGATGCGCAGACTTGCTGGCTGCTTGCAGCATTTGAATGGCCTCACAGGAATGCAGATTCTAATGCAAGACGCACACTCTGGCCGCTGGGAAAATGGAGCTACATACGTCTGGAGCCAAGTGCCAAGAGGCACGGCAAGAAAATGTGGCCAAGAGAGTCTTTTGCCCGTCGCTAGACAAGTCAAACCAGACTCGCGCGAGAGTACATTGACCATTTTGGCCACTGTCTGATGACTGATCCGTTTTGCTGTTGGCCATGTGAAAGAAATTACAACACTTGTCGTCCACATCCACGGCGACGTCCACTGGTCGTTGTCGTTGTCTTTGCCCGTCGCGTAACATTTCTCATGAATTGCAACTAAATTTGTAACAAAAATCGTCAGACAAAAAGCACTGCAAGACACACAGACCCGACCAATGGACGGACGACTGGTTAGACGGGCGTCATCATCATCATCATCATCGACGGCGTCTGATGTGTCTGATGGGAGCAACTCTATGGTGTGGGGTGGATGGAAGTGACTGCGTGGAAAAACATATAGAATTTTTCAGGTTCTTAAAGTGCAATTGCTATGGGTTTTCACTTATTGAATTTGTATGGAAAATCAGTCGTGCAAATTGTGTGTGTTTTGTGGAAGTCAATGGGCTCAGAGTGGAAATGGAGAACATTTTCTGACAAACTTTTTAATTGAATCCAAATTGAATTAATATACAAAAATTAACCGTTTTATCCAAACTGTAGTTATCTTATGTAGGATCTTTAAAATTCTCTTTTGCAGCATTCGCATGTGCAACCCAAATCGAGCATCAAAATCGAGCCAATATTTGGTATAGTTTTCTTTCTCAGATGCTTTTCCAGACCAGATTGAGACAGAGAAGACAGAAAATCCTCTAGAAGTCAAGCAAAAATAGTAACTAAATTTTTTGGAAATTCTGGAAAGCTCGAAATAAATTAAGAAAATGCAGAAATGTTTAATACTTAAAAGAGAGTTACTTTGGAATTATTCTCATTGAAATCAGATACTCCGAATTAATGAAGCGAAAAACAACCCGTCACCTCAAATGGAGAGAACATGAAAAATCTTTCAAGTTCTTTTTAATTTTCAATTAATATTTCTTGCTGAGAGGCCCGAGCCCATAAAACATCGTCCCATTTTAATTTGATACTCGCACATGAAACTTTTCATCATCATAAATAAATTCTCGTTTGCAGTCGTTGCTGGCTGGGGCATGCAGCACACAACTGCCATTGTGCGGAAATCAACGTCACGATCATGGCCACACAACAGTCGTAGACATAGATATAGACAGCGCTGTTGCTGCTGCTGCAGCTGCATTTGCAGTTGGTTTATTGACCCTAATGAAGTCGGCGGCAGCAGCAGCAGCAGCGGCGGCACTCAGCACTCAGCACATTCTCCCAGGCGAGCACATTCTGTGCTGGCTGTGTGGCTAAACAGTCGACGGTCACTGTGCTCCGGCGGGGCGCATTCAAATTTCAAAGTCAAACAATGAGCCATGCAGCCAGGGCCTTGCAAAAATAAATATAAAAAAGTCTAAAGCGCTGCGCCGACGCAACACGTTGGCTGCTTTTGGCCAAGTTCAGACTCAGACTCGGGCAGAAACAAGTCAGCAAAGAGAGGCGGAGAAGGCCTGGCCTGGCCTGGTCTGGCCTGGTCTGGTCTGTCTTTGCCATTCGGAAAGGTATGCTGCTGCCGCTGCCCCAAGCTGCTGCTGTTGCTATTGCGGTTGCAATATAAACCAGTTTGGGGACTGCATTTTTGAGTTCTTGCCTCTTGACTCTTTGGGGGCAGCCACAAAAGCATTTAAGCAAAAGTCATCCTGTGTCTGTGTCTCGCACTCGCACTCGAACTCGAACTCTGTTTGTTCGTTCTCTGTGGTCGATATGAAATTGATGTCGTCCTCCGTTCTGCAGCATTTGCCATTTTGGGAATTTTAATTGAAATGCTTTTTAGTCCAAAAGACAAAAGAGCTGCTGAGCGACTGAGGGCAAGAATCTTTCCAAAAGTATTCAAATTTAATCGCAAATCGGAATATTGAGAGCGGGAATGGGGGAACCATCAACATCTTCATCATCATCATCACAGCCTTTGGTTCTGATGTTCTGACATGCTAATAATAAAGTTGCACGAAAAATACTCCACCAAAAAAAAAAACTTTTCCAGGAAGAAAGCTGTGTGGAAAATCAGCGAAAGTTTTTAGCATAATAAATAAATAAAGGGAAGTGAAATTTTTGGCCAGGACGGCGCGTTCAGCGGGCGCCTAATGAAAATAGATTTCATATTTCAATTTTTTACTTCACTCTCTCTTTTCTTCTGCTTTCATAATCATAAATAATAATTTATCATAATTTTCACTTTTGATTTATACGCCCAAACAAACACAAAATAAAAGCATCTACATATATATATTTATGTCTATATTGTACTTACAAATATCTGGGACACATGTATAAATATCCGAAAGCAGAACTCACCTGGAAAATAAAATGCAAAAACAAACAAAATTTAATCACCATCTTTAAATAAAAGATCAAAATGTAATTTAAATGTAATTTTCGTTTATATGTATGTATGTATGTGTGTATGTGTATAGATTTGTTGCATTAATCGTGTAGAAGGGCGGCAGGGCAAGTGGCACAACAAACAGCCAAGTGGCATCACCCCAAAGCTTCTCAATTATTAATGCGTTTTTGTTCATTGCATACTTTCGGCCTGGCAGCGAGAAATCAACTCTCACACACACACACGCACAAACAAAGGATGTAGACAAACAGAGAGGGGAATACACTGTGATTTACAGTAGGCACAGTCATGGGCATTTTCTTAGAAGCGTTTTTAACTTTATTCCGCAAATTTTACACATGGAATGACCATTGACTCTAGAAAAAAAGAACGGCAGATGGCCAAATCGACTCCAAGCCGAAGGTTGTAATGCGTAGATCCAATACAGAAACGTAACCGACCGGGGTGAGCTGCCAAAATATTTCTTAGATTATTTTTTAAGACAGCTAAAACAGTGTCTTGTTTCCTATTTAAGAGGCTCTTTCTCTCCATCGTTTCTATTCACCTGCCCTCACACTGTTTTTGAGCATTATTTTCACTTTATTTTTTTGTATGCCACTACGCAACGGTCTCTATTTATAACTGCCACACTTAGTTGATTCGTTGGCGTTGTCTCTTATCCACTTGCCACTTGGCATGAGTTTCACATTTCAATTTGGTTTCCCCCCACCCCTCACCCACACATCCAACCGACATCTACCCCACTTCCAACGCACAGCACATCCTCCCTCCTAGCCCACTCTATACCTCTCCTACCGCAGCACCCCCTGCAGCAGCCTAATGTCTTGGGTGTTTTAGCAAACAAATTACTTTTAATTTTCAGTGACTTTGATTTTTGGCAATGTTGCTGCTGTTGCTGCTGCTGCTGCTGCTGGCTGTTGCCCCATCCACCAATGCTACTTCCCCACCCTCAAGTCATCTGTCTCTGTTGCTCTGACTAGGCATCTTCATTATCATTGGGGGTTTTTAGTGATATACCTTCTTGTGTCGCCGTCTTTCTTTTTTATTTTACTTGTCATTTTTTGGGCTTTGATTTTTTGTGTGTTTTATTTTCTTCTTTGTTTGTCAGGACACATGGACACGTGTGTGTGTGTGTGTGTGTGTGCAGAAAGAAGAAGAAAAATATGGTGGAGGGGGAGGGGGTTGGAAAAAGTGACTTTTGAGTGACAAATTGTTTTCAAATTTCGAAATGGGAGTGGCAATGGAATTGGGACGGGGGTGCTGGGTGCTGGGTGCTGCTGCTTATTTGTGTTAATGGCATAAATTTGCATAAAAGCATTAACTGTTTATTTGCTTTACCGCTTGTCAGGCTTTCCCTCTCTCACCTCTCTCTCTCTCTCTCTCTTGCTATCTCTTTCTGGCTTTTACCACCCCTTTGTGCAAATTTGCAAATTGGCCAAAAATAAAAGAGAAAAGCAGAAGCCTTCAAGGAAAAAGCAGAAGAACTGCAAGAACCAAAAATTCAAATCACATTTCTTGACTCTCATTCTTTTGTGCCCGTCCCTTTTTGGCCACACACACACTCGTATACTCGTATGAGCATCCTTGAATCCTTCTGTGGCAGATTTGAGGGTGAGAGAGAGAGGGAGGCAGAGTCGTTCAGGAAAGGTGCGAGTCGGTTTATTGAGTGGATTTCTGCCCTTGGCCCCTCGGGGTACCCAAATGTAATTTTGTACTTGTATTTATTTATTAAAGGGGCTGGCCCCTTCCCAAAAACGAAACAAAAACAGGGAGAAAAACAGCCCACTGATTGAATCGTGACAAACTTCTCATCCCTGGCCCCCGCCTCCCATACACACACTTTTTTCTTTCATTGCAGAGAATGCAAATTAAAATGAAGAAGCACAAAAGGAGGGTAGAACAAAGCACAAAACACACACAGATACAAAACACACACACACACACATGCATAAAGAATTACCACTAATAGCCCTGTAGGCTGATGGTTTGGGTGGAAAATACGCCCCACTCATTTGCCCATAAAAATTGGAAAATCTCATGACAAAATGCCATAAAAATTGCAGGAAAATCGCATCAAAAGGCAACGGTGGGGGGAGTGAGAGAATTGTGAGCATAAATAATTGAAAAACAATTCAAATGGCCAAAGGCAGGCAGCAAGAAGGCTTAGAAAGGACAGGCTTAAAAGGCTTGCACGCAATGCATATACATATCTGACTGAGCGGTGGCTAAGAGCCAATGATGAGCATTAAAACAGCTTAAAGGCCCCCGTAATATGTTGTGGCCTGAAATTACAACAGACTTTTCTGAGAGCAGCAAAAAAAATATATTAAAAAAGAGAGAGCTCAAACAAAAATTGGCAGGCAGGCGGGCGCGCAACAACTTTTACTCTGGCTTCTTAATTATATGCAAAGGAAATGTTGAACGAGGCCGCGAAAAGGCTTACAACAGAATACGAAGAGGCAGGCCTACGTCTCAGCTACAGTCTGGGGCGGCACAGTCAAGGCACGAAAGGGACCCGGGGCCTAAGCCCCAGTAGCGTGAGGCCTTTGTTGGCTTTTATCATTAAAGAGACTTGAACAAAAAAATTAACAGCCGAACAGCCAGCCAGTACCCAGGACCCGAGAGGAGGAGTGGGAGCGGATACGACGGGCACACCAAAGGGAACTGGGGAATTTTCACACTTTTCGTTGCAGCAGCCAGCAGCAGCCAAGCAAGCAACTTTCCTTCACATTTCCAGGGATAAAGTTTTTCTTTTGACTCGATCCGACAGCGTCATCATCGCTTGCTCCTCTCTCTCTCTCTATCTCTCTCGCTTGGCTTTTTCTCTCATGAGAAATGCATGAATATCAAATTAGGTCGAGAAGTGTTAATTTCATGACACTGCCCCCACCCGGTCCCAACCCTGGCGACCCCTCTGTGCCACACTTTTTCGCGTTGCATTTAAAGCGAATTTCGTTTAAACAAATTACAGACTGTGACTGTGACCCGCTGGCTGCACTGCATGGCAACAACCAATTGATTTTTATGTGCAAAACACACACACAAATACACACAAATTTTTGCAATTGCATTTGCCACCCACCTATACACTCGCTCACACACACACACACATAACCATCATCATCATAAATCCCGCGCTTCGAATGTCATCGAAAATTATCGCCCTGCCAACGAAATACGTTGAGTAATTGACAGCTCAATAGCGTTTGACTAGACGTTTAGCACAATGATTGGCCAATTATCGGTTAACGGTTAACGCGGCTATAACCGGCGGATAAATCAAACTAAAGCGAAGCGAAGGCTGCCATTCAAATTAAACAAATAAACAGTAATCAATATTCTGGAGCGAAGAAGGTGATTTGGGTTCGAGTTCAAAAGGTTGAAGTATCATTTCTGGTACTTCAAATCATTTCGGATCATTCTATTCATTTATAATCATTTTTGATATCTCGAAATATGTATTTCGGTTTATTTAAATCGTTTCGAATTTTTCCAATCACTTGAAACAAATTTAAATTATTTTTAATTAAGTGTAGATGGGTTGAAACATTTTTGATATAAATCTATTTAGAATTTCAGTGTCAAAAATCTCTCGAATCGCTCATAGTTAATAAGCTCCGTTTATGGCACTCAAAAGAAATGTCTCCGTTCGACTATGGGTAATTTATACAGCTTAACATTCGAGTAATGCGCAGAAAATCATCAAAAAGTGGTTTCTCGATCAATGCAATTGATTCAATTCTATGCAATCATTTTCAAGCAGTCTCTTTATAGCATTTCTTAGTCAGAATTTCAATGAAAAGTAACTAAATCTTAACAGAGTTCTTCTTCCAAAGAGCTTAGCATGCTCAATTACTCTTGTGCATTAGAGATTAGATCAAATACACTGTCAGCTCGCCCATACAACCTCTCTGCCATGAGAGGCTGAATGGTGTGCGTGACTGCCAGCCAGCCAGCCAACCAGCCAAACATTTACATACAGTCGGTGTACAGTCAGTCCCTTAACGGCACGAAGGTTAAATGTGCCATATAATTTGTTACTTTTTTGCATATGTTGATGCCATTAGGTGGAGACGCCACAGCAGTAGAAGCAGCAGCAGCAGCAACAGGAGCTGCTAATGCAAATCCCACGTGGCTGACTGGCTGCTGCTGGGTTGCCTCCCTGTCGCTGTCGTGTATTTATTTTGGAGATTTTTGTAAACTTGTCGACCCCACTATGTGGCATACCTCTCATCCTTATCCACATTCACATCCACATCCTTCTCCCGACCGTTATCCGATCCCACTTCAGCGCTTGTGCGTGCGTCTTTTTGCTGCAGTGTCTGCTGCTGCTGCTGTTGTTGTCACGTGTGAAGTGCCATCGAGTGACACAAATGAAGTGGCTGCTATTAGCTTTAAAGCGCACAGACAACGCTGATGCCACATACACATTCTTGGCCACATACCCTTGAAAAAGTAAGGGACAACTTTGTGGGTGTTTCGTGTGGAAAACTATCTCATTTCTGCTTAAAGTTGACAGCGCATCTACGCGTTGCGTTGCGTTGCCCTTCGTCATCCCTTTGCCTTTTATGTGAGCAAATTAACTTATCTGATCCATCAAGGATGCTGCTGCCACTGCCACTGCCATTGCCACGATGCTGCCACTGCTGCTGCTGCTACTGCTGCTGCTGCTGCATAATTTAGCAACATTTTTTCTGCCACTTTCATTCAATTTGCACCCAACAAATCTTTTGGCTCTCATTGAGGTTTCTCGTCTCTGTTTCAACTTGGTTTTTGGCCTTTATCTTTCTTTGGCTCTGTCTCTGGCTCTGAATCTGACTCTGAATCTGTTTTCCTTCTTGGTTTCCCTACTTGGCTCTGTCTATGGCTCGGTGGAAAAAGGGGCTAACTCTTCTGCTTTCGACACCATGAAAAATTCACTCAAATTGTAATTTACTTGCATTTGCTCCCAGCAACCTTTTACCCTCCTCCTGCCTTCCTTTCAACTTGAGCTTTCGCTTTTGCCTCTTTGCCACTGCCGCTCTATCTGTGTGTGTGTGTGTATGTGTGTCTGTTTTTGTTGTCCCCCTCCAGACAAATCTGTTCTGTTGTCTGCCACATTGTGCTCTGGCACTGGCTCTGGCTCTGCTGTCTTGCTTAAAAATTCCTTTTGAGAAATTGAATCCCTGGCATGCTGGACCAACACGAATCCCGGCAATCCTCCTCATGTTTGTTTATCTGTGTGTGCGTGTGCGTTCGTGCATTTGTCTCTCTGTGTCCTGGTGCTGTAGGCACCAATGGGATTTCTGCTGCTGCTGCTTATCTCATTTTAAGCATATTTTATCAAAAAAAAATATATATATGTATGTATATACATTCGTACTTATACTTGTTCTCTTATATATTTTACGCTCTGTGGGTGGGTAAAGTCGTCACATTCCTACACTAATTTCGGGCGCTTGACTTGACGGCTTGATTGACTGGAAATGGGGAACCTCCTTTGGGGGCAAAGTACATCAAAAAGGTGATTATTTGGTGCTTTCACTTTAAGTCAAATATCTGTCACGAGGTGGTATAAGGTGTTCTTTGAAGTTTAAAATAAAAACAAAAAAATTTAATCCTTTTTCAGAAAAAGTGTTGCATACTTTGGGGTGGTGCTGCTGCTGCCATAGCATCTCTAAAATCCGCTTAAAACTAGTTTGTTTGAGTCGTCGAAAGTCAACTTTGGTCACAAACACACACACACACAAACTGCAGCTTCTTTTCAGTGTATGTGTGTGTGTGTGTGTAAGTCACTTAAGCGCACAATATGTCAGCCATTTGACCAATTAAAAGTTTTAGCCCTAATACGCTTCATTTGATAAAGTTACGCACACACACACACACACACACAAAAAGAGTGGGAGAGAGAGTGAGAAAAAAAACCTATAGAGAATGAGAAATGGGGAAAGATGATAGAGAGTGAAATGGGGACTAAGACCTGAGTGCATCAATAGAGGAATTAAAAGGCGAAAGAACAACTTTGTGGAATATAAAAAACAGCAGAACAAGAAGTTGAAATCTTTTGAAAACCGAGGCTAGAGATACCCTATTTATTCTGTTTCTATAAGTTACTTCTGACTGACAATATCAAAAGAGTCTAGACATAAAATACGGTTGCTCTAGCTCTAAAAATTGACGTGTGTTTTGCCCCCGGTCGGTTTTACTTTTTCTCCTGGTAAACGCACGTAACACCTGTAAAAATCCTAATACCTCCCCACTCTAGAAAGGGTATACCAATATCAAGCGAGAGAGCAGAGAAGCGGAGCGGGGAAAAAGGAGAATTCTGTTCGAGAATAAAAAGTTTTCAAAGCCAAAGGCAAAGGCAGCAGCGGTACAACTTTTGTTGCTTATTGAAATTTATTGAGATTTATACATAATCTGTTCCCAGAGCAAAGCAAACTTTTGTGCCAGCTGTCAATCACAGTGCAGCAAAACCCCTGCTCCGCCCCCCCCCCAATCTATGGCTTCTGGACCGGGCGAGGGGGAGGCCTTTCATCCTCCAGTGACCAATAAAAACGACAGGCGCAACAGAAAAAAAAAAGACGAGAAAAAAACATTTGACGAAACGTCGTCGAGGTCGTCATCTGTCCAGGAAATAAGCGCCAATTATGCCACCAGCAAATGCGTTCGTCCGGGACACACTCCACCGTCCACCCGCCAGGGGGAATAGGACGCACAGGTTCAGTTCGGTTCAGTTCGGTTCGGTTCCAGCCCCAGCCCCAGCAGGAAGCCATCAGCTGGATGGCCAGTTAGCGCCACCAGAATTCATTTCGTTTCGCTTCTTCCAATTTCAATTTCAATTTGTCCGCTGCACAGCCGAACCAGTCCATGTCCTTGGAGCATCGAAGAAGGGGGAAGGGAAACCCCCCCCCCCGTCTTAGCCTTAACTATAGCTTTAGCCTTGGCCTGGCCTGGCTTGGACTGGCTTCTTTGGCTGTTGTCTCAAAAGCGTTTGAGGCGGAGATTTCCACGGTGGCTGTTGCTGTTGCCGATGCCGTGGAATATCTGCTTGACCAAGCGCACACACAGAGACAGGCCAGCGATGAGAGCAGGACATCCCCCCCTCACCCAAAACCCATGCCCCAATCGACCCCACCCCACACCTCAGGTCTGCAAGGAGTCTCTGGGGGTGGGATGGAGGACGTTTGGGTGGGATGGTTCGCTGTAACATTTTGTACGCACTTCCGTTCGGGGCTCGTAAAGGGATTTTCCTGTATCTTGCATCCGGCCTGCTGCTGCTGTTTCTGCTCCTTCTGATGCTGATGCTGCTGCTG
This sequence comes from Drosophila subsilvestris, assembly GCA_035043285.1. NCBI lineage: Eukaryota > Metazoa > Arthropoda > Insecta > Diptera > Drosophilidae > Drosophila > Drosophila subsilvestris. Next base: position 12,244,217 of record JAWNNB010001746.1, read on the forward strand.
CCCCTTGGCTTACTCTTGCCGACTGCCGACTGCCGCCTGTCATCTTGCGCCAATGGGTCATCCATCTCCCATTTCATCCTCGGTTCTTGGTTCGGTCCGCAGGCCGCAAATGTTTTATTTATATGTGGACAACGACGACGACGTTGGCGGCAAACTTTTACTTAAATATGCGTGGAGGGCAGGAGGCGGGCATCTCTGGCATCTGCTCAGGTGTGTCTCTGCCACCCCACTCCCCCTGCCAACCATATGTGATTTCAGGCCGTGTCTCCAGCCTTTGATTGAGTGGTGCGGCTCTGCCCAAATCCGCAAAATAGATTTCCCAATTGACACATTTTTATCTTATTTCTTTTTTGTTTTCTTTACTTTGGATTTGTATTTGTATCTTTTTCTCCTGTTGCAAGTACGTGGAGGGCCTGGTTAATAAGATTTTAATATTTATGCGGCTGTACACTCAAAAAAAAAATGGCATAGAAAAAAGAAGTACAGCCATCATTAACTTTAAATTAAGTTCATTTTAAATATTAATATATTTAAACATTTCATTAAACAAAATTTAAGTTTTTTTTAACATTTAACATTTAATTAAAATATTAAACACAATAAATTAAAATTGTATAATACATTTTTAGGAAATATATTTAATCAAAAAATGAATTATATTTATTTGTTTATTTAAATATGGAATTTATTTAAATGAAATGTAAAATATGTTTGTTTAAAAAATAAAAATAAAATTTTCACTGCCGGAATCAAATCTATTGATATACTTTTTCAATTTTATGTGTATATATATTAAAATTTAGCTGAATCTCTGTACTTTTTGGCTGTGGGTGAAATTCGGAAATGCTTGTCATAAATAAAAATTAATTAAATTTAATTTGAAAATGCCTTTATTAATTCTTAAAGAAGTGAGGACACTCGAGGATAATAGGGTGTCTCTGCCTCTCTCTCCGATGCCTTCAACTTTTTTACTTTATTTGCTTTGTTGATTGTCAACATCAATTATTTAACTTTTGGTCGAGGCCTAAACACGAACTCCTTGGCATCCCCGTTTGCATTCTGATCCCAGTCGCGTCCTGGGTCTATTTAAAAACAGTCAAATAAGCGCACATAAAACTTATCACGCCTGAATTTGTCAGCACAAAAGCCAACGCAGGAACTCCCGAAAAAGCAACCCTTTTTTTCTTCTTTTTTCTGTCCTTCGTTTTGCTTTTCCTTTCTTTCATTTTTGTTGGCCCTCCCAGTTAGTTGGAAAATTTGTCGCGGCTTCGGCCGCTTCGCACTTCATTTTGTGTGTTGTCTTGTTGAATGCTAAATGCAAATGCTTTGCATACTTTATGGCATTTTCCTACGCTTTTTTCACACTTTTTTAGGCACACGCAATGCGAGTGGGTTAAGAAGAGCCTTGGGTGTGCTGAGAGCCAGGCCAGGGTGGTTTCGGTGGTTTTTCAATGTTAAGACACTTAAGACAAATTGCAAAACGGGAGCCCGCAACAAAGAGTTGGAAATAGGCAAAAACGTGCACCCTTCAACCTCTCAAGACCGTTTCCACCCCTCCCTCACTCATTTCCTATTGCCATTCAAAAGTTCATATACAATAAGCAATAAGAATGATGCCAGAGAGATTTTCCTTTTCCCCTTTCGCGAGTCTGCTTTCTGCCGTGGAAAAGTTTCCACAGAAAACTCCAAATTTTTTTCCGCCGCTTGCCCTCTTGAGAGAGCCCGTCAAGTATTTCACGCCGATTTCTGGCACTGATTTTTTACAAAAAAAAAAAAAATAATAATAATAATAATCCCTATTCCTATTTGCATTTCTGCCAGAGACAGCGAGAGAATGTTGCTTGAGGGCAAAGTTATTTTCTTTTGAATATTATGGTTAATTTTCTGCGGCTGCTCGAGTACTCGAGTGGAGCGCGCGCGCTGCTGAGCCAGGGCAAAACTTTTTTACAAGCGTTTTGAGTAATTAAGCAATTATATAATCGTTGCGCCACATCAAGTATGCGCCATGTGTGGCTGGTATGTGGCTTGGATGTAAATATTACCAATTTCTACTGGGGGGTCGGGTCTACGGTGGGAGCCTGAGCCTGAGAAGCCGCCTGAACCATGCATAATGCCACTTTATGGCCAAATGGCAAAACTCTCAATGCTGCAATAATCCTCTTGCTCTCTGCCACATGTGTGTATGAATGTGTGTGTGTGTGTCGGAGCGTAGCAAATGGCTGTCATGCGGTTTTATTAGAAATTGTTATCGCAGCGCCTGTTGCTGCCACGGCCACTCCTGCTGCTGCTGCTGCTGCTGCTTCTGCTGCTTCTGCTGCACTCTGTGGCTGCATCGATCCATGGCGCTTAAGTTTTGATTTTTATCTGCCCCTAGGGGTGGCGCCTCTTTGTGCTTAGAGAGGCTCTGTGCCTGGCTTATTGCTCCATTTGCTATTCGCTCTCGATGGCTTGGGCGTGGGTGTGGGTGGGGGCTGAGACTTTAGCCCACAAGTGCTTTGTTATCTGTGGAATTAAAAAACGTCGCACATATTGCTGCCAGAACGAGATGGTGCCGCCTGCCATCGTTCCCGTTCCCGTTCCCGCTGCTGATGCTGCTTCTACTTTGAGTGCACTTTTAGTGTCATAAATCAGAAATTGTGACCCGCTGTTGCAAGTAGCCGCCGTGGAGGCTTTGTGTCTCCCCCCCTGCACGTTTTTACGAGTATTATTGCAATGTAAATACAAATTTATATTGGCATCGTAAAGGTACAAAAAATCCTTTGCCGCCAGCCGCCAACTTCCTTAAGTGCACACAAACACACACACACACACACACGCATTTACGGCATTTACACACACAAATACACACAGAGCGAGCACCCACATATGGGGCAACTGCCCCCCTACCACCTGCCACCCACCAAATGCGCCGTTCAAAGGGCAACCAATCGCATATCCAATGTCAATATTTGTATTTGCTTTCTATGCGAATGCGAATCCTGGGTCGGACAACTCTTATTGTCGTTGCTTTTGCTTTAGAGAGTATTTCCTTTTTTATGATTTTGAGTTTTATGTTTCGTATTACCGCGGAGTGTAAAGCCCAAAGGGTGGGGTGGGGTGGAGGTGGGTGATGAGACAAGCAATGGTTAGGGCAGGGGGTAGAACACAGTGGAATGAAATGCCTGAAGGTGAGTCAGAATTACTGCAGGTATTGGACTACTGATTGCACAGCGAATTCTCATTAGAGGAATGCAATTTTTACACTACAAAAAATAACAACAAAATTAAGCAAATGAAATGTCCTTGCGGGTTAATTGTTCTGTGCCACTGTGCCACACACACACACACACACCCATCTTGTTGCACCATGCTCCACTGCATTATTACTTTCGCTATTAATTTTATTGTTGTGGCTACACTTTGATGTCATTTAACCATCATTCAGTCTCGGTCCCAGCCGCTCCATGGCTCCATAAGCCTTTATGCGCCACAAGATTAGATTTGCGGGCTAGCTTATTCCAGAGGCAGGGGACAACTCGTAAGGATAACTAGTTCAATCAGCGGCTGGGAATGGCCATAACCACAGAGCCCTCTACACAGAGACACGCAGAGAGTCCTGCAGTCCTGGCGACATAAGAAGCGCATTAACTATTCGACGCGCCATAAAAATTATGATTCCTTGGCCTACTTTTGAGGCCTGCCACTCCACCAGAGGCATACATATTATATCCCACCAACGCACGTATTTCGAGTAAACATTTTATGTCTGCGCGCCGGTGCTGAGACACCTTCGATGCGTAATAAAGAGAATTCTAAAGACGGCTCTACACACACACACACACACACACACACAGAGAGCGAAAAAAGCATAAACCAAAATAATAATTACCCAAAGCTTTGTGCGGTGTCCCTGACAGGAAGAGCCGCCCATCCCCTGTCTCCAGTCTACTACCCATCCTCCCCGCTTCCAGCGAAGGAGCAGAGCAACACATGGAAATTTATTGATGCCTAGGAAGGCTCTCGGCTCCACACACCACTTGAAGGCGAGCTCGTGTCGAGCCTTAGAGGCCATAAAAAGTTCACATAATAATGTCAAATGAGTTACAACAAAAGCCATGCCGAAGATAGGACAGGGCACGAGGAGGAGGACCTGGGCGTCGATTTTTGTGCAGGGCACACGGACCAGCACCCCTTTCTCGCGCTGATGACTGTATTAGGGATGGCAGCCCTTGCGGTCGTTTGCCGTTTTTATTACAAATTTATAGGCACACATGCAAATAAATCGCAGGAGTCGAAAGCCTGAGCAACAGTGGGCTTTTTGTCTCAAGGTGGGCGACACACCTACGTGGTGGCAGCAAAGGTTGGAGGGTGGAATGTGCAGCACCCCGCAAAAAAACTTTACCACTCAGCGCTCTGTCTGACTGTCTGGCACTTTTCCTGCCTCCCTCCCTTTAGTTTCGCTTTCAATTGGAAACTTTTTGCAAATTTCATAATGCTTATTTGGGCAGTCAGGCGGGACCCGACGGACACTGTGTTTGTCCTGGCCCAACACTTTTGCTTGCCGAAAAGTTTCAGCTACATTCCTCTCTCCCAGTCTCCCAGTGTGTTTGTCTTTCTGTCTGTGGGTCTGTGTGTTTATCTTTCAGTTTGGTCAACAAGTTTTCCTTCGTTTTTTGGCGTGCGCGCAGCGCACACACCTGGCGACCAAACTCTCTCATCGACAACAAAGGCACTGGCAAGGCAGGCAGGCACACAGACAGACAGAAAGTGGCAGATATCTGGAGAGTGTCCCCCCCCCACCCCACCCGAATGACAACATTTAAGTCCGACTAATGCATGTGTCCGTTTGTGTTTGTTCTGTCCACATGTCCCTCTGTCGACAAGCTCTTCGTTGCCAGGGTTGCCAGAGCAAGAGAAAGCAATCTTTCTGCCGCACATGGCGTGAAAATCGCGAGAATAAATATTGAACTGTAAAGCCAAAGTCAACAACAAAATGTTCTGTTGCCCCAAAGGATGTGAATGTGTGTGTATGTTGCCGTCTTGGTCGCTACCTTCCGGGCCCTGTTGTTAGGGTTAAAGCCGATTTGCTTTTCTCTGCACGCAGCTGTGACGCTGTGACTGCTCCTGTCGTCTCCGCCCTCTCTCTCTCTTTACTTTCTTTCTCTTTACTTTCTTTACTTTTTAAGACCACAATAATTGGCTTGTTTGCACTGAGGCTTTAAGTTTTCTTTTAGCATCAATAAGCAGGATAATAATCGTTAGATATTAAAATTAATTTTTATCAATATTAAATTTTATAAATAACATTTACAATTATTTTGTTTTAATTTAAAGCGTTGATAAAATTCCCATATAAAAATTATTCTAAAAATGGGAGCCAATAATGTTGTGCAATTAAATTTAAATTCCTAATATGAAACTAAAAAAAAGGAAATTTTCCACAAATTTCTGCTAAAAATATCCTTAAGGTTTAACGCGTCGTAGTCTGATATCCCAAACAACTCGCAATGCGATCCAGTTGAATGGTTGAAATATTAAAATCTAAATTGTAATTTTTAAAGTAAACCAAGTTCCCAACTAATCAGCGAAAAGTTTTACACTTTTCCTCAGTTTTTTTTTTTCTTTTCTTTTAAGAGTTCTGTGTTGTAGAAAAATTGTCATACACAATAAAAGTTTTCTTAAGTTTTGCAAACTTGAAAAACTATCTAATTGGAAAGGCAATTTAAGGGATTGCTCGAGGGCTGGCTTAAAGAAATTTCCAACGTTTGAAATATTTCTAGAAGAAACGTACGCTGAACGTTTCGGCAAATATTAATGAAAGACTTTTCCTTTCAAAAGCAATACATTTTCCAAGTAGTTTTCATCCCCCCATAGTGTGTGTGTGTGTGTTTTTTTTTGCTGCTCCCAAATCAGTTTCCTCATGGGTTTCGTTTCGTTTTCGTTTCATCTTGTGAAATGTTCCATCTTGTGAAATTTTAACGAGACACCTGGGAATTGCATCATTTCGTGTAATTTCTTGCGTTCGGCGACACACACGGAGAGAGCCCAGCCAGCCCATTGTGTTGTCCTTGTTGTCCTTTTGTGCCCAACTATAATAAATAATGCTTGGCGCCACTCCACTCCACTCCATTCCGCTCTGTCACAATGTGTCTCAAACACACATATCGTTCGTCCCACGTCCAAGACAAAAATAGTAAACCAAATGTAAAGCATTCAAGAAACAAGCAACAAGGACGCTGGAGGACAACAAATACTATAAGATAGTCCTTCAAGAAGCGTTGGGGCGTTCCGCAATGCCTTAATTGAAATTAATGTGTATCCCTTTTCGATTTCTACACAGGGCTCTTGTTCCGCTGTCTATCCGTTAAGTCTGTCTGTCTGCTAAGTCTGTCTGTCTGTTGTGGATAGTTTTCCTTGATGTCCTTGCCATGTTCTCGGCTGCTTCTGTTGCTGCTGCCCCATGCCAAGAATTGACTTATGCCAAGAAGCAACAAGCAGCTTGTTAACTGTTTGTGTTTGGCCCACTCTTGGCCCGCTTAGCTCCTTCAGTTTGCTTTCCTTTCGTACCCTTGAAGTGGATACTTTGAATGAGAGATAATTTTGGGCAATGGCAAGAGAGAAAGTATTCCCTAATTTTGTGAGATTTTCGCCTTGAAACTTTTCCCTTTAGAAATCTGAGCGGATTGCTATTAAATTCCTTTCATTCCATTATAATTCCTATAATTTGAAGGGTATCTGTGGCATCGGTCTACCACAGCTAGCCATTCCTTTCGTTACGTTTCGAATTTCTCCTTTCTTTTGTGTGGGTTGCGTGCCACAATAGTTTGGACACGCACAAAAGCATGCTACATATAATATTTCTCGTTTAACGATTGTTTTGTGTTCGCTGGCGGCCGTAAACGGGGGAATAATTAGCCTCTGGTTGGCCCTTTGTTGTTGCTGTTGCTGCTGCTGCTGCTGCTGCTGCTGCTGTTGTTTCCTAATGGCTCGACGCAATTTTGATTTTAAAAGATGAGATGCGTGTGCCTAATGTGTGTGTGTGTGGCAAAAGTCCTTTGGTATCCTTGAGCAAATTACCCATACCTTTCACGTCTCGCATTGGCAGGACTGTGCCATTCTCTGCTCGCGCAATTCTACTTAATAACTATAATTTTTAACGCTTGTTAGGGAGCCACGAACAAAGCCAGGAATCAAATCAGTCGAGAGGGGACACACAACAAAAGGCACTGTATGTATGAATGTCCTTGTCTGGGGTGGCGGCTTTGGCTTACTCTGGTGCGCTCTCTGCTGTGTGCTTAATGTGCATTGCGGCGGCACGGATATTCGGTCATGGGATCCCGCGTAGCTTATGCTTTTCTTTTAATTTCTTGAAAAGGTTTTTGCTCTGCCCGTTTTCTTGTTCACAAAGAACAAATATTGAGTGGAATGAGACGAACACGAGACGTAGAGAACTACTTGGTTTTCCCTTCTCGCTTGTTTTTGCCTTCTTTTAATATGAATTACAATAATAAAGAATGGAGGAAAAGCGAACGCATATCAAAAGTTGAGGCAACAGCAACGGCAGCGAAATAAAATCATAAAAATTACAAAAGGTGTAGCAGCTGAGGAGGAGCAGGGAGCAGGGAGCAGGAAAAAAACACCCGAGATCTTTTCGGAGCACGAAATGCGTTCAAGAAAAATCACCGTAATAAAGCCAAGCCGTCGGGGGGTGTCTGTGTCTTGCAAATAAAACAATTTGAGTGGAAATAAAAAATAAAACAACCTGTGTGGGTGGCAAGGGGGAAATGAGCGCTTAACACAACGCCCGAAAAACGACCGAATGTAACTGAAACGCAATCCTTTGTGAGAGAGGACAACAGCAACAGCAGCAGCAGCAGCCATCCTCAGACAGACAAACATTTCTTGGCAAACAATGCGTTGTCCTGTGTCTTCCCCGGAGTGAAGCGCAACTTAAATTATTAATAAGTAGCATAAGAAAAACAAATGCGAATGTATGCGAAGCAGCTTCTGATGGGAAACGTCTGAGCTGATGGAGAGAGGAAGTCTGAGAAGAAGACAGAAGATAAAGGTAGTCCAGCAGGCGGCTACAGACACAGTCCAAGGCAACGAATCATCCGCAAAGATGGTTGAAACGGAAGCATCTCTGTCCCTGGCCACAGACTGCGGGGTGCAACGCACGGGATAGTTGCTGCTGTTGCTGTTGCCAGGAGGATTGGTGTTGGGGGTGACCTCATCATCACCCTTCCCATCCGGGCAAAGGGAATAGTAGAGCACACCTGAGTGGCCTGCTGGACAGGCGGATGGTGGATGCTGGATGGCGGAAGTCCTTAAGCTCGAAGCCTTTGAACCAAGTCCATGTCCGCCTCAAGCGTTGTTTTTACCGCTGTAAACTACAGCAAAATCCTTGGAATAAGACGGATTACCATCGGAATCTAAATTCTTATTTGTTTGTGACGAAACTGTAAATAAAACAGATTTGGTTGCTACAGATCTACAGTGTGGGTACAAGTAGGTAAAGCAGATTGAACAGCGGTAAAACTATTGATAGAATCCATCATAGATTGAGGAGCTTTTATGGTCCCTGAATTATGATTAAATGCCGAGAATATCCAACGCACGGATCGTATTAGAGCACCTAATTTACATTCAATAGAAGTCATAGAACGAGTGAACGAGCAGGAGCGTGGCTTGTGAAATAAAATGATGCTCGGGGGACAGAAACCAATAAAAAATTTAAACTCCACTGCACTCGCATTGTTGTTGTTATTGCTGAGAGAACTATACAAATAATTGCTGAGAGAGCAAGAGATGCAGTAATAGCTGGAGCATTTATTTTGTAAGAGAAACAGAGCTTATTCGATGAAGATCAAAAGACAAGACAACTGCTACTGCGACTTCACTGCTGGGTCGAAGCGAATAACAACACAAATGCATGAACAGGAGCCAAAGGGTGTGCATTACATACATACAGTCATATGTTAATATGTATGTATTACATGCATACATCATACATATGTAAAATACTCTTAAATTGTGCATTTAACGTCACACACAATTCTCACTACATTTTCTTCTACATTTATTTTTGTTGTTCTGCAGGTAAAAACACCTGTAAAACATTTATCGACTAAATGTGGCAGCATCAACTAAATTAAATTCTTAAAAACTCCAACAGCCAAACACACCCAACCCACCTGCCGACGACTGGCTACCTCCATAAAATGTCGATATATTTTTTTTTTTGTTCATTGTCTTCTATGTTTCTTTTGTTATTAAATATTATTTGGCCGGCTCACCTTTACACGGTCAATTTTTAAGCGTCGTTTTTTTTATGGCCTAAGAAGACACTGTCCCGGCGGATGGACACGCCCGCCGCATCCACCCATGGGCATCCCTTTCCGCACAGTCCGTGCGCCACTGCCCCATGATTTATGCCGCGCGGTCAAGTGTAAGGGGTTCCACCGTTGGGGGCAGGAAATTGGGTTTAACAGCAGTCAGAGGGTGCGGGGAATGAGGTCCTTCCTGGCAGCTCGTTTAATTTCAGCCCATTTTTTGTTGTCTGCCGTTTTTATTATTAAATATACTTTTTCTCTCTGTCTCTCTCCCTCCGTCCCTCTTTTTTGTTTGTTGCTTTTTTATGAACTGGTTATCACTTTGCATGGCAGCAGCAGCAACAGTGCCCGCCCCCGCATCCGTGGACTACTTTGCGTGCTGTGATTTGCCTTAATTAGTCGCGTCGGCAGATCACGGATATACCACCCCCAAGAACCGATTTGTGTTGGGTTCATAATTGTGGGAGGAGTGCCTGTCACCGCTTAAGCTCTGGCAGTGGCACTGTCATTTTTTTCCCCACATAAATCACAATTTATTGGCCGCTCATTAACCCTTCAACTGATGGATAATAAAATTTACAAAAAAAAAAATATATATATACATACATAGTTATAAATTTCATATTAATTGCAGTTCGATGGGGCGGAATTAATTGTTTGTTGAAAATTTGTGGTCGCATTCCAACCTTAATTATTTGTAAATTTGTTTGCATTCTTTATTGAAATGTTGCACAAATTGTTGTGTGACAAATGTCAGCAGCTTTTTACTGGTGGAGGGGAAAAATGCATTCCACAAAATGTGGTTTCACAGTGAACGCAATAAGTTAACGCCTGTCATGACACAAAGTAAAATTTTTGTTGAGCGAACTGAAAGATTTAATTTTCCCTCAAAGCAGATGCCGTTCCCCCTCTGTAGGAGGTGGATCCTGGGAACAAAGCGAGAGCCAAAGGGCTGCAGGATACCATTTATTAAATGCGCCAAAGTGACACCAAGGAGCAGCAGGAGGCAACAGCAGCCAGGACAAACAGTCAGGGACATCCCGTAGGCCCCAAATTAAAAGCGCATTTATATTGGTAAAGCCTTGTGTTCTCCCATTTTTATTTTTTTGTTATTTCTTTATTCAATTGCAAAACCGCACCCCTCTCTGCGCGGTATTGGAGCTACCCTTTCAGGATGCCACACACACACACACACACACACACACACACACCACACTAACGAGCGTCCATTATGCAAACAATAAGCACAGTTTCCTTCCCAGATAACAAACAAACAGAACAAAACAGAACAGTCCCGAATAAATGTATAAAAATATTCCCTTGGAAAATATTGCGCATACGCCACACGCATCCTCTTCCGAGCGGAGTGGCTTTCATTCAAAAATAGATTTATGTGCTGGCATTTAAACAGGAGACTCAACAACAACAATAACAACAACGAAGGAAAATCATGAAATATATGCTGCAGCATTTATCAAAAAACGTGACACAATCCGTGGAAATGTGGAAAATTTTTGTGTTCCGTTGTTTCCCCTTTTCGAACCGACGACCATCTTGACATCATTATTCTTGAAGAGTGCATTTTGGTATCATTAAAATGTGATCACATCGTATTAAAGTTGTAGTCAAATGAGGGAGTGACGGTGCCCACCATCTTGGGTGGAGGCAGCAGCAACAATTTGATTTAGTGGCGCACATTATTTTGCGTAAATATCTGTGTTTTGCCTGTGATGGAGAGGAGGTCTATGGGTCTGTCTGTATATGTTTTGCAATAATGTCAACAATAGACGGATGTGGGGAAAACCCCTTCTCAACAGCAGCATCCATCTGTGAGTGTGATTGTGTCCCAGTTTGTTGGCTGGCAACATTTACATTTAGCATTTGTGCCCTGCCTTGGCGCCCTGCCACCCGCCTCCTACTTGTTGACTTTTCGCCATTTGCATGATTTTCGCATTTGTTTTCGCTTAATTTACTATTTAATAATCGAGCAAGCAAACAGAAATGTCACAGGAAAAAGAAGTTCAAATAAAGTTAGATCAAAGGATGATTATTAGATAGAGTTAAGGGGGGTGGGAGTGTGTATGTATGTATGTATGTAGTGGTATGTGGTAATGATAGAAACTTACCTTAACTCCAATATGAACCGATGCAAATTCTGTTTTGTGTAGTGAAGGAATCGGTATCGGTAATTGCATAGGAAGGGGGCAGGACATCATGGTCGCTACCTGTGTGAATAGATAAACAGATAATGCAGATAGAGGTTAGTTTGGATTTTTTTTTTTTTTTTTTTGATTCGGATTTGTGGTGTATGTATTGTGTATTGAATGTAATGGAAGCCAATCAAACGAACAGAGTAAAGAAACACGATAGGTTAGATTAAGGATAATGGATAACAAATTACCATAAAGGAAGTAGAAGGCTCTTGAGTAGAAGAGGAAGTAGAATTGAAGTAATATGACAGACCGCCAAAAAGGCTGAACATAAAAATTGTAACATTAATTTTACAGCTATGATCAGAGTAAATAAACCCATTAACATATCCATAAAATGGCATAGCACAAGAAATTGCAGAAAACAATGCAAAAGGGCCAAGTGAGGAACCTTTCAAGTCGCCTACATTAACGCTCTCTTTAGCGGAACATTTTTCGCTTAATCGGACATAAATCCGTGAACAATGTATGTCCGCTCAAGCAAGCGCACACATTTACACTTTGCTTTCCACTTTTCTACGCTCCTTCGCTGGGGCAACATTCTTTTCTGACTTGCAACAATAAGATGGCGCGCTTGCTGATAACCAAATCAATGCAGCAGCTGCTGCTTGCTGCTGTTTCTGATGATATCCCTACACCCCCCCCCCACCGTTTCAGTTTCACACCATTTGCCATGCAACCTGCACTGACATTTGGCCCACATTTTCCCCCTGTTTACACTCTCATCGCCCCCACCCCCCCCCCTCCCATCCAACTCACCCCATTTTACTGTTGGCATTGCAATTTTTCGCCTTTTCAATTTCACGCGTTTTAATGGCAGCCAACACAGGAATCGTTTGGCTGCACATCCGTGCTCCTCTTCGTGCACCCGGTTGGCAGACCCGTACCCTCCTATACAAATCACGACCGCATTGCATTTCATTGAAGCAAAATGCCCTGCTCGTCCTGCTCGTCCTGCTCGGGGGAGTGATGGGCGAGGAATGGAAGGGCTGGAGTGGAGTGGGGGTTGCGGATGGAGCCCAGGCGTGGCAAGGCCATCGTTTCATTTGGCGCCCATCATCATTGTCATTTCCGCTTTTGCGTAACGATGTCAACGTTTTTGATGGCTTCATTTCGTTGCGCGCTGCATTTCGTTTCGTTTCGTTTCGTTTTGGGGCGCCAAATAAATCATAGCCTAGCCATTCCTTTAGCCCCCCTGCCCCACTACCCCATCCCTCCGTCACTCTGTCTACCACTTCACTATGACTCTCTCTTCCGCACAGTCCACTCTCTGTACATCCCCTCTTCCTTTCTCTATTTCCCACTGAATTCGCGCTTTTCCCAAGCAATAAAAACTTTTCGACTTTGTCATAATACGAGCACACAGCAAAAAAAAAAAAGCACAAAAGGGTATGAGCAGATAGTCACAACTGGAAGATACCCTCTTTAGTATTTTTCTTTCAAGCTCAACTCTATTTGGAGTGCCTGGAGGATCATTTTTCTTTGATTCTGTATGGATGTGTTGATGACAAACGAAAATACACACTCTGAATTTGGTAAGTATTTTTAGTATTTAAATTTATTTATTTTATATTTATTTTTGGATATTAATAAATCAATTTCAAACCATACAAAATTGATTTGTTTCATAAATGAATATGACAAATTAATTAGATACAATTTTTTTTTTTTTTATTTTTTTTTAACTTCAAACACTAAATGAATACAGGACACAAATCCCTGTGCATGTCACCTACAATTAAACGATTACGATATACCCTTTTCCTTCTGCAAATACCGAAATACAAACATCAAAAGAATAAAAGGAAGGAGGAGGCGCTTGAAGAGGCAACAACAAATACAAAGTAGAATCTGAAAATCACCAAAGAAAGACATATAGAAAATAGGGGAAGAAAAAGAAAGTGATAAAAAAAGAGAAAGAGAGAGGGAGAGCGAGGAAGAGAGAGCGAAAACAGAGCGTTGAAAATTAAAATGGCATGACAAAGTGGCAAATGTTGTCAAAACTTTTGCATTGCATTGCGGGGCCGGCAAATAGGAACCCCAAGAAACTACACATACAACATTGTGTCACTGAAGGAGTGAGGTAGAGGGAGAGGGAGACGAGACGAGACGAGTGCATGTCATAAAAGTAGTTGCATGCCACACACACATAACAATATTTCAATTTCCGGCCTTGATCCGGTCCCCCGCGCCACTAAAGGGAAACCCCTTCCTCGTTTTTTTTCTTTTACTCTGCCATTTGCTAAAAACATTTAAAAAGCAAACAAATTTCCTATCGCATTACACCCCACACCTCTTTCTCTCTCTCACTTACTCACTGGGTGGTCTACTTCATGTGGCACCAATCACCTGTCAATGGGAGTCGGGGGCATCGATTACCAGCAGCAAAGCATCCAACACCTCTTAAAGAAATCATAACTAAACTATTTAAGTCCGTCCGCTTTCGTTCGATTTCAGTCACTGTCTCACTCTGTCTACTCATCTCTGCCCCCCCCCCCCCCCCCCTGTCCATCTCTGTATCTCTGTCTCCCTCTGTCTTCTTGCTGTCATATATCTATCTGTCAGTTTATTTACGCATTTCACAGCAAATTGCTTTAAGTGCTACAAAAGTGTCATTTACATGGGGCAAAGCACTGGGCAAACTAATTAATAGAATACACCATTTCAGAATTATGTTCACTTTCCGTTCTCAAGTTGTTGTGGCTTTTATTGTTGTTGTGTATGCTGCATTTTGTATTTGTTGCTCATGTTCAAGATGTTGTCGTGTCCGTCTTAAAACGTTCCGAGGGTATTATAATTCTTGTATAATGTAAATTGTAGACAACAGCAAGCAGAAAAATACATAAGAAATTGCCGCTTGGTGGAGGCATTCGATTGCGGTGGCCATTCTAATTAGAATTCATTTTCTGTGTAGATTTGTTCTTGTTAATTGTGTTGTTTTTTGATTTCTTGTTTTCTATATTTCTTATTTTGGTTTCCTTGTTCTACATATATATGCTGTTGCTGTTGTACTGCTATCAAATTCAAAGAGGATCATAATGTACTTTGTACATAAGTATATAAGCATATAAATCATAATAAAGACCACAATTTCCTTATTTGAAACATACATTTTTCTTTTTTTTAAATGTCTCATCAAGTTTCAAGTCTCATAAATATTTGCTATCATCGATCGATTTTCAGGGCTATATAAGCCATTAGCTTCAGTTCCATTTTGGCTCTCGTTGCGCGCTGTTGCAACCAGTTGTCGCCAGCATCGTCGTCTTCGGCGTCATCGTCATCGTCATCATTATCACAAAAGTAGTGGCAAAGTGCAGCGAAGCGTGACGTTGGTGGGGCTTGCATTTTAATGACGACAACAAACGGAAATTGACGTTGCCCCCTGACGTTTCCAGCCATTCAACAATGTTGCCGCGTTTTTGTGCTGACACGCGACACGCAGCCCAAAAGGAATGGGGAAATGAGGCAGAAGGGGGCAGGGTATTGGAAATGGAGAAAGAGTGAAGCGAAACCCGTGCCCCACACATGTGGCAGCCATATGAACATTGGCAACTACACTTGTAATAAATGTCCGAACTCAGAAAATTATCGCTTTCTCTCTCTCTCTCTCTCTCTCTCTCTGTTTCTTTGTCTCTTTCACATTGCCACATTGATGCATGACCTCGTCTCGCATGAGGTGCCCTGTCCCCTGTTCCTGCCACCCCCACCCACGCGTTAATTTGTCCAGTTTTGTGGCATACAGCACGCCGTATTCGGAGCAGGATAATAAATGTAATACGATGGCCAGCGAAAGAGAGCGAAACTGTTGCTGCCACTGCTGTGCTGTTCGGTTGTTGCATGCACAATTAGGCTTGAGGGGTAGGCCCATCCCCACCGCCCACAAAAACCAATGATTAATGATGCTGTTGCAGCCGCCATTCGTGCGTCATTCGGTAAAGTTCCGTTGGATGGCAGCAGAGGCAGCAGCAGCAGCAGCAGCAGCTGAACCTGTGCCATACAACTGCAACAAGTTCATGGCATTTGTCGTCGCTTTTTCCACTTCACTGGGCATGCGCGGCATGCACACACCTGCAGGCACTGCAACTGCCACTGCCACTGCAACAGCTGCTGTGGCAATCGTGTTGCAAATCAAGCGAACATTCATCCACTGGCGATATTACCGTGTACTGATGCGCCCCTGGCACTGATATCACAGATGCATCAGCTATATGTAGATACAGATACAGATACAGCTACAGCTACAGAACACACAGATACAGATACAATGAGGTGGCAAGTTAATGAGCAGGTGGCTGCCGCTGCTGTTGTTGTTGCTGCTGCTGCTGCTGCTGTGATTCACTCACTTGCATTCGGTTTGGCGGCCCAGAGCATTGAACCTCTGGTCATGAGTGCAATTATCATTCAATCATTCAATCAATTTGCATTTTCAAAAAGACAGTTTCGACACAAAACAATAAATCAGTCATTCAGCTATTTATCCATTCTGAATCTTTTGTAAAGCAATAATTAATTAAGCAAACTATTGTCTTATTTTGTTGAACACAGAAGGGAGAGCTTTCGGGAATGGAAATGATTTTCTTCGCCTTGACAGACTGTAAGATGGAGAGCCTAGAAATCATTTCACAGAGGGATCCAAAAGAACCTAAGTGTATACTTAGAGAAAAAAATGTCATAGTAAACAGAAAAGTACCCCATATTTCAATTAAATATTTCAATAATTAAATATTTAGGTAGATAGTTAAAAAAATTTTAAAAACATTTTGATTTAATTATAAATTTATTACAAATTATGGGCCCATATTTAATATAAATATAATGCATTAAATTTTTAGGATATATTCAAACTAATAGCCAAAGGCCTACGAGGCTAATGCTATCCATAATCAGGTTAATTTAATTTTAAGACTTACTAATAATAAATTTGTAAATTTTTTATTTTTATACCTGTACTCAAAAAGAGTTAAGGGGTATACTGTATTTGTGGTAAAAGTGGATGTGTGTAACGCAGAGAAGCAAAATTTTCCGACCCCATAAAGTATATATATTCTTGATCAGTATCAATAGCCGAGTCGATAGAGCCATGTCTGTCTGTCTGTCTGTCTGTCTGTCTGTCTGTCTGTCTGTCCGTCCGTCCGTCTTGTTTGACGCCTCGTTCTCAGAGACTATAAAAGCTAGAGCAACCAAATTTTGTTTCCAGACTCATGTGATATCACACTGAATCAAGTTTCTTTCCAAATTGTGCCACGCCCCCTCCGCCTGTCGCATTCACAATTTTAAAGATACGATAAAACTAAAAACGCAGTATCGTAGAGAATGACCATATCTATCAGATTGCCGCATCTGAATCAGATCGGATCATTATTATAGCCAGAATAAAGAAATTAATTTTCAGTTGCTTCCCCCACCTCCTCTGGCGCTGCTGACGCTATTCATTCTCTGTCTCGCTCGCACACACTCTGCCCTGTGCAATGCGCGAGCAACCCCTAGCGGAGGAGATGTAGAATCTAAATGGTAGATGTAGAATATTTGTTCTAGATGTATTATCTACATTTTACATGTAGATGTAGTTAACAAATGTAGCAAAAAAATGTAAAATGTAAAATTTTTAAATTTTTTTTAAATTTCAATCATAAGCTCATAAATTTATATACTGACTGAGTACGGGTATAAAAGTAGAGTCGCGACTAGAAGCGACTCACGTTCCTTCTCGTTTTTATTTCATCTGCATAAGCCAATCGATAGGTTATTTTTCTTTTTGGACGTGTTTCGACCATCTAGTAAATATACCCATTCTTTATGATTCTAAATTTGCTGTTTTTTTTTTTCATTTCTTCAAAATTATAGATGTCAAAAAATTTTGCTTTTTAAGGACCCCTATGAAAAATTGGCAAATCCATTAAACTGAGTTTGGAATCACAGGAGTCTGCCCAAAAATTGAATCTCTTGCCCAAACGATTTGGCCAATCAAAATTCAAATTTACTCAAATGCAGATATGGTATGGCCATAATTTGTAAGCCCATTATACAGTCACACACAGTCAACAGATTTCGCACAGCATCCATCAATCGATTTGCCCCAGACAAACTACATATAGCCACCAGCAATTTCCTTATATTTTTTATCAAGTATTTGTATGCACTCTAAGGACTCCAATGAGGACGAAGACTGCATCAATAAGAAGCCGCCCCCACCACACACACACACACCAACACAAATCGCATTAAAAAGCTCAAATCGTTTAGATTTGTGACACTAAGAGGCATGGCAAGAGGGGCAAAGGCACACAGCGGATGTCTGTGGCAACAATAGCAAAATCTAGCCAAGAAATTGTGCAGATTTGTGCATGACAAGTGAAAGTAAATAGAGAGTAGGAGCAGGAGCAGGAGGTGGCTGCCTCGTACTTTATGCAAATAATGACGCCCATATTTCATTCACAAAAAGAAAAAAACTCCTGGCGAATGGCTCTTAATGCGCTGCGAAAACACGCCAAGAAGTTGCAGGCAGGCAGGACAGACAGGACAGACAGACAGAACTTGTTGCAACACACACAAGTATCTGTGGATAGTTGCTGGCTGCTTGAGGTGTCGACAGAAATGGAAATTGTAAGACGAGCGAAATTGAAAGCGAAATGTGCGGCATTTGCATACATTTTTGTTGACGTTGCCCAAACGTTTTTTTTGGGGGGGGGGGGGGGGGGTTATATTGAACGGATGAATGATAAGAATGATAATAACAGACCCCGAACCCAAGAACAGTTGGCTGAAGGCAGCACTCCGAATGGGGGTTTTGGGGCGGTAGATCGGTAGATACTAAATAAAAGCTTGCTCTGGCTGGGGGCACAAGTGGCGTGTGCGGCTTACTGCACGTTGCCTGTCTGGGTGCCTGCTTGCAACGCCTAAAACTATGCAGCGCCGCAGTACCGAGTAAATGTGTGGAAAATCCTTTTCTGTTGAGGATTTACCCCATGAGGATGTGGTGTTGACGCACCCCCTCCCCCGCTCCACCATGTTAGCGGCTTTGTGTTGCATGTGTGTGTGTGCGGTTTTGTGCCGCATCAAATTGCATTAGTGTTGAAAGCAGCACAAAAGCCGCCCAGAAAGGATTCCCCTGCCCAACCAAAGAACGAATCAAAAGATGCTCTGCCAGATGAGGACCTGAGAAATGCTTCTCTAAGTCATGGTACCCTCTGCTTAGGGTATAGAAAAGATGAGCCCGTGAACGGAGAAAAGCCTCTCTCTGTGCCTGTGTCTCAGTGTTCCCTTTCTCTGGCTCAGTTGCTGGCTGTTTTGCTCTCCCTTTCTCAACGGATTTCGCCTTTTTGCATTCTGATCCAAGCGCATCCCTTTATTTGCCCAGAAATGGAGGAGTGGAGTGCATGGGATTGGGAGTGGGAGTGGAATTGGGAGTGTAATGCTGCTACTTTTGCCTCAGCTTTGGGCGTAAGCCTTCTCCAAGCAACGGCAAAATGGGAGGCTGCTGCATACGAAATTCAATGCAGACAGCCAGTCACCAAAGTCAGGCCAGCAGCGAGCGGTGCCATCATTCATCATTTACCGACAGAGTGGCAGCAGAACCCCAAAAGCCAGCAGGGGAAAGGATGTTGTAATTAAAAATGTCAACGCACAACAGATTTGGATGCAATCAGATGGTTGCATGCAACAGAGATTCAATGGAAGCCCTGAATGTTGCACCTTGCCAAAGGAACACTTCAATTGGAACTGCAACGAGAAGGTTTTCCAGATGGAAACGTCTCCTAATTTGGCTTAGAGAAACAACTGTACGGAAAAACTATTCTTCTTTTTGATATGATTTCACCGTTTCACAGCTGCCTGCCGGCAGGCTCCTTTAGCTGCTTCCTGCTGTAGCCTGTAGTCTGAGGAGAGCAGCACTTTCAATCATTTTTATTTGCCACATGTGGCACAAAAAAATCTATGGGTGCTGGTTGCTGGTTGCTGGGTGCAGACTGCAGCCATTCATCTCACCGACTGACTGGCAGACAAACATTTCTCGCAAATTAAATGAAAACACCTGATGATATCTGAAGTAATAACTTCCGACTCTTGTTCCAACAAGGCAGCCAGCCGCTGCCTGATGGATTTCATTCCTCCACTTTTGGTGGTAAGTTGTGCTTTGCTGCCTTTTCCTTCTGTCTTCTATCAGACAGAAACAAAAACAACACGAAACAGGCGAGTTTTGAATATCCCCTTGCTGATGTATTGGCATACATGGGGAATGATTGTATGGCCCTGTCTCTGTAAGGGTACACGAACAAATATTGGAGAACTACTCGTATAAAAACAAAAGCAAAAGCAACGAAAACAGATGGCAAACAAAAGCAAATGGCCACCACACGTTCTCCATTTAGAATGAAACTTTTTGCTCATGTTTGCTGATGTGACTCGTGTTCCTCCTCTGCTGCTAACCATTCCCATCCTCATTCAGAGAAGAGCCACATCCCACACCACTTACATACTAAAAAGAGAGTGTGTGGCGGCCTTGAACTGCGGCTGCGACTGCGCACCAGAGCAAAGCAATTGAGCTGTCAACCCAAAAGGCAAAAGAAACCAGCAAAACACACAGACAAAACAAATAAAAAACAATGCAAAAACAAAACTGAAGACGAAGACGACGCCGACGCCAAAGATTGATGCCGTCAACCCAAGAGGCAAATGCAAAAGTAAAACGAAGACGACGAAACGATGCGAAAGCCGCAACCGAAGACGGCAAAGACAAAGTCCCGAAGCAAAGAACAAAAGTCATCCCAAGAGCCAGGCGCACCACCAAGAATTGCAAACAAAGCCAAAGAATTGAACTGAAGACTTTTGTTTTCGTCTTTTTTCCTTTTTTTGCTTGCTCTCTCTCTCTCTTTGTTTTATTTCATGTCTTGACTGTCAATAAATGAGCTTCATTATGGTGTGAAATTGAATGCACAGCCAAAAGAAAAAAAAAACCTCAGCAACACAACTTGGCAGGGGGCTGGGAGGGGATCAAGTGTTCTTCAAACTCTGCCAAATCGGGATTCCATCCAGCAGCGAATTGTTCTAGAAATTAATAACGAAAACTGTTTAAGGCATTGGGACACACATCAATCGTTCGGCATGACATACGCAACTAAAGTGCGTTACAAAACTATAAGACTAACCACATATAAGAATTTAAAGAGTGTCCATATGCGATATTTAATTTAATTTTAATAATTATAATTCAATTATTTATGTAGTTATCTCTTTTTAAAGTGGCATCATACATATCTATTGATGGTATTCTTTTTTCTTATCAACGTGGAAATGTTTGATGGTAATCTTAATACAAGAAAACATTAAAAAAAAATATCAAGAAAATGTAGAGCCATGTTGTCCATAGAACTTTAATTTGTATTTCTCACAATAAACTATCTGACAATAGATTTTCATTCGATCGCAATGAATTTCTGTGAAATGGTAGAATATTTCTTTATGCACTTTCTGTCATTCTATCAAAGCTGATTATTATATCTTAAGAATTGTGCATAGCAAAACAGTTTTCTGTATACAAAATTTATGGAAATTTCGACCCTTAAATGTTTGATTTCATTATTTATTTTGGAAACTTGATCGTGCAAAATCAATTGAATCCCTTGGTGGAAAATGGTCTCCCTTTCGTTTCATTCTACTGTATCCGCATACATCATTCTATGATTTTGCACTTGTGGAACTACGAGTATAATTTCAGAACGTACTGTACGTGCTCGCCGGTACATCTTAAAGATACACCATTTTTGGTAGGTTTAACAAATCCTTTTACGTAGACAAGCAACAAACTTGGTTATTAATAAATTTGCTAAGCCTGCGTAATGAGGGTCGCTCGGCCCCCACCCCCAGCATTTGCCACCGCTTTTGGTTCTCTTGTTTAATTTTTTGTGGTCTTATTTTTTTTGGTCATGCCGGGCAACGAGTGTTAATGACATCTGTGCCAGGGAGAGAGAGAGAGAAGAACGAGTTTCGGTCATGTGCAGGGGGGTACGGGGTGCGTCTTTTAGTCTTTCAGTCTGCTGTTTTGGCTCTGTCTGTCAGGCGCTGAAAAATGTTTGTGCATGAGAAATTGCCTTGGCCCAGGCCAGGCAAGGCCCGGCAGCCTGCAGTAGACACATAAATTCTCATTTAGCATCGTCAAATTAATGACTTCAAAAACGTCTCTCATTGGGCAGTGGGACTGGCTGACTGAGTACTGGTTGCTTCCCCCTTTTACCGCATAAACCCCATACAGCCAAAGCAACAGACGAAACGTGTGTCTCCCGCCATAAAACTGTTGTGTAGAGATTCAGTGGAGACCCAAGCAGCGGCGCGGCACACAGCTGATCGGAGGGCTTACAGATGGTAATGATGAGCTCATACCTGAATGGAGTGGAGTGGAAAAACTTGTCAGGCAACTTAACCGGCTGTCGGCTACCAACTGCCGGCCGGCAAACCGCAACACAAAGCCACACACTTGCAACTTGCTTCAAACTACTACTCTGCCACTACGAGGCCGGGCCACTCACTACGATTGAATGAAATTATATAACATCCAAACAGCACGATGTTTTTTTGTTGTTTATAGTTTTATTATTTTTTTTTTCATTTTATTTACGTGAATTTTGTGCACATCTAAAACATGTGCAAGTTTATAGGCTTCTGCTTTTTGTAGAGAGCCAACGAAACTTGTACTTTTGTTGAGCAGTTCTGTTTTTGTTTTGTTTTTATGGTTCTCGTTTCTTCAGAATGGAAGCCCTTTTTTTGTCCCTCTGGCACCTGGGATCATGGGAACTCGGAGACTTTAAGCAGGGTCAAAACATGATTAATACAGCTTATAAAAGACAATTCTCAGAGTTTTCCTGGTAAAACATTAAATGTGAAATGTGACTGCAACATTTTTGGAAGTAGAATTTACTTTTATTTGAGAGAATATAATTCTTGAATTTGTCACAAAAAATAATTATTTAAGGTCCATCACAATTAATTGAATATATTTTTATTTATATTAACTAATTTTACGTATCAACACGCAAGCAATAGGATGGGCAAATGACAAGGATGGCCAGAGATAACCCTCTCTCTCTCTCTTTTACTCAAGATCTACCTCTCCATGCAAAAGATCATAGCACTGAGAACAATTTCAACTCGATTCAGCAACATCTAATAGTCCAAAATACACTGAGAATAATCTCACGATTCGCTAGATATTAATATGAATAGCTATAAACGAAGCCCAAGAAATCTTTGATTAAAGTTTGAGGTCCCCGCGAAAACTCCAATTTAAGCACTGAATAACTTTCATTTTTGTTTCCAATACAAGCCGACCTTGATGGTGATGATGCCTTCTATCGTTTTTTTTTTCTCGTGATTTTTCCATTATTAATCAAAGCTAAAGCCCTGCCATACAGAGAGCGAGAGTTATAGACATAGTTGAAACTTGATTTATCGATGATAGTAAATCTCCCTCTTAAGCAGATGTAAGCAAATAAGGAAATATACTTACATTTACTTGCCAGCAGAAGGGGAGTGTTTGGATGGGCGAATCATGTTTAATGTCTGATTAGCATGCGGCTATTAATAGAAGCCGAAGAGTCAGAGACAAGCACTAAGTGAATTTTGAGGCACGTAGGGTTGTCCCATCAGGGCCATGGCTAGATGGATGATGACACTTTTCGGTCGGTCGGTCGGTGTCGGTCTCCTCCAGAGCCGCACACACACACACACACACACACACACACACTTACACACAAAATAATTAGCAATGAAATCACGTGCAAGTAGCCGGCGAAGCTTCTCCTGGGTCTGGGTCGGGTCTTGCGGATTTTAGCAGCTGCCAATTTCAATTACGGGGCCAAGCAGCAAAACTCTCTTTTGGGCCAAACCCCAGAGGTGAGGCTGTTGCTGCTGCTGCTGCTGCTGGCTGGGCTTTTAAATGAGAGCCGTGACTAATTACAAATTAAATTGACAGAAAACGTGTTTAACGTGCTGCATTTTCAGGTGCTACATAAATTATGAGCAAGCTTTAAGCAGTCATCAGACAAACAGCCCAACAAGCCCTTTTTTTGTGTCATCCGCCTGGCCATAAGGTCTCTCGTAAGCCACAAAGTCAAATGGTCAAATGCAGGTGCGTGCCGCCTTCCTGCTACTCGTAACAGTTGCAACCCACAGACAGACAGACAGACAGACACACAGACGAGATTAGCTCCCGCTGCTGCTCTGGTCGGATGTTCTCTTCGTGCAACAAGTTAAGCCGCTGCTGACATGTTGAATGGTCAATGTTTTATCTGTTGCACCTTTGACATGCATGCATTCATGTGTGTGTGTGTTTGTGTCTGTTTGTGGGGCGGTGTAAAGTGCAAAGTCTGTCTGTCTGTGACCTGAAAAGCCAATCGGCTAAGTCCTTACATCCACACAGATCTCACAGATATCATTCGTACTTGTAACTCGTACTTGTGATGCCTGCAATTAGCTGAATGGCTGGCAATATATGTTTTTATACCCTGTACCCTGTCACGAACGGAATAACGAATGGTCGGTTCTAGCACTATGAAATCGCCATACAAAATTTCGATATTACATCCTGGATATAATAAGCGAAACTTTACAAAAGTTTGATTTTAGTTTCATTTCAAATAATAAAACCAACCATTTAAAAAATATCAAATTAAGTTTTGAATTTGTATATACAACAATTTTCTCTGCAAATTCACAAAAATTCTTTGAAATCAAATATAAAATAATATTAATAGAATAATTCAAATAAAAACATAAAATAAATACAAACTTAAGTGCTTTAAACAATAAGCCTCTTTTTAATATTTTCTAATCACAAAAAATTCCAGTATTATAGCAACAAAAAAATACAAGCAAAATCTACTTTCTCCATTTCTCACAGAGTGGCTTAGCAGTATACGGTTTAACTTTTTCATTCCTATTAGCAGGTATCCTGTAACAGACTCTACAGTTCTCACTCTTTTATTTTATTTAATTTTTTCTGTTTTAAAACTGAAATCTAATCCAGTTAATTTGCAGTTGAAAGCGCATTCGCTTGTCTGGGTTCTGGGCTGCATGGGCAAACAGATGGGAAATATGAGAATCCATGAATAAAGTCAGCTTTTCGGCATTAAAAGGTGTGGGTGTGGGTGTGGGTGTGGGTGGTGCTGCTGTTGCACTCCACAAAATGTGAATGTGGGGATTCAGTTAGTTGGAAATGAGTTTATGGCTAGAGCGAGCGAATTGATTGCAAAATCGACCTCCATTGAATTCCATATAAATCCACATTTTCGAGAAATATATAAAGAGAGCAAAAGGCACTTGCCTAATGCAGTAAATGAACTGCTATTAACCTGTCCAGCAGCGGCACCAGCAGCAGCAGCAGCAGAATCGTGTAAGTGGATACTGCAATTCCTCGATGCAGCCATGGTTATCATCCTGCCGGCGCCTGCCTGCCACTCCTCTCACGCACACACAAAAATGGGGGAAATCAGGACATGGGGCACAAACACAAACAACCTCTCACAGTGTGCAACGCCTGACACGCCTCCGACAGCAACATCAGCAGCAGAGCAGCTCATCCTGCTACTCTCCACGAGTATATGTATATGGTGTGTGCAGACGAGACATCGTGTAGTTTTAATTAATTTAATTTCACGCTCATAAAATGCCAAACAATGTGAAAAACTCACGACACACGTACACGTATGTAGAAGCCCCACGCAGGAAAGTTCAGAAAGTTGGATATAGAGATCCCGCATCTGGGGAGCACAGGTTGAAACGCTTTAAACTTGTCCTGTCCGCCTGCATATGACACGGAACGTAATTAACACACACACACACACACACACACACACCCGGCTGACACATATCCTA
The DNA here is from genome assembly GCA_035043285.1 of Drosophila subsilvestris. Taxonomy (NCBI): domain Eukaryota; kingdom Metazoa; phylum Arthropoda; class Insecta; order Diptera; family Drosophilidae; genus Drosophila; species Drosophila subsilvestris. Next base: position 12,269,601 of record JAWNNB010001746.1, read on the forward strand.
CACAATTTATCATAATTCAATTCGCGCGGAAAGGGCAAATCCAGTTGATATTTTACTGTCGTATGGATAGTGACAGCAATAAATTGAGATCATTGGACTCGAGAGCGGCGACGACGATCGACAGCAATTGGAGGCACTTAGCGCGTATCCGTGTCACTTGTGAGTGACTGCCTTTGTGGGTTAGTGCGACAAACAAAACTACATACACTAGGGGCTTGCAACATGCGATCCACGGCGGGGGGAAAGGCATCGCATCTAAGAAGGCCGCAAAAGTACATGTGTGGCAGGCAAACCAAAGAAAAATAATGATCAATGTCATTTAGGAAACAGCAAAAAATTGGAGAGGTTCAGCTTTAATTGTTCCATTATAATGCTCCACTTCCACACTTCGAATGTTTCACTTCCATTGTTCCACTCGAACGTTTTCTGATTTAATTACACATATTCATTAAGCGTTCCACTACCGTTGTTCCAATAATCACGGAGTAGCTTTGCTTACGCTACCAAAATGCAACAGAAATTTCCTCAATATGGGAAATTTACATTCCTACTTTTTTGTCTACATTTTCTAATAAACGAGAGTAATTTCTGTGAAGCTAATTCCAAAAACATATATGTATGTTTATTTCCATAGAGAAATTAAGACGAAGTCCCCACGTAGTGTTATCTACTTTTCTATTTGATTTTATCGACTCACTATTTTAATTGGGTGTCCATGTCCATATCCAGTCCACTACTTTTGCTGTGTTCTGCGTTGCTGATGATGTGCACTCGCATTCAGATTGGTTAATGATTTGGTCTGCTGATTCGTATAATGAACACACACGGAACACAGCAACGGAATGGAATAAGAGAGAGAGAGATAGAGGGAGACACCAAAATTTAAATCTCAATCTCAATTCGGTTTCTCCACAGAACAGAACAACATTCAAAGGTTACCAAAACAACAGTAGAATATCTTAAGAAAACCAAGACGTACATATGTACATATACACAATCTGATGATCTGTGCAAGTTCTAAGGAATCTAAATATCGGATGGATGATCTTCCCAGTGGTTTGCGTTGATCTTTTGCTTCATGCATAAATATTTAGCTGATGTTTGCATTCAAGAGAGGATCTCGGAATCGGACCCCTTACCATATCGCCATCGCGTGAGATCTCTGGATGGATGCCTGCCCTGCCCTGCCCTGCTCAGCCTTGTTGTTGCCTGTTGGATTTCCGTCTGGCTTTTGTTTATTTGCTCAGCGACTTTCGCAAAATGAACAACAACAAAAATTGTTTCGTTCTGTTGATTTTCTGGGCAAATGGTAGAATCGTTAAAAAAAACATATATACAGCGTGTAGATTTCTATATAGAGAGTGCCACGTCGAAGTCGGAGTGACTAATAAGTCCCACAAAGGCGTTGTCGGATCACACGAACTACTCGCCAGAGTCTCGCGTCTTGCGCCTCGAGGCCCCTCGAAATCTCGTAGCTCATTAAAGCAATTTTCTTATTAGCAACGCGGCGACGGCTGCACCGATGAGTGACTGAGTGAATGAGTTCTTTGCTGATGCTGATGCTGCTGCTGCTGCTGCCATAATTTATAGTTTCTATTTGCGGTCAATTAAACATCCATCTTGGCTCGCTCTGATAACCCAAAAGGCAGCGAGGCAGCGATGACGTTGCAGGCATTTTGGCAGTCGTCCAAGCAGGCGGCACAGCATTCAGCATTCACAATACTAAGTAGCTATGTGGCCCCATGCAACCTGTTGTTTCCACCACCCGGAATTATCATCATTCGTCGGGCAGTACGTCAGGCCCTTTATTGTAGGTAGAATGTCTCCCTCTTTGCTATTTTGCATGCAACAAATGCTACACATTTCGGGCTGGTAAATCACGCAAATGAAATGCACAAAATATGCGCCATTTATAACATGCCCCAAGACCCTTCTCTCCCTCCCCCCACTCCCTTCTTCCCTAAGCATGCCACGTCAGAGCTTGTAGTACGTGTGACAGGCAGGCTGCCTAGAAATGTGGCAGAAATTATGAGGCAACAGGCCACAGGCGGGCAGGCCATGGCAGACCACAAAGAAGACGTTACGATGCACACGTTTCAGCCGAGAAAAGTCGAGGCTGCAACGCCAGCAGCACCACCCGTGCACCACTACACCTAGGATATACCCTACCCTACCCCTACCCCGCCCTCTCACTCGCGCTCTCTGCTGCCTCCCTGACAACCCTGGCCACACTCAATTGCGCGCTAATTTAGCGCAGCTCGCACTTAATAATTTCTTTTCATAATTGAGTAGAAGACGGAGATGAGCAGAATAAGAGAGCGGAAAAAAAGTGACAAGGAAAAGCGACGAGGCCACTGCAGTGGATAGCAGGGAAGAGAGGGAGATGTGGGTGGCACCGCTGAAGAGGGTTGCCAGGCAAGTATCCAAACGGAAGGAAGGAACAACGACAAAGGGGAAACAAATGTAAATTTATTCCAGATTTTACTGTTTTACTTGCATTTCACTTTCAAGGTTCACTTAAAAGGATTCTCCCGCCAATATTCCATTTCTGCTGTTCCAGTCTCACTGTTTCACTGCTCCACAACTTATCAATGAATGTATGAATTTCCCCTGAGTTAACGGCCCCCACATATCCCTTGAATGACACCAACACAGAATCCCAATTTGAATTCCAAATGTTGCATTTGCAAAAACTCTTCAATCTACCCTCGCAAGTGTCATTTAAATTATCAACAATTATGCATATATATAGTAGAGTGTGTCTCCTGCTATGATCGTTGCTACGCCGTGACGCGTTGATTGAGCACAACACCCTGCCGCTGCTGCACCCGCCTCTTGCCACAAAAGCAAGAGATTTATGACAGGCATACACTCTGCTTAAATCACAATGGAAATCGCTTTGAAGTTGGCCCCAAAAAGAGGCAACAACTAGTGGCAGATAACTCTGAAAAAGAAGACTTCCAAGGAGTGCAAGTTGAAAACCAATAGGCCATCGATCGTCTTTCGTTTAGCTCCTTTTGTGTCAGAGAGGCGGGTACGAAATTTTCGGGGGAATTAAATTCCAATTTGTGTGGCCTATTGATGACACTTTGAGCAACGACTTAATTGGGCATCGGTTACCCCCGTCCTCATCCGCACAAAAACAACGCAACAAAAGGACACAGATACACACACACAAACACACTCCGATGAACAACGAGCAAGGGCTCTGTTAAGGAAAAGACATTAGGAAACATAATGGCGTTTGTCGATTAATCAACTGTCTAAATAGTTGGTCTGCAGAGAGAAGAGCGGGCAATGTGTGGCTCTTGTGTTTAACTAATTTATAAGATTCCCATCATGACCTCTGAGAGTGGGGAGTGGCATGGAGTGGACACCCACCCCACTTTACTCATGAGTGGGCTTTCGTGGCTGGTGCCGGGGCGTGTGATAATTGCACTCGCATAAAAATGCGCAACTGGGGATAAAATAAATTAGCAATTTCTCCCTCTCTCTCTCTCTCTCTTTCTCTGTCTACCGAAAATAAATCTCAATTTATATGAAAATCGATTACGTTGCGAATTTATTAATTATTTAAAAGGTTTCCTCCACAAGGAAATGGAGCAGGAAGCCCACCAACCCACCCCTCCACTCCACCACTCGAGAGGTAATTAATAAATAAATTAATGACTTACGTTTTCTTTTTCGTCGTAGTGCAAACTTACCTGCAAAAATATACAAAAGAGAGAAAGAGAAAAGGTTAAGGAAATGTTTTTGTATTTTGTATACATAAATTATGAAATTATATTATGAATAGAGTTTTTTAAATTGAAAATACATCAAGAGACATACATACATCAATAAATTGTGCAAATAAATCAGGGCTAAAGAATGTGCACAAAATTCATTTTCATGTTATTTTTTTTTTGCTGTGCTCTTTTTGTGCTGCGGCTTCAATTTATTAGTGTCAAAAGGCCAACAAAAGGAGAAAAGGAAGAGAGAGCATTTATCACAGGATGCTCGCCACCCCCCTTAACCCATGTGTAACAATTGATAACGTGTGTCCTGGCCATTGTGGCCGCTGTCTTTTGTGTGTGTGTCACATAAGTCATTTTCCGTTTCTGGCCAACTCAAATAATTCATAATCGATTCTCAAAGTCGCTCAACGACAGCCCAGCCCTCCCAAGACTGTCGCTCATTCTTTGGATTCCCCTGACGCTCTCTCCATGTCTCGCTGTATCTCTATGACTATCTTTCTCCACCCCTAACAAATCTCAGAGTTTGCTCTGGAGACAAGTTCGTTAGATTTTAGGACTAGGCAGGCGGGCGGCACTGGGTCCAACATTTACTTATGAAAATCAAAGTGAGTTCTGGGAATGAAAGAAGGCCTTGAGTGGGAGAGGGCGTATACCTGAAGAAGATACAGTCAGGAAGCATGTGGCATGTGGGGCATGGGGCATGGGGCATGGGGCAACGGTAATGGCTGGAACAAGACAAACACCGCACGCTCGCTGAATTTCTATTAAGCCAAATAACTCAAAAGTAATTGCCCGGGCGTTTTGTAGAATTGCACTCAGCTTTCACCTTTCAACTCACGGAGTGAGTGCTCTTCCCTTCCCCGCCATCCTCGTCTGTGGGGGATCATCAATATGTGGCCCCTTAATGGATGCTTAAATAAATTATAACTTCAAATTGCGATTGCTGTGTGGGGCTGGCTGGCTGTGTGGCGAGGCGGGGCGGGGGGCGAGGGGCCAAAACTAACTCGACTTGTGGCAGTTGTGGCACGTACAGCAGCTAAATACATTACACGCTCCAACTGCAGTTGTGCGAAAATATTTACACGTGATTCCCCTGCCCCACAAAAAAAAAACTTGGTAATTCTTGTGGCATAAGAGAGCGAAAGAGAGAAGCGGAACTAACATTATTAAATTTTTATTTTGCAACTCTTCCAAAGGAGCAGAGAGTGGGACTTGCAACTCGAGAGAGCTTTTGGATAAAAAATGCATTGATGTGGAAATTAAGTTTTGGCGATTTTTTGTAGCTTGTGTGTTTGTCTGTAGCATACATTCGAGGGCTAATTGTTCCTGCTGCAAACACAATTAGCAGAAGAACTAGAACCACACCCAGGACTCTCAAGGATATACCTCTCTTTAAACGGGTCCACAGACTGCACTCGAGAGCTCAATCGTTTAGCCAGAAAGCTGCAACGTGCTTCAGTAAAAGGAGGCAAACACACAAGCCTTTCATATAAATTGCCCCTCCACACACACACACACACACACACACACACACACACATAGGTAGAGAATTGAGTAGTGGAAGGCTTTCAACAATTTTACCACTGCATTGGGTCAAACGTGAGCCTTTCAAATGCTAAATGGACACGGCTTAATTCCGTATAGGAAGAGCCAAAGCTCATAATAGCTCATTATGCTGCTGCTGTCCACCCAAAAATTCATTAGCTAAAAGTCCCCCGACCGAAAGAGAGATACTTCCATAAAAGAGTCTTCCGTCTACTTGTCAGAAATTGCCATGTGGTTCTCGAAAAATATTGGCTAATTGATGAGCCAGAAATGCATCCAAATACAACGGTTCCACGCCATTTAATACATCATCAAAATTTAACGTAAATTAATTAAGCTTTTTCTTATATGCTCATCCGAGATATCTGCAGACTATTCTTAACTATTTTTGTTGTTTATTTTGTTTCCATTTGTACGGTGTGAGATTTATTTTTGGTTTTTCGGCATCAAGAAGTGCATAACTTGGCCACGCTCCAACTGAAGCAAACAGTAGAACAGATCCGCTTGCTCGCCGCCCCAACACTCAGCCCACGCAAGAAAAGAACAAAAAAAAAAACGCCTGTCTGGCTGCCACAAGGGGTGTGGGGTATGGCCTGGCACACAATCGAAATGTTTAGATATCCGTGAGAGCTATTTAAAAAGACATTTTTTATGAGCAACAAGTGTGAGAGATCAAGTGGACAAATAACATACGACTTAAATATTAAATATTAAATATATTTTATTATATCTGTAGCTGTATTTTTATCTGTAGCTGTATTTTTGTCTGTATCTGTTCAAAGCGTTTCTAAGATATGCGAATACACTCGTACATATGCAGATTTCGTTAGCAACAGATTGAAATCGATAGGAATAGATTACTTTATTTTGTTTATACAGAGAATGTGATATTGCACCACTGAAAACATTCAAAACAGATCAATTAAGCACCGTCTTTCACATACGATCCTATCCGTCTTAAATTATATACCGCACTGTATCATCTCCATGCTAATTTCCAACTTCTCAAAAAACATATGGCATATACGGCGCCTCTTTGATTTGTTAAATTGGTTCAAACCGAAAAATATAAAAAAAAACTTGGCCAGACATTAGCCACTTTGTGTTAGCCACATTAATCTTGCCATCCCGTTCAGATTGGCCAAAATATTATGGTTTTCCTTTCCCCCCACATCCACATATGTACATATGTATGTAAATATGTGTATATGGTTGTCGGCTCGGCTCTTGGCCATAAATCTGGGCCATAATTATTCCACTAAAAATATACAAGTTGTTGCATTGTTTGTACACACCACACAAAACACATCTAACAGCTACAAGAAGAGCCATAAATTGCTCTGCCGTTTCCGGTGATTTGCACAAAAAATAAAAGCATATTAAAATCGAAATCAAAATCTAAATTCAGCCACTTTTCAGGCACCCCATAATCATCTTCAGGTTAATTTAAGTAGGTGGAAAATAGTTTAGATGAAGAGACAAATTTATAATGGCCCCAAAATGACATTTATTTCGTTCGGGATCTTAGATCTTAGCGGGATACATTTATCTTCATCAAAACAGTAATACATGAACAAAAATTCAGCGTCCCACAAAAACAAAAATAATTTTAATAATAAATTTGTATTATTTAAACATTATAATCAAATCAGAAAATATTTAAGTTCGATTTACTTTATGTACTTACAATTACTTAAATATTTTTAATATTTTGTATTTTTAATTTTCAACTTGTTTATTTTATAAATATTTAGCAGTATTATTATTTACTATGATTATTATTGTTTTCCATATTTTATTTTGCTTACTTTTTAGCTTTTTTATAGTATTAAAACTCTACAATCAAATAAAAACAAATTCCATTTAGATTTTCTGTACAAATTTCTCCTAAGCAAAAGGCGCAACTTCATGTTCTGCCACTGAAGCTGCGGTGTAACTCACGAGTGAATGACTCTATTTTATTCAATGGAATTGCATTCTTCTCACACTATTTGCTTCATACTTGATTAGGAACATATGGAGTGAAAAAGAGGGGAAATAGAAACACAGACAGAAAAAGAGATAGCATGACGCGTGCCACAAGATTGATGTCACGATATCGTGCCATCATTCATAGAATGATTCACATTTGAGCAAAACTTTCTTTCATTCCCTCATTTTGTGATAAATCTATGCGGAATTCCGGCACCCTCCTTATAAAATTCAATTAATAAAACATTACCAGACCTGCGACCATAAAAGTTGTTTGTACATTAAATTGGGAGGCAATGTTACCAAGGTCATAAAACGTGCAAATGCCATATCACTTGATGTCTGTCTGTGCCGCAATTATGTGGAGGAGGCATATGGCTAGCAACAGCATCCGCGACCGGCCAAGTCGTAAACCCAACATGAATTATATATATTCTTATTTAATTTGAATGAAAACAAGGAGGTAGAACAAGCAGCAACCATACAGCATTCATAATTTTTCATTAGCGCTGAAAATGTACACGACCAATGAGCCATTAAAACGTCGCCAACTATTGACTTATGACCGACCAGGGGCTAGGTGGTGCGGCTCCCTACCATAGGCGCAGAGAGTGCCGCTGCTGGCTGGGGCACCCCAAAAATGTTGTCCTAAGAGCAACATGAAAATGAAATCAAATCGTAAATAACTATTTTTAGCCAAAAGAACTTTCCAAGTCAAAGAGAAGAATCTTTAGTTTCTTTAGTTTTAGGGGAATGTACAAAATATATAGCCAGAGAATCCTAGGAATTCTTTTGGTTTTGCGATGATGGGCAGGAGGCATCATCAGGGTGCATTTCATCTAATGAACACACAATCGCATGTGTGTGTGTGTGTGTGTGTGTGTGTGTGTGGCTGTGCGAGTGTGTGAGAAATTGAAACTTTATTTACTGTTAATAAAATACAATCGAAAATTCATTTATTTATCTATGGCACGCTGAGAAATTGTAGCGCAAATATTTGCAATTCAATTGCAGCAGCAGGCAGCAACAACAGCAGAAAGCATCAAAACTGTACAACTGGGAAAGCAAAATCAAATCGAAATAAAAACGAAATAAAATACAAATATCTCTAGCATATATATCTCTCTCTCTCTCTCAGGCAGCAACATTCGACGAGGCTTTTGCCATGAAAACCATTCGGACATTCTGGGGGCAAAAGCGAACAGGCAGACGGACACAGACGGAACCAATAACATTTATATACGCATTTTTTGTTGTTTTGTCTGCCAAACAAATGTTTCAAAACTATTTGTACATTTTGCCTGCATTTGTGGATTGTTTGCGTTGACAGTCGAGCTACATTTGAAGAGCTGATTGTATGGCTCTTCAATCTAAATACTTAGGTATTCAGGATTATTACCATTTTGTATTAACAATTTTTACATGCAAAAGATGCAACATGAAAATGAAATCAAATCGTAAATAACTATTTTTAGCCAAAAGAACTTTCCAAGTCAAAGAGAAGAATCTTTAGTTTCTTTAGTTTTAGGGGAATGTACAAAATATATAGCCAGAGAATCCTAGGAATTCTTTTGGTTTTGCGATGATGGGCAGGAGGCATCATCAGGGTGCATTTCATCTAATGAACACACAATCGCATGTGTGTGTGTGTGTATGTGTGTGTGTGTGTGGCTGTGCGAGTGTGTGAGAAATTGAAACTTTATTTACTGTTAATAAAATACAATCGAAAATTCATTTAAGATGGGCCTTCCCACCTGAAGGCTGCTCCTTTTTTTGCATTTCGCCACGACTCAGCCAGTGCAGTCGGAATCGTCTTATCTCTTAATCTTCATTTGATCGATGAGCTCTGCTTCACCCACGCAATAAATGCTCCAGCTATTACTGCACCTCTTGCTCACTCGCTCACAGGCCTCGCTCGCAGCAAATACAGAGACCAAGGAATAACGGAACGGGACTATACATTGCTGTGTAATTTCTGCCTTTATTTTAAATTGCTATACGAAATGCTATACATGTTGAATTATCGACGACAGATACCACATAAATCAGCTTTTCAGCGTCAAAAGAAAACCGACATGTGTCTTCATATTTTGTTAATTTTATATTTTTTTTGACTTTTTTGTTTCTACAATAGTTACAATAAATATGAGAATTTGTATGCACTTACAGCTTGACTCATATTCATGCTAACAAGTGTGTCTGGGGGGCGCCCTAGACCAACCACAAAACAAGAACAAAACTTACCTAAAACGAAAAGAAAGAAGAGCAAAAAAGAACAATGTTTTTGATGGTTTTTTTTGTTGTTTTGTTTACGGGCACAAATTAAGGATATCCTTAAACTATTTTATTAAACTAATTTATGGGTTAAGGAAAGAGAAGAGAGGGGCAGAAATATAGCAAGAGGCAGAGGCATACAGAACCCGATAGAGATCAGAGAATACTTCCGCTTCCCGCAGCAGCAGCAGAAACAGCAGCATCAGCAATTGGCAAACTTTTTTTACATTGCTGACCTTATTTACACAGCACTGTTTATTTTCCTTTGTTCATTCGGTTTTGTACTCGATTCGCTCTCGTTATTCGAAACGTGTAAATATACAAAAAGTTTGAGGCTGGAAGATTCTTTTTTAAGCGAAAGCAAACACACAAAAATTAATGTGATAAAAGAGAAGCTGAGAAACAAAATGCAGGCTAAATAAATAAATGCAAGAATGTAAATACGTAAGAAAAGAGGAAAATCGATTAATTGAATAGAAAGTATTTTTAAGTACTTTCGTAGTAGTAGTATTAGCAATGAAAATCATTAAAAATTTACTCATTTTTGTATATTTTAGTTACTCTTGGAAACAGAAAATCTTTTAACCCCAATTCAAATCATTTAATTCTTATTTTACTCCCATTCTAAAAAGTTTACAATCAAATTCAAGCAATTTCCACCAAATTCAAATATTTGTTCTATTTCATAATGAAATTTTCACCACACTATACAATCAAATTATAATCTCCCCTTTTTTTTTTTTGTTTCGTCAGAACTTTACCTGCAGTATCTTTAACCAAAAATATATTCACATTACCCATTCATGCCCTCCGTCCGATAAGATGAATCACGAGAGCATAATCACACGAATAAATAACAATTTATTCACACGACTCTTTACAGTAAATTACAAAACTCTGGCAAACAGAAATATCTGGCGGCAAACTGAGCGGTTTTAATAGTGTGCGAAAAAGGTAATTTGCATAGCAAAACACACACACACACACACAAATGTATCTGTGGACTCTGTAATCGTGTGTCTGTGTGTATCTCATATCTCTTTGGCTAATAAATCGCTTATCTAATTTGTTGTTATTTACCTTAGCCTAGCTGGTTATTGTGGCCGAACAGCAAACAAAAAGACTATGCAACACATGCACACATAGCATACATACTCGTAGTTTAACTATCTTTATCTAAAACATTTCACTCTCTTTCAAGCTTTTACTGCTAAATGGCACACTTAAAATCTGTGTGTCTGATATTTTTATTGATTTTTACGACCTAATGAGCAGGGCTCGGGCACACTTCCATTCCCACAACAAAGTTGTATATGAACCATAATTTATTAAATTGATAAAAGCGCCTACAAGTACGAGTATGACAGGGAAAGCAAGTAGCCAGCTAGCTAGAGAGAGAGAGAGAGAGAGAGCGATAGGGAGCATACGTGTGTATGTATGTTACGTGGGTGACCAGCGGACAGTTGATGTCATCGTCATCATCATCATTCTGATGCCGTCTTAGCAGTAGGTTCATTGCCTGCTTAAGTGCAGAGTCAGCAAGAGTGGGGGAACTTCAACCCACAGCTAGAAAAAGTACTAGATGCTACTTGAAAGCTAGCTTTGATCCGAAGACCAAATACCCTACATTTAACTGTATTTTATTTAATATCGGAATGCAAAGCGTTTGCAAAGAGTATTTTTTGAAGAGTCTTACTGGGGAAAAATCCTAGAGAAAGATAGAGAGAATTGCCTTCTCTCTTTAAATGCATTTCAGATGTGAAAACTCAATTTTCATTCTTAAGCCACAATGGGATAGAAGTTAATATTAATATAATATAATAATATTAATTTAATATAATAATATTAATTTAATATAATAATATTAATTTAATATAATAATATTAATTTAATATAATAATATTAATATAATATAATAATATTAATTTAATATAATAATATTAATTTAATATAATAATATTAATTTAATATAATAATATTAATATCATCAACTAGGATACATACTCGCTATTTGAGGCAATAAATATATAAAAGGCAAAGCAGCTACCGGCAAAGGTATTAGCTCTTACACTAATCCTTAGAATATAAGGTGAGAAATTCCCATTTTTAGACACTGCAAAAATTCTCTTCTATGTAACACTCCCTCCTCTGCAAGGGTAACCAAAGACATAACCAAACAGAACAGAAAGCCGCTTTCAACAGTAGTCATCTGTGTGTAAATGTTTATCATACTCCGAATCTTGCTGTTTATTTGAACAAATTTTGCATATTTGATTTCCAAGTGGACACATCTCTCACCCATCGAATTGTGGACTCCAAAAAGACAAACAGAGAACGAGTATTTCTTCTTAAGAAAGTGGCCCTTTGCCTGGCTGGCATGATGCCCAATTTTTGGATGACATCAAGAGGATGAGAGAATGAGGAGAATGCCAAATACTCACAAGATACTTGGGGTACAATGCCAGCAATCTCAATTATTTAGCTAAAACATGTGTTAGCTGTGCCACCGCCTGCATGCTAGGCAATCCGTCAGATACGAGCGCCAAAGTACGCGTGTTCATATAGGCAAATCCGACGACAGACGCCAGAGTATACAGAGGGATAAACGGACCGAGAAAATACGGGAGGCGAGTGGTTTCCATCGTGTTAGGCGACAGTTGGCCATAAGTCAAATTGAAATCTTGTCAGCAGACCAAGAAATGATCTTCTCAAAAAACGAGAAATGTCTGCCCGGGGGCAAGAAATTTCATTTATTTGTAAGAAACAAAAATTACAAAGGAAAATTTAATTAAAAGGAAAAATTAAATAAAATAAAATACCAAATAAATGCAAGAAAATGCAACACAATTTTTGTGAAATCAATGAAGAAAATATCAAATGTCGAGGGAAAATTCATTTCGTTCAATTATAGCCAGAGCTCAAAAAAGTTTGAGCTATGCAACAATTTAACCAAAAGATTTTGGAATAAACATCTCAGGAATACACCTGCCATAGCCCGTAGCAATGTCTGGCATTTTCCGGCAACACTTTTTCCCCCACATGCAACACACACGCACACCCACACAGAACTCCTTGACCGCAAGGCAGTGCATTATGCAAAAAAAGGACTAGCTTAAACTTCATTTAAAAATGCCACTGAGTAGAGTCCTAGCACACAGGATAGCTGTGGCAAACAGCCACATGAGCAACATTAGGAGCAGGAGATAAGGCAGCAGCAACATGAGCACTAGGTGTATCCAAGTAGCAAAAGGAGCAACCACAAAAATATTCAAAGTAGTGCTAGGAAAGGAGATCCCTTCACAAACATGCAACAGCAGTAATATACCCCTTCAAGGAGCTGCAACAGCAACAGCAACTACAAGTTGCAACCACAACAACAAAAACAACGGCAACAATCTATAAAGAAGCAGCAGCTAAAACTATGCCCCGGAGCAGCAGCAGCAACAGCAGCAGCAGCAACAGCAGCAGCACAAAGATTGAATGCAATGCATAAAAGAACCAAATTCCATGCCACAACAATAACAAGAAGACAAAATTGTACAAGGAAATGCTCAAACACACACACACACACACACACACAGCTGTTAAAAAATAAAAGAGAAAAAGCGGGAAAAAAGTAGACGCAGAGACAGAGACCGACCAGACGGAGGCAGGCGGATGGATGCCAATCCTCGACAAAAATGCAAACCAAAGACAAATGTGGGTCGAAAGCGCAAAGTGCAACAACTCGCACGCAGCACAAGAAGGCACCAGACACAGACAGTGGCAGACACAGCGTCAGATGAAGAGAGAGCGGCAGGGTGTCGGGAATATGCAACGCTGCACGCGCCCCAGCCGGAGAATGTTTTGGTGGGGCGGCGAGCAGGCGAAAGCAAAACAAACACGAAAACCAAACCACTTTTTTGGCACTTGCTCGGCGCTCTATCTGGAGATTTTACAACTTGGACGTTGCCACGTTGCCACTTCCCTGTGATGCCACAGCCGCCGCCCCCACAGACCCAACTACTGCTGCTGCTGCTGCTGCTGGTGCTCCTTGTCGTCGCGCTGTTGTCGTTGTCTGTGGAGTTTTGGGGCCCTCTTTGGGGCCCCTACTTGAGGAACGGCTTAAGTGAAATTTAATGATATCCTTTACAGGCCAAGTGTTGGACCAAGGAGACGCCAACGAGACCCCCAACAGGTGACTGTGGCCCTATTGCTTGGCAAATTTTTGGAACGGACAGACACGGACAAGGACGCCTGCTGTTCTGCTAATTTGTTGAATAAAAGTTTACTGATTTTATTGCTGATAGTTTTTAGGACCAGCAGCTGCCAAGTGGCAAACAGAGTGGCACTTACATAAGTAGTGCCACATTTCGCTTAACCAACAACAACACTAGAATCTCACTTTCCTTTATATAAAAAATTGCAGATTCCCAATCGCGAAGGAAAATGACCAATATTATTGGCAAAAAAAATCCACCTGTAGATGCAACACGATAATTAAAAAGGAATATGCAAATTTTGAGCTTAACACCATTAAATCCGCTATATTTTCTTCTTATTTTTTAAATAATCCTGGGATGTAACGTTCCAATGGCGGATCATCCGCATATGTGAATAAAACTGTTGGGTACTAGTTAACATTCTGCCATCCCATAGGATCATAAATCAATTTTGTGCTTAGAAATGTTTCCTTATGCCATTTAAAACGAATAGGTAAATATTTTAATCGGTACATGGCTTTGGCTCTTTCTACACTTCTGTTATCCTCTCACATTATGCATATATTAATATTGCATATTCACATAAGCTCTGGGGGCAAATTGCCTCATTGCTTTCGGTTGTTGGTTTGGTGCGTGGGCAACCACCGCATTTCTAATGACTTGTTCTAGGTGATGATGTCGTCTCGTTGTCGTCGCTGTCACCCACAACCGTGTGCAGCGGAGGAGCAGTCCAACAGTTTATTTCGTTTAAGAGCAATTGAAATAAATTTTAAGGCAAATTGCCTAGGAAAAGGCAGAGCAAAAGCCAGCGACTCAGCGATAGAGAGAGCGAGAGAGAGAGATTTTTGTCTCGGTTTTGGGGCTAATGTCCAAATGCACTTAGAACCGCTTGCCACCATGTAAAATGGGCCTTTAGATACTTGAAAAGTATCTCTCCTTTTCCCCACATAACATTTGTGTCTCACATTTCATAGTTTTAGCCCCCCCAAAAACCACCTCCTCAATCCCTCGGCTTCACAACATTTTTGTGTGTCACATTTCATAGTTCTAGTGTCCACTCGAGAGAGCTGTGCGGGGAGTTTCAAGTAATGTTTTCATTGCTATCGAAATGGGAACGGCGTGGGAGCACAGATCCATAAAGACCCCCTAGATTCTGCTTTTGCAAAAACTGGCAAAAATTATTTGTGGGTTTTTCTGTTTAATGCTTTCTGCTCCAGAAAAATATATACATATATACATATAAATATCGCGTCAGATTTTTAGCCAGAATAGTAGCAACAAAAACAAACAAAAAGTCGCCACAGTAGCGGAAAAAACTCTATTGACAGAGCGACAAAAATTCTTGTGGTTTCTGTTGTTTTTATTTTTTGGTCGCTTCGGTTTTTGTGTGTTTGAAGTGCATTTGAAGCGTTTGTCGTCGCAATATGATACAAAAATATTAAAATGGAATCAAGATACAAGCAAGCATATAAATACATATATGTATACACACAGATCTATATAGCATTTTGTTGTTTAAAGGGGGACAACTGTTTACAGTTTAAATTTTCTTATGATATGTAATTTGAAACTTTTGCTGCATCTGGAAATTGTAATTGCAAATGACATAAATACATACATACATATGTACATACATATGATTGTATGTATTTATGATTATGTCAGAGAATTATGCATTAGGTTTTGTTTAATTTCGAGCTTAACAATGAAATATAAATATGCATATGAAGCAGCTGGAAACCTTAAACATACATACATTTATTTGAGATAGGAACATTACTAGGAATCAGAGAAATCGCACATTTGCAGAAATTAATTTTTAATTTTTTCTATTCAGTGCAGAAAACGTTCAATAAAATACGATAGTTTCAATAAAAAGTTTCTCAGAAAAGAAACAAAGCTTTGAGTTACCATTTTCCATGGAATAATCAAAGAAACCTAAAGAACACGATTGAACCGATTCTATAGTTCATAGTAACTAAAGAAGTTCTCTCTTCCAAGTCAAAAATCTCCGCTGCTAAGTTTGCGTTTACTCGAGATTAATTTTCTGTCTCTTTTTCGACCTATTGCTTACTCAAAACTCTTCCAAGTTTCTCCCGTTTCGATTCCCATGGTCATTTTTCAACTCCTTATCTTTAATCTGAAGAATAAATGTTCCCCCTTTCTAAAGAATGGAATCTACATTTACTTTTACTCCCTTTATTTGCAACGTGGCTTTGTCTCCCCACAAAGTCAATTACAAACACATTTTGACAGAGAGCTCACGCAACCACCGAAATGCAATTGAAATTGCAGTTGTAAGACAAACTTCAAGTGCAGCCAGCAAGCAGCAGCAGCAGCTGTTGCCCCATTCCATGGGGCAGGGACAGAGCCATAGACAAGGGACAAGGACAGAGCTTGGAGAGTGGTAATACCCGATGTGCGTGTCGCTAAGCAAGCAGCCTGAACTACCTCTTAGCATTCTAGCAGCAGCAGCAGCAGCAAGAAGCCACGGACCAACTATGCTTAGCATGCAAAGGAGGGGAGGCCTGTCTGTCGTCTTTGTGTATAAATGATATGCAGCACAGGAATCAAGTAAAATAAGATGGAAAAAAATATATACGAGTGTATACAGAGACGAGTAGAGTAGAGGAAGCCAAGTGAACGTCAACGCACTTTTGCATGGCCAAAGAAGGCAAAACTATTGAGTTATACAGTGCGTTTCATAGTTGAAAGAGTATTCGACTTGTGTTTAATGATTTTTCAGATAATTATTTATGATTTATGATATTCACTTAAAACAATAAGATAATAACATATAGTTCATATATTTCCACCATTTAAGAAATAACAAAAAATTTAATATAATATTACAATTTTCTTATATAAAAAAAATATAACTTATAATATTATTATATCCAAAATAAAGAAAAATCAAAAAAAAATTTAGTTAACAAATTATTTAAAAAAAAAAAACGATACATTTAAACACAAAAAAAACCCTTAAAAACATTATGCATTATTTATGCAACTTTTCCTATATATGTATTCAACTCTCTGCTTTTCGAAACGCACTGTACACACACAAGAAATATTTTTAATAACTGCCACAAAGCAATGGCACAAGGAAGCTCTAGGAAATGCATGAATGAAATTATGAGACGATTTATGCCCCCCAGCCGCATTGGGACGGTCTTAAAATAAAAGGGGAAAATCAGATATATATTTGCATGTGTATGTACATATATTGTATAGCATTTTATATGATTTAACTTTTGGCTGATGATTTACTCACCCAATTTAGAGAAGCCCACGCATGTGGTGCCGATTTCAGCGCTGGCGCTGCCGCTGGCGCCTTTAACGATTATGAGAGCAGCTCGATAACACAATTTTAGATATTGGGATAAACTATTACTCTCTACCGGAACAATCGAAGCACAAAAACACGGGACACACAAATGGAAATTCAGAAACAACTTAAAATAGCAAAATTCTCTTGGCCAATGGGTTTATTTATAGATGGATTTTAGATTTTCGTTTTCCTTTGGATTTTATGTTATTTATGGGAAGTTGATAGCATACAAAGATATTAATTCCAAGAGTGCGAGAGTGGTAGAGATTGCACTCTAATAAATTTGCATTTGACATTCGCCCAAAGGCGCAGGGATTAAGATTTCTCTCAGGTGTCACTTTTGGTGTCAACAAATAAGACTTTATATCTTTTTGATTATTTCTCAAATATAAATACTACATATATACGCATATATATCTTCTATATAGCTTATGCACTGTTGAAGAGGCTAATAGATAGAGAGACTTTATTATTTAACACACACACACACGACCCACGTACGCGGCGTTGGTGCTGTGCTGGGTTGCCGGTGGGGCTGGGGCGCCTGCAAGAGTCAAGAAAGAGAACAGAAAAAACAATTCCGATATGAGACAACAGGTTATTGTTTATATCAATATATCAATATCTTCGGGATGGATCGGGGTTATATATATATACATATAAAGACAATATATATATATATATATAAATATTGATAATGCCAGGCATGATCATGGCAAAGCTTGCAAAGAGACAGAAGATAGAGATAGAAATAGGGAATAGATAGAGAGAGAGAGAGACAAACGGGGAATAGATAGACAGACACAGGAAAAGAGGAAAGAAAATCGTTTTACTTGTTATGGAAAACTTTTGTTTAGAAAATTGTGTGTGTGTGTGTGTGTGTGTTTGTGTTGGGGAAAAACTTTACGCGACGCGACACCATGCCGACACAGGAAAATTAGGTGAAAAATGCATTTTAATGGAAAAATGGAAAGTGGGAAAAATATCCATAAAATAAAAGTTTATCCAAGCAGCAGCAGAAGTAGCAGCAGCAGCAGAGGATATTTATAGAGTATCGTGTGTGTTGTTTTGGTGCATATATTTATAGAAAACATATTTTTGATTGTGAAAAATGGCATTAAAAATTATTGTTTAAATGTTTAGAAAACATTTTGAAATAGCGCAGGCAAAGAGGCGGCAGGCAGACGGCCCAGAGACAGGCTGCGAAACAAACAGACAGGAGACAGAGCAAGAGACAATGATATGCAGTAGAGGGAGACAGCAAGGCAATTGGGAGGATAGATAGAGAAGCCAATAAGAATCAAAAGTGGTACGAAACGAATATATAAAGTATATGGTGGGGGTGTGTGTGGGGGTGAGAAAAATAAATAAATGAAATAATAAACAAACCAAAATAAGGGGAAAAAAAATATATAGAACAAAATAGTTCACAGACAGCCACAACAACAGCAAGCGCATAAAATAGAATAAATATACTATGGTACATATGTACATATATTTATACATATACATACATATGTATACAATATGTACATTTTTCTGTATTATTTGTATGTACATATATTGGGTTTATATTGTGTTTGAGTAAGAGAATGCATTTTAGTGTTTATTTATCGAATGATTTCCATTTGTTTATCCAACGTTGTTTTTGTTTTGGTTTTGTTTGATTATTATATTGATGGATATGTGTGGGTGTGCATAAAAGAGTTGATTAGAGGCGGGCAGAGTGTAATCAAATTGATTGCTGGACACAGCTCAACATATATTCAGATACAAGTCTTTAAAGATACTTTGCCAACAATTTCATGATTGTATTTAAAGTAATTGCAAAAATCCACGTGGTACATAAATACGTAAATAAATATGTTGTTGGTTTGTAGAAAAGAGGGTATGTGTAGTCATTAAGCCAAAATGTATGGCAATTCGAAGAGCAGATCAGAATAAACTCAGAAACTACGCAGCTAAGTAAAGCACACCGTTCTGTTACTCCTGGGATCGTATTAGCTGAGAGCGAGACCTGTGAGCGAGAGTCGTCTCAGCCTTTGCTGTTGTTGCAAAACAAAAGGAATTTAAAGAGCATGCAAATGAGTACAATCAAGAGCGAGGCTCGTGAAATGAAATAACGATCGGGTGAAAAAAACAATAACAAAGTTCAACTTCCATTAGCTTGCATTGTTTTTTGTTGCTCAGAGAGCAATGGAAGAATTGTTGAGGGAGCAAAACAATAAGGAGCGAGAATAAAAACTCGTTGATAAACTAAAGATCAAGATATAGGACGATTACGACAGAACTGCGGTGAAATAGAACAACAACAATAAAAATACAAGAACAGGAGCAGCCAGTCCTGTTTCCTGTCCTTTTCTGTAACTATTTTTGGTTCTATGTTTTATCTATTTACATATACACCCTCAAATTTGTAACTTGATTCAAAATTGGTTTTTACCCAAAAATATTGTAAATTTCTCATTTATAATCATTAAAAGCCCACAAATCTATATCTTGTATATGAGCTTTCATTTTTTGTTGTAAACGAATGTATCCGTTTGCTTATGGGAAGTTTCTACAACAAATCAACATCAAATGTGCTGAAAATGGTACAGAAAAATCCAGTTCCTGCCAGAGAGAGAGTTTTTACTCTGTAGATGCCACGATGCGTTTGAATACATGTAAGTCCATATCCCAAAGGTCCTCCAAATCTCACACGCTCTCTTGACACTTCTCCTGCCCCTGGCATTCGCCCATTGACATTGACACCCGTCCCATGGCCCGGTTTAACCGGCAAATGCAACCCTAATTGCGCACACAAACACAGACGAAATTTCCAACCCTTCTTCTCGACCCGTTTAGCCACCAAAGAAGAAGTTGAAACATTCCCGTGCGGCAGGGCAGGCAGCCATGCCCGGGGAACACACAGCTGTCACTGCCTCACTTTCTTATCAATCAAACGGCAAATACTCACACACACACACACACTCAAACGTATTGTATTTGTGTAACTCGTGTGGTATTTAAGTTGTCAAAGCTTATGTTAGACATATACGTGCAGTCTGATAAAAAATAATAAATACAATTTAAAGAGTGAATCCCGCCATGGTAGGGGGGGTGTCTGCGTAGTGGGTGACACAACGATCGCCTCGTATGGATGGGGGAAGTGGGGGCATGTGACTAAATTGATGTGTCCATCATTTTGTGGGCCATTTGAGCGGTATATTATGCGGCAAATCTTCTCTATGGCATGTGGAGGCATGCCACACACATAATGTGACAGGCCCCAATCATCAACCGCATCATCATCATCATCATCATCCTCATGTGGCAGCAGTTCATTTGCATGCACATCAACACCTTAACCAATTGCCTCATTTTACACTCTCCCACAAAGGCAAGCGCACACTAGACCCAAACAAAAACTGATCGATCATGTCCGAATATCAATAAATATTTTGTGTGAATCAGGCGTACCCCCCATCCACCAAATGAGGCTGATTATGGTGATGATGATGGTTTCGCTCTCTCTCGCTCTATGGGTCTTTTCCTATATGATTTTAATTCCATTTTTAGCTGTGCGTGCACATTGATTAGCTTTCATGTTTTACGATTTTCGGCTGAGAAAAATCAATGAAAATTGTTTGGCTAGAAATAATGAAATTTTTTATTCGAAAAATTTGTTGCTGGTAAAGAAATTGATTGGAAAACTTGTATGTACATATATCTTGGTGTGCGGAGTGTGGAATCTTTAGATCCCACAACAATTATCCACAAAAACTATCCTTATAAGAATTGTGTTGATATGGCGATTCTAACTTGCACCTTTAAATTCAAAATTTGGAATTTATAAATCTCCAGTAAAGTATTTCAAACAGACATTGTAATTTGTATTAATTTATCCTCTGGATTCCTAAAGGAGAATACCAAAACATGTTTCCACAAATGTATTTCGTTTTCTTACAATGTTTTCCCACATGCTACAGATACTTAGGTAGTTTTGGTTACGTATACCATCAATCCTAATCAACTTGACCTTCCCATTCCACATTTTTTTTTTTTTGAGTAGAGGTAGGCACATTTTTCCTCCATTTATTTTGGATTGCCAAATTCAAGGGCCTGAACCGGTTTCATTTACCAGACACGCACTTTTTGTTAGAGCCAAGTTCAAAGAGTAAAGCCATAATGGAGCGGTGGGGGGCAGGGGCAGGGGCAGGGGCATCATCATTAATCATTATGGAAGCGTACAATCTCCGGCAGCGCCAAATTGTTGTGTCTGTTGTTGGGTTACGCATGTGCGTTAGTTAATTTGTATGGCCGCGTTAATTAACCAAAGCGAAAAGACTTTGCGCACTTGCCCCTAAAGCTTTTTTTTTTTTTTGGTAACATAGCCCCTCCGTCCACTGGCATTGGCCATGAGAGAAACAGAGTGTAAAGAGAAAGAGAGAGAGAGAGACGTCCGTCTGTCCACTGATAGTTGCCATGCCTCAGAGCACAGAGTGGAAGGAAAAACGAAGAAACCACAAGAGAACAAAACGAAGCTCAAAGCAATCAAACATCATGCAAAGTACAGTGAAACCTGGTATGGGTTGAATTAAACTAATTTCGAGATTGATTTAAATGGAAGTTAGGGGAATTAGAGCAGCCATAGCTGGAGAATTTCTAGAAATTTTTTTTTAAATGGTATGGAAATGCGAAAATAAAGCTAAAAAGAAATTGATAAAACTTTAATTGCTATTTGATAGAAGTATGGTGTAGAACATGCATTTAATATAAATTTTGTTATAATTTTTGAACTTGTTTTCTCATTCGCAAAGAGATCTCACTTTGATGGCGTGTTTTTCTACCTTTTTAACAAGCAAATAAAAAACTAGCTTCCTAAAATGTTAAATATTTCAAGTAAATATGAAATTCGCTATTTATAGTTCTCTGAATTTTTTTGAAGTGACAGATGTTAGTTCAAATTAGCGAGTCTTGACTGTATATGTACATATCTGTGGATACACACCACAAAAAGCAAAAGCACCGAAAAATTGTGTGCTCAAGGTCAGGCCCCGGTTGAAATTTCGAAACTGGGCATTCAACTTGATAATTTATGAAACGCGTTTCGCGGGTATAACTAGGGAAGGGTACACACAATACACAGACATAGACACAGACACAGACAAACAACACAAAAACAAAATGCGCAAGCGTGGCTCCAGAACTTTTAGCATAAGAATAAGAGAGAGAGAGAGAGAGAGACAAAGACAAAGAAAAATGACAGTCAGAGGCGAGAGCTTATCCAAATATGGAGCAACAGATGTAGATGTCTCTTCTCTCCCTCTCTATCTGCCTCCATCTGACTGGTTCGGTTCGGTTCTGCTACTCCGTAAGATCCATTGATCGCGATAGCCCCGCAGTCAAGCTTTACTTTTAAAACAGTTTGCAAGGGGTTTTTGTGTGTGCGTTTTTTATGTGTGCTGCGACAACCGTCATAAATTTGTTTTTAATGATTTGATTGCCGGGCCTCGTTTTGCATTCGGGGGTAACCATTTTCCATTTTGTACTCGCATGATCATCATCCCCAACAAACTGGAACCGCAAAAGATCGACGACGACGGCGACGACGACTAAGTTCTTTCAACCCAGTGACTCAGTTTTGAATTGTTTTCAGGTAAAACGTGTTTCACATTTCAGTTTATTGCACACAGCCTTGACAGTGAAACAAATGGCATGATATGCGGCATGTAAATTCACTTATCAAAAGAAAAAACAACAACAAAAACTAGTAGAAACGACTAAAAGATGCCATATGATAATAAACCTCATTCAGATGTCTGTAAAAATAATCCCAACTTGATAATTTTGCAGTGGTCTTTGGAGTTCTGGTTTTTAGATTATAGGATCTATGGATGTTCACTCCAGACATCGTTAGATCTTTAAGTATCTTAATGGCAATCATAAATCTATGGGAATACAGAACATACCCACTACTTCATAGCTTACAGGGTATGCACATTTTTCTCGCGACCAGAAACAATTTCACTTAATGGCTGATAAGCGAAACTAACAGGGAACGGCAACGAGAGCGGGAACACCGCAGAGCGCACTGATAACTACGATATACACACGCATGCACGCGACTTTTATCACAATCTCAGTTGATGGATTGGTGGAAGCGAGAGGGCCAGACATAGGACACTAGCAACTGTTAATTAACAAATTGATGACTGAATCGAAACACACATGCGGGTGCCACATTTCATTTACTTTCGATTTTGCACAATATCGGCATTGTGAAAGGGGGCAGTGGGCAGTGGGCAGTAGGCAAACCCGTGGGAGGCTGTGGTGGGGAACAAGCATATAAAGCGACGACAATTGGAGACTTCAACTAAAACCGTATACAGAGAGCCCCCGAAGCCAGACGCTAATTTGATATTTTAATGGCTTTTTGTTTGCAAATTACGGCTGGCCCCGACGACGCGTCGCCCTGCAAAATTCCACCTCATCCACAGCTTTGCTCTCTCGACTCCCCCATCTCTCTCACTCACTGTGTCTCTCCCCTTCTAAATGAGCCGTTTTAAGTCTAAAATAACGGCGCTAGTTGTATGACACGGGATACATACACACACACACACACACACATGTGCATAAATCTAGTTACTTTTATTATAAAGAAAACTGAACATGAGAACACTACGAGACCTCCAAATGAGTGACATTTCAGAGTGCATGTGCAGAGGGCTGAAGGTTCCAGGAATGGGGCTTGGTAATAAAAATAAGTGAGAAGGAATGGCTAGCAACCGTTATGCTGAAAGCTGCAGAAAGAAGGGTACTATTAGGGTATATTTCAAAGTAAATCAATTCCCTTAAAGAGAGGAAAACACAATCCAATAAATCTTTCAATCTTCACTTGCCACATTTCCACTCCTCATTTCACTAATTGAACTACACACAAATACCCACAGTGCGCCCTCGTTAGCAGCCACCAACACTCAATATTAAACAGAATTCTCTTGCTTGGCTCGGGAGTCTCCTCCGTGTTTCCCCAGCTCCCAGTTGACCCTGAAAAGGCCTGAACAGTGCCGTGACTGTGGTGGGGGCCCCAGCCCGGGGTCCAAAGCCACAGGCAAAATGTCAACAAAATGAAAAACCTACACGGAAAAGCACAGCCACAAAAAGTCAAAGTCAGGTGTGTGTGTGTGTGGTGTGGTGTGGTGTGGTGTGCATGTGTGTGAATGCGTGTGTGGTCGAAACCACAAAACCAAAGCAAAGCAGTTCACAGAATGACAGAGTAAGAGAGAGGGGGATGGGGAGAGGAGATCGCAGTAACCGAAAAAAATATGAAAATTACACTGAGCATTGCCAATGAGTCAGCGAAATTAGGCAAAAAGGAAGCGACGGCAATACAAGTGGAAAAAATGAAAAGGAACAAAAAGAAAACATCGTAAAAGTGGGAAGAGAGCAGCATGAGTGAGAGAGAGGATTGAGGGCCCACAGCACGGTGTGTTTTTATAAGGTGAGACTATTCGAAGAGGTGCACTCTCCCAACAAGTTTCTGGCAAACAGTTGTAATAGGCAGCTCGAGTGAGCGGAAATGTCTCACCCTAAAAAAATACGCATTGGGCTCGAAGATGATCTGGAGGAGGGCTAGGGTAAATCCAAGGTGGAATTGCACAATAAGAAACAAAAACAACATAAAATAAATACCATGAGTGTATGTGTGTGGGTGTGTACAGAGCAGAGACGAACACACAAGAAAAAGAGTAGCTGAGGTAACCGAAAACAAAATAAATGTTAAAACAACAACACAAAGCGCAATTCATGAAATAACCGTACGACAATGAGAGCAGGAGCTGCAGAGCACCGCAAGAGAGAGAGAGAGAGACAGAGACAGAGCGGGGAGAGCGAAAGATGATGTATTTTTTTGTGCCAGAGGGAGAGGAGGGGTAAAAAGAAGAGTACGTACAGGCAACAGGTAAACGAGCAGGAACCAAAAAAAGGAAGCAGGCAAAAGAGCAGTTATGATAAATATAAATGAGTATATTGCAAAACAAAAGACATATAAAATGAAAACATAAATATAAAACTTACAAAATTATTATTGTTGGGTGTGGGAGTGCGTTATATCCGTGCACTACGGGTTAAGTTATAAATATCCGAGCTGTTGTTTTATTGGTTTTCACTTTGTTTTCTTTGATATTTCATTCACTTTTGATATTTGGGGGGGACACGTTCATAAAAAGACGTTTAACAATTAAAGGACTGAAAGTAGGGACAAAAGGGATTTAGCTAGAACACACTCGAACACAAAACACTGGCGCGGGGGGATCATGGCACTTAAGGATACCCCGCTATTTAGATTATATTATTGCAGTATAAAGGTAATGCATCGGTTTGGGTTATTGGCAGACCTTAAACATTTTAGCTATCACAGTTTTTTCTCAAGATTGCGGCTGCAATAGGAAGCGTGATAAGAATGTAGGACCAAAGGGATCTACGAGTGAGTATGTGAGGGCCTTTTATGTAAGGGGTATTGAACTAGAAAAATGTCACTTCTCCCCATGCACACGCCACACAAAGACAGTTGCATTTTTCTGCATTTTCTTTGGACAATGGGATGGATGGCGCGTGTTCTACTAAAAGGAGGACGACATCCTAAACAGGTGACCAGAAACCACACCCCACTGCACTACGAAGCGCGACACAATAAGCCGCTGAAAATAGCAGAGGACACCCAGAATTTAAGAAAGAAATACAAACCGAAACGAGACCGAAAGGGAATTGTTACCAAAATGACAGAAGCTGCACACTTTTCACTGACGAAGAACTCAAATCGAGCTGTTGATAAATTAAGATTGCATTTTTGTATGACTGCCTGCAGCTGCTGGCCTGCAGTTGGCGCGGTAAAAAGTCGTTGTGTTCTCTGCTTTTTGCGTGTTTACTCTTCCTCTTGTTAAGCACACATTCGTCTGTCCTACGCACTTTTCATTCTTTTCCTTAACTGCGTTATTTGTTACCCCTTTCACACACCGATCGCAGCTTTATTCACCCTAACTTCCTTCTTCTGACACTCTGCCTTATGGCTTCCTTTCGCTCTTTTTCCCCTCTCAGGTCAACCCTTAGACCAAAAATTCATCGATCACGCTTCCTATCGCACTCTTTCTTTGCACTACTTTTTTGTACACTTTTTTCTGTCGTTTTCTTCGTACGTATTCCTTGCGATCTTTCCCTTCTATGGTTTCCTTTGCTTTATCCTTTCAGACTTCTTTTCTTTGCACCAACACACACACACACACGCACAGCTTTTGAATTTGTTGCTGTTGCTTTTTCTTTTTAACAGCGTTATTCCATGTGTATCTATTTGTTGCAATTTCAGAGTTGAACACGCACGAAATGATAGCCCAGCGGCTTTTGTTGCTTGTGTATTTGTTTAAACAATTTAAGCACTCACACGAATATGATAAAATGACGTCGTTTTGTTGACGACAGCGGCGGGGCAGAGCGGCGACGGCGACGCTTCTAGTTTAACTGTAATTGTTGACGCGCGTTCTCTTCTTTCAAATATTAAGTAATTTTTGCCCTTTGGCTGATTGCTCACTTGAACTCGCGCTAACGGGGATTTCAATTTCAATCGAATTGAACACTTTACGCGGGTGTTTCATTCACGATCACTGTGGTATATTTCGGCGGACTTTTCTGAATTCAGAATAACATTCGACACTATTTTGTTGTTCCATTGCCCGCGGCTGATTTTTTCACGATCACGATTTGCCGGTTCTTTCAAACACGCCCGCCCGCTCTTGAAATGTTGCGCTGTCAAATGTGCCTAGAAATATGTTGCTTGCAAGTTAAATAAAAAAGGTATGGACAGCAGGCAACGCGGGCCAAACAATTCAACGCTTGCAAGGTAAAATCTACCCCAATCCTTGTATATCTTGTTTTGATCGGCCACATGTGGCTGCAAAACGCTCTCTCGACTGGATCATTTTTGCGTAGCTAGTATGAGTTTATGATAATTTGTTCGCTCTCGCGCTCTTTGAGTGGAAATTTCTGTTAGCCGTTTGCAGGGTATTTAGCGAGAAAGTTTCTATACCCTACCCTACTCTGTATGTACCTGACATAAAACTTAAACTGAAATATATAAAAAATCGGCATTGGGCGAGAACTAAAATAAAATATATAGCACCCAAATAATATATTTTATTGCGCACAAAAGGAATATATTTATATTGAAATTTTTTGAGTACGATTCTCACGTTTTGAGTATAAGCTCAGTTTTTGGTTGCATTGTATGAGTTTTTCGAGAGAGAGAGAGAGAGCACATTACTCTCGCACACTCACGAGCTCGTGATCATGTGTTGTGTTTGTGCTGCAGCAGTGAGCCTGTGTCAGCTTGCAATGTGCGGGGCTGTTTGTATTTGAATTTCATTTAATGCTAAGAGAAATCTTGAAAAAAAGCATATTGTGAAAAGTTCACCATCGTTAGAGGTTAAACAAACAAAAAGACCCAACATAAGACAGTAATTGCGATAAAAAGAAACCGCTTAAGCTCAACGCAAACATTATTATCTTGCTTTTGTAAGGCCTCACGCGTGACGTGCTTCACGACTCGACTCGACTCGAATTGATTCGCTAGCAAATTACGGGTGGTAGAACTGAATACTGATTCATTCGCATATTCACATTCGCCTGAAACGTGCAAGCGGGAACGATCGCGAGCAGCGCGAGAGCCAGAGGCAAAGTAAAACTATAATTATTAATAGAAAAATACGATAAAAATAAAACACAGAAAAACATTGTAATAAACCTATCTATATTGTGTACAAATAACAGAGTGGGTGTATATATATGTAGTGGTTCTCTCTGCAAGAAAAGAAAGGTTCGGCTCTTTCTGTAAAACTGTTAACTATGGCAAACAAGTGAATCTGAATCCAATTTATTTATAACTAATCAACAATGTTGTCGGAGTGTCGGACTGTGTGTGTGTGTCTGCGAGTCTGTGAATGCCGAAATTCCCGCGAATATATGCGTTGGGTTGGTTATTTTCTGAATAAAAATGAAATGAAAACGAAATAAAAATATCTAAAACACAAAACGAACTCAATCTCGATGGCATTGTGTGTCTGAGTGCCTCGTGTGCGAGTTTGACGATTTGTTTTTAATAAAGTCATACAAAATGCTCAACAATATGTATGGAGGAGCCCTCAAAGATCGGTGGGGATCCATACCTCCCACTGCTGCTGCTGCTGCTGCTGCTGCTGCTGCTGCTGCTGACAAATGCAGCAAATAGTTTGGCTTTGGGTTTGTGATTTTGGGGCTAAGAGTAATTTGCAAAATGTGAACTAAAATGCAAACAAAACATTCGAATGTGCAAATAAGTCCACAATGGTACCAAAAAGAATAGAATAGGCCTTTTACACATCAAAACCCTCCCACACACACTCACAACCCAAGGACATAATGAACGAATGCATTCAATTAATTGTTTTTTTCTACAGGGTATTCAACAGTGGGAGGGTGTGCTATATTCGTGTGCTATATACCCACAATAAATCAAGATTCAAATTTTGCATACTCATAAATACACCCATTGTCTAGGTGTCTATGAAATTTCATAGAGATTAGAACAAATTTAAAACAAAACAGAAAACAAAATTATTAAAATTCATTTTTTTAAATTAATAAAATGCAAAAAATGCAACAAAATGAAACTCTTGGAATCTACTTAGCTAGAGACAAAAAATGTATATAGCTAGGCAATACCACATTCGAGTATTTATTGATTAAATTTATTTACATCGTTGAGGAAGAAGAGCTGTACAGATCTAGTGTTCCGTTTGGAGGGAACTTTCCTAGTCCATACAATCTAGAATGTTAAATTTATACTCTTCAAATTTCATACACCTATAAATATATTTTCTATCTATTTAACAATTTCCATTGCGATAAGATAAATAGTAAATCAAAACTAAAGCAAAAACGATTATTACTTTTGCTAGAGGAAAAGGTTTGCTAGCGGTAAAAAGGAAACAAAAGATAAAATGCGTTGGCAACAATCTATGCTCAGAAATAAAAGAGCTGCTACGACTGTCGGTTGTATCTTTATCTTTTTGTTGTTTTAGTTTCAAACCGAATTTAAATAAAATCTTTTTGCAGGTCATTTTGCTGGTCTAAACACTTCCGTTACTATTTTTGTTGGGTTCGACATTAAAGGTGGACAAACGCCACCTCCCACTCCCCCTTTTTTTGGGGGCGCCACTGCCGATTGGCAGTCGTCCACACGTTGCCAACTATTAGAACAATTGAAAAAGAGTGTGTGTGTGTGTGTGTCTGTGTGGGCGGGGGAGTGTGTGGCACTCTCGTATTTGCCACGGCACCGAAAAGTATCTTGTTAGCTGCACAGATACAATTGTAAATGCTGAGATTTGAATTCATTCTTTTTTCTGTTCCCTCCCTCTCCCTCTCCCACCCCTCTCTCACTCACACGTTTTGTTTATTTTTCCTCTCTGTACTTTACATCGTTTTTTGCTGTTGTTGTTTTTTGTTGCTGCTACGTTGCGTATTATCGAGAAAATTTGCACACGACGATAACTGAGAGGGACTGAAACTCTGGCAGACACAAGAGGAACCAGAATGGAGCAGAACCCAAAAGCCCGAGTCAGATTCAGAAGCAGAGCCCAAGACCTGCTGCCGGGAATCGGAATCGGCAAACACAACGAAAAATTGGGAGAAATAACAAACCCAAAAAATATCTAAAATAACAAACAAGAGAATTTCATGGTAGCAATATCCGGATGAAGAGCTCACTGTGTTTTTCCAGTGTGTGTGTGTGTGTGTGTGTGTGTGGTAATGTTTGTCCAGACAAAGTGCAACAGAGGCAGCAGCATCAGCAGCAGCAGCAACATCAACAACGAAATCTCCTCTCAGTACTGCAGTTGATTTTTCTACCAAAAATTCTGCACAGACAAAATATTTTGAGATACAGTGCCTAAATACGGATGGATACCTCTTCCATCAATCTGATTAGTTATTTTTAGGCCCTTCGGAATGACCTCAACTTTTTGACTAAACTGAAACACAGCATTCGACAATTTTCCGCTTCAGCACACACACACATATGTATATACGTATGTGCGCTCACCTCTTCCATAGAACCTGATTATTATTATTTTAGATCGACAAAAATTTGTAAATTCTAGCAGCTTTTGTATAAACAAATCATTTTTGTCGAGCAGAAATTCACTGGGGAGCTTGGGTTTATTATTGCATGCGGAATGTGGCATGAATTCTTGATAAAAATTGTCACCACTTCAGCAGTTTCTTTTTAATGGAGAAGTTGTATACATTTTAAACAGAATTGATGACCAAGATTCTTAAGTGAACGGCATGAACGTTTTGTAGAAACTTTTTATATGGGTCATCATTTCAATTGACTCTTCAATATGTGTTGTGACATTACATTTTGATTTAAATTGAGGTTTTTACAGAAGAAATGTTTCTTCAGTCGAAGTATGTCCCTTTCTGCTCTTTAAACACAAGTTAAAACCAGAATTTTATGGTTACTTTTATACTTTAAATTGCATAAAAAAGAGATTGATATTTAAAATCTATTTAAAAAGAGTTTAAAGGGTTTAAGTAACGATCAATGGACATTCTTTCTCATATGAGTAATAACAAATATCATATTGGAGCCAAAAACTTATTGGCATTTAAAGAAAAATAAGAGTCAAAATAAATTTTATTTACACAATATAAAACTATGAGTCTTAATTAGCCATATAATTAGTGCTATTGTACGCCTTGGCAAAAATTTCATTTTAAAAATAATTGAAAGGTATTTGAGGTATTCGCACGAACAAAAACCAAAAGTGCTTTCCGCCGATAACGATTCAAAATCCAATTTCAGCGAAACCTGAGTGGAAATATGAGGCAGTGACTGATTTTAGAATGTTGTGCATTGATGGCTCTTTAAAATAGTTTTAATTGTATCCAAAAATGTTAAGTTAAAAATGACCTTAAGCCCATTCTTCTGGGTTCGATATGTTTCGATAAGTTTAAATAAAGTAGAAAAACCTTATAAGGCTTACGCAATAAAGTTAATAAAATTATATTTTAGTGAATTATAATTAGTTAAGTTTCCGTAAATGTATGTGGTCAATAATATCGGTTCGGAATTATATGGAAATGTTTTTTTTAATGACACGGTGGAACTTTACTTTCCTTGTATGTATTCCCGGATCACCTTCACCAAACCATTTGCTGCTTAAGGTTGTTTATTTAATACCAACTATAAATAAATAAACAAATCTCATAAATTTTGTACCTTTCCAGCTGCCAAAGTGATAGCCAAATGCAAATTTAGGCACTGCCAAAGAACCCAACAGTAAAAATCCCATTTAAATCTAGAAATCCCGAACCAACTGACATGGAGGAGGATCTCGAGAAGGGTGAGTGAGAGAGAGAGAGAGTCCACAAAATGTGAGCCGCTTTATTAACCCCCATCATTTGGACAGTGCCACGCCTTGGACTGCGGCATTTACAGGCGGCTCTGCTCTTCATTGGACTGGCGGCCAACATAATTCTCCAGCTGAATGTGGGCGTGACTGTGGTGGCCATGACCAATGCCACATCGATCAATGAGGACATACCCGTGGGTAAGCGAAACAGCCACCGTAAGCACCATCCTCACATCCACCACTTATCCCCCCATTGCAGTACTACAACTGGACGGAGTCGGAGAAGTCCTACATCCTGTCCAGCTTCTATTGGGGCTCAGCGCTGGCTCAGTTCCCCGCCGGCTACCTGTGCAAGCGTTTCGGCTCGAAGGCTGTTCTTCTCTTGGGCACCCTGGGCTCGGCCCTGCTCAGTGCGGCCACGCCGCACAGCATCTACGCGTCGGGTTGGCAGGCCTATTGCCTGATCCGTGCGCTGCAGGGCCTGTGCCAGGTGACGTGGCCCTGCATCCACCAGCATTTGGCCAACTGGGCGCCGGAGGCGGAACGAACGCGCTTGGGTGCCTTCGCCTACACGGGCTTCGACTGTGGCAATGTGCTGGCCATGTTTGCACCCGGGATGATAGCCAGGTCACCGCTGGGCTGGCCGGGCATCAGTTATGCCTCCTCGGGTCTGGCGCTCTGCTGGTGCCTGCTGTGGCTGCTGCTGGGCGCCAATCGGGCCAGCGAGGCTCGCTTTATTGGCCAGGCCGAGAAGGAATATATCATGGGTGATCTGCAGATGCAGCTGAGTTCCAAGAAGAGGGAGCGAAGGAGAGCCATACCCTGGCGTGGCATCTTCACCTCCGCGCCGTTCTATGCGCTGCTGTGTGCCCGCTGTGCGGACACTTGGGGCCTGGCCACCATGCAGGCGGAGTTGCCGGCGTATCTGAGTGGAGTCCTTCGGCTGGAGATGGACAGCAATGCGGTGTTCGCGGCTCTGCCCTTCCTGCTGATGTGGGGCATGTGCTATGTGTATTTGATCGTGGCGGACACCCTGCTGCAGTACAAGTGCCTCAGTCTTACAGCGCTAAGGAAGACATACAACAGCATTGCCCTGTGGGTGCCCGCCTCCATTATGCTGACCGTGGGCTTTGTGGGCGTGGAGCAAAAGTCGCTGGCCCTAATCCTTGTCACGCTGAGCGTGGGCGTTAGCAGTGCGGCGACAATTGGCAGCGAATTGAACACGATTGACCTGTCGCCCAATCATGCCGGCATCCTCTCCGGCATTCTGTGCACCTTCACCAACATGGTGGCCCTGTCCACGCCCCTCGTTGTGGGCGTACTGGTAACGGATGCAACGCAGCGCAGCGAATGGCAGTTGGTCTTCAGCCTGGCGGCTGTCGTACTATTTGCTGGCAATGTGATCTATTTGATTTGGGGCACTGCCGTGACCCAGCCATGGAACGAGCCACAGGAGCAGCAGCAGCTGCAGCTGCAGGAGGAGGGGGAGGAGGAGGAGCAGAAGCCCTTCAAGACTGCCCGACTGGAGATACAAGGAGCAGCAGCAGCAGCAGCAGCAGCAGGAGCAGCACCAGAAGATTGTGTAGGATTAGGATTGCATTGTAAAAACCCATGAGAAGATTTATTTTCATTTTGAGCTTTATTTATTGGATTTTATCAATGGGTGGCTTGGCGTTGCAGAAGCTGCAAAAGTACATATCTGCAGACGATGCACACACACACACACGCACACATGTGCACGAGTGTATCTGTGCATTTGTCGGATGCAAAGAAGTCTTGCAAAAATATCTATGTACATCTGAGAGAAGCAAACTGTAGAATTTAAGTAACTGCATCTGCCGAATGCCAAGAAGTCTTGTGCGAATGGGCGTAGAAGATGTTTTAGAGATTATCAAACAGAGTCTATGAGATGAGAAAAATGCACAAAAATATATCGGAAATGTTCAGCAATCGAAGATATGAAAAATAATTGATGCAAAGAAATCTATTTCTCAGAAATGAATGCAGTTGTTTCGATGTAAAAGTATTTACGGGCTTGAACCAATTTGTAAATTGTAAATACTGTATCTACAGTTTGGCAGAGATGCAAATTAAACAGTAACTGCGGCTGAGGCTTTAATTGTTGTTGGGGCATCGATACAAAACAGGAGAATATTTTTCTACCAAGTAAACAATTATTTTGTGAGATTTGATGCTGATGCATCAGTCTACAGCTGAGATACAAAAACGAACTGAAAGACGCAAAGATAGAAGGCGCCTACTCAGATCTACAAAAAACGCATCTACACACAATTATGTGAGAGATAGACGCACACGTATGTATCCTTAAGATGCAATTGCAAAATGTCAATTTGCTAAGCCTTCGGCCAATTGCCTAATCATAATTTACGACTCGCCACCAGCACTCGGCCCATGCAGCAGGGTAGGTGGAGTGTCTATTCTCCTAGCATGCAACTAGCAGATATAAATTCTTCTTACATCGGCTTAGGCATCTTTCTATCGAACGTTTACTCTTCCGCCCGCCTCTGGCATAGACACACCTGCGCAGTGTGTGGAAGGCGTGGGTTGGGGTTAGCCATCCTTGCATAAGGATAAGGAAGACATTAAAAGTGTAACAACTACTACAGCAACAAATCGCATAAATAAATTCCAACAGCTGCTCGCTTTCCCTGTTACGAGACAGGCGTTTTGTGTGCCGTGCTGCATATTTATAGGCGCATAAAATATTGTCGTTTATTTTTAATTTAATGACAAGAAATTTGTGTGCGCCTCCCACCCCGCTCCCGCTCCCGCTCCCACTACCATTCACCCCGCCGCATCGCATTCGGTAATGGCCTGTGGCCATTGCAATCTATCTTCCTGTTTCGCCCTTGTCCGAGCATCTAACGCGCTCTGTTCCTCTCTCCCCCGCCCCCTCCCACAGTGAAAACAATTACAACAACAAATATCACATGAACGAGAAGCGATAATCAGCAAAAGGGAGACAAAGGCCTGTGATAGAAGCTTGGGGGGGGGGGGGGGTATGGTAGAGGGTGCCTGCGGTGCCCCCATTCCTCCACTTTGGTCAGCGCAACCATCTGTCAGTTGGACAGCTCGCTGGCTGGGATGCTACGCATGGAGTGGAGTGGAGTGGAGTGGGGGCAGCCTCCTCCATTCCGGGGGCTACTGTTTAGTGCGCTCCGGCACGTTGATAAAACATTTCGCTTCGTTTCGTTACATTTTATTTTATTTACAATACGCACGCAGTTTACTTTTTCCACACGGTACGCGCAGAGTCCAAACGGGTGTATTGGATTTGTGGAGAGGTATGTGACAGCACCCCAAAAAAAAAAAAGCAGGACTATCTGGTTATCTAGCCAGCCAAGCCAAGTCAAGAACAAAACTTTAAGCGAACAGAATTTCAAGGCTTTAGAACTGCAACTACCCAAGTTGATGGCATTATATATTTTTGTAAGCCAAAAATAAATGCGTTTGGGGTATCTGCTAGTCGTTATGTCTGCCATAGAGTCTCTAGTTTGTTTCTCTCTCTCTCGCTGTCGTCCTGTTTAAGAGCGTTATGTATACGCCGTGTGGGTCATCAGGCAGGAGCATCATTTGGGGTCATTATTTGGTTACGTGCGCTAAATGAGACGCAACGCCGTCCAGACACGCCCATCCGCCACATTTGAATTACGTGCGTGAAGATTACGTTATTTATAACAGGACCAAAAGCACGGCACCCACTGCCACCACCCACTCCCAGCACCCACCTCCCAGTGGCCCGGCCCTGTCTGTGCATATGTTTTATTTTTGCTCTTTTAGCGAAAATTAAATGTTACGTTTAAAAGTTAACACCTTGTCGGCAGTGAGGCAGCGACTGCTAATGATGCTGGCTGACAGAGTGTAGCTACTTGCTACCTGCTCCCCAGCTCCTGCTACTCGCACAGGACTTAAGTGCATGGCGCATGACGGCGGTCTTAATTAAAAGCAACTCTCTCAAGCAATTCCACAACAACAACAAAAGTGCATGCATGTATGTAGATATGTATGTACATATGTATGTAGCATAAGTATATAGAAAAATCAACTTTCAACTTTCAAGTCAAACTCAAACGCAACACAAACCGAGAAACTTTTGCTATTCCACCGAAACATGTTGCACGTTGGATAACTTTTTAGGCACCTGGACGCGTGTCTGCCGAGCGTGGCAGCTTCTAATTAATGTGCTTCATACCCGAAACTTTTTCACAGCAGCCAGCAACGGCAGCAGAGCCTGCACTTCGCTCGCTCTCTCTCGCTCTCTCCCACTCTTTTTGCTGCAACTTAAATAAAAAAAATAAATATATATATATATCTGGCCAAAAAGGCAATTCATTCACCGAATCGTTTTCTATATTAAGTTAAAAAAAATTCCATTTGCTGCATGTGCTTTAATTGCCCCATCTGCCGCCGCCACACACAGCGCCCAGCCTCCCTTGGTACTGTTGCCAGCCAGCCAAGTGTTGCAAACTTTTAAATTAAATCCTTGTAATGCTTTTTGGCCAAATGGTTTTAACCCGAACCGAATCGACCCTGGCTGGTCCTGGTCCTTGCTCTGGTCATGGACATGAACACCCCCCAATGAGCCACTGCTGGCCGGGGCTCCTTGGCACGGGCTCAAATTGTCACTCTGGCAGAGAACC
This sequence comes from Drosophila subsilvestris, assembly GCA_035043285.1. Lineage (NCBI taxonomy): Eukaryota > Metazoa > Arthropoda > Insecta > Diptera > Drosophilidae > Drosophila > Drosophila subsilvestris. The sequence goes on from JAWNNB010001746.1 coordinate 12,305,748, forward strand.
ACCAGCAAAATGTGCTGCAGCTTGAGGAACTTCCAAATTGAATCTTAATTGTTTTAGCATTTTGCTCTCATTGGCAAATTGGCTTGATTATCACCCAAGCCAAGCCAAGCCAAGCCAAGCCGAGCCAAAGTTGAACGCAGCAACAACTTGATGTAATTTTATTTCAGTCCAAAGATTTCGTTTCGTGTTGGAAAAGTTAAGTTTTTTTAATGGATATGTGTGGAGAAATGCTTATGAGTTAAGTACGTTATAAAATGGAATTAGGTGGCTTCAAATCAGAGTACGAGAGGATTCGGTTTTGGCCCTCAGCTGAAGTCCTCTTGATATATTCTTAGACACTCAGAGACTCAAAACGTTCCTCATAAAATAGAACACGACTAATAAGGTTCAATGGGAGCATTTAATTTTATTTTTTAGGTTTAAGTTTGCTTCTGTTAAGGCAAAAAAAAAAAGAGTACAATGGCAAAGATTTATTAAAGAACCCAAATGGAAAGGCATCGATGTCAAACGAGCAGAATGAGGGCGTAAGATATTCGTGAGTCATCTCAGAAAGACAATAAAGAGATTTCATACGACTCTGTAGCCGAACTGGTTCTTCGCTTTGTATATTCGATGCAATAATCTTTTATAATCATAACAAAGATTTTCTTAAACATTTCTTCTCTTTCTTATAAATTAAAGAACGGAAATTGTTTGCCTATATGCTTATATTCCAATTAAATATTGACCTTTAGAGTAGTATAAATAATAATATGAATACGATTAAACATATCCCTGTAATTTTAATATTACATTTTATTTAATTCGTGTCGATAAACCTTATTGAAAACCTCAACTAATTTTTCCGAATAACAAACACACCACAAAGAACGACTTTTTTGTTCCTTATAGCCTCACACATATTATTTTTTTTTTCTACTTATTTTAACCGAATTGTTGTGCAAGGCAGGTACTTAAAAAATATCAGCAACACAGAAGTTTTGTGGGTTATTTCTGATGCCAAAATGTAGCCTACGTTTACGCACACAATTTTGAAATTCCGAGTATTTTTGCAAAGACTTTTGCACAAATAACGAAAAATGCTGTCTAACAATACAAATAATGATCCGCCTTCGTTGTAAGACCCAATTTCGGCGTTCAATTTCTTTGGAATATTTTGGCAATATTTTTGAAGGTTTTCTCTGTATGGCCCGTAATTGTGCATTCTGTTTGTATTTTCATTTAATTTCCTACAGTGCTGTAAACATTGCAAATACTCATGGGGGGGGAAACTTATTTCCACAATAGTTACTTGCATTTGCAGCCAATTTATTTGCATGCCAAATTGAGGCCCGAAGTAGAAGAGGCAAAATTTTGTATAGAAGAGAGAGGCAGAGAGAGAGAGAGAGAGAGAGAGAGTGGGTACATCAGTCAGAGGAGAATATAAAAAATAATATTCCAGGGGGCAGGAAAGTACACTCGTATTTTGTGCTCCTTTGTTGTCATAACTGAATATTTTATAGCCACTGCTGCCTTGGCGTGTGGCGGCTGCCAATTGCCAGCATTGTCAGCGTCACTCAAAAGCGTCAAAAAAAAAGAAGAAGAAAAGCTGTGCGAAGAGCGTAGTGGGGGGGGGGGGGGGGGGTGGAAAATGTTGTCAAAATAAATAACTAAAGGAGCTGCTGCGCGTGGGACAATGCCACACATATGACAGCGCGGTTTTTGTTTGACACGAAAGGCGTGGCAGTGGGTGGGGCTTAAGGGATGCAAGGGGGGAACGGGTATGCCAGAGGTACTGTCGGATTAAACGCACGCAAGCATCAACAATGAATGTAATTCAATATGCAAATTGGCTGCAACAATTTTCTACTTTCTACTACCCCTTTTGCAAAGGGTATATGCACTTCGTTTGGCTACAGCTTCCAGTTCCAAACTATTTTGCAAAAGCGTATCTAAAGTTTTGGATATTTTCTGTACGACTTTCCATATAAAATTTCCACCAAAATTTATTGGTAAGAGGTGCATGATGGCAACAACAGCGAACAGCCAGCAACCAGCAGCAGCCCCTTTGATTATAATCGCAGGCAACGACATGCTCTGAAATTCAATGGCAAATATTTGAACTGCTCCATTTTGGTGGTTGAGTGGGGAGGTGGGGAGGGTGTGTGGCGGCTTGCTTTGCTTGTAGATACTATTTCGCTAATAGTTGGGGACCGACAGGCGAGAGAAACCAATGCCGGACATGGACATGGCCTAATAATGCAGTTGCTGCTGCTGCTGCTGCTGTTGCTACTGTTGGCTCCATTGAAATCAGTCACAGGATACACGGATAGACAGATGGATGGCAGGCTGCGGTTTTGGACCGACAGATTCCACCCCCTCCATCACCGCAAACCCCTTTCTCAATGTATCTGTATCTGTCTCGTGTAGTAATTAATTAGACTCGCAGGCATTTTATATGGACAAAGTGCAGTGCCGTTGCACTAATTGAACATGAACATGGCTAGGGTTTCAGCTCCTGCCCTCTCTACAGTCCCCCCCCCCCCTTTCACCACGCTGACTCAATTCATCAGGCATCAATGATGACGTCTAAAGGGTAGGCTGACATCACTCGAAAACTGCACAGCGACGCACTCAGGGGGAGGGGAGGGCGCTCAGCCTTCGGCTCAAGCTCCGGCTCCGGCATTGCCTCTGGCCTTTTCCTCTACTGGCAATCTTATGCCAATCAATGCAGGAGTATCAAAATGTATCCACACACACATGTATCCATGTATCTCGTATGTGTGGCCTGCGGTTTTTGGGGCCTCTCCTACCTTCAGTCTGCCTTTGGCATATGCATGCGTGCGTCACCCAAAATGCTCAAATTAAATAAGAACAAATCAAATATTTTGCAATTTCTGTCACAGCCAAAGGGAAATGGGTCGGAATCCAAAGAGAGAGAGAGTTGTGTGCCAGCCAGCCAGCCAGCCAGCCAACCAGCCAGCCAGTACACAGATATTTTGGCCAGCATTCCGCCCTCAAACATTGATTTATGTGGTTTTCGGGGTGTTTCAGTGTTTCCAGTGTTCGGTGTGGCTGCAGTTGATGATGTGAATATGGAAGTAAATTGCTGCTCTTGACTACTGCTGAGTTTTGCTGCTCGGCGGCATCTCTGTTTGGTGTTGTAGTTGTCGGTTCTTTTGGTTTATTGGCTGAAGAAATTAAGTGATTGTTCGCTCTGTGTTGAGTTTATCTACGAGATTATGGCTTATGTCTTCCGGTAGAGAGTGCTGACGGTGCCCCTTCGCCAAAGCGCATTCAATCGAACGAAATCCGAAGCGCAGTAACAGAACTATAAATAAATAAACAAAATCCTTGCTTCCCCGCCACTCTCGCGTTTGTTTAGGCAGAGAAACGCATTTGTTTTTGGAGCTATGTATTCGCAGGAATTATATTCCACTTGCAGCCCGCGACAGGCCCAGCTCTAGCCTCAGTTGTTCGCAAGACTTGAGCGCTGTGCCATGGAAATCGCTGGGGCTGGTGAGTGTTTTATAGCCTCTGTTTTTGTGGGTTGCTACTGGGTTGGCTCTGGTGTGGTCTAGCTAATTAGTCGGGAGTTTGGCAGGGAGTCTATGGCAAAATTATGACAAATTAAAAACGCCACCGAGGCTGTGCGCGCATAACAAAAACTGGGGGTGCGGGGAGGCTGGCAGCTGCACCTGGTAATTACCCCGAACACTGCAATAACAAAAGGCAGCCAAATGGCGCCAGGAGAGACAGGACGAGGACCAAGGACCAGAGTCAGAGCGAGGACCGGACCAGAGCCGGAGACAGGGCTAGGAGCAGGGCCAGCGACACAGCCAGAGCCAGGAGACGGGCAAAAAGGGTGACGAGACAAAAGCCGTGGCCATCATCAACATCAACATCAACATCATCATCATCGTCCTCGTCAGGCAGCAGGAGCAACAACAGTCCTGGCCTGTTCCGTCACGGTCGTTTGTGGCTCATTGGTTTGCGTCCAGCTTGGGTTATTTTTCATGCCTACCCTTGGCAGGCTGGCCCCGGCCCATCCCGGCCCACTCCTGGCCACATAAATTAACCGAAACGTATTAATTCTTTTTTACTTCCTTCTGTCCCGGGCTCCTTTTTTATATGCGTGCAAAAATTTATGCTTGAATTAAATATGATGACCAAAAAAGCAGTCGCCCAGTGCCACAAGGCCAGAGCAGAGCAGATGCAAAAGCACAGAGAGAGCATGAGAGAGAGAGAGAGGCAACAGGCAGTGGCATTGTGGTTGGTTGCTCTCTTGTCCCTTATTTACACATGTACAACACCGCGTATACGCATTGTAATGTACGACAGCCGGCTACAATTAATCTTGCCACGTGTTTTATGTGCCTTCTTGAGTGGAGTGAGGGCACTGCGGAAGACTGCCGCCAAGTGGCGGCGAGTGTGCGAATGGCGAGTTGGCGAATGGCAAGAGGCAAGTGGGTAAGAGAGGAGCCGAGCCAGCCAGCCATCAAGTAGCTGTAGCGAATTAAGGAGACGACCATCATTGTGCGGGCTGGGGTTATAATTGAATTTTCATAACCATTAACCGACGCCGACTTGGTCATTATTTAAATGTAACGACGCTTTATTATTACCCCGGCAATCGAAAGTAAATGATTGCAACTTTATAAATATAAATCAAATTAGAAGAGGGGACAAGAAGATGCCACAAGTAGCCGACGCCGCAGCCACAGCCACCACATGTTGCATGGCCATTTGTCCAATGTGTGTGCCCCATTATGTGGCCAGAAGCTAGGACAGAACACGACAACCACATTAAAACGACGCCATTTATAGCCCAAACAAAGAGTCCACTAAAAAGACATTTCCCCGTTCCCACCACCGAACGGAATAATGACATTTAAAATTTTCCATAAACGTACAGATTTATGGGGGATAGGAGAAGTACAAGTAGCGGAGTAAGTGATCATCTTGAGGGAAATGTGTACTTAGGGCCATAAAAAACTTGAAACGATATTCAAATGAGTTGCAACTTACCAAATCAGCATTCAAGGAAGTTGTCTTTAAGCTGAAATCAAATTGAAATGAAATATTGAATTAATGGATGTGACTTGCGGTGGGAAATAAGAGCTGAGCTACATAAATCAGCATTAAAATCAGCTAATTACACTATGCAACAATCCAAATAATACCTGCAACATTTTTAAAATAAACTATGGTTTTATTTTGGTAAACTTTTTTTAGGATTAAAAATACAATTTTTTTTTAAAATGTTTTTTAAGTAAGTAAGCTTGCGTTTTTTCGTTATGCCACACATAATTGTTAATTACTTTTAAATTGGTCTGTTAATCGGTCTCATAAATTATAAATTATCCCAAATCTATAATTTGGTTTGATGCCTAGTACTCTTCAGCTCTCAGACTGTCGCAATCTTTGCGTCAAGTGGCAATGTTCACTTGCAGGCACTCACTAAATGTAGGTTTATGTGTGCATTTGATACGTTGACTACGAATGGCTGCTACCACGGACTGTTTGCACCTTCAGAAGATTTGCATCCCCCATGGCGTTACCATCGCAACCAAAACATACAAACGAAATTATACACATATTTATTTATATGTGTATATATGTATATTTTGGCATGTTCAACACGCTCACACACAAGCAAAAAGAATTACATATTTATTTGCATGTGCAATGAAAAAACGTAATTGGAATTCCTTTAGACATTAGCCTCATCTCCCTCTAACCAGCTTACGTTTATAGCTTTTATTTCTGTAGCTGTTGTTTTTGCTGCTCTTTTGCTCTTCTGTTCATTGTGTACTAGAGATGTGAAACTATTAAGCCAATATCGAAAGTATCGTTTGTTTTCCTGTCGCGAGAACATTCATTTTTCTTTATTTTTTTCTTTATGTTTTCTATACAACAAAAAAAAAAACCGTCGATAAATGTGTTTTTTTATATCCAAATCATTTAAATTCAATTGATACTCAGTTGTATATTTTTTTTCTTGTCAATAGAATATCTAGACAGTGAGTTGCTTATGCTTTTGGTGTTTGTAACTTAATTCATATTTAAAGAGAAATCTTTTTCTACTCTATCGCATGATAGAAACAAAAAAAAACAATATACAAAAGTACAAGAAAAACTTACTTAAAACAAATCGCTTACCACCACCGATATAAAGAACTTTACGAGTTTTTTTGTGCCAAATATCGATAAGCATTGTGGTACGAAAAAGTCGATGTTTTGACATCACTAGTAATTATTACGCACTGGTTTCATCTCCCTCTGACGGGAGATTGTTTGTTGTTACTTCTATCGGCAGCTGCACTCTTTGATTCAAGCGCTTTTACCCTTTTTGCTGACATTCATTCATTCAGCTGGCATTTACAAAGATGGATTTCACTCTCTTGGCAGGTAAATTCAACGTCGGCGATATTGTGTTTGCACAGCAATACGGATACATGCCATGGCCGGCCAGGCTCATTGAAAAAAGCCATCACAATGGAATGGTTCAATTTGTGTGCACCAACGATCGCAAGGAAATTAACTACCAAAAGATGTGGCCCTACAGCTATCAACAAAAGAAAATATTTGTCACCAAGGAGGCCCTGGAGTATGAGGATTTTCGCGAGGCGATTTTAATGACCGAGCGCCTTCTGGGCTGCAACGACGATGACATTGTGCACTATGTGTGGCAGGTGATGCATCCAGGCGCTGTGCATAAGCCCGAAAAGCCATCCACCAGCTCAGTGCAACCGCCACCCGCCCGCACTCAGAGGCAAATCGAACTGGCATACGTGCACAAGGTGCGCAAGGAGACCAGCTCCCTGCGTGTGGAGACCAACTTTGTGAACGAGATCAACACGTTGCGCCGATGCCTGACCATCAACCACAAGAACTACGAGGCCGCGCACGCGGCCTTCCAGCAGCTCCTCAACATGCCCATCAGCCAGCTCCTGCTGGTGCGCAACTTTGAGGCTGTGAACTCCATTCGCCAGCTGTGCCGCTTCACACCGACCACGACCATGGAGCCCCAGGCGGGCAACGGTGATGCCGCCCGTAAGATCAGAAGCGAGGCCAATATGCTAATGACTCGCTTCGTCTCCTGTTTCAAGCTGCCGTACACCAAGGCCGACTTCTGGTCCGAGTTCATCTGGCTGTCGGACTCCTACATGCGCTACACCGTGGACTTTTTTCCCAAATGGCGCTGCTGACATCGGATTAACTATAAGCGGCATACAATATAATCGAATTTAAGCAGAGCTAAATAATTGAATTTAAGCAGAGCTAAATATATAAATAATCATAGTACTTAGTTGTTGGCTTTTATAGCCCTGTTGTAGTGTTGAATAAGGACAATAAAACACTTTATTTGGATTTGGCGATATTATTTCTTTCGATGCTTTTAGATGATAGACTAACAATATATCGTATGAGAAAAAATTAAGGGTATCGAAGTCCAGAAATATCCTAACGAGAAAGCTCCAAAAACAAAATCAAAGAGATGATAATAAATATTTCTACATGTTTTTGGTTGAAAATAAACAAAAATGTGTGCCATTCCGATGCAATAAATATGATGAGCAATGATTGGAGCAGCGAAGTACACCACAGGAACCGCTCCAGTACGTAGCATTAAGTTAACAACAGCCATCCACATTACATACATATTTATGTAATATACTATTTTCTACTAGAATAGGCTCTCCTCTTAAACTATTATACCCGTTCCAGGTGCAAGGGTGCAAGACATACAATCTAAGACATTCGTGCGTGTCAAGCTTGTCTTGATTTTTCAGATTTCTTGCGAAGCAAACAAATCCCCAACGAGGCACAATAAAAGTATGACAAATATGTGTGCGGTCAGCCGACTGCCAGGACTCCTCCCCAGCCCAAAGGACACCGAGGGTGGAGATAAACAATCGATCAAAAAAGTGAGACAAATCGTTGCTGCGTCGTGTGGGAAGGCGGCAAACAAAAGCCAAATGTGTTCACACCTTGACAGCCCGGCCACACCCTCGCTGCCTTTTGGAGGCGTTGGAGGCAAACAACATTTCACTTCTCCTCTTTTTTTTTGTTTTTTCCTGGCCCAGCCAAAAAGGCAGCAGCAAAAGGCAAATTCAATTTGAGCTGTCAAAAATCTGACCAATATTGCCTTTGAGTGTCTGTGCCGGTGTCGTATCTCTGTGTGTGTGTGTGTGTCTAGGGGTGTGTGTGCGTATGTGGTGGGGGGGCGTGTACCGGGCGCACTGTGGTCGTGCACAATAAATCGATTGAAAACGTAAATGAAATTGACAGTCAGCATTCCAGGTGACCAGCAGCCTGTATGACGACTGTCTCTCGTCTCTCTGGATGTGAGCCACGTTTCCTTCACCGACTTCGTGTTAAATAGCTTGACACTTTGTGCCTTTTGAAGTTGCAACTTTCCCCTGTGTCCGGCACATGTCTGCATTCCCCCTGATGTAAATGGAGATGGAGATAGAGATAGAGATAGGGTAGACGACGGATGTGAAGATACATAGGTGGTTGGGCCTTAAGTAAGGCATCAAATTAATTTGACATTTGCTTTGTCACTGTCAGCTCAACGCCCCGGATTTACAGATGGGGTCTGGGTCTGGGTTAACAGCATTCTGGTGGCTAAAGGGCATCAAAGTCATTGACCAAGACCACCAACCAACCAACCAGCATACATGCACACAGCCAGCCAGCCAACCAGCCAACCAGCCAGGCAGCCTCACAAGCGGCTACTATTGATGATGATATATGGCCAGACACTGATTGGAAATATTCAGACACATGGACACGCTTAATACAGATCAAACAGGGCCAAGTGCTGTTTGGCTTATTGAAATGGAACACCTCGCCTCCCTCCTTTGAAGTTCCGTGGCTTGCAGCTCATAAGTGGTCTTTGCTTTTAGCAAAATTAGCGATTCTAAATTTGTTTTCAATTCACAAGAATCGTTTAAGGTTATTATTTTGGTTTCGGCTAAGTAAACAGACATTAACACAGCCCGAGATTGACATGCACAAACAAGTGGACGAATGCCGTAAAATGTGCTATCAAAATAATAATAATGTTATTTTTTAATTTACCTAAAATGCTTCAAAAACCACACACACACACACACACACAAACATACACACAGAAGCATATACTAAATGTACATTAATATGGCTAAAAGGAAAAGCAACACCAGGAAGCAGACGACACAGGTGAGTCGAATGATGACACGGGCAGGCATTGAGTTGAAACGTGTCTTGATGGGCACAGTGGTATTCTAAAAGAATATTTCAACTATCCTTAATGAAGGATAGATCACAAAGGAATATACTTTCAAAAATTTCATTAGTCTATTGAATTTTCGAGTGCGATTTTGATTTGCTTAGAATTTCCATTAAAATGAAAATAATTTGGAAACTTCAGGGTTACCAAAGAGTAATTGATATTACATTGACCATTCTGATTGTCCATGTTTTAAATCATTTCTATTGCATTTCTAATTTATAATATTTAAGAAGAATTCTAATTAAATTCTCTGAAATTTCGGAAGCTCTATTAGGTTCCTGGAAATATCTTAAAGATATTGGAGCTTTTTAAAATAATTCCTGTACTAAGCCCCATTGTTTCCGCCCATACACTGACTGCCAATTAATACCTACAATTTAATAAACAGTAATTATTTATTGGCTTTAATTGATGCAATAAATTATGTGTTTATTTCGTATATTTTGTTTGGCATTCTTTTTTCTCTTCCGTCGACCACCTGGCCAATTAACAAACAAATTAATATTCAGCTGAAAATCATATGTTAATTATAGAATTTAATTTGTTGTCCCCTGCCACCTTACATTTCCGTCTCGTGTTATTTTGCAGCATCAATAAAAAGTTTTGTTTTTTTGTTTTTTCTCCAAGAACAAAAACCATTCAAAGTTATTTATAGCACCGAGAAATGTTTCCATGCAAACGAAACTTTTGCTTTTGAACCACTGTTTGACAGAATGCTATTATGTCATAAGTACCCGCTACTTAGTGGCGGATTTTGTTTTCATAGTCGCCTTTGCTCCCGTGCTCATGCTCGTGCCCGCAACGAGCGACTCCCTCCCTCCTCTATGGGCTAGCATTATGTCCGAGCACTGTTTGAAGTTCCTTTTGAGCTGGAGTGTCCTGGTAATGGTCTACTTAGCGATGGCTTGTCAACACCGACTCTGACTCGCTAATTTCATTGAGTTTCACATCATTTAATGAATTGATATCCGCATCAGGGACATCTCGAGCATCAAATATATGCAGATTGCTGGGTCTTCTTTGTAAAGTGATTTATGTTCCGGCGCCTGATGTTTATCGAGATGGCTGGAGCCGGGTACCGCACCTGACCATGCTTATCACGATGTGTTCTGTGTGCCATGTTTAACCAAAGACCCCAGCCGAGAGCCCGGTTCAGGTTTTTGTTGATAAGCCAAACAACATCAGCCGTGCTGCCTTGATTTATTTCACTTTTGGTTTTTTTTTTGTTTTTTGTTTTTGTTTTTAAAGCTCACTTTAAAGTCCCGCAAGCCATTACAAAATTTCGCTGACTTTCACGAGCGGTCATTAAATGTAAAAGAGAGAAACATGGAAGAAATAATACGACTAGAACATACCCAGTATATGTACAAGAATTATTCCGTTTAACATCCAAAAATATGTCACAAAGATATGGAAAAAATCACTTTTTTTTCAAACTTTAAATTCATTTTTTATCTTTATTCTGCATATTATATGTAGCTAAATCCTTTCTTTCTGTCTGTTGCAACCATTTGGCACTTGTCCAATATACCCCTGCAACATATGGGTAACAGCCTGCAGAGAACTGTACTGGACAGGCCAGGACACGATAGAAGTACAGGACTCTTGCTTCATATTTGTACATTGGACTTTTTATTTTTTAATACTAATTAAAATTTTTATATTTATCAAAGTTAGAGAGGGAGTGAGATCTGCACAGACCGCAAAGCAATTTGCAGGAACAACCAAATAACTAAAAACACATGTGGCAGGAAGCTCCACACACACACACACACACACAGACAGACACACACATTTGCGTGCATATGAATACGAGTACGAGTATTTGTGCGGGCGTAAAAGATTTTTGTTGACAGAAGTTTACAATAAAACGAAAGTTTAATGCACAAGTTCTGGGATGCCTCCACATTCTGGTGGTGCCCCCAACTCCTGCTTCCGCTGCTCTAAAGTCCGTTCGTATGGCCCATAGCCATTTTTGGGGCAACTCCCACTCTCTCTCTCTCCCTGTGTGTGTGTGGGTGCGGTTCCAGAGCCAGGCAGAGGTGAGCCGGCGGTCTGTTTGCGCAACTTACAGCCAAAGTAAACTCATTACCAATGCAAACAAACAGTGGCGGTTCGTTCGTTCGGGCTTCGAAACTTAACACAAAAACCAAAAAAAAAAAGAAGAAAATGTATAAAAAAGAGGAATACTCATATACATTTTGCTCCCATCCCAAAAAAACTATTTATCTGGCCACATAACGAAAAATGAAAAATCATTAAAAAGTGTGTTAAAAAAATAATGAAGATCCTTGGCACGTGTACATCGAGTATACGAAATGTTTTACATATTTCCCATTCCACTTCCACCCAAAAATGTTTGCCTCGCATAATTCTGAACGCCACACAGATGGAAATATTTGAAATGCTTTCAATGCATTAGCTTAGCGATTCGACATTCCATTGTGACGAGTAACAGAGCATGGCTGAATAGTATGTCCTAACCACAGGATATGTACAAATATGTGCACCACATTGTTTGCTGTGTTTGCGTCTGTGGCATTGCGGTGTCTTTATTGATCAAATTGCTTTATTGGTGTATTAATTTTAATTAGTTTCCATGTCGATGTTGTCGTTGTGTTCCACCGTCACTATTAATTAACATGCAGTTCACATAACCCCTCCGTTTCCCAGACCTATCCCTGCCCTGCCCTGTCCAGCCCTTAAAATTTTGCCAACAACGAGCTACATTAATTATTTAATTTATTGTAATTTCTTTTCGGTGTACATTTGCTTAACATCAGTTAAAACGCCACGTTGTTGCTGTTGTTGCCCTGTTGTGAGGCCCCAGAGTGGCAGTAAAAGTTAAAAACATATTTAAATAGTATTATACCCTTGGGTATTGTGGCTAGGTTTGATCTAGCCTTTGGCCGTGTTTGCTCATTGCTTTTATGTGTGTGTGTGTGTGTGTTTTTGCAAAATGTATTTTCAAATTAATATTTTGTATATTTTATATGCCAGCTAAAGGTTTTAAATTGTTTAAATTTTAATGTATGTATGTATTTCTAGGTGTTTTTTTTTCGCCTGTTTGAGTTTTCTATGTACTTTAGACTTCCATGGTAAGAGATGCGTATGGAAATATATTCCTTGAAAATTCATTTTAAATATCAACGGCATTCAATATTCACGTAAATACGTTAAAAATTATGCCTCATTTATATATTGGAGTCTCTCCATTTTTGTAGGATGTCACCAGTTCGTTTCTTTTGTTTTCCAGCATTTTCGCCACTTTTCACAGGTTTCTGCATCCGTTAAATTTGTCTGTTTTTTTTTTATTTATTTTTATTTTCAGTTGTTGTTTTTGTTTACAGTTGATGTTATCACATTTGTAAAACCGCAGAGAACAAAACGTTAGTTCGTATAACTTTTTGGTGGGCAGGGCAGTCAGCGGTGTGCACACATTAATGAGTAATTAAAATGTGGCAGACAACATTATGGCAGCATGGCCGCACATCCGCTTCTATACCAATACTCATGCTCACTCCGACACACACACACACACACACACACACACACACACACACATTGACCGCACACAAATAATTAATTGAGATATTACAACCGAACCGTTGCCGGGGGCCATTGAGGCAAGATGGAGCCAACAGGCAGGAGCCAGCAGCTAGGTACCTCACTGCATGTTACTCGTATAGCAAACAGACCCAAACAGGCAACGTCTGTTCATTTATTAATACAATTGATTTATGCACTGATGATGATTAAGGGGTTGCCCTGTGCTCCCTGCCGTTCTCTTCCTTTGGGCTTTTGGCCAGTCCCAGACAAACCTCAAAACCGTTGAGAGGCGCTCGGTCAGATCTTCCAGCCAGTCAGACAGCCAGCCAGCCAGCGCATCCTAATCTCATTAACTTTGCCACCCAACAGATGGACACAACTGACTGAACTCCAATGGTAGTGGCTGTCTGGCATGATGGGCTGAGGGGGGCGTTGCAGCACTCCAAAGTGCTAAACTTAAACTAAAGTTTAATGACCACAAAATCCCATCAGGACGCGCCCCCTCCTCCTCGACCAGCTCCTTTTTGGACCAATTACAAACGCATTTCAGTTCAACCGCTAATCGGCTTCCCTTTTCACTTTCCACACTCCTCCCCCGCACCACTCATTTCTGCTGCATTTCAGGTTGAGTGCATTTCATTTAAATGAATTACCAAGCGAAATATGAGTCCCTTCCGCTGCTACCACAACTGTTGCCGCTCATTAAGCAGCTCGAATGCCAAATGTTAATCACGTTTTTTTTTCTTTTTCTTATATTTCACTGCCAGCTGAGAGTACGAGAATAAGAATGGTGGAGCGGGGAACGGGGAGAGCAGACCAAAGCGCAAATCACAAAACACAACAAAGCACAAAAATTGGTAATTAATGCTTTGGCCAGAGAGAAAGAGAGAGAGAGAGAGAGAGAGAGAGAGAGTGCGAGAATCTCCATCCATTCCATTGCCCCCCTGTTAATTTGAATGAATTTAATTAATTAGCATTAAAACAAAGCTGACGTCAATTGCGCCAAAAACAGGCGGGGGATTTCTTCTCCATTCTGGAGCATCAGCGTTGCCAGGGCAGCGGCAGCTGATGACTGCTGACTGCCATCATGGGGCCCCTAATCAGCAGACATGGATGGGGCCCCCCAGCTGTTTTGGCAGCGTCCATCCTCTCGACCAATTTGCGGCGGCCCATGGACGGACTGGACTCTTAAGCAGCTCGATATTCGTGCACATTATGACGAATATTATTGAGCATCATCATGAAGCAAGTTTTGGGGATGATATTTCGAGGCAGCTGCTAATGACGTTCAGCTAAGCGAATATCCATAACTAATACAGAACACATACACATACATATATATATATATATGTATATGTATATGTAGAAACCGCAATTAGCAAAAGGAGATTTTGTGGCTGTTTAGTTTTTAATTAAAAATTGATTGTAGCATTTGCATTTGTAATAACAAATTCAATTTGATTTCAGAAACTTGATCGGCTTAACTGGGGCATGCGCTGGGATTAATTACGATTGGGAGAGATGAAAGTCTGTCCTCAAGGTGACCTCGAAACAATACAAATACAACAACAACCACAATAATTTGTAAGTAAATTTGTGCACTGTATTTTGGCAAGTATTTGTAATTTACTGCATGTCAAATAGTCTCAAAGGATTGCAGTCAGCTACTGAATTGTGGTCAAGCTTCTCATGGTTTAAGCCATGCTTTTAATCTTAAATGACTCTTTTTAAATATTCCTCAGTTGATGTAAAAAGCCACAGAGCAAATGTGTATGAAAAATGATTGCTTTTGTGCATTTGCATTCTGGCTACACGCAATGCAATCCATTGCGATGTTTTGCATGCCTCAAAGACATGGGAATTATTTGCTCAACAGCAATAAATGACAAGTTAATTATTATAATAAAAAAATACATACATACAATGCATACGCGTAGGTGGCAGTGGCACTTTTGGTTAATTGGCTTATATTGAATTCGGCTTGAGGCAAATTTCCATTGCCCCATTTGTCCATTTTTCAATACCAATTAAATACAATGGCAAAATATTGACACATCCGAGGAAAGCGACACTCAGTGGAGCAGTGCAGCAGCACAAAAGAGCAATAAAAATGTTCGGGTTACACTCAGATGCACACTGAATATGCCGATATAGATATTGGGATCCACACAAAACAGACACACACAAAAACGCTGCCCTGCCTGCATAGCAAGTGAAGTTGTTGCAACATTTTGTTGCTGCTTCTACTACAAACTACTCGTACTACTCGTATTTGTTACTGTGGCTTTTTCTGGCTGACTAGTAAAACAATAAAACTAAAAATCGATGGCAAATATTATGCATGGGGAAAGCGATGCAGTTGCGTGGAAAAACATACCATATGGCCAGGCAGTGCGTGACAAAACTGTAAGTTGCATAGCAAAGGGGAACATAAAAGATAATCTCAAAACTCTCAACTTTTATGAGGAAAACTGGCCGGCATGTGTGCTCATAATTCGATTAATATTTATATACAGAAAAAAATATTGCATTAAATTGATAGGGCCACAGTGTATATATTTTAGATATCTGTATCTGAATATATATCGTGTAAATGTAGCTGAAAAATAAACACAACAAAAGCAATGACACACATTGGGCATGTCGCTGCAACTGTGGCAAAAATAAAACTAACTAAATTTAGGAATATATACTCGCATGTATCCATGTCCATGTCCGTTTGTGGTGTGCGTACCTGTGGATAGAGCTGTCAAAACAGTGCCTGACATAAAAATGGCGCTAAGCTGCAAATGTAATCGCGAAAATTATCAATGGCATGCAGCATTAGGCAAGCAAACAAAATGCAATAAATCGCTTCATTTAATTAACAATCAAGGGCCGCAAATATCGCGAGTTGGGTTGTGGGCAGGGCAGGGAGAGTATGCCATCAGGCATATAATTGATTCAGCCGTGACACAGTCACAGACACAGTCTGGGACAATCCCCCAGGACGTTGAGACAACGTCTCTCCCAGCATCAATGTCGTCATTGAAGCCAGCCAGCATGACTGGCAGGCAGAAAATTGATTTTCCAATAAGCAAGCGACAGGATGTGCAGGAAGAGCAGAAGCTGCCATCAGCGCACGTTAGATTGTGTTAATTTTACGCTAAATCTGATTTGGTCTCCAGGCCCAGGCCCAGCCGCAGCGCAGCCTCTTTGATCAACTTTGACATTGATGAGTTAATGATGATGAGGCGTTGCCGCCAAACATGGCACAAATAACCACAACAAGAACAACATGAAGAAAAAAATCCAAACAGATTGTCACCAGCAACGTGAGGCAAAGAGACAGACAAACAGACAGACAGACAGACAGCCAAGGCAGGGCAGGGCAGGGCAGGGCGGCTCAATGTCTGTTTTATGGCTAAAGTTTTTGGCAATGGCTCTGTCATTTGTCATGAGGCGCACACACACACACACACAACGAGTGTCTGCCAAAAATTAAGTCAAGCAGAGTAAACTTTTTCAATAACTTTTCTGTTTTTGGGCCTATTAACTGACTGAAAGATGAGCCCACTAATTTTTGCACTCATTAACTTGCCTTGTTGCGGCGCACATGAAGTGAAAGTGGAACGACGAAAGGGTTTTCGGAGTGGCCAACAAAGATTTGTCTCATAATTATGACAAATGTGGCGTACAAAATATTTCTGCGAATGATAGAAGCCCAACGAGATTGACAAGTCGACCAGTCAAGCGTAGATGTAGCTACAGTGGAACGAACCTCTTTTCATTGCTGAATGAAGATGGAAGCAGCAGCATATTATGACCATCTCTTAGCGAAGTTATTTCTTATTTCTTTATGCTTTTCATATCTCAAGCTCATACTTGAGTAACTTTCAATTGTTTTCGCAACTTTTACCTCACTCACTTTCCTTCAGCTATTCATTTGCTTGCGCTTCTTACCACCCGCTCCCTGCTCCTCTCTCTCTTGTTCGTTTGGCGATTTCAATTGGTCTGTTTATTAGACCTGCCATACCCCCCGTACCATTACCATTCCCGATAAACTCACAGAAAAGTAATCTAGCTGGGGGCTACCTCTCTAAACAAAAAAACTTGAATCAAGCGTAACCGAGACCAAATAACAAAAGCGTTTCGTCTGCTAACCAAAAATACAATTTCCGTTCGCAAAACTCATTTCGCATTTTGGTTGTTTTAAATCAACAGCAGCAGAAAACAGGAGCTCCAAAGTGGGTGGGGGAAAAGCGGACAGGGGCACAGGCACAAGCACAGGCCAATGGTTCGGGGCCAACTGCCAAACAATTGCGTAAAAACAATAAACAATGAATACAAGGACGAAGCCATAATAGCAACCATATCAACGAGAGGAGTGAAACAACAGCAGCAACAGCAGCAGCAACACCGAACAATGTTGCTCATGTGCATGCCCACAATTAATTTACAATAAAACAATCAATTGATTACCATTACATCCGGCCGCGCAACGGAAATTGTTCGCAATATCCTATTGTTAAGCGAAATGACCCCCAAACGTAGGGAGAAACGTTGGGCGCACCGAGGGGCTGGGCAGGGAGCAGCAGGGAGGAAACTTTTTGAAATCCAAGCCTGCGGGTGCCTCAAAACACGTACAATTTGCCGAAAAACCGAAATTGACAAGCCCGTGGTTAGATTGTTTTGACAGGCGTCTGGGCCAGGTCGCGGGTCATGAACCACCGCACGCACTGCAACTGATTAGCGTTGAAAGGACCGTCGCGTGCGGTCTGCCTCCCACCGCCAACAAGTCTTTGACTTGTTTGTTTGTTTGTAGCGCCTCGGGCGCTTGATGAGTCCATTACACAAAGTCCCATAACAAGGAGAATGCTCCAAACAAGTTTGATCGTGGGATGTGCCGCTTGGATTTGGGGGGAAAGTGGGGAAAATTCCTGATGATTGATCCACCCAGCAACCCAGTGTAAAACTTACCTCGAACGCCAAATTGTTATGCAAAACATAAGTTCAACTTTCGACAATGATGACAGAGAAGCCGAGTCAAGCCCAAGCCCAAGCCCAAGCCCAATGAAGGCTCTCGGAAGCGTTTAAAAAGTTAACACTAGTAAAAAGTTAACCAAATTTGTTGCATACTTTGCAGCATCGGTTCACAAAACACACTGAGCCGGGATGCTGAGCTGGTAGCTCCAAACAGGCAACTGGGAAAATGCTCCACTCCTCTCCTCTTCACACTCTCGCTCCCTCTCTCTCTCTCAGTGCGAGAACGAGACGAAGGCAAAGCTGCAGCATGCCGCCGTATAATGAGCTGCGAAGGCTGTTGCTGGCTGATACGGCGCCGCCGTTGCCGTCGACCCACTGGGACGCAGCTGAATGGGAATGCTGGGGCAACAAAAAGTTGCGCCAAAATGCTAAAACGCAGCGGGCGTCTCATCATTGACAGCAGGGAGGGGGGCGGGCGGGCGGTGGCAATAGAAGGGGTATCCGTGAGGAGCGCATTATGAGACACCCGCACAATGGTGCGAGCCACAAAAGGAATGGCATAAAAATGTAAATTTTTCGTGCAGTTTATGTATACAGTCTTTATGAACTAGCGGCGTAAGCCAGTCCAAAGAAAGATGACGAGTATGTTGATTAAGGCACTGAAGCAATCAATATGTATGGGATATCTTTCAGTTCTGGCATCGTTAAGGAAATAGGAAACAATATTAAACATGTTCCCAATATGTACCTCAAGAAGATTGTACTCCGTAAAATTTTAGTATTTATTGATGGAAAAATTGCCAGTTACATGCAAGAAGTCAAAAGAAAAATCTTAGAAAATTCAGACATGAATGCATGGCAGGTTTGGGGTTGCTAACAGGATTTAGGTTTAGTTGGAATTCTCCTCTTGTTTGTTTGTTTAGCACCGCTGTTTGATCAATATAAATACTTAAACGAGTGCAAGCAATACCTCGTATAATTTTATTTTATTATTAACAATAAAGTTCTCTATGCATTTCTTGTATGGGTTTCAACATTTATCAATGTGAAATGCTGCCTTTTTTCTTTTAATTTTTTACCCCATCAAAGATTTATATGTCCCATTGTGTCAGCTGTCAGTGGTTCTCTTTACCAATGGCGCCCCCCCATTGGCAGGTAATGTCGCACAGCAAATGGTTTTTTTTTTGTACACATACGAGTAAGTATATTTATTTATTTATATGTATGTATACATGCTCGTATGCATGCATGTTTGTGCCTCTGTGTGTTCCATTTATCAACACTTTTGCGCACATTCAATGCGAGTTAATTAACAGCATGCAATGACGTCAGCCATGGGGTCTAGTTACGGCTCTCCAACCAAAGATTCCAATTGATTTGTGTACACACGAGTATTTGCAGAGCAGTGGAAAGCAGCTACCATCAAGTCAGGCAATTTTGAGCGACAGTCTGTGCTGTCGGCCTAGTCTTCCTAGTCTCAAGTGCCGCCGGCACACACAGCCCCCACCCGAAAAAAACAGGCAAAATAAAAATAATAATATGACCCACTTGCAGGGGGAGTCTGGCCAGAACTCAAATATGAAACTCAGGCCATTTGCCAGCCCCATTGCATGTGGCCTGGCACTTAACTCAATTTGCAACAAGAAGAAACCGCCAGGATTTTGGGGATTCGAAGCTTAATATACTCTTGAAAAATCAACGAGACATTCAATTTAATTTTCCTGTAAGCTGCTGAAGAATTCGAAGGGTTAAGGGTTCGAAAATGCTTTCTTTTTGGAGTTGCAAACAACTGATAATATTCATTATACCCTCTGCCAGGGTATGGTTAAGCCATCGTCAATGTCGGCGTCGTTGTTTGCCACCAAGTGCAGTCCGGGAAAATTGTTGCCATATTACCAACGACACCAGCATATTGTTATTACTTTTCTTCTTGCTGTTGTTGTTGCTGCTGCTGGGGGTTCTGTTTCTGGTTGGCTGGAACTATCACTATTGTGGCGTTGACAGTGTCTTGGCTGTGTGTGTGTCTGTGTGCCATCAAAATCGAATTGATATGAAACCGCAATTGAAATGTCGTCGTCTCAGTGAAACTTTTTTTTGGTCTATGGCATGGGCAGGAGAAGAAGAAGGTGACCCACATAAAATTCAATTCGAATCGACACTGAACTCCTGCTGAAGGCAGCAACAACAACAATGAATCCGCTTGTTGCATTGAACAGCCAGTAGTCTGGTGGCACCCAAAAGCATATTGGGGGGGAACATCGCGCAACAGGAGGACCCCCACACACACACACACACACAAACAGAGACACAAACAGAGACGGGAGCCGAGAGACAATGCAGATACCAGGCGCCTGACAATATTTGTAAGCCTTTTGTAGGCGCAAAAAGGCGGCTGCCTGGCGACCTGGCAACAGACACCCGCGCACGTTCCTATCCGCCACAGGCACGAATGCATTCAGTCGATACGTCCGCTCTGTCCTGCCCACTCGACCCTGTCGTCACATCAATTGTTGAACTCTGCCTGCCATGGGGCATAAATTTCAAATCGAGTCGCTCTTCCCGAGTTGCTGCTGACGACGACGATGATGATGATGATGATGATGAAAATTTATGCATAAAACTGTCATTGGAATTGTTTGCAAATGAGCTGCTGCTGCTGCTGCTGGCAGAAAAACGTAAGAACTGTCAACGGGCAAAGGGGCAAAGGGCCGAGGGGTGGGAGAGAGACGGCATGCAAATTGAATTTCAGTCACGTGCAACGAATGACACACTAATCACACTGTTCGAGTGCAAAGAAAAAAAAAGGACACGACTCGTAAAAAGGGGGATCTCGGATCGGCGAGTTGATGGGTCGTCCGGGGAAGGACATTAGCCGGGTCAGCAGCTGCATGTCACATTATCAAATTGCACCGAGCACAAAATGCTTAAGCAAGAAATCAGAATTCAATTTACCATGCATGCACACAGACAGGACACAGGACAGAGGACAGAGGACAGGACTTGGGATGAGTTGAGCTGAAGCTTCAGCTGTGAACTGTGGTGAGTTTCCTAAAGGGCCACACACACACACACACACACACAGAGACACAAGCACACGGATACGGACACGGATACGGTGGGAAAAGTAAAAGGCAAATGTTGAGCATAACTGAGAGAGAGAGAGAGAGAGAGAGAGAGCGAATCCACATCAAAACAAAGAAAAACCATGAGTCGGCTGAGCTTGTGAAAAAAAAACTCGCTGAAACCGTGCACAAGGAAACGAACAAAAAAAAATCAACCAAAAACACAAATGCACGGTTCAAAAAGAAGGAGAACGAATACAAAAAATAAAACCAATGAAAAATATAACAAAAACATCAAGTAAGATGACGACTAAGCGATACCCCCGAAACCAGACTGGAAAAGAAAGCAGCGCAAATCATTTGGAAATCAAACCTATTCGAGCTGAGATCCGCCAGCTACCTTGACTTTTGATCCCTTTATGTATAGCTCAGCTTCAGTCTGTTACATATTGCTGCACAAAAACAATATACCCTGGCAGACTACACGGAGTAGTGCCGGGTATCAAAACGAATGCCCTGAATGACTAAGGCAAAGTTCGCGAAGATTCAACAAATGACAAAAGCCACGACAAGCAACAGAACCTCGACAGCAGGAAAGGGGGTGGACAGTACTGCGGGCTGGGCATAGGGATTGGTTGAGAGTGGGGGGCGGGGGGGATGTGGGTGGTAAGCGGGGTTAGAAGCTGCTTCAGGGACAGCTTCAAATGCTGAGGAGGGGCCCAGGCCCAGTCAAGCAAGAATCGTAAGCGTTTTCTGTCTCTGTGGCTGATTCTGTGTTTGATGCGCGCATACATATGTCTGCATCAGTGTGTGTGTGTGTGTGTGTGTGTGTAAGGGGAAAGTATAGCTAAGTGTGTGTGTGTGTGTGTGTTTGGGGTATGAGCGAAAATTACAGACTAACAAGTGGTCGTTGAATGGCAAACCAGCGAGGCAGACAGCTCCAGCCACGACAGTTGATTTGATTTGACAGCAAGACATGACATTTCGGGTTGGTGTGTGGTGTGGTGTGGTGGGGCGTCCTGTCCCTAGCTAGCCCCCAAGACGCAGCTCGAGTGAAGTGAAGCTGAAGAAATGCCACGAGAGCTGGCAGCAGGATCCACGACGGATGCCCCAACTGATGACGCAGATGTCTCAGCTCATCTCATCTCAACTCAACTCGACTCGACTCGTTCTGCTGCCGTTGGCAAGTGCAGGCAACCGCAAGCATTCATCCTTGGAGCAGTTGGGAATAAAAAAAAAAAAAAAAAAAACACCGAGAAAAAATTGCACCCGCGCCCGCTCATATAATGAAGATGGATCTCGACTGGGACAGGGACAGGGACTTGTGGCTGGAGCCTGTGCCTGTGCCTGGCCATGGGCATGGACATGGGCGACGACTAGCATAACAATGGGAAGCGGACGTAGCACTCGGAAACGGAAATGAATAGCAGGACACCCACAACCCCAAAAGCCACAGCCATCCCACACGGACCGCATGGCACTGGGGAGGTCCGTTTCCCATGTCCCCATTCCCACGGTTGCCCCTTTATAAAATATGCCATCGTGCCATATGACTCTGTCATATATATTTGGTATTTTAAAGCGTGCAATTCCCTCCCCGGTCTGTCAGGCAAACACAGTGCAACCATAAAAACCATGACGCAAACCAAGCGCACTAAGAGTTTACTCTGTACATATTTCTGTTGTTTGTCTGAAGGTTTTTGCATGGTAAAGCATATGTGGATTTAATTACTGACATGGGTTAATTATTATATATTTTTAACATATTATTTGATGATTTTATGAGCGATTACAACATCTTCAAGACTCTTGTTTGGTGAGCAACTGGATGGAAATTTATGCTTACTTTCTATAAGAAATAAACTTCTCTAGCTCACTGTGCCTTCGCCCTAAGCATCATTTTAGATGTACTAGCATCCAGAGACTGCCCAGCCAAACTGTATCGATATGCTGGCTGGCTGGCTGGCTGGCTGGCTGGCTAGCTGGCTGGCTGTGTGAACAGCTGACTGTCTCGACTCACCTCTTTGTTTGTCCCCGCTATGTGCGCATTCCTTTGCTTCTGCTGGATACTCGTACTATTGTAGCGCGTTGGGGCCCGCACGTGTGCAGGTGCCAGTTAGCGGTTAGGTCAGGTGGGTGCTCGTTCGTTTGGTTTGGTGGTTTGGGTGGTTGGTTGGTTGGTTGGTTGGTTGGTTGGCTCTGTTTGAGGATTGTATGCTTTGTAGGTGATGAGTGGGTGGTGGTAGCTTTGTAGGTGGGTGGGTGGTTGGGTGTTCGGGGACTGCCAATGTCGTTGGCCGTGTAAGGATATCGCAGTCAGTCGTAGTTACAGTCTTTGCCAACGCTTCAGTAGTCAGGCTTGATGTGCTGAAAAGTCACTTTCGAGTGTTTTCACTTTCCACGTGGCGTTGCACGTGCGCTCTGCTCTGCCAGCCAAGTGCCACTTGCCACAATTGTTAGCATGAATTTTCTTCACAGAGATGATAGCCTGCTAGTCGCGACGCGTTTACAGTTACTGTTACAATTACAATTACAGCCTTGAAACAATGCAAGACAGCGACGACGACGACGACCCATTGAGGCACTCGACCAGTTTCATTTTCGTTGTTCTTGTTGTTGTTGCTTGTCAGAAGAGAAAGTGAGCGCCTGGCTCTGGCCTCAGCTTTGTTTGTTTGTTTGTTGTTGGGTGGGGTACAGTTTTGGCCACGTTTACACGAAATTAAGTTAAGTAATTAAGTTGCTGCTTGGCTGTGTTGGCCTGCTTGGGCATATTTCATAGCCTGCTTTCGGGGCGTCCCACTAAAACGTCGCCTAAATTATGCATGCACAAGCCTGTCTGTCACGTGGTTAAAGCTACTAAGGGGACGTTCGTTAGTCAACGTCGACGACGGCGTCGACGCCACATGCTAACATTTTGACAGGCTGCGCGGCCGCGGCGGCGGTTGAGTTCCGAGTCCAAGTGCAAGTCCAAGTCCGAGTCCGAGTCGGATTATGAGTCGAGGTTTGAGTGAATGCAACGAACTTCTGCTGATTACTTTCTATTCCTCGTTCTATTCCCCTTTTGTTATGATTTTCTTGGGGCTATCGAAAATTGAATTTATTTGGCTACGCGCCACAGAGCACAGAGCACATTGCACCCACACAAAAATCTCGCTCACACGCGGTACGCTCTCACTCAAAACTCACACACACACACACAGAGGCACACCACAGGGAAACACACACACAGCGACACAGACACAGATGTTCGTTCATGTACACACGCACACACCTACGGCGAAAGCGTAACGTAGGACGCGATTTTGGCGTATGTCCTGATGCCGTAATTTTCTATGCACAAACACGCGGTATTCAAAAGGACTCTCGACTTTTGTTCGATTGCCTCGATGGGGCTACAGTCTGGGGCTGTTAATTGGCCAGATTTCACACATTTAAGGCGCGATTTGGTAATTATTTGGATTTATTTTGATGCCACACAGCGTGGAGTGTGCAAACCGTGTTGATTTGTTCGCACCTTGGCCATTCGCTACTGAATCCAACACACACACGGTGAGAGTTCACCACACTGCCTGGCTCTGTCACGAGAGCGGGAGAGAGTCGCTGGCTGGCTGGCTGGCTTGCTGGCTGGCTTGCTGGCTGGCCCATTGCATGGCCAGGACAATCACTCGTTGCTTTCGCACTCACTCTCTCTCTCTCTCTCTGTCCCTGTCCTTTCCTGTCTCTGGAGCGCTGTGTGTGGTGTGTTTTGAATTTTTTTTTGGCTAGAGCTTGCGCACAGCTGTTCAGGGAATGGCGGCATTTCAAATAGTTAGCGGCGAAAGTTAGAAAAGAGTATAAAAAACCAAGACTTAAATGTAGATTGCTTGCATAATTATGTACAGTAATGCCAAGAGCAAGAGCATATTATGAACAAAGATTTCTCCTTACTTTATATTATTAAAATATATTTTGCTACAGCCTGCTGACGTCGTAGCCACCTGCCTTAACTCACTCAAGACCAAAACTTGCGCAAGCTCTCGCTCTCTTTCTCATTCTTATTGCCATTAACACTCACTCTCTCTCTCTCTCTCTCTCTCTCTCTTTCTGTTACGCTCAGCTGTCATCTGTGGTATGTGTGGGCTAGTGGGTGGGTGTGTGTGTCCCTCTGCATGGAAATCTGTTGCATGAGCGCAATTTGTTATCCTCTTTATCTCAGCTGAGTGTCGTCC
Organism: Drosophila subsilvestris; assembly: GCA_035043285.1. Taxonomy (NCBI): domain Eukaryota; kingdom Metazoa; phylum Arthropoda; class Insecta; order Diptera; family Drosophilidae; genus Drosophila; species Drosophila subsilvestris. The sequence continues at coordinate 12,330,794 of JAWNNB010001746.1, forward strand.
AAGTGTCAGTAGTGCTTCTGCTACATAAATTACTCCATGGCATCTTGAGCAATACCGTTACAGCAACAGCAATAAAATTGAGCATATAAAAACAATAAAATGCCATTGCCGGCAAAAGCTTGCCAGAGGCAGCGCCCATCAGGCAAATCCCCCAAAAAGTATAAGTGCGAGTACCCACAATAATAACACAATCTAGCTGGAACGTAAAAGGAGGTGTAGAGGGACTAGGACCAAGAGTGAAAGCAAGATTTGGGGGGAAAGAGACCACAGAGAGAGAGAGAGAGAGAGATAGCTAGTGGCTTTGTGGATTTACTTGACAAGACTGTTGCTCCGCAAGTCATCGGCATCGAAGTTATTTTCTGCTTCTTGTTGTATCTTTGTTGTTTAGGTTTTTGTTTGGGCTTTGATTTTGATGAACTTTCGCTAAACCACCCACCCACCCACACTCTTTTAATGTTCATCGAGTCGCAGGAGATGTGAAAGTGAAAGTGTAATTTTAAGCCAAGTGGCATTTTTCGTCTCTGTTTACCGACAAAATTAAATGTTACCGAATTGTTACGTCAGCTAAAACCTGGAACTAAACCCTTTAGTTTCTAGTAATACCTTCTGAGCGCAATTGCAAACACAATTTATATAGCAGAAAGCAGAATAAACGTAAAATTTAGATTTTAGTTTATTATTTCCGATACTTCGATAACATGACGAAAAACCTGCAACCAGATATGTAGCTGTGACCTGTGTTTCTGAGAGAGTACTCGCATGACTAAAGCAGGATCATCAGGCTTGGGTACTGCTCTCGATTTGTTGACAGCTCAGGGGAAGAAGATATTTGGGAAAGCCACTCCCAAGGCTTAGTCAAGGCGCCCCCAAGAGCAAGGCAGCCTAGCAGCCGGCACAAGCGAAACAGAAGAAACGCCAACAGGTCGAAAATGAGTCATAGTAACACCGAATGATCCTGCTTAACCTGCTTCCAAAAATAAATTATCTCTGATTTCGCACAGGGGAAATACCAGCACACATTTTTAAAAGGCTTGTGTGGAGACAAAGAAGAGGAATTTGTAGAAGGAATTATAATACGACCCATGAGAATGTTTACTTCTTCTGGATACTTTTGTTGGTACTGTTCCAGTATGTTCCATGCTGTACAAGAATTGTTGGATGCGTTCAGCAGAGAGGGCGCAAGAGACACTGCAGGGGGGGGTGTACTGCGTACGTAATAGCCATGACCATTGATGCGCACAACTAATTGAATTTCTCAAGCTGTTTCATTGACCGAATCGTTTGAATCGAAACCAATTTGGCCATATGCAGCCAACTGTTCGCCCCACTTGGCCTACATCATCGCCATCAAATCGAACCCAACAGACACCACAGGATGCTATCCTGGGTGCTGCCTTTTTCTGTTTGTTTTTTTGCAAGTTTACTCCATTAGTCCAGTAGACACCTGCAGGCAGGCAGTGCCCGTACCCGTACCCGTACCCAGCTGAACCTTCATTAGAATGCATATTTCATATATTTTCTGGGCAAATTCCTTCTACTGATGCTGATGCCTGCATACCTCCTGGAAACTGCAATCAATTTCGTTTCTATACATTTTTCTATGCCATCGAACGCAGCCACCCACAGAGCTCTGACTTGCTGTGGTTTGCCCCACCTCATGGCGTTGTGAAGCTACTGCAATGCATATTCAAAGAAAAATATATTTTACCCATTAGCTAAAGCTATTTATAACAAATATTGGAAAAATTAAATCCAAGCTCCTACACTTTGCGTTTGAGTTCAAATCAAATCAAATCAATTTTGTTTGGTATTAAAACATAAAACAAAATTTCCCTTTTAGTTAAATTTTGCCCACTAAAAACCACTCGAAAGTTATCTTTCCACCCTCAATCAGAACGAATAGTTTCGGCCTATTGCCAAAACCCTTTAACCTTCCGCTTGTTGATTGCTGTGGCAAAAACAAAAACAAAAAATGGAAAAAGGGGTACCCAACCAAATGCAGTCAAAATCAAAATTAACCCAGAATAAAAGTGAACATGCTGAACAACAACAACAACAAAAAAACAAAAAGTATTTGCCAATTAGGGAGCGGATAAGGAAAAAGAGTGCAAGCAATTTGTGTGCTCAAACGAGACGTCAAGTGTTACGCGAAGGTACAGAGAGAGTGTAACGGGGAGCGGGACTGGGACTGGTACTGGTACTGGCACTGGGATTGCAACAATCGAATTAATTGGCAGCTGCCCTGCCCTTACCCGTATCGAACAATCGATGGCAAATGTAATTTCCAATATCATTAGGCTGTGGCCCAACCAATTTCTGCTGCAGCGGCACGGTACGTAGGGAAGCGTTCTCCCCGTTTTATTTTTTATTTTATATCGTAATCGCTTTGTCATATAAATGAACCGAGTTTTGCTTGCCAGCTACAGCTATAGCTCCAGCCAGCCAGCTAGCCAGTGCCAGTGCCAGTGCCAGTCGGCTGGCTGTATTTTCTACAACTTTGTCAACGTTTTTGCTTCGGGGCTAAAGTAAACTCAATTAACTTTTTGCCATTGCTGCTGCAACAATAAACAATTTTTTCCACCTTTTCGCCTGGGCTCGGGCGAGAATCGCAATTAAGGAAGATAACAGTCAAGTGCAGCAGCTCCCACTTCTTACAAAACTTACATACATACATACATATATCCAGATACATATAAATTGCTTAGAAAATGTAAAGTGTAAAGCAAAATGGTTTGTGTATTTGTCATGGCGGTCTGTGGCCTCAGCCTCAGCCTCAGTCTTAGCTTCAGTCTCGGCTCCAGTCAGGGCACGAGCTGGCCGACATTAACCAAGATTTGTTGGCGCTTTAGCGAGGCGTTTGTCAGGGGCTCTTGCTGCTGCTGCTGCTTCTTTTAATTAAAAAAGTTCTAGCTAGATGCAATTAGCGGGAGGGAAACCAAACGTCTGACGTCGCACGGCGACTTCTCCTGAGTTATGAGAACTGCTTAGGTTTGAGGTTTAAGTTAATGCTTATAGAAATTTAATAGATGCCATTTTGAATTTTAAAAATATTTTGCAAACCCAAAAGAACGCTGATCGGGTTTAATAATTAATTTTTATATGAATAAATGCATAGCTGCATGATTTTGGATTATTATTATTGGAAAACAAAGGTGGAGCAAAGTCCTTGGAGATTTTGTTAAAATATAAATATTTCCCATCGTTGCATTAACTGTCTCCGTTTACCGATGGAAGTGGAACTTTTATCAAATGGAAATTTCATAAACAAAAAAGTACACAAGACACCAGACCTACAAAACAAAACTCAAAATTAAGGCACATAAGCAAAAAAAAAAAAATTTATTTTTATTTCTAATTTTTGAGTTGTTTATTTTCGTCAGTTCGCACATTCGATAGACCGTAACCAAAGAAATTCGATCTGGTTGCCGACAGCATCATGTTCGTGACCCGCAACGCCCGTCTTAACTTTCTAAGAGAGTATCGGAATGCCTGTGCCGGCGATGACATCCAAGCTCACGAATTGGTCGGCGAGGCCTCCAGTGCATGGCAGGCTCTAAGTGCCGAGGAGAAGTCGCTGTTCGAGGAGGTTAGTCAAGTGCAGCCATTTGGTGGGTTTAACTTATCATCTTTCATGCCCACAGGAGCAGTACTTGAAGGCTAGCCTCGCTGAAGCAGGACCATCGGCCTTGGGTATCACTGTGGGTTTGTTGACAGCTCAGCTGAGCGATTACGTGCAGGAAATGGGCGGCCAGGCCAAGATCAGTGCAAAGTCTACAGCCAAGCCAAAGTCTAAAGCCAAGCCGAAGTGCAAGGCACCAAAAAGGAGCATCTAACCAACCAATGTGACTATTTCTGATCTTATTGATCTAGTCTCTGGGCGTGGATGTAAGCCTGATCAACCTTAAGCTTTTCTGTTCTAAAATAAAGGCTTAGTTATTATTTCAGATTTTGTTACATTCGAAATTATTTTGCATAAAGCATGAGAGAACGAGGAAAATGGATACAAAATATTCAAATTTCTCAAACTCTGAGAGTGTACTTCAGCTCTTTACTGCACGTGCTCTTTCTCTTTGTTTTAGTATGTAGAAAAGGGATAAATGACATCAAGGATAATACGCACTAACACACCCACTCAGACAGGTAGGAGCACACCCACTCAGCGATACAGTGTTGTCCCTTAAAATATGCAAAGCAAAGGGGGAGCCAGCCATAAGACAGTGTAGAGCCAGTATCTGAGTATTTGAGAGACGAGCTGAGATACATGCATACATCCAACATGCAGCAGTCGAGTGCCAGGAGAGCCAGCACACAGGCACCTATGCATAAATAATGAATGCACACATACAGATGTACATACATACATGTGTGTGTGTGTGTGTGTGTGTGTGTGTGTTTATATGCGAATGTTTGCTGTTGACGGCTCACATGTTAAAAGCGTCAGTATAATAGCCAAAGTAATGGCAAAAGTGCAATTGTGAGTTCAAGTAAATAAAAACTATTCAAATATGCAAAACACAATGCAAAATGAAGAGCTTGCACAGCATTTCCCTCTACACCCACACCCACACCTACCCCTCCCCACCCGGGGGGCCCAGTGGCCCGTTCGTGTATCTCAAGTGCATAAATTTGCTTGTTAAATCCTGATTGATACGCCAGCCTGGGATGGTCGTCCTCGTCCTCGTTCCGCTGAGTGTTCCTTTCAACAGCAATAGATGGAAATGGATATGGAGATGGAGAGCGCAAAAGAGCAAAAGAGGAAAAAAAAAACTATCCACATATTGCCATCATATTTTACACAAAGCGGAAGTCGAGTGCCGCACTGCACGAAACTTGTTGTCCTTTGGGGCTGTTGCAGCAGCAATAGCAGCGCTCCCCAGGCGGGGGCGGGGGTCCACACCATATCGAAGTTCGCTTATCAAGTTTTAGTTGGAAATTCTCGCCAAGAGAGAGCTGTGCAGTTTATTTGTTGCTTCAATTGATCGGTTATCGCTCTTTAAAACTATAAAAGAAACTTTCTTTCTTTTTTGGCTAACTGTTGGCTCTTATACGTATGTATTTATTATTCTTAAATAAATATTCGTACTAGTGCTTAACACCGTTATGGATTCTCTCTAGCAAAATGTCCGCTTCAAAGCTGTCAATGAGGGACATGCGGTCAATTCCGTCACCAAAAACGCTGCTCTCCATCAGAGGACAGTCAGGTTGGATAGCGTGAAAAACACGTCAACAAAGACGTGTCCAGGTGGAAATTGATTAATTTTTGCAGCGCTTTTGATGTCTCTGACAAAGCAACGAGAAAATTGAAACAGAAACTATGGCAGAGGCTGAGGCTGCGTGCTGGCACTGTTGTTGGGCGATGCTCAAAACGCGAAGCGTTGGAAAATGTTGTCACAATGGCATGGTGGAAATTCTGGATAGGTTTGTTAGTCGCTCGATGCTCAAAGCAGCTTATTGGCCTGAACAGCAACGCCTACAAGCATCAAAGACACCGTTGACAGCCCTGGCAAGGATGACGCCAGTGCAGCCAAAGAAAGATTATTGCAAAAAAAAAAAAAATTAAAATAAATGAAGAAAAAGAAAAAACTCTTGCACACACTAGAGAAATGGCAAAAACATGGAAAATGGAAAACGGGGGGAGGGGAGGAGGCAAAGTGCGAATGGGCCACTAACGATGCTGCTCTCTCTCTCTTGTTGTTGCCATTGTCAGTTGTGGTGGTGTGTGTGGCACGATGGAATGATTATAAAGCAACATCGATGCGGGAAGTGGGGCGGCAAAAAAACTTGGTACATCATCTATGCATGCATCCATGTGCGTATATGCTTTTGGTTCTTTTTTTTTTGCTCTCTGCTTTTGTGTGTGTATTCGTGTGTGTGTTGGCAGTTGTAGGCACTTTGCGGATGCTCGTGAATTGAACGTTTATTGACATACAAAAGCTGGAAAATTGAAAAATTCTGCAGAACCAACGATTGCCCCACATGCCCGTGTTTACGACCAGCAGCCCCCAACCACACTCATCTCAGCCCTTTTTCAGCCCTGGTGCATACCCTAAAAGCAGGGTGCTATAAATATTTCTAGTTGTTTGATAAATTTTTTACCAGATGTTTTTTTTTGGAATCGCATTAATTTTTGCATTTATTTATAGATTTTACTTTGTATATATTTGAACTCTATAGAGTTGTGAAAAATTAGAGCTGCTAATGGAACAATTAATTGTCTTGGAAGCCTCTGCATAATCTGTGCCCTAATCCACATATATCCTACAAGTTGCTGCTTTCAAAAATCCTCCTTCAGCCAAGAGTATTCAACATTTCGTTCTGGCCAAGCAGCCATACCTCCTTCCTTGTTGCTTTTAATGGAGGCAACACCTTTCAGGATTGTCATTGTTGGTGTTCCTCCGTTCTGGCAATTTCCCCAGCGGCGGCATCCTGACAACGCCGCTCATCGAGGGCACCAAACTCAAAGGACCGCTTTGTGCGGCGCCGTGCGACCGTGTATTAGTGCCTTCCATTCAATAGTTTGCCAGGGGACTCGCAATACACTCATCCATACATACATACATTCGGTTTTTATGTGTTATTGCATATTTCTGCGTTATAATGCAGACATTGCCTAAGGCACGACCCCCGACCCACGACCGACCACCGTCGACGGGCAATGCCGTCGCATATTATTGCCCGCTCAACCATAATGGGTTAATGGCAAATTGAAACCCGATTGAAAGGCGCCTCGAGACACGGGTTCACCCCCGCTTCGGCCGCCTTCACACGCTGTCGTAATTGAATTAAATTTAATGGCATATTTCGAATACCTTCTGCGGTGGTGGGCGTGGCACACACATGTGTGAAACATTTCCAGCAGCTTCTGCTCCTCTTCTGGTTGCTTTTTTTGTGTATGTATGTCTGGTTTTGTTAATTTGCTGAAAGTGCGTGCAGGTCGTCGCAAGTGCCGCAAAGTGTGAGCAAATTCAATTTTATTTTAGATTCGCATATTTCTCCTTTGTGCAACTTTGGCTTCCATCAGTTGACGCTGTGAAGTTTCAATGGGTAGCATGAAAGGGAAGCACAAGCGAAGCCAGCTCGGGGCACATAATCTTTCAAGCTAAGAAAGACAGAGGCAACAGAGGCAGTAGACGCAATGAAACCAAAGAACTGCAGCGACGGATTCAAATATTTCTGGCTAGGAAAAATACATTTTGTATGGCGTCGTGAGCCATGACACCTTTACAGCTTCACAAAATACTTTGGCATTAAATTCTGTGGCTAACATAAACCAGCGGAATAAATTTTCAAGTCAAAGTTAAATTTTTTTGGGGCCGTTTAAACGTAGAAGAACGAAAGAAATTTAATGCTCTTATTTATTTAGTATTTTCAGCCATTTCTTTGTAGAATTTGTGTGAATTCTTCCCTCCATGTATATTCAACAGTATCTGGCCACATTGTTGGAAAATGTGCCCAAAATTGTACGTTTTCAAACACTTTTGGTGGCATTTTTAGGACATTATTTGGTGCATATTTTTTCTGCGAATGGTGAAGTGACGTGTCAAAGAGTAATTAGTAGAGTCAAGCTCAAATTTCAATGGAAAATTTATCAAAATTAATGGCGATGAGGGGAGAAGACGAGCAGAAGCGTCCGCCAACCACACCATTGCCGCCACGCTACGAAAAGGTAAAACTAAGCTCTGACTTGGAACGAAGCCCGCCAGCAAAATGAGCTTCTGCTTTTATTTATTTACAGACCTCGCAGCTGCCTGTGTGTGATATCCAATCGCGGCTTCATGAAATGCAAGCCAGGTATGCCCCGAAGAATGCGATTATCACCATACCAAATAACTATGGCAAGGAGGTTCCAATCGCCGTAACATCTGGAACAGATTGGCTGATAAAGCAGTTTACATTGCTGCCATCGAAAAAATGTACAGCCACCAGTGCCGGCTGCGGTGTTGCCAATGTACCAGAGAAGACGGAGAAATTCACATTTAATGAGATTCGAAGCATAATGGAAGGCCCAGAGAAGATCCATTTGCCAAAGCACACAACCCATTCGGAACCCCAAATCCACGATGCTCTGGCCACGGAGCAGGAGCTACAGGATGAGAATGTTGACTATGAGGAGAATCGGGTGGCCGAGTCCTTTGCTGTGCACCAATGCACCAGCAAGCTGCAGCTTTGCGAGCCACATAGGGCCATGGAAATGGAAATGGTGGAGAAGGCCCATCTCTCATCGGTTGCACTGCCCGACATTAGCTACGATCTGAAATTGCTCGGAATCGTGCCGCACTGCCTGAGCACCCAGCAACTGGAGGCCGTGGCCTATGCCAGCCACACCCATCAACGGATTCTGCCCTGGGGCGAGCGGGCTGGCTTCCTGCTGGGCGATGGTCCTGGCGTGGGTAAGGGCCGAACCATTGCCGGCATTGTTTATAGCAATTTCATGCTGGGTCGCAAGCGTGCTCTCTGGGTCTCCATCTCGAATGTGCTCAAGTGCGATGTGGAGCGTGATCTGAAGGACATTGGCGGCAGCGAGGAGATCAAAGTGGTGGTGCTGGACACACTGAACTACTGGCGCATAAGCTCCGAGGAGAATGATAAATTCAAAACGGGCATCGTCTTCTGCACGTACACCTCGCTGACGGAGGTTCAGGAGACGCCCGATGCCAAGTACGATAAGCGTTTCAATCAGGTGTGTTGCTGGCTGGGCAAGACCTTTGACGGCGTCATCGTCTTCGATGAGTGCGACAATGCCAGGCAGCTCAGTCGGCAGAATGTAATTTTACTGCTGAAGCTGCAGAAGCAGCTGCCCAATGCACGGGTTGTCTACGTCTCGGCCACGGAGCCCAATGATCCGAAAAATTTGACTTTTATGCCACGTCTGGGCCTGTGGGGCGCTGGCACTGCCTATCCGAAATTCGAGAATTTCACCAATGAGATGCAACATCGAAATCCAACCACCATGAAGCTGTTGTGCATGGACATGAAGCTGCGTGGCACCTACATAGCCCGTCAGCTGAGCTTCAAGAATGTCACCGTTCGCCTCGATGATGTTGCCATGACGCGGAGATTCTCTAAGATTTACGACCAGGCGGCCAAGCTGTGGGCCGAGATCAACATGAAGTGGCAAGCCGCCTTCCACCTTTTGCGCCTGAACGCATACACGCAGCAGGAGATCCAGGACGAGTTCTGGTCCTCGCATCAGCAATTCTTTCGATGCCTATGCCTGGCCGGCAAGGTGGAAAATGCTCTGCATCTGGCTCTTGACGCTCTCCAACAAGGCAAGGCGGTGGTCATCAGCCTGCAATCGACGGAAGAGTCTGGGACGCTCGAATACTTAAAGGGCCACAGGGGCAAGCTCACAGAGCCAGTGTCCAACCTGAAGTTGATTATGAAATTGTTTGTGGAGAAACGCTTTCCGACGCCCAAGCTCGAGGATGTGAATCGTCTGATGGCGGGCAATAATCCCAGCTACCGAGCAACGCAAGCCAAGAGGCCGAGGCTCGACCGGCTCGGTGACGATGAGGACGCTGAGCCCGATGAGAAGGATATGAAAAAGCCCAAAACTGGTAAGTTTATTAATTTGATTTGAGCAGCAACCGAAGACAACCTTCCCTCCTACTCGTAGACAAAAACATGCAGGAGCACATCCTGAGGCACTTGTACGACTATGTGAGGCTCAGGCAAAACAAAGAGGAAGAAAGTTCCGACGAAATCACCGATCACGATGTGGCACAATGTGTCTACATGCGCTACCAGTTGCTGTGCAAAATCGATGACTTGGGTCGCCGTCTGCCCGCCAATACGATGGACAAGCTTAAGGCAAAGCTGGGTGGCCACAAAAAGGTGGCGGAGATAACCACAAGGCGGGGAGGCATTGTGTGCATTAAAGGTGGAGCCTACAAGTACATGCCGCGCTGCAAGAGCGAGGCCCTGCTCAGCCAGGTCAACGACATGGAGCGGCAATGTTTTATGACGGACAGCAAGCAGGTGGCCATCATTTCGGAGGCCACCTCCAAAAGCATCACGCTGCACAGCGACAAGGCTGTGGCCAATCAGCGCCAGCGCGTGCACATCATCCTGGAGCTGCCCTGGAATTTGGATCAGGCTCTGCAACAATTGGGTCGCACCCATCGCTCCAATCAGTTCAACTCGCCGGAATATGTTTTTGTTATTGCGGACCTCGTCGGCGAACGACGCATTGCCAGCACAGTGGCCGAAAGGTTGAAGAGTTTGGGTGCTGTGATCAGCGACAATCGCCGGTCCACCGATGACCCAGATCTGGCTCAAATCGATTTGAACAACATGCATGGTCCCAGCAGCCTCTACCATGTGATCCAACAGATGGCTGGCAAGCGACCCATCGATCCCACTGAGCTACCTCACACATACGAAGGCAACTTTCGAGCCGACAGCGGCATGGCCCTGGGCCATGTGGGCGTGCTCAATGTGGAGCTAGGGGAGAACGATGTCGAGATTTATAGTGTGCCTAAGAACGCCTCCAATATTGATCGATTCATCCACAGAGTGCGTGGATGTTGCGTGGAGATTCAGTGTGCCATTTTTCAGTTCTTCATCGACAACATGTACGGGCGGATAGCGCAAATGAAGCGCTCGGGCCGCTTCAACATTGGCATCCTCGACCTGAAGGCGCACAACGTCAGCGTAAAGTGCAGCAAACAGATAAAATTTACAAAAATATTCACCAATGGCTCGGAAACCACACAGCTGCACACCTTGGAGGTGGAGCGTGGCATGTCCTTTAAGGAGGCCATGCACATGTAAGTTTCTTCTTTGACTTCAACTTCAGTCTGATAAAATAAAACAAATTTCCTTCCGTAGCTATCGCCAGAGAGCACATAAGCGCCACGAAGGCTTCTACGAATTGAAGGAGACGAGACGCGACAAACGTATAGCTATCTTGTGTCTGGAAGCCAAGTCGAACTGCCAGTATGCCACATACGCCAAAGCCATTCACATGCAGATCTATCGTCCCAATATCGGACTGCAGGTGGGCATCGAAAGCCTCGAGTCCGTTACCTCACGCTATGTCATTACCGCAAAGAACACGGCCCAAAAGTATTGGCAGGAGCAGTATGAGCAGTGTCTGAACACCTGCTCCCACATCTATTGGAATCGCACGTGCCACTTTCCCCATGACTGTATGGATGGCAAGCGGCAACGCACCTATCATGTGCTCTCGGGTCGAGTGCTGCCCTACTGGAATCGCATCACACAAATCATTGAGAAGAACGGCAACAGGATACAGATGATGAGTGCAAAGACAGATGGGGGTCAGAATATTATGGGTATTGTGGTGCCCAATTCTGCCTACAATGAAGTGCACATTGACTTGTCTGCAGAAGTTAGCAAGGTTGAAGTAATTGAGGGAATGGCAGAGTGACTGAAGTCTGTTAATATAACTGAACTTAGTATTAAAATGAAACTGTGACGAGAGTCTACAGTATATAGCATACATATTCAAATAAAATAAGTAACCATTATTTATCTGGCATATATTCTCTTAGTACGCTGCTGCTCTGCGTGCACAATTGACCGCAGCTCGACCAAAATGTACAAACTTATGCTGCAGTCAGTCCCACCATGTGGACCACCCCAACCACGAACATTCTTGACACAACTGGCTCACATGGCGCTGATGGAAACCACATTTGGCGTGCAGAGCAGGCGAGCGGACAGAAGGAAAAGGAGTTAACTCTGGTCTCGGTCTTGGTTTTTGGTCTTTTTTCGAGAACTCTTCATATGCAAGGCCCGAATAAGTTTTTGCCATTATTTTCTTAGTGCATAATTAGAATAATATTTGATTAAAAACATTTTATTTCAATTACAACCAAATGGCAGAGCGAGCAGTGAGTGAGAAGCAGCAAAACTAAACACGCAGTGTACATTTGCCCAGGGCTCATTGTCCAACCGGAGCAGAAACGGGGAAGGCTGAAACAGAACCAGAAGCAGAAGCAGCTGCTCGGGTTCGCTGAAGCTGAAGCTGAAGATGGAGCACCAACCCCACCCCACCCAGAAGCTATTTAAAAATTAAAGAAGGAGACACACTGGAAAAACAATAAGAGAAGAAGGACAATTAGCGTGGCTGAACAAAGTTAAGCATTTGATGAAGCGCAGACAAGCGTGAAATGATGAAATAATATCACAAATACTCAAGAGAGAGAGAGCGAAAAAAAGAAACTAAATTAAATGAGCGGACTCATCAGGGCTCTCTCTCTCTCTCTCTACCTGGCTTGTCGTGTGGAGTGGAGTGTACTTGCTAAATTGCCCCAATCATTTACCGCAATTTCACAAAAGGGGAATCTTGAGCGGATGGAGCGATAAAAGTTTCAAGCACACTCCAATGCCAATATAATTGTCTGTGTTAATTGAAAAAGTTGCTGCCGTTGCAGCTGCTGTTTCTCTTCATCTTAATTTGCATTAGTTTTTGAAGTTGAGCTGTGATTGGATTCAACACACAGTCAACAGTGGACATGTGAGACAGCTTTTGTAAATTGAAACACATTTGCCAGAGTCCACTTGAACCATATCTAATCCTTGTGCTGCCCTTCAAAACTAAACTCGACTGACAGGACAGGACAGAACAGAACAGGACATATGTACATACTCGTATATGTATGTATGTAGGACTGGCCTTTGTGCGTGTGTGTGTGTGTGTGTGCTTGCCCATTGTTGTGTTGATTATTGGTTTTGGGCGTATTAGCAACCATTATGCATGTCCATAATATGCAATTAATTAATGTTCGATGCAAATTACAATCTGCAGCAGAGTCGTAGTCAGGCAACAGGGGCAGATACATACATACATAGATCCCCAACAGCGTCCGCATCAATCAGCTAGAGGACCGAAAACGAGAGATGCCAAATAGAAAATCGTTTGGGCTTAAGCAGCTGTTCGATTCAGTTTCGGAACTCTGCATAAATTGTAATTAAATTAGAAGGCGAAATTGAATCGATTTGATGCCAGCAGAGCAGACACACGAAGTCGTCCTCCTGCTCATTGATTTACAAAATCATTTTTCCAGTGGAGAGGGGATTGGGGTGTTCCAAAATGAAATTAATCTATGCATGTTGCAGTTGGAATATGCAAAAGGCTCTAAGCTGATTTCGACCCCAACACACATTCACATCCATGGCCACCAAATCGATTTGCTGCTCGACTGGCCTCGACAGCATCTTCGTCGTCTTCAATTGGAATCTGAACAATTATGAAATACTTAATTAATTGAAACAAACCTTGCTTATCCCCGAAGTGTAGCTACACACTTGTGAGCTAATTAGTGCTCAGCTCTTAGCTCTTAGCTGTCAGCTCTCAGCTCTTTGCTTTGTCTTTATTATTTTGCATTTCATTAAATTAACTGCTGTCGGGAAGGGGCAGAGCTGGCTAAAGTTTTGCATGCGTGATGTGTGGCAGAGAGCGGTCGCGATTTGTTGTTTTTTTCAAGCCCATGTAGAGGGTATTATACACAGAATTTCAAAGCTCTTTAAGGATGCAAAGGAGTCTGGATTTTCGTCTATCAGTTTCGTTCGTAAAATCATAGACGAGATCACTACTAAAGCCGTAGGAATCGGCAGAATCGGAACATAATATTTAATGGGAGCCATAAAATCGGCCAAGCATTATTTACTCTCTTTCTCTCTGAAGATAGACAAAATGGGTTCCATTGAATTTAATAAATTTGAATTAAATTAAAGGAACAATAAATCTGTTAGGGTATCTAGAGTTTCACCTTTAAAGCACGCATTTTATTTTTTTCATTTTTGTTTGTTGTCTTCGTTTTCCGACATTTCTTTTGTACTTGAGCTGAAATGCAGCGAAATTAACTAAAGCATACTTAATAATAAGGATGAATGGAGAGCCCGGGGATGAGGGCTTGTTGCTTATCTAGCCAGGACACGCACACGTGGCACGTTGCATATGCATATGTAGCTGCTGCCTCATACTATACAATATGCGTGGCTGCTGCTGTTTCGTGTGTCTTGTCCTGCCCCAAGGCTTGCGCTGTGTGTGTGTGTGTGTGTGTGTGTGTGTGTGTGTGTGTGTGTGTGGCATGCATCAAATTATGTGCGGCGTATTGTTTCCAGCACACGAAACAAAAGCAAAGAAGTAACAAAAAACTTTGCAAAATTATTTTACATTATATTCGACTTAAATCTCAGAGCCAAGTTAACTTGGCCATCAACTTTTGTTCACTTTTGGCCAAAATAGTTGGGCTAGCCTCAACCGTTTTCTCTCTATCTCTATCCCCATCTTTGTTGCCTTTGTTTTCGGTTTTTTTTTTTTTTTTTGCTGTTCTGTTCTGTTCTGTTCTGTTTTGGCCAAGATTTATAATTCGATTTGAGGGAAAAGTTTATGAATAGCTTGTGGCCTTAAGTAGGTCCGAGAGGCTTCTAATGCACATGGCTGCATTCCATTTAAAGTAAAAACTTTTGTGTGTTTCTGGCCATTATACGGTGAAGCAAAACTTTAGCCAGCTCTGCCCCTTCCCCGGCACTAGCTTGTTTTAAGTTTTGCGTATAACTTTTTTGTAACCGCCGCTCTTAGCCATACGCTGCCTCCCTTCCTCCCTCCCCGCCGCGTAGCACTCTTGTTTTGGGGCAAACAACAAAATTATATAAACGACGTCGACTAGAATTGAACGCCTTCGGTTATTTACGCGAAGTTTAATGGAATTTTCAACAGTTTTTGCAACAGTGATTTGCCAACCACAGAGACTCCAACGAACCGAACCCCAACGCAGATCTCGTCTCGCAGTGCGAGCTACCTCTGTTGCCTCTCCTCTGTTTATTTGCCAGCGAGTTTTCCGCTTTTCTTCCATGGCATATACAGAAATGAAGTTTTAAAACTTTATTTGTGCGGCCGCCAGTTTTGTAATTGACATATGCAATTTGTTTGGCAGTTCTGGGGAGTGCAGTGCCGCCCGATGCCGCTCACAACCTTGTCTGTCTGTCAGCTATATAAAGGAGGAGCAGGCCACATCTTTCCTAGCATTCTTTTTAACGCTTTCAATTGGCAATCTGCTTGCAATTGGTATTCATGGAAATTTTCGTACAACAGAAAAGGCAGTGACCCTAAAGAACCAAAGGAATGTCAATGTGGCATTTGCCACTGAATGACTAAAACTCTAAGAACAAAAATTATATAGACTTATACTCATCAATCCAGTAAGCTAAACAGATCAACAATTATTTCTCGATTTCCGCCATCTCTTTGGCTCTGAAGCTATAAAAATGTGAATACCATCCATTATATCGGCATTTAAAATGCTATTCACAAGTTAATGTACTTCTACTCAATCAAACTATATATTTTCATAGCTATCGGTAAGCATAGCCATCAATATTTTTACAGGCTATCAAAATATAATTTAATTTTAACATCTGAGAAGATAAACAGCCTCTTTGGCTTTATTTTTCTGCTATTTCCCCCACTCTTAGTGTTTTTTCTACAGTTTTAAATTATTCAGTTGCTTTAACGGGTAACTCAAGGTCGACACCCAGAACTCAGCTTAAACATTCATAGCTTTTTTTCATAACATGAAATGAATTAAAATGTCAAAATGGAAATAATTTTTGTCAGCTCTTGAAAGGCAAACTCAAAGACTGAGCACAAATGCATGTCCCATTTTTGTGTATTTTAACGAACAGAATTAGCATAAAATGCGAATGACAGGTACTCTGCATCATGCTCATACTTCGTGCTCAAACCCATTTCCATTTTCTCCATTTAATTTGTCAAAAATAATGACAAGGTTTCAGCAGGCACTTTTGGGATTTAAAAACAGCAAAAAAAACAAAAACAAAAACAAAGGGGACAGCAAGAACTACCAATTTACTTTGAAGTTTCAGATGCTGTATCTTTTAGCCCCCTACTAGGCCATACATACATATGTACATATATATGTACATTTATTATTTATGTAACACTGTATTTGGGGCATTTTTAATTTGAACTGATGGGTCTGAGAGAGAGCGAGAGATAACTTAAAAGTCATGATGGGTATTAAGCATCCGTCCATCCAACCCTTCCCACATGAGAGCCGGCAGCAGAATATGTTTGCAGTCGGTTGGGTCGACAAACCCTTATCAAAATATTTATATGACTTCGCATATGTTAAACGCAGAAATTGTTTGAAAAGAGCACCCAGAACCCATCAAGCTGACCACTCCACCACCGAACCAACCGAGCCAAGCGAACCACCACCCCCCCCCAACCACCGCTCTCGTACTCGCACTTGTACGAGTATGTATGTATGAAAAAATGCTTAATGGCCTGTAATCTGCTTAAAACTTGGACATGAGTTCAATTTGCCAAATGGCAGCCACAAACCGAACGGTGACGCGTCGCAGGAGAACGGGGAAACACACCGGATCGGGTAAGGGGGGTGAGGGGACTTTAAGCTGATTCTGTTACATTGTGTGGAATGCTGGTTACTTTTTCGGTATCTTTTTTTTATACGAGTATATGTATGTATGTATAATTTATGATCTTTGTATGATGAAAAAAGCCTGGATTCTTATATAATTTTATTTTTAATTAATGCTCACACACACATCCATCTCGGTGAGGGCTTAGTACGGGAGGAGTACGAGGAGTTTTTCAAGAAACACGCCCCTCAGCTGCACTTTGTTCATTCGTACGGAACAGCAACAGTAACGTAAAAAGCTTGAGGAGACGCAAAAAAATACAAAACGCATCAAAAAGGGTTCACATCCTGAGGTCCGACCCAAAATTCAATTTGCGTTCCTTTTTCAGCTTTGTTCCTTTTTTCCTTTTCTCTGACTGTGTATGCATGTGTGTGTGTGTGTGTGTAAAATGATTTCTTTTGGAGATTGAAAAATTTCACATGTTAGCCAGGAGGGGTGGTGGGGATTGTTTCGAAGGTAGAACCGAAATTAATTACGTCCATTTCTATGATGGAAATTAATTGAGGCATAAACTTGTTTCTCACACTTGAGGGAGTGTGTATGGGGTTTTGTTTTTAGATGTATGTTTTTCAATTAATTTAAATAAATTAATACGTTTTAATGGCGCTTTAATGAAGCTGGTGGGTTGTTTGGAATACATTTAAATATAAATAGAATCAATGAAGAAAAATCTGGTAATTAGAGAATTTATTTAGAGAATGTCTGCGCCCACTCCATCGCTCAACCCTTCAACAATAAGTTATGGCTTAGCCAGAGGCGTAATACGGCCACACACACACACACACACACACACACACACACACACACGGAGTATAATCGACTTAAATACTTTTGTGCAACTGAAAAATTAAGCGCATCAATCAGTTTAAGTTTCAGATGTAATCAAAGGCAAATCAACAACACCCTACATCCGGATTAATTAGAGCTTAACATCCGCTGGGTAAATACATACTCGCTTACCAGAGAGATAGAGAGAGAGTAGGAGCTACGAAGCGGATGGAATGGGATGGGTAACCACAATACACACATAATGACATCAATGGGAGTAGCTGCTCAAACTGATGGCAAATGTTTAGGGCCGCAGTGCATATTCATTACATGGCCACAACCGCTGCCACAGTAGCTGCCAATATCGAGAAGACGTCACTGGAGACAAACAGAAGTCTGTGTGGCAGTCAGGTATTGGCAGAACAGTTGCATGCTAAAACCTTTGCTGCGGTTGCCATTGTTGCCAAACTATGGCGTTGGCGGGAGCTACGAAGCGGAGGCGTTGGCGGGTTGGATTCATCTACTTAATGGAGAAATAATGGAGAATAATAATGGAGAGAAGGAGAAGCTTCAAAGTACATGGGATTTCGAATACGGTTAGCATAATGTAGAGTCAATTTTGAATTATTTTTTATTGCTATGTTCTCGTACATGAGGCGGTGAAATTTCCTAAAAGATGGAATTTATAAGCAGGCCGCAATAGAAGACTAATCTTCCTACTTATCCGCCTTTCATGTCAGTTTCATGGTAACATAACAGCCATTAAAAATCTTAAATTACTAATGACAAGTCATGCCAAATTCAGACTTCTAATTGGGCACAAATTTAATCAAATAATAATAACCAGCAAATTGCAATCCATGAAGCTGAAACAGAACAAGGGAAACTTTTTTTTTTGTTAGCTGTTAGGCGGTTCTTAGGAGTCAAGGATTTTGCCTGCAGCGACATAAAAAGTTAACGACGCCAACTAAATTAAAATATAATTTCAAAACTGAAACAGTCGCAGCAAGCCAGTCCGCCCCAGTCCCCAGTCCCCTTCCACCATGGCCAAAGTCCTCCCCAATGTGGCGGAACCAAAGAAAATCAGAAAAAATATTAAACAAACATAAAGACCATTTTTTCTTGTTTGGTGCCATGCAAATCAGAAAACGAACACAAGCACATAAAGGAACATGCGTATTAATAAAGCCAAGAATTGAAAAGCAAGAGGTGGAAGGGGAAGGATGGGAAGGTGGGTGAGCAGGAGTAGGAGGAGGAGTAGCAGTAGCAGTAGCAGTAAGAGGAGTAGGCGGAGCAGCTGGAAAAGCAAAGAAAAGCCAGCAGAATGCTGGTAGCAATATTTCTAATCTAATTTCAAAGTTGAGGGAGTACAACAAAAATTAAAAGAAAATACTCAGAACCAGAGAGCCAAGCCAAATGCAAAGAGAAAATGAGAAAACAAAAAAAAATTCTAACCTCTGGCACCGAAGCTTTAAATACACTTACAAATTTATACTTATATGCTACATACATATGTATGTACATATCGCAGCTTTTTCTTTCCTTTGCCATCGCAAAAAATCTGTCGGCAAAATTTGATGCATTCGTCATATGTGTGGAACCGATTGGAGTTGCCGCCACAGAGAAGAAAGAGAGAAAACTCTCGCAGTTATTCCGTTGGGCACGGAAGTACCACATAACGCGATTTCCTTTACATCCATGCCATACGACGGACTCTTTCTGCACATATCGGAGTGGAGCATTACTTGTATGATCTCTTTTCTGCGCAAAATTTGAAGTGTACAAACCACTGCACAAGTTTATTTACATCTTTAAATTTTTCTCCGCCATGGTCTCTCCAAGCGAAGCGACTAGAAAGACAATAGCAAGGCACCTCCAGAACATTTTAAGATCTTCGCAGAAACCACTGCAAGGTAATGAAAAAACTTCTGGCTGGTCTTCTATCATTTATGGTTCCATCCATGAAATGATTCCCTCTCTCTCTCTCTCTGCACTGCAAACATCTGCTTAGAATCATGCAACCCTCTGCAAGGGTATAAAGATGTGGGAAAAAGAAAATGTTAATACATAAATAAGCAAAATAATACTGAAAGCACAACAATGCAGGCCGACGCTGAGGCACGAGCCAAAAGACTCGCCAAAGAAATGTTTATCAAAGTTTCCAGAGGGAGTACGGCCAAGCCAAGGTGAGCTTAGGAGGTTGGATGTCGAATGTCGCTAAATGAAATTAGAAACGCATAAAAGAATAATACGAAATGCCAAAGGGGGTTGGATGTCGTCATACAGGACATGCGGGACCCGAGGGGGAATGGCACAGAGTTCCCCCAACAAAGGGAGGCAAAATGCTGACAAGAGGCATTTGCATGCCCCCAAGGCTTTTAATTGAAGGAATTGCCCAAGCAAGAACCAGATCCAGCAACTGGCAAAAGGTGTAATAAGGGAAATTCCGTAGCAAACAAAAAAATAAAGAACAATAATAATAAAATAATAAATATAATTTCCCTGCTTTTGTCGTTCTCGTCGTGCTCGTCGCATTTTAATATTAACAGGCAAATGCGTTGAATTTCATTAAAAGTTATGTTTCGCCTTGGCATTGTTTGCCCTGCTGCACGCACAATCAAAGTTTTTTTTTCACCGTCTGCAGAATGCTTTCAGGCGACAGCAACTGAAATTAGCAATGGAAACCTGCCGAGAGTTGGCAAGGGCAGGTGGGGTAGGGAGCCACAGCCACAGCCAGAGCCAGAGCTGGAGCTGGAGCCTGCCACCGGTAGAGAGAGGCAGAGTCGTAAGGCATTTAGCTGCACTGACATTTGCCGCAGGTGTCGGGTGGCGTGCCGAGGGGCAAGCAAAGGGCAGATGCAAAGGTAAATCAAACCGAAGTAAACCAAGGCAACCAGCGGCTAACAAAAGCCAACTAAACTAAATGCTAATCCTGTTGGGCACTATGCCTGCCCATACTCCCTACCTGTGTCCTCCTGCTCCTGCCTGGTTCCTGTATTGTTTCCCCCCCCCAATGACAGCCTTTGACGCTTCAGATGGCCACAAAGCAGAGCAACATGTTTGACAAGTGACAGCAGGAGAGCAAAACAATGGGAGGCTGCCTGGTTCCGGACAATTGCTGTGGGCGTGTGGGCATGGGCGAGTGACTGGGCGTGTGGCATGGGGCGTGGTCTTCACTGATATTCAGACTATCTGTTGTCGATATCTCAATTTAAGACAGAGAAAAACGGACATATTTAAAGCCCATGGGAAAGCAGATCTTATCCATAGGAAATAATTACCACAGTTACCGGGGTTTTGCTTCTAGTCACCACCAAATGAAAACCTAAATGGAACCCAGTACTAAAGCTTTTTTAAGGATTTCCAGTCATTCAACCTCTGCTGGAGAGCTAATCCATTGGATAAAGAGAACTCTGTTCATAACCACATTCTTGCTGAAACCCAAAGAGAACTCAGTTCATATTCCTGGGAAATTATTGCCACAGCCACATTTTTCAATCAACAACAGCTCCGTCAGGTGCATTTTCCTGCCCCCCTTTACCGCACACTACCACTCGTTTCTTGTTTTATTTTTTTTTGCTCTGAAAAATTGCAAATTAAAATTTAAAATTCAATAAATCTCTCTGCTTTACCCCCCACCCACTGTACTACAGTATATACTGGTCAGCTTTCACCCACCCACACACACACACACACACAAACGCAGTACGCACCTGGAATATTCAACGGGACTAACACATTAAAATGCAACAATTTGTTTTACTTGTTGGCATTCAACTGGGTGATGGGGGGTGGGGGCAGGAGGGTGAGAATGGAACTGAAGCTGGAGGAGTAGCAGGCACAGCACAGCTAGAGTTGGAGCTGAAGCAGAAGGTAGTGCAGAACGATTCAAAAAACATTTTACGAGCGCATTTCAACTGTAACAAATGTCCCAGGGCCATCGAGTTCACTCGGTAGCGAGAGAAGGTAGACAGCAGCGGCACTGCAAATGCGTTGAGTAGCTGGTAGAGAGTCCCAGTGCCCAGCCCAGTTCGTTGGTGGGAGACCATGGCCAAGCACACAAAAGCTGACCTCATGCACAAAATCCGAAGCCAACGACAATCGAAAGCAAAGACCACGACGACGAATGGACTGGGTATGGATGCTGGATGCTGGATGCTGGAGCGAGCGAGTTTACTGCAGCGAGTTTATTGGTGAATCCAGGTGGCTGCTGCTACTGCTGGGGTATATGGTGGATTCTATGGTGGTTTGGCTACGTCTATGATGGGGATTCTGGTATGGCCGCTGGTATGGTTGGTAGTACTCAGTACCAGACTGGCTGGCTGGCTGGCGCACATGGTATTGTTTGGGATGGTATTTGGGGGCTGCCAGATTTAGCCAGAGTGCAGCGCACACATCATGCGGCCCGGCCCGTTGGTCTGCCTTTCGATACACAGGCATGCGACCGACCAGGATGAGTATTACCTGTGGGTGTTCCTCCTCCAAGTGTGTGTGTGTGAGTGTGAGTGTGTTCCCATGAGTGTTCGTTCGACTGCATTTGTGTGTGTATCTGTGTATTTAGTATGGCTCTGGGTGCAATTACCAATGAATGTAACAGGTGATCAATTGTTATAAAACTCCCAGGGTGCTTTTGCTTTTGCTTTTCATTATTTTCATTGCACTGTCGCACAGTCATACCCCTACCCCTCCCTGTCCCCGTCCCCATCCCTGTCACCGTGCATGTGTGTGGCTGTGTGTGTTCTGGTTACCTTCACGCCTTTGAGCGCCTGGCACGCCCTGCAATTTTAGTGTCCCTGCCGAAGCATAGAATTATGTACATGACGCGTATACTTGATGTCGCTTTTTCCTGCCACTGCCACTGCCACTGTTGTCCATCGAGGCAGGCGATTAAGCGTGACCAATGGCTCTGCTACTTACCCTCCATAGCGACACTCGGACCATGTTTATGGGAATGCGCACCCTTTGCAGTAAAAAAAGTAAGCGCCAACATTTAATCACATCGAAACGTTCAAAAAAAGAACAAAAACAAAAACAAAAACAAGAGCAGACGAGAAGTAACTCAAGGCAAGTAAGTCCCCCGTTGGCTTTTGTTTGCCAACGCTGACAGCTGCATAAATTGCAGACCAAGGATTCTGGTACAGGGTTTCTGGAGCAATGCTTGTAAATCCCATACCTGGTGGGGGGTGGGGTACCAACTCTAATCGCAGCTGTTAGTTACGGTTGATTGATTCCTGAAAAGGGGGACAACTAGCACTAGCTGGGGAATGGACTTTGCTAGCGATTTATGGTCAGGCAAATACTTTACGTTCCCTTTGGCTATATGTACACACTGTACTCTAGTGTTCACTTCATTCTCTCTAATGAAAGGTTCGGCCCTTCATTAACTGGCCTTTTGTTTTAAATGAGAGCCTTTTAAATTACTCAGTTAAACCGACACTTCATGGCACTCAACTAAACGCATTATACCATCAGCTACCACACACACACACACACACACACACACACACACAGACACACTAGAAAAACCGCTAATTGAATTAAAGCCACTTCAAAGTTGGCAAAGTTCGGTTCTATGCTATGTATGATTTCTTTTTGTGGTACAGCTGCTGCCTGGCAGCATTCCACTTAACATGCAGCACGAGAACGAGAGAACGAATCCAGCGGCAGCAACAATAATTACGCTTTAAAATGCTAATACGTCAGCGTGAGCGTAATTACTTCAAACACCTTACCGCATGTCAGGTGTTTGGGAGTTGGTACCATCATCAGGAGCAGCCGCGCACCGACGCGTCGCTCGCCTAATCCCTGCAGCTTGGGCCCCCAGTCCTTCAACTCATTAGCAGCAGCAGCAGCAGCAGCACCAACTGTGGAGAGAGTTACCCAAAAAACAGACACGCAGACACACACACAAAAATCAGGCAGCAGAGCAAAGTCAGACCAGAGGCCAAAGCCAAACTCAGTTCTATGTATGCACTGCAAAAAAAATAATATCTATAAATAGCACTTATTTCTGTAAGTCCCGCTCTCATTAATTCTGTTATCAAATCAAGCCAAGTTTTTTGGTGCGTGCCTTCTCTGCCTTTATATTACCAAATTTTGTATGAATAAGTGGAGCAAAAACTATCTTTGACTGTGGATCACTATGATCGCTGTTCACTTATCGAATATTTCATTGAATTACACTCCAACAGACAGAATTTTTTAGTTAATTGTTGCCACTTTTGTGGCTCATGCATAAAAAATAAATGTAGAAACCATAAGCTTGAATATTTCCAAGCATTTTGCGCTCAGTGTAAGTCCGTTTGTCTGTGTATTTCAGTGCGTCTGCAAAGAGAGACAGAGACAGAGAGAGAGAGAGAGAGAGTGAAAGAGAGTGCACTAATGTGTCATGTTAAATTAACACTTTAATTTATTCCGCGTTTTCCGAGCTGCAAAGTGCATATTTAATCAGTTTGTATTTGCGCTTCCTTCGTCCGTCGACGCCCTAGTGAGATTTTTTGGACTGCGGCTGGGAATGGAGTTAGGGATGACGCAAAGGGACTAGGTGTGGGTCTGGGGCTGGGGCTGTAGCTGGCACTGGCACTGGCGCTGGTGTCTGCCTAACGCTTTGTATTTGTATTTACAACAGAGACCTTGCCCCCCAACGCCCAACTCTAACACCCACCTACCCCCTTCAACAACCGCTGTTGCTTTTGCGAAAGGGTTTTTTTATAAGCCCATTTAATTCATGCTTGTATTTTTAATTGCTGCGTTTAACACACAAACGGAATTTTTAAATATGCAAACACATTGCCAAACAATAGAAAGTAATAACGGAATAACAGAACAATACATATACAATTTTGTACCATACATTCGTGCATACATATTTACATATTTATGTACATTGTAAATACATAGATAAATGTATGCACCGGTAAGCATTGGCAATTTTTAGCTCAGCAAATTCCAACAAATTGCAGCAAAAGATAAACTCGAATGAGGAACTCGATTTAAATTAGAATCAAATAAAAAATATTATGGAAATTTGAATATGCATATGGAATAATAAAGCTGTGATCAAATGGACTGATCAAATAAATTCTGATATTCATACACACATATTCAATTTATACACGAGCTTCTATTTATTTATTTGAACTCCAATTCCAATTAAGGAAATCGAAGTGGAGGTTCTACCAAATAACCTATTCAAATATATAAAAAAATATAAGAAAAATAGGTAAAAATGTTAAAAGTATGCACTAAATGAGCGCAAGTATAAATCTAAGACCTTTTTGAATTCAAACAATATCTCAAAAAATATTTCCAAAATTTTGGCATGGTCGTGCGGATATTTTCACCTTGGAAAAGTACTTTTTAAAGCCACTGTTCAATTATATATGTATGTATATAGTCAATTTTATAGTGATTTACAATAATTTCAATGCAATTATTAATTCAATGGTCTAACGAGAACCTTAAAGCAAAATCATTTTCGGACAAACTTTTGTTAATTAAAATGCATCCCGGCTGTAGTTAAGAGCTCAATTGTTGTCCGAATCCTCGAACCGTTTTGTTAGTGTGTGCGTTCGGACTTTATTTTCTACAATCATTTTTTATTTTTTTTTTGTGCTGTGTCCTCACCACTTCTGTGTGTGTGTGTGCAACATGTGGGTCCATTCAAGTGGACAATGCAGTCGATTCAAAGCACGCCTCGGTCAAAAGGCCAACCCAGTGGGGGGTCAGAAAAGGGCCAACATGTCAACGTCATTATGATCAAAGGCCAAAAGTGCAATGGCAGTAGTCGAGTCGTGGCAGCACCGGCAATGCGCAGCTGCCGTCAGCAGCAACCCAGCCACCTAATGCTATAAATAAAATAACCTTTTGGTCCGCCTTAAAGCCAAATCAGCTTGCAACACATGTTGGCTATCTTCACTTGTGTAAGCCTTCACTTAATCCACCGCCAGGACGTGGTCTCGGTGTACGACCAGGACCAGCAGATGAGAAGCTGCACAGAGAAAATTTGAAGTTAATTGGATGGAGCTGACGCAGGTCGGAAGAGGTTGGTGGCCAGATTGAGCTTTTTTGTGTTAGCAATGGCATGGATTAGTCTTTCGAATTGTTCGCCATTCCACACATACTACTAACAAATGCTGATAATTTGATGGAAAATATATTTAATTTCCTATCTGCGTTCTATCTGCTGTCAAACAAAAGATAACCGCACCAAAAATTAAGTTAAAGCATCTCCAATAGGTCTCCAAACTTAAGGCATTTCGTGTATGTTTTAAATCAGTCTGAATTTAGTTTGAAATCTTTGCTTAATTTGTCTTAGGCGCCAATTTAGATCCCAAGGCTATTTGCCAGGCTATTTGGGAATAATTTGTCATTCTGTTTCAATTGGAACGAAACATTTTAATTGTTTGGGCTGACTTTCCTTCAGTCCCTCAGTATCAGTCGTTTCACACTTTTTCAATGCTGCCTGCCTGCCTCTGCCAGCTGCGTCTCTGCCACGTTTCGTTTTCTAAGCAAAACACCCACGGCTCAGTGGCAGCAATTCGGTTGTAAAAACACAGCTGCACCAGCTCCAAGGTGGAGTAAAAACCCACCAGCCTAGGCCGAGCAGCACGGGGCAAGGGCAGAAAACTTCACTTTTCTTCCATTGCCGCAAATCAACCGCCAGGCACTTTGGGCTATCAGGTTGGACCAATTCCGATTCGTTTGTGGGTGATGCGAGTACTACTCGCACAGGGCTGTGGGGTAGAGCCTATGCCACCAACTTTCAATTAAGTCGGTCCCTGGACCTGGACCTGGCAAAGGGAAGCGAGCCGACTCGGCAATCACCTGAGGTGGCTGTGAAAGTAATTTACGCACTTGAATTAATTTTCAGCACGAAAAGAGTTGCGGTGTGGGCCCCGTGCCCCGTGCCCCGTTTCGGGTTTGGGTAAAAAGAAAAACTTCCCGTTGAACCTTGCCTGGCATATCAATCACAAATATCACCGGAGAAACCTTTGCCCGGATGCTGGTCCATCACCTTCACCCCCTTAATTAGAAAGTAAATTGTGGCCATTAATTAAACGCTCGCTCAAATAAAAGTTTTCCATTTCTTTTTTGGCACTTTAAGGTTCTTAATCAAAGCCTGTTGCAGCTGAGATTTTTGGAAGGTTTCGGACGGCTGATTGGATGGTATCATTTACACGCAATCAGCACGCCTCAACGCCTGTCAAATTAGAGCCTTGTCATAACTCAATTTGATGTGCAATTTCATGCACCTGCGATGGCACGTAACAGCCACTCGCCTCGCCTCGCCTTCACTTAGCACCATTGTATCGTCACCTGCATAACCAAGTAGCCAGCAATGGCCACAATTTTCTAATCGCTGAACTGTCCGCCGTTTACTCAGAGAAAATATAAAAAAAAAAATAGTATAAAAATGCTGGGGTAGAAATATAAGAGTCAACTGCCTTCAAAGGGTTCCTACCCCCTCACATGTGTGCTTGTGCTTGTGATTGTGTGGCGGGGGTAATTGGGGTACGTGCACTCACTCATGTGCATAAAATGAGCAATTTTAAAACAACAAATGGCGCAGAGTCAATAGCCAACAATTTGAACACAAAAGAAATCCAAAAGCAATCGAGCTTCAAGAGGATGTAACAAATAAAGGATACCGGTTTATATATGTATGTATACGGATATACGATTTTTAGAAAACTGTGTAGATGATATTTCAAATTACAAATTGCAAAAATATGCGAGTGTCTGCGACCATCTTACAAAATTGAATTAAATGTAACAGAGGAAAAAAATTTTTTTGTATTTGAATTATTTTTCATGAGTTGCAAAATGTTATTAATTATTAAAAATTGGTGTAGTTGGGATTGTGGAATATTTTTAGATATTTATATGCTTAAGAGAGACTTTGTGATAGAACGTTTCTGATAAATTATCTTAAGGAATATCTTAAGTAAAGCAAAGGAAAAAATTACGAAAAATTTAACTTAAACATAATTTTACATAACGAATGCATTTTAATAAATTTATAAGTCAATGCGTTAAATAAGTTAAGTTTCAATAAATTTTGAAAATATTATCGGGACAGAAATTTATATTGAAATGTTTTTTAACAGATTTGTCAATTGACTTTTGATCTTGGTGAACCTTTCGGTGGAATAGACAATATTTCTATCTCCAATGGATATGTACCTTCGAGCATACCCGTTCACTTCACGTCTAAGAACACACAAAATAAAAGGGGAGACTGGATAAAATACACATAATATGTGAGGTTTGGCGGGGTGCCAAGGACCAAGTGCCAAAGGCTAACTTTCCTGGAAAAATATGCAACAGAGCCAACCATGCTAGTGAAAACAAATTTATGCTGGCCACCAGTGCGGATTAAAATAAGATGACAAATAAGATGAGAGGAAAAGCGATGATCAGGCAATGGTTTTAGTACACTAAGAAAAAAAAATCTAAATTTAATGTCTTCACACCAATTTAAAAACACGTCCATGCAGGACAATCTTAAAGTAAAATTGTACACCTCATTATAGCCTCTTGTAAAAAACAGCCGAGGCACCCCCAGATGCGTTTCCACAATCCGCTTCTGCTTGACAGTCACGACTAGAGGCATAGAGGTGTAAAAAAATGGCTGTCCTTGTCCGCTGTAAATGCAATATGTCCATGGATACCATTTATTTTCCACCATCGCAACCTGAAGGCACAGCGGGACAGAACAGAACAGAGCTGAAGGCCAGGTGGAGCAATCACTGCAGGGGTCGGAATCAGTCGGGCATGCAATTGCAAATTGCTTGGGAGGAGTGACCACCACCCCTGCACTGGCAAGTTAATCATCAGCCATTGTACGAGCATATGGTAAGTAAGCAACTAGCGGACAGATAATAACTTCGTTTAGTTTCATTTGTGGCTGCTGCTTTTTCTCGCTCGTGAATAACTTACAAATCTCAAGTCGGGTCATTTGCTTTCCGGCCATTAAAATTCCATTCCAATGAAGCATATGACATGGGTTTTTTCAATTGGTCTCTCTCTAATTTCCGGCATTCTCATATGCCAAAATTCCTTTGGCTGTAGCCACCCAAATATACAACTACATACATATGTATGTGTACATATGTGTACAACATAAAACGGAAATTATTAATTCTTACGCACGATTTCGCTCGATTTGATTTTTATATGAATTGCAATTGATATTGAATTGGTTTGGTGTTTTTTTTTTTGCTCTTCTTTTGTTGTGCCAGGTAATTGAAATGGATATATACAATTGTGATCTCTGTGGGGGGGGGGGCTTCACTCGAGCGTACACCTTTGTGGGTTATGAATTTTTATGATGGAACAACGAAACTCCATAATGGAATATTTTATACGGCCAAAAACACACATACAAAAAAAAAATGTACGGAAATGTACGGGTATCTCGTATGGCAAATTAGAGTTACTTCCCCCTCGGCCTCTATGGCGCTAACCCAAATGTTTATACAGAGATAGAGAGAGAGAGAGAGACCAGAACCAGAGCCAGAACTACATGGGCCAAGCCAAATAATGCGATTAATATTTAATCTATTTTGTTTGCAATTTGCACATAATTAAGCACACACAAATATTATATTAAACTATGCACGAGCGCCGCCTAAACTATTCCATAGCAGCCTCTGTACGCTGAGCTCGCACAGCTGCGGGTCTGGTGTCCGTTCCAACTCCCAAAAATGCACGCATATTTGATTATGCTCTTGTACCTCGCGAACTTTATAATTAAATCATGCGCAGTGCACTAGAAAACCAGATAATTATGGAGCCATCCCTCATGGCCCAGCCACCGAAAAAAAAAAAGGCAAAACAAAAAAAGCTATATCTGATATTTGCACACAATGCTGCACATGCTTTCTGGGGATGTGCATAATATTGTATTTCCACAAAATTCAACCAAATTAACTTCGTTTGAGGTCTGCCTCCCTGGTCAGCATTGGTTGGCCATCCAAGCCAGGAGGAGGTAGTTCGAGTAACTGAAACCTGCATACATATATGTAGCAGCAAAAAACAAGCCTAATGCAAGTCTTTTTTCCAACCTAATTGGACTTTATTCTCTGCCATTACGTATGAAAATTATTAAATTGCCCGACTGAACCAAGGAGACGGGGCCGGTGAGCACGTACGATAATTAATATAATTAATATAATTGAGGCAATCAAGAGTGCAAGCATTTGTTGGCAATTTATCGGCTCTCGGCCATTTACACAATTGGTGTTAAAAATAATGCGTTTAACTCGTTGCAATGCCAAATGCGAGGAATATCACAGTGTGGGTAGAGATGGAGTGGCACAGCAAATGAGTGTGTGAAAAATCGTCATACTTAAATGGGTACAGTATGGCCAGGGCAGGGCCCCTTCATACTACACTTAAATGGTAAAAGGATTACCAGGGATGGCTATGGCTATGGCAATGAGGACAATTGTGGGCACACAAATGGAGGCCAATTGCACTCGGACATGTGCCAGCAGCCAAATGGCTGGCATTAAAATTTAGAAAATCCCACTTCCTCCCCCACCCCAAGCATCTGTCCGTCCGTCCATGTGAATGGGCCACGTTCACGTCCAGCAACGAACCGGCCACAACGTAACAGGTTAAACACTGCGCCACGTTAATTGCGTCGCTTAATTGCGCCACAGTTGCAACTGTTGCATGTGTGTGAGTGTGTGTGTGTGAGTGTGCATGTGTCCCCTGATGGTGCGATAGGGCTGTGGGCCATTTTTATGCAATAACAATAAGGCTGCATAACAATGAAGCGAACCCATTTTTGTCCCCCCCATCTTTTCGTACTCTTTTCGTTGCTGTTTTTTTTTTTTTTGGTTTCTTTTTTGAAAAATTACTCAACACAGTGAGAACAGCAAAGAGCCATTTGCACTGGCTGCCACAAAATGTGGCCAAATGAACAGCACACAGTCACGGGATTGCTCTCTAATAGTTTGCCCCGGCCCATATGCCGTTGCCACCAGTAACTTCATATTCTGATGCACTTGAAGAAAACTGAATGAAAAATGAACAACAACAAAAAAGCATGCAACAACATTTGGCAACATTTTCGTAGACGACAAAATAAATCCCCATAGAGCAGATTTCAGGCAAAAGATTTGTAAGCGGCTCACCCATACTCGTAGATGCTTTTTTTCTCAGTGTTCCATTCCAGGCACACACACACAATAGCTACTCTAATTGCCATACATTTTCGGTTTTTCAATGGTTTAGGCCAGGGACAAAACGTACCCAACCCGGACTTGGATCCGGACTCGGACCCGGACCCTTTCCCACATCGCCATTCCAAATTGTGCCTTGTTTTGTGGCCACTGCTGGTCAGCAGTGGATGGAGCAGAAGGAGTAGAACGAACCATAACCCAATGGCACTTTCAATACCCACTCCTCGCCATTGTTCCAGTGTGTGTCCCCAAGTGTGTGCGTGTGTGTGTGTGTCGTGTGTGTGTCGTGTGCGTGTGAGTGCTCAATTGTGCATGCAAAAAACGAACATTTAAGTTAATTTTTGGCTACGCAAATTGCACAACTTTGTCAAGTGATTAATTTCATAGACAATTTCTGTGGCTGTCGACCCAAAGGAGAACCCACACTGGAGTCTGTGCAGCAATTTCGTGGCAATGACCAAGTATTTATCTTTGGGTTTCTATTGCTGTTGAAATCGTTTTGCGGTCAGTTCAGTTCAGTCCAGTGGCTGGACTGCATCTAATTGACTTGGATAGGGTTTTATTTGCATTAGAAGAACAGCAGAAGGAAATCCAATTGGGGAATTACAACGTTACTTGCTTTTCAATTAGCATTCATGCAAATAGTCATAAATGCTCGTAAATATTTGAATAAGCTTGGCCAAATAAATTATGTTGGTGTAAGCGCTTGATTGGATCAATTAAAAGATTTCGAGTTGTAGGATTTTATTGGTTCTAATGATTATGGGTTGTTCATCGTCATGATTGAGCCTTTAAGGTATTGTTTGTCTGCAGAGATTATATATTTTATTCGAGATCTTCTGAGCATATTAAGTAGCGCTATTTGTTATTCATTGTTATTCAATTATGTTATTCATTAGCTTTTAAGTTCCACGGCTAAGTCAATTATTCAATGCTCTAATTTTAAATGCCCCTGTTCATCCATTAATCCTCACACTCCATCTATGCTGATCGCATATACCAATTAAAACTCATCGAATCAATACAATTGCCTAAGGTAAAACATTAGCATATTACAAACCCTATTAGGGATTCTATGTTCGATCAAAATAAAAGCTTTCCCGGTGGCACCCTCATAAACATAATTTAATTTTCTATTCAAATTTTTGTACACTGTTGGGAGCCTTTTGTTGCAATGTTACCACCAAAGAATACATTCTACAAAGCAAACAAAAAAAAAACACACACACACACAAAAATACAACGCTAACAGCCGCAGGGAAAAGCTACCAAGGACACGGGCTACCGCCGCAAACAATTCAGCAACCAAAATGATAAAGTCAATTTGCAATTAGCTAATGTATGGCAGGGGCTTGTGCATCAAACATTTTTGGCATGTAAATTAATTTCGCCGCCTCTAATTAATTTGTGAAAACATTTTAGTCAATTATGTTTACAGTGGCGAGTGGCACAAGGGGCCTTTCCGTTTCCGCCGCCGCCTCTTTCCAAACTCAATTTAACTGATAATGTGATTTGGTGTTACACGCGAAATGAAAGGCAAAACGTGATGGGAAGTCACAACGTTTCGGATACCCTTCAAGTCATCCAAATGGTACCCAATATACTGTAATTTGGTGTGGTTATTTTACCACTTGGTTTTTAACCGATTTTATTTTAATTTTTGGTTTAAACAATATTTTCGATTTCCCATCTGTATTGCCAGCTTCAGGTGAAGCGCTAGCAACGCTTGAAAAGGGCAGCCTGCAGAGTTTCGTTTTGACAGCCAACCGAAATTGGTTAACAAAAACAATGCAATGGCAATGAAATGCAAACTGTCAGTTAGCAGTTCTCAATTCCATTCCGTTTGTCGGTCAGCCTGAGGCTGCAATTCTGTTCCGTACATTTTTATTGGCATGGTTTCACATTTTTGGCTTTTGGTGTGCTATGTATATGTTTTGCATTATGTTTTCTGTGAAAATACTGCCTTTGGCAGCTGGACAAATTGCCTGTCTGTCCATATAACGCAAATAATCAGCTTTGTGTTATTTTTGTGATATTTTTTAATCGAAATCGTTGAATGTTCCGCTGACTGGCCCCCCACCCCACCGACATGTTGCAAATTGTTCGGGGAGGGGGGGACCAATGCATAATGCATGTGATTTGCAATCAATATACTGTTATCTTCTGCTGAGGTTTTTGCCAACCGGATTTCATGTCGGGACTTTTTAATAATGCCTGCCCGCCCCACCATCACACCCACACCCACAGCCCGGTCCATTCAGCTACTTAGATTTAATAATGCGCACTCAGGCGTGCAGACATACATATGTGGGAGAGACTGTGTGTCCACCCAGCCACCCTATTACTTGTGCTTCACTGACCCACAGGCCAAATCAAAGGCCCAGGGGTCTCTGGTTTTTATAATGTTGCCCCTCGCCCCCGTCACACAAACAGTGGGTGGAAGCTTAAAAATTAATAATTCAAAGGTTTATGGTCCAAGGGCTGGCTGACCAGGGCTTGCCCCATGGGGTTTTTGTCCTTTAAACTGGAAATCAAATTTCATTGATTTTCTTGCTTGACTTGAATTTTGGAAATTCCTAACTTGAATTTAATTAGTTTGTTGCATTCAATTAAATTCAATTTGTACAAAGATCTAAACACACACACACACACACACACACACACACGCATCTAAACACGCACATGCCATAGAGGCATCTGCCTAACAGCCATGAAAACTTTGACGTTTTGTCGAAACTTACGACAAAGTCATTATTCACAAGTGTCAGAGAAGTGTGGAGGAGGGAGGCCTGGCCTTGCCTTGCCTGGCCTGGCCTGCCCTGACGTCGGAGTCAGGTTATGATTCTGATTCGGTGGGCGTGTGTCTATCATCAACAAGCCCGAAACATGTTAACTGCAATCATTACAAGGTAATTAGAAGTTTTCGACAGAAACTAACAAAAGCCGAGACAGAGCACAGGCGTTGATTCCGATATGGAGCATGGAGGAGCATGCAGCATGCTAATTTTGCCGTGGCTACAATTTCTCTCTGGTATTTGAATGGAGCTTTAATTTATTTATGCAACCGAGGCACATCAATCTTGTGGAAGCTTGTAAGTAGTACATATCTACCCGCTCTTTCTTTTTGGGCGTATCTGCTGCCCCGTGTGTGTTTGTGTGTGTGTGCGCCGCCAGGCATTGGTGGGTGGATACCGTAACATACGCTGCTGCCATGGTTTGTTGAATTTGAGTTTAATGACGTGTAAAAATGTTTTCACGGCTTTTGATTATATTTTACCTTAAGCGCCGCTAAAGTTCGGTACCCCATATGCTCCCCTCCGACACACACACACACACACATACACATGTATATAGTATGTTTGAATATCCCTTCCGTTTGCCATTTGCAATGAATAATGTCAACGTTGCGTCTCTGTTTTGCATATGAATACCTTGTGGCATCATCGCTGATTAGCAACGGCGACACTGACAATGGCTGGTTCCCGTTTTGCTGCTGTGTGGCAGCGGAAACATTTTAATGACAATCCATGCCTTCCACCTCCCACTGCCCCCAAAAAAACAACATCCATTACCCCTACCCCTTTTAACTGTCAGTTATCGTTTTGCAGAATATGTATATAAACATATTTGGTTTTTTTTTTTGTTTGTGTGTGTTTGTGTTGTGTGGTGAGGTGAGGCTACGCAAGGTTTAGCAGACATAATGTCTGTGTATGACTTAATTAAAGTTTGGAGTTTCGCGATTTTACATTAATTTTGATTGCTGCACATTGCAAAGTTATGCTGATGACAAACTTATTCAAGTTTTCCGAAGCGTAACGAAGGGGTTTCGCTACCGATATCTGCTCCCGAAAAATATACAGTCAAACTTTTGCAGCGCTCCTTCTGGCAGGCAACTATGTACGCGTAGTTCGGGCATAATTCAGGAAAAACTGCCATCAACACATTGGATTTATGTTTAGTTTATTTAGCATTGGATTTAGATGAAATTTTTGTGTGAATTATGCGGAAAGTATTGGCATATTCGTCTATAAATGTAACCCAATCTACGTCATAGTAGAAAAGTATCTTAGTGTAGAATAAAGTTATAGAATAGCATAGAGTAGAGTAGCTTCAGTGTAGCATAATTAAGCAGCGTCGCCTTATAGCTACATTCCGTGTTTACTCTTATCAATTGCGATATCTTTTTACCCCTGCGAGTGTAACGGTAACTGGCATTGGCTTGGCTAATGGCAATGGAAGGACACACAATGCTGGTTTGTTTGGCCAAAATACTCGTACCCTCTCCACCATTCACATTGCTCAGCTGGCTAAGAAAATTATTTTTAATGCTTGTTGGCAATGCCAAAGTTAAGCACAAAAGTTTCCATGTTGTAAACAAAACAATGCGCACTGTTGACAATTGTTCCCAGGCAGCGAGCCATCCAGCAAGCCATCTAGCCAGGCCAGGCCAGCAGCTGCCTCATGCTTCGCATGCTTCTGGCTCCTGGCACTGGCACTGGCTCTGGCCTCCTCCATCCCTCCCCCGCCCCCCATTCGCTTCTTCCCCGTATTTGTGTGAGTGTTTTGACTTATTTAATGCTCGAGTAAATCTCTAAAAGAATGGAAATCAAAAAGGCATGACGAGGCTTTTGATACACTTGTAGATTCGTATTCCTTATTACCAAGTCAGCTCGATGCTTTCAGTGGTTTTTTAATCATTATAGTGATCTAGATACAGTGATCCTGAAGTGAAGAACAGACAGACGGACGGATAACCTATTTGCCATAACTTCATAGCAAACATCTGCCCAAAATCCTCAAACCCGCTGCAAGGGTATACAAAAAAAAATAAAAACGCAAGCTACAGCATAAAAAACAATAGCACAAAGTCATAGAAAATACTTAGTAGATGGTAAATACGTGCAGTGTTTTGTACTTGTTGCATTACCCATGCCACTTGGCGCCTGGCGCCTGCCAGCTCCTTCTGTAAGCTCTTCCTCTTGCTGCCGCAGACGCCGCATTGTTTCTGATGCTAAATGCAGTTTAGTGTAGTTGTGCACTTGTGGCAGGCGCAGGTGATATTATTGACCAAAGTTAAACAATTGCAAACAGTTACAAGTCACAACAATTGCGACACTTTTTAGTTTTCCAACTCGCTGGCGCTGGCGCTGGGGCCTGGTTAGGGCTTCTGTGTTCCTAGTTCTGTGTGTGTTTCTGTGTGGTGTTTTCTGTGGTGCTGTTTGCTGTGTCTGTGTGGCATGTTCTTGTAATACCTTATCAAATATAAATAAAGACACTTTGTGCGGGCTTAGAGCTTACCTTTTTGGGGTTTTTCCTGTTGCTTATTCTGTTGCAAAAAGTTAATCAAACAAACTTTATCCCCGGCGAGCAAGTGCACTTCTAACGCAGATGCTATCACTGAAAATATACCATTTACATGTTTATAAATTGTTTTTAAATTGATTTTTCAATTTACTTATATATAACTATCTCTTTCTCTCTCTGCCATTTTTTGTCTGCCTGCAGTTCAAAGTATATTTAAAAATGGTAAGCCAATCCCCCCCATTTCTGTGCTATTTATTATGTCTTGCTACTACCAAATATCTTTCTTGTGGAGCTCCCACTCTCTCAATAGAACAGACAATGGCAAATTCCGAAACGTATTTGATGCACACAGAGAATGGTTTAGACAATGGCAGGCAGCTTAGCTTAGGTTAGGTGTGTGTTGGTTCATTAATTTCCACAAATGAAGCAACTGAAAATGCATTCGCCAGCTTCGGGTAATAATCAACAAGCCATTCAACAGATAAAGGTAGCTTAAAATTTCCAATTTCCAGTTGCTATTCAGTACAGCAACACACCACACACCCAGAATCACTCAGGAGGGAGTGGGGACATACATATGTACAACCTCATAGCCATGAGGTAGTAAATATAGAGACGTCCATACAAACATTTGTACATAGTCATACGTAATGGACAGTCCTTTTTTGCCGCTCCAACTGTGACCAACAACAACTTATTGCGGTTACAAATTGTGGCAAAAGCTATCAATGATATTATCAACAGACAGACAGACAGGGAACTGGGAGGAGTGGAGCAGAAACCTAAGCGGAACAGAGTCCAAAACCAAATCGAAACGAACGTATGCAAGCCCAATTACATCCGGTTGCAGTTTCAATTTCAATTTGCCGTGGCCAACGACGAACAATGGCCAATGGGATGGTTAGGATGGTTACGTTGGTTTATGCTGTCTGTCTGGGTCCCCCAAAAAAGGGCCAAAGGATATAAAGCCCAATATGCCTCTGGCATGCACTGCTGCTGCTTGGCATAATATTAATTTAAATTAGACAAAATACCATGGCCCCCAGGTATGCCCTCTGATGTGGTGATGTGCGCATTGCAGGTGCCTTGTGGGTGGTGAGGGCATGGTGTATGCAGGCTTCAAATGCAATTTTGGCATTTTGGTTGAGTGGCTTAGGAAGGAGAGCAGTTAATAAAGGTGTGCACTGTACTCTATGTGACCTGTGTGTGCATCAAATTGAATAAGCTCAAAATATTGCTTTGCTAAATTAAAGTAAAAAAAAAAAAAGAATTTTGTATTTTCCATTTAATGTATTTATTATGGCACCTTAAACTACACGCATTTAGCGATGGTATTTAATAGTTTATAGAAATGGGTAACATTTTAGTCGTGTGCCCGCACAACTACTCATATTTGGCGTTTTGCCTGGTGTAGCGTGAAATTTGTAATTTGCCAATGCAATTCTACATATATTTTGAACCGGAAATTCCGATTGCGACTGACCTGCCTAATTATCCAGAAAATGCAGTTAATACGACAAAATAAAAGGAACAATGGCCAGGGTATGGGAGTATGCAAACTAGACAGAGAACTATGCAAGTGAAAACTGCTGTTTGTGCATTTGTTTATTTGAAAATTTGGAATGCATCACTTAATTGCATTAATATACATACATCGATCTGACATATGCAAATATATTTTTGGGAATTGCCACAGCTGCCCGCCCGGCCCTGACGACCCCCGCACCGAGAGCAATGTTTTTGAATATTTTCGCGTTCTCTGACTGGCTTTCAATAGTTTTTTTTTTTTTTTTTTTGTGGTCGCCATGAAATTAGCAAGCCAAATTGCTGCCATTGACGGGTCAGCAAATTTTTCTTCTAATAATAGAGTTGTTGCCAATTAACACGCCGGCACACCAAACACACACAAGTACGTGATAAGGGGCATGGGGGCATGGGGACGGACACACCCGTACGTTCACGCATGCAGAAGACCGAAACAGATTTCCGCTTCCGTTTTGCATTAGTCGCTTCATGGAACTACGTATTCGGGTGACGTTGCTGCCGCACATAATTTATGGAAAATTGTTTGCATTTAATTGCATGGTTTAGCCCCATGTTGTTCTTGTTGCCCACATTGTTATGCATAATTCATTTGGGTGTGGAGCTGGAGTCATGTGAGTGGGTGCGTGGAGCGGGTTGGGGTTGGGTGTTGCAAGTGAGTGATGAATTCGCTCTAATTAACTGCAACTCATCAGCTCATTTATCCAATGGCCTGTCCTGTCTAGTCGTCCAACGAGTTATATATGTATATGTAGACACACACATACTCGTATAGTATGCACGTGTGTGTAGTCGTACCGTTTATGGCCGCTGTCTCAGTTGCCAGCTAAATGCTTGGCCAGTGTGGACAGACTTTGGTTTGGTTAATAATGCAGTATTTGATGGACGGCTTCATTAAGATTGATGGGACAATGCATGTCACTGTCAGCTCAAATAAAATTAAAGTTTAAAAACAGCATATACAAAATACAATAATTAGTTGTGTAATTTAGCAAATTTTTTTTAGTAAATTTTCTCCGTTTTAAAAAAGTGTGACCAGCTTGGAGCTTGAAATTAAACTTCACAACTAAGGACGTTTGCCAACACTAGAAGTGTATTTGTCAAATGAGTAAAAAGAAAATTTTCAGCGTATAACGCGAGGTTCGGTTTCAGTTTTATATTTATAAAGTGATCTGTTTATCCCCATTATTAAAGTCAACAGGGCCAGGCTCGAGTTTCTTTCTCGGCTACACGAAACTTTTCAGTTTATTAACCAAAGCAAGTGCATTGCGCCGCATTGACAGCAATCCGACAATTGTATTGACAGAAAGTACACCAACAAAGTGAAAGCTAAAGGCTGCACAAAAAAATTAAAACAAAAATATTCTTGCAAAAGAGATGAGCGATTCGCAAGTTGATTTGGCAGCGTTGGCCGAGGCCGAACGCATCTGTGGATGGATTTTGGACCTGTGCAACAAGGAGGACCGTCCTGTGGCCATGCTGGAGCTTTGCGAGCGTCGCAAAAAAATCGGAGCACTCGGTCCGATGCTGTGGCAATCGTTTGGTGCTGTGTCCGGTATATTGCAGGAGGTGATTGACATGTATCCGGCGGTGTCGGTCAACAATTTGGATGACCAGCAGTCGGAGCGCATTTTGCGGCTCTTGGGCTATTCTTGTCAATGGCCAAGCATCCGAGCACTGGAGTGGTGCTGATGCGCACCCAGTTTCTCTACTTTCTGGTGCCGCTGCTGAAGCTGACCCAGAAAACGCGTCCCATCGAACACGTGCGCCTCTCGGTACTGATCATCATCTGTGGACTGCTGAAAAGGAACACCACGGAGATCATCTGCTACACAATAGCCGCCGAGTTGATCCCTCAGCTCCTGCGCCAGCTGGAGCTTGGCTCGAGTATGTGCAAAATACTCTCTTCGTTTATTCTCTACCGCATCCTGGACAATGCGGTGGGCCTGAAGTTTGCCACCCGTCGTCTGTCGCGTCGTACCCATCTGATCCACACTCTGGGCCGCGTCATTCATCAGCAGACGCTAGAGCCGGATCCTCGCATCCTGAAGCATGTGCTGCATATCTACATACGTCTGGCCGACAATCCGCAAAGCCTCGAAATGATGCAACTACATTTGCCAATGCAGCTGCGCAATGGCTTCTTTTGCCTGGACGATTTTCCCATTTATGACACTGTCAAGTCCGACCTGCGGATACTCAACCAGAAGGTGGCCATCAAGCCCATTAACAGTAAGTGTTGGGTTGGGATTTTCACCTGGTTTCAAAGAGCTTATCCTTTATCTATTGCAGTGCACATGGAGGAAGCCGTTTATTCAATTAATTGACGCACTCGGGCCAGTTTACACCTCGACAAGTTTGCCCTTTTTTTTGTTTTGTTTGTATTCAATCTCCATGTAATTTGTCTTGAGAATATACTCGTGTGCCACACGCCCATTCGTATCAGGGGCCCTGGCATCAGCATGTAAATTGCATTACCTTTTCTTATTTTTGTGTACGGATTGGGGAGGGGATCGAATTGGTTTGCCTGGAGGGGCATCAAGTTTGCGTAATGCAATAAACAGCTCGTAAATATTTTGATACCAATTTTCCAGCGTAATTGACTCAACGGTACTTTGAATGTCAAACAATAAATTCAATTACCAATCCATAGCCCCAAATGTGGACCCCACTCTGTACCACACGCACACACACAATCTGCAGACATATCAGTGATGGAATGGGGGTAGCAACGCTTAACCCTACCCTACCGTGCACGTGCTACGGCTCCGTTCTGACATGGATATGCCGAAAAATCCTCGAAGGATGAAAATGGGTCTGGGTGCTGCTGTAAAACCAAAGCAAGCGGAAAATCAACGCACAAGTCGATAAACATTTGTATGAACAGCCAAAGAAAGCAGCGAGCAAACAGCCCAGCCAAAACGGAAACCAAAGAATCAGTTTTGTAGTTGTAATCAGAGAGCGGGACAGGGGCAGACGCAGACCCATGCCCAGGGGTTGATCGCTGCCACAGCGTAAAACAATTTCATATAAAAACAAATGATTCTTGGGTCGCACATAAACAAAGCGTATCACCATGCTGTTGGGGTGAGCAGCATGTCATATGGGAGAAGGGGTAGAATGATTCTAAAGCTCTGGGGAAACGTCTGGCAAGAATCTACCCACGGAATGTGGGTAAAGTGATATCTATACTTTGCATCTCTACGAAATTATCAGAAAATAATAATATGCCAAGCCAGAGCGTTTAATAGAAATATTCATTAATATCCCAGAATGCGTCTAACAAGCCCTGAGAAGATAAAGAAAAATATATTAAAGTTTAAATCTAGGAGGGTGGCAAGGTATTCATATATGTATATACCTTCAGCTTGACTTTGTAGATCCGTAAAATTGAATTAATATGACTGCCGGCACTTGTAAATTGTAAATAGTTGAAGCACGCTCGTAGCATGTCTGCTTTTCCAGTCAGACAAGGCCCGTCGAATAGCCAAGTCTCATGAATGAAAGGAGAGGGGATTGTTCTATGTATCGTTTATTTAGTCTGTGTCCTAGTACCTGCAATCGTACCTCCTGGCATGCTGATATGTAACACTATAACCTGGCATGACAGATTATACCAAAGGGAAACAGTCCAGTCCATAGTCCAGCTAGCTCACCTAAGAAGAGAAGAGGGTAGAGAATACCGAAACCCATTTCGGGGGCGTACGTTTATGGTGCACAAATTGAAATTTATAATAATTTTCCAACCATGTATAACCAGAGCTTCGGTTTTATCGAGGACCACCACATACACGAAAATAAATAAAGAGAAACAACAGCCAAACAGCCCGGCGATGAGGGCAACAACAATGACAGTCAAACAATGCAAAATCAATTTAAATTTTCATCTCTCACACAAACACACACACGAACACACTGCCTGGCTGGCTGGCGAAAGAGGGAGGAAACGAACGGTCGTGGAAAATGGTGGGGAAAGCGCACACAAAATGGGTGAGAAAATCAGTAAAGCAACCGCAATCTCTTACCAAATTGTTTCGAGGGTGCCGTGCCCTCGATGTTTCCTCTGTTGCCGCCACGCAACTCAATCATAAGTAAATATCTCAGGCAACACACACACGCACGTGAAAATAAATATAAAAAAAAAAATGCAGAGGGGCAGAGGGTTACCTCTTGGAAAAAGTGGCAGGCAGGCAAGCTTATTATGCCCTCGGGTGAAATATAAGCGGGAAAATGGAGCAGCGCAGCAACGGCTGGGCGAATGGGTAAAGAAGTATTGGGTTGGCAGGCAAGACACGTTCTAATAGATTTTTCCAGCCTCTCGCCTTTTGACGCTGCCAGGCCATACAAGTTACACATGTTGCTTTTGTTTGGCTTCCTGTCACACACACACACACACACACACACATACACAGATCCTTTGGGCACACGCACACTCTGAGACACTGGCAGGCATTTGATGTGGCAAGTCGGCGGCTGTGCTGTGCCTCACAATTTAAGGCCCTAAATCCTTTATTCAATTTTTAGCCCGAAGAGCATGCAGCGCGATAAGCGCGTCACTGGCAAAGCCAAACGGATTTCGAACATAAATAGGCATTGATTAGGGACCAGGGGATAAGCCATATCTGAAAGTAGAGTGAGAGAATTACATATAAATCAGATACACATACGTACATACATACATACATACATCAATCTATGCAAATTGTTGGCAATTGACTGGCAAGCAAATATGAAAATTATGCCATTGGCATCCAAACGGCAACAATGACGGGCGTCGCCTGGCCTCCAACTGGCAATCGACTCGACTGAAATGAAAGCGGCTGCTGCTGCTGCTGCAATTGACAGGCTCAGACCGGGCGAAGATGAGCTGGATGGGCACAGGAAAAACTGGCAGCCGGAAGCTGGCACACAACTAATTGGACATCCGTTTTCCTTTGCGATTATCGACTCGGAATAAGGGCAAGGGCAAGGTAAAGGTAGCTCAAGTATTCTTTCCATCTGCACTTCCCTTGTAAATTTTTTGCCACGTTATTAACGCCAGATTGAGTGAATGCCCAGGACGGGGAGGGCTGGAGGCCAAGTCGCTTCTCGCCAGGAAGCGCTGCTAAAAGGTCGCCATGACTCCAACTCCAACGCCGACATCGACTGGATTCTATTTAGCTGCAAGCTCCTTGTCCGTGCCCGTGGGGAGCAGCACAAAAGCGAACGTTCAAATTGCCGGTGTCGTTTGGCTTGATTTAATTGAAGCCGATTACACAGCTGGATATGGCAGACCCGGCCAATCCCAGACACTGCCGCCAGCTGGCAGCCTCATTAGATCGATCCGTGTCCGTGTCGGTGTCGGTGTCTGTGTCCGCGTCTGCGTCCATCTCCAAGTCCAGTTAATAAACGTAGTCCCGCTGTGATGACAACCCAGCAGTTGATGTAATTTCCCTTAGCGCTTAAATCGCATGTGCTAAACTTTTAAGTTCTACGTGCACAGCCGCTCCCTAAGCCGCTTAGTCGCAGATTTACCAGCGTCCACAACAAAGGCATGACAAGATCAATGGCCAGGTGAAGTCGTCTCCTCCTACAAGTCAAAATCAAAAGTTTTCCCAATGGCAACCACTTCAAAGGCCGCCTTTCAAGTGCTGCAGTCACTGATTGTTTGTCACCTGGTCCTGAACTCGGGCGGCATTCATTAGCTGCCCGCATGCCTTGCCCCCTCCCACCACCATCTTTTAAGTTGAGCACTCTTAAGCTAAATTAAGTTTAGATAATTCCTAATAATCTATTCAAGTAAGTTTTCCGAAATGTTTGTTCACTTTGCCGTCGCATCGAGTGGTGTGGTTGTGGCAATGCGAAGGGACAGAACCAAGGGAGTTTCTAGATGAGGTGGGCTTTTGTTGTTTACTCACCTCCCCCAGCGACACACAACAGCGCCCAGTCAGTGCAAATTGAATTTTGAAATTTTCTTAGATTTGAATTGTTAGATAGCTGGCGACTTATTAGAATGGAATACACAAAACCACACGCAAAAGTTTTGCGGTGCGTCCGCCTAGGCTGCACTGAGCAAAATAGCTTATAGCCAAGATTATTCAAAGGGCAACCCGGCGGCTGGCAGTGACTCATTTGATGTTGCCGATGGTTTTAATTGCACAATGCCAATGCCTAGAAAGAATGTATCAATAATTATTGCAATGATTTCAAGTGCACTACAAACAGTACTTACATGCGTTCATGTGTGTATGTATGTATTGTACTGTGTACCTGATATCTTAAGTTCTGGTAATCATTGAGGCCAATGATTGATTGCGCAGTATTCTTCCTTATATTCATTCTGCAAGTAAAAGTACACAGATAATCACTTCATAAGAATTCTTTGTAATATGGACATGTACTAACAATAAGTTTAATAATTTCATATGTAGATTAGTAGCTTTGCATGTATGTGTATAAACAGCTTGTCGCCGCGGGAATGCAACCAGTTTTGTCATGTTTTCTCCGTTAATACCAATTGCACTGATATTATTTCTTTTAACTGACTTTATATTATATTATAGATTTATTATTACAGATTTAACACGCCAATATCGTAAATAAATAGAAATTCGCGCACAATTTCAGCAAAAAAAAAAACACACTAAAATGTCGATAGACATAATCGATCCAGGCGGACAGTAATCGGGAGCTGCCAACTTGTTTTTTGCTATGCAAAACGGGGATCACAACAATTTAATACATATTATTGTGCATTATTAAGTTGAGCCGCGTGGGATTTCTCGCCGTGTAATGGCTTTGAAAAACTTTGCAGCAGCAGCAACTATTGTTGAAAAGTTTTCAATTGAGAATATTAATTTAGTCAATACATGTGGGTGCAGGGGGA
The DNA here is from genome assembly GCA_035043285.1 of Drosophila subsilvestris. Taxonomy (NCBI): domain Eukaryota; kingdom Metazoa; phylum Arthropoda; class Insecta; order Diptera; family Drosophilidae; genus Drosophila; species Drosophila subsilvestris. The sequence goes on from JAWNNB010001746.1 coordinate 12,374,903, forward strand.
TCCGGGCACACACGCCCGGGTGGGGGCCAAACCAAAACAAACGGTAAAAGTTTTGTGGTTTCCCAACCGCCCTAAAACCCCCAAAAGAGGCCAAAGCGAAGGCAAAGGCAGCTGAGCTCCGGATCAGGCTGATGCTCAGGGGTCGGCTGGGCGGCTCACCTCAGGTAGGTATGTATAAAGAACTTGAGGGCGACAACGCGCCGGCATAATGTGGTTTTTGTGGCGCAATTCCTATTAAGCAAGCGGAAGTATAATCAAGAACACACTTACTCCATCCACCCGAAACACAGACATGGCACCGCACCACCACCCAAGGCAAACCATCAGTGAACATCAGCAGAAGCAGGAGCAGGCGTAGAAATAGTAGTATGCGGAGAAGGAGGATGATGGCACACGCACTTTGGTCCAATTAGCCGTGTGTCCAACCAAATTGGCTGTGGGCCATGCTTTGTTGTGGCCGACAGTGTTGGGCCGCCACCGTCGTTGTCGTGTGCCACAAATGAAGTGGAGCCCCATCATCGGATGAGTTTTGGCGGATATTCTGCATTCCAAAAGCCGTAATGCGGTCAGTTGACAACTTTGATCTGTTCGAAACAGGAAAATAATGTGTACCAATCTTGTGTGTATATTTATAACAAAAATGGAATGCAGATCTTGTTCAGCCGCCGGGCACACTCCGTCTCCGGCTCGACGTGGCTATCCGCACATGTGCACCTGGAGGGAATTAGCATACAACCAGACCATCCACCCGGCAACAGTGGGAGGCTGGGCCACGTTATGAACATTGCGCTCATCATCAATGGCTGCAGGGCAAACTGAAACAGCGGCAGACGGCAGCTGTTCGGCCAGGGGTCGCCCCATACCCAACACAGGCGAAGCATGGCCCACGGTGGATCTGTGTCCAAAAAATGTTTTCACCGGCATTTGCATGGTAAAACGGCAACATGGCCATGGTCATCGTCAGCTCCGAGTGTTGTACTACACTCAAAGTCCATTCAATCACACACACACACACACATATGTACATCCCCGCTTTGGGTTGGGCGAATCAAAGGATGGTTGCTACGTGGAAGCAAAGCCCGAGTAGCAGAACCTAAAACCCCAGTCCCTGTGCCTGTGCCGGTTCCTGTCCCTGTCCCTGGCGCTGGGTCGCTGCGGACATCTTTGCCCAGCGGTAACAACTGTCCAATGCAGAGGCTACTCAGCTCACATTTGCTTTGTTTCACCATCCATCCCGTTTGTCCAGGCGCAGGCAGGGCGCATACATATGTATGCACATACAGACATACATACGTGTGCGTGTCGATGTGGGAGCGGATGTTGGATAGGTGGATAGGAGTGGTCCGAGCGTAGCTTGTTTCCGGTACGGCACGCAGTGCAACACAACACGAGAAAAGAAAGCAAACTGGCGCCAGCAGTAAATTGAACTTTTGCATTTCAAGTGAAATCGCTCCAACAAAGCTTCAATGGTCCCAGGCATCAAACCCAACAGCTAGAGCCAGAGCCAGAGCCAGAGCCATAGCCCTTTCCATCTCCCTGTGCGCTGGACCCAGCCAAACCAAATCAAAATGTTGAAACAAAAGGCATTCCAATGTAATACGCACAAAAAAGAAAGGAAAATAGAAGTTGGACCAGAAATGCGACTACCCAAATACCAAGAGAATGAAGTTGTTGGAATCTTTTTCAAATTGAAGCTTCATTTGTTTGCCATAGCTGCAGTCAAATATCTCTGAAAAGAGTCGAGTCTCTTTGTCTGCTCCTTGCTGTAATCTGCGTTCTCCTTATACACATCTGGTGAGCCTTGATTGTTTTTTCACTTATTTGTTTGTCATATCACCATTCAAAATTGTAGTCCAACACCTATGAAGAGACGGAACAGGCATAGTCCCGCTGCTCTTGCGGATTATCAAGCTGCCGTCAATCCGAGCGGAGGGTCTGCAAAAAGCGCCAGCAACAAGATGTCTCGCCGGCGGCCAAAAAGTTACCGTGCCGGTCCCAGCACCAGTCGAGTCGGCCGCAATTCTTCAGATGGCAGCGATTCCACAATTTGCACATCCATCGCGAATCAGAATAGTATGTGCTTCATGCATAGGCCGCAGGACTTGGTGGCAAAAAATCGCGAAAATATACGTAGACTCGAGACGATCATCGTGAGCCAAGAGATCCGTATTTGCGCCTTGGAGCAGAACTACCACGAAATTTGTAATGGTGTAGTGCCACAGAAGGCACGCAAATTTGCAAGTGGCCCCTCGGCTGCAGCTGATTTTGATGGCTGTGCCAGTGGTAGGACCAATGATTCTCCGTCTACTTCTCATGCAGCAAAGGATCGCCGAAGCCGCCATATCTAGCAACAACAAAAAAAAAGGGCAAGGAAAAAAGTGGAGAAACTTCTTAATTAATTGATGTTTTGAAAAGGTAAATCATAGGCTAAAGCGAAGTAAACGCAAACTTCTACATCCAACCCAAGCCATAAATTATATATATTTTATTTCCACAGAATCCCAGAAGTCATAAGTCAGCTGCTGAGCTGTACAACCGAACTTTTTCAAGGACCTGCCCTTTCTTGTTCGATCCTAAGGTACTCCACTCATAGTGCGCTTGATGTAAGTATTTACATCTCAAAATTAGACCTTTATATTTTGAAAATAATTTTCCTTTCTTCTATTTTATTGTTTCTCTTTACTAAAATTTCAGCTTTCACCCTTTACAAAAGCGCACAAAAAAAGTCAGCACTCTAAACGCTTCTACTCATATTTAAGATAGCAACGAGCAGCAGGAGCTGAAAGAGGAGGAGAAGCATAAGCCAGATTAAGTCTATGACCACGCAGAAACCGCTAATACCCTCAGAACGAGCATGGAGCGGACGCATTCAAAAAGCACTCACAGCAGCCCAAAGTAGAGCCTAATGGATCCATAAAACCTGCAGCGAATAACAACATACATAGAATGCACAAATTTGAATACAGAATGCATTGCTTTTGAATATAAATCCGAATGTTAATTTAGCATCCTGCCATCTCCATTCTAAGAAGAAGTGTGCCAGCCATATGGCTGAATTCAACAGAATTTAAAATGTTCTATAAAGCTGCTGACCGGCTGCTCGCGGTTTCAGATCAGGCCGTTTGAGGAAAACTCGTGCCCAGCTGACGGAGAAACCCCCAGCGAGCCAAATGAACCTGTGAGTCAGCAAGTGGCTGCATGCGGCTTAGTGGCGATAAGGCAACTCAATAAGCGATTCCATCGATATGCAATCAATCATAAGACTTGGAAGCTCCCAACGAACAAGAATCTATTAAGTAGATAAGAATTCCAGCTATAAAAGACACCCGACGCGATCGTTGGCCATTCGCAGTTAACCCATCAACGGAGTCAGCAATCGAAATGGCTTCCCAACTCTTCCTTGTGGCCCTCCTGGGCATCGCCTTAGTGAGCGCCACACCAGTGCCCCAGCAGGCTGGCAGTGCCAACTTCACCTCAGCAATGACACGTTACCTGGAGGCCTTCAGGAGCATTATGCCTTGCGGCTATGCCCCCGACATCCCCGTGCTTGCTCCTATTGTCACTCCCTTCACCGCCTTCAACTACACAACCGACGACTACAGCCTAATTGGCAATGCCAGCAACATCCGTATCGAGGGCCTGAACAACTTCAAGATCCTGAGTGCCAGCGACTACGGTACCACTGGAGAGGCAGCCTACGACGTGATCTTCCCCAAGATTCAGATTCTGGGATCTTCCGATGTTGAGGGTTGGATCAACTTTGGCGGCTTCCATCTGCCCATCCGCCAGCGCGAGGTGCTCAATGAGGTCTTTGTGGATCTGCGCTTCATTGGAAGCTACACTTTTGCCAATAGCCTGACCAATTCCTCGGGTCTGCGCATCACCGACTTCAAGCTGGCCATCTATCTGGCCGACATTCATATGGACAACTGGAACACGCTGTGGAACATCTCCACCAACAACTTATATAACCGCTACAGCAAGATCATCACTTCTCTTGGTCTGCAGGAGATGCAGCCACAGATCACCGACTTGTACAAGAACTTGATCGTGCCGAAGATCAATGAGATGCTCGCCAACGTCAGCATGGAGGAATTGGTCAACTACTACCAGTCGCAGGCCCAGCTCTGGGAGAATGCCCACTGCCAGGCTTAGATACCTCCCCTGTTACAATAATTGAAATATAAATGAGCAATTCAAAGCAGCAATTCCCCATTGTTTCTCCTTTTAATAAAGTAAAGTAAAGGCCAGTCCAACTGCAACTGAAATTCTACCATAAAAACGATATTATCGCAACTGCTGAACATGTTTGAGCTTGCCTATAAATGCGTGTGTGAAAACAAAAACAGTGCCAGAGCCAGATATTAATCTCAATTAATATTTAAAATATTTGGTAAATCCAAACAGGAACTGAATTGCAATAGTCACGCGATTTATTTTAGCTATCTCGGATCTTCAGAATCAAACAAAATTTTGTTGTCCAGTCATTCCTATTCTATATAATACGACCAATAATAATTCAAGAAAGAAGACTTTTTCAGCTATTTTTTCAGTTAAAATAAAATCGTAGTCAAGGATCGGACTTTAGTAAGAGTTACTGCACTTTGGTCATCTCTCCTCTTTCGCAATACAATTGCGTAATTGCATCGGCAGATTAAAACTATTCGTAACGAACAGAAAATACTCCTGCTAATAGCAAAACCTATATTTTATAGTACATATGTACTAGAGCCCTGCACGAACCCACATGATTAAAAAAATCACAGTATACTCATGCCCCTTCAATGCGTTTGATCATTACGAATCATCTCTTCAGTCAGATTCGTATCACCCGAATCACTAAAAAACCGGATCAGAGCACTGAAAAAACTGAACTGTTCGGATCTGACACAGTACAAATTATGAATCATGTTTCGTTCGGTCCATTTTGGGGGTGCGATTCGAATCACTGAGAAAGCCGAATCGCTGATTCAATTGGATCGGACGAAGCGAATGCCGAATCACTGCGAATCGATTCATTTGCCCGTTCATGCAGGGCTCTAATATGTACATATTTATATATAGAAAAAATATTTTATACGTAATTATACGTTAGCGCCGGAATTGGTATTCGCACAAAATCCACGTATTGATTGGTTGGTTAATGTCGGAATGGGTCTGACTTTGGTAAGGCAGACAACAGAGACCGCGATCTCTCTCAATTTTGCTGGCACTCGTGATGAGAGATGGGAAAAACATAGACATAAGAAGATGAAGCACTCCGTTTATCGCCTTTCCACGAAATGAATTTACGTCGCGTATCCATCACAAAACTAATACATGATTATACTCTTTGTTTATCAGGTATTAAAATAGATAAATTATTTCCACTGAAAAAAAAATAATTTTCCCAGTGTTGTAGGGAAATTCCACTGAATTTTAAATTTATGTTAAAGCTGCTAGTCGATGGCTTGTGGTCTCGGATCAGGCATGCAACTAGGGACCTCATCAATAAGAATATTCCAAGAATGGTTTCCGATATGGTGAACAAACTTACACGGCTCTCGATATTTGGCAGACACTAAGCAGTCGATGGATCGTTTGGGGAAAACGCGTGCCCAGACGGCAGAGAAAACCAAACAGCCGCACGAACCCGTGAGTCATGTGGCGGGCTGCAGAAATATTAATGCGCCTTAATGGCGATAAGGCAACTCAATAAGCGATTCCATCGATATGCAATCAATCATAAGACATGAAGCTTCCATTGAACATAGAATAGATAAGATAAGAATTCTAGCTATAAAAGACACCCGACGCGATCGTTGGCCATTCGCAGTTAACCCATCAACAGAGTCAACAATCGAAATGGCTTCCCAACTCTTCCTTGTGGCCCTTCTGGGCATCGCCTTAGTGAGCGCCACACCAGTGCCCCAGCAGGCGGGCAGTGCCAACTTCACCTCGTCAATGATCCGCTACTTGGAGGCCTTCAGGAGCATTATGCCCTGCGGCTATGCCCCCGACATCCCCGTGCTTGCTCCCATTGTCAGTACCTTCACCGCCCACAACATCTCCAGCCACGACTACAGCTTAGTTGGCAATACCAGCAACATCCGTATCGAGGGCCTGAACAACTTCAAGATCCTGAGTGCCAGCGACTACGGCACCACTGGAGAGGCAGCCTACGACGTGATCTTCCCCAAGATTCAGATTCTGGGATCTTCCGATGTTGAGGGTTGGATCAACTTTGGCGGCTTCCATCTGCCCATCCGCCAGCGCGAGGTGCTCAATGAGGTCTTTGTGGATCTGCGCTTCATTGGAAGCTACACTTTTGCCAATAGCCTGACCAATTCCTCGGGTCTGCGCATCACCGACTTCAAGCTGGCCATCTATCTGGCCGACATTCATATGGACAACTGGAACACGCTGTGGAACATCTCCACCAACAACTTCTATAACCGCTACAGCAAGATCATCACTTCTCTTGGTCTGCAGGAGATGCAGCCACAGATCACCGACTTCTTGTACAAGAACTTGATCGTGCCGAAGATCAATGAGATGCTCGCCAACGTCAGCATGGAGGAATTGGTCAGCTACTACCAGTCGCAGGCCCAGCTCTGGGAGAATGCCCACTGCCAGGCTTAGGTGCATTCAATTACTTAAATATAAATGAAAGCAAAGCAACAACTCAACAGCATTTCACATCTATGGCATCTGTGTTCAACTGAAATTCTGAATCAGTCATTTTGCGATAATTACGATAATGGAACTACTGCCTGGGCTGGCCATGTTTGGGCTTGCCTAACAATGTGTCAGTGGAAAGGCCAGTGCAGGGGTGCAGTGGCCATAAATCTCAATTAATATTCAACATATTTGGTAAATCAAAACAGGAACCGGACTGGAATCGGTCGTCTACTTCATCATTTGCAGCTCCTTCTCCAACTGACTTCGTCATTCGCTGTTGCTCTTGTAATCCGCTTAAGTAACTCGAACAGCAGCGGAAACCGGAAATGAAAACCATACAGTACGAAGCGCGAGTGGGGCAAGGCAGGACAAGGTAAGGAACATGTAGAAGACTGAGGGCGGACCCGAACGAGTTTTGGTTTGGGTTGGAGCTGGGGGTCTGGGGTCTGGGTCAGGCAAGCAACTTCCGCTGCCGTTGCCATTGCCGTTGCTCGCTTTTTCCACAGCGCACAAAAAGAAAGGCTTTTCTCACACACACAAAGCAAGAGAGAGAGAGAGAGGGTAACCAGGAAGGAAGGAAGGAGTCGAAAAGGAATCATGGCTCTTAAGCTGCACCGGAAATGAAGAACTGCTGCTCGACTCGCAGCGACAGATTCGGTGGTCGTCACAGGTTGACTGACACATATACCCAAGACACAACCGCACTGAGTGGCCATGGACCCTGCTCTATGACCTAGGCTGACTTCTGCTCCTGGCTCCTGTTTTTAAGTGCGCTTGTAATATTCGGTTGTGTGTGGAAATTTAGGAGGGGTGGGGGCGAAGGCCAAACAGTAAATGGCTTTTTCACATTGCGGTTTTCCGCTCATTGCTCGGGTTCGTTGGCCATCAGCCAGCGCCAGTGCCCGACATCTGTCGCTACATCCGTTCCCCAGCCTCTAAACCACAGCGACGCTGCCAAGTCCATTGTGCCACTATCAATTATTCAGTTTGTGCAAAATGTATAAATTATAATCCCAAGCAGCTCTGATGATCCCACAATCAGGCTTAACCCTTGCTGGCTGCTGGCGCTCGCATTTACCTACCGATTTTAGGTCAGTACTGTGCTTCAGCAGCTTAATGTGAACCAGATTATAAATGGGCGCTTAATCGGGGCTTGGACCCCATTAATGTAATACCATGCTGGCTAATTGTTGGAGAATAAAGAAAAACCTTTAACGAATTCATAATAACAGCTTCCATTTGTGCATTTTAATTACCCTCAACATATATGTATGTACATACTCTGTATTATTCCACTGATTTCCATGAATTTCTATCATTTTATTGCATAATTATTATTCAGGAGTTTACATTATTAAACTGTTCATGCAAACACAAAGCAAATATATGTATTTCCCATTTTTATTCTGCTGTTCAATCATCAATCTCAATGCTTCAACCATTGGCTGGACATCAAAAAATATTTCATAATTCATTAATTAATTATTCTCTAAATGGTGCAACAATAATGATAATTTAAATCAAATATAAAAAAAAGTTTCGTTTACATTTTAAAATACGTTATTTTTTTTTGTTTGTTTGCCCTTGGAGTTCATTATTTAATAGATTGGTTTTTTTTATTTGTAATGCCTTTTTTTCGTTTGTTTGCGTGGAGTACATAGAACATTAATTATTTGATGGACACGTTGGATGATATGGAGGCAGAGCAGGGAATGGGGTATGGGACTCGGTATTGATGATATAACAAAACGCAAATAATTGTTAAATGGTTTTTTAATGCTCTTCTCTCACCTTACAAGGATTATTCATATTTTATAGGTATATTTGTTTAAAGCTTTTCGGACATTGTCTTTCACAGACATTCACCCAAAACACACACTCACCCACACACACACACACACACACACACACACACACAACTCCAACGTGCCACTGCCATTCTTCTAGTAATTATGCTTTCTTTTAGCGGTACTTTATAACATTTAAACAAACAACATTCAATCTTTCCTTGTTAGGTTTTCGTTTTGTTCTGAGTTCGATTAGTCATACGAGTAGGTGTAGGTAGGTAGGTATTCGAATCGCTTTGCGCGTGGGCTAGCTAGGGTGGTTAGATTTATCAATCAATGTTCGATTTCGATTTCACATATTCTACATATGCATATACATACATATATGTATATGTATGTACATATATATATTTTTATATCGGTGTATAGTACTATATACTATGTTTAGTTCTGGTAGGTACTTGTAATACATACATTTCATATCCATATCTCATATCTTATAGCATTTCAACTATAGTGGGTTCCTTCTCTGTGCGTGGGCTAGGCAAACAGCACATAATGCTCGGTAATTAATTATACATACATACATACATATATAAATAACTATCCGTATCTGTATCTGTATCTTATACCCTATATCTGTATAATTAATTATTACACATTAAACATTTATCAAATTGAATGCATTTTGGTACTAGATAAAAAATGTACTTTAAAAAATAAAATTAATTCAATTTTCTCATCTGGTTTTTTTGTTTTCATTTTCGTGCAGGCTACAAAAGGGTTCCATTCGTTTTCGTAGGCTCTCCACCGACTTATATGTGTATGTATGAAATATATAAAAATTTATTATAAAAACTTTACAAATAATGTTTGAAAATTTGATTTATATTTTGTTCGAGACTAATTTCTAAAGCTGATCTGAAGGATACACTCTATTCATGGGCACATTCTGAGGCTATGGCTTAAATGCTTTACTATACACTCGGTTCTCTTGTTCTGATGTATATTTACTATATATATATATATTCACATATAAATATTTTAATATTCCACATATTCTACATATACATTTAAATTGCTCTATATATTTTATTCAATTACTTGTTGTCATATTGTTGTTTCCATTTTAACCAGTTTTTAATGCACAATTCATGTTAATAATTACTTCCCTTGGTTTTTTGTTTTTCTTGTTTGTTCCAGTTTCAATCATTCCGTCACATTTTAAAAAACATTCTAACAAACCCATACGTTCGGTGTGAACGTACAGCTACACGCTCTATAAAAATGCACTTTAAAATATGTTTACATGGATATCTACATATCATATCATATAGTATAGTATCTGCTGTTTCTTTCGGTCACGTCTGGTGGGTGTGGGGGTGGGCGCTAAAAACAAATTCGAGCTAATGTTCGCATTAAAAAGCCTTATATTAGGTTATTTTTTTTGTATTTTTTTTGTTTTTGTATCAATTTTTCTTGTCCTAAGCGTATGTAGAATTTTTAAGTAATTTCAAATATCATATAATTCATTCGTAGCAGGCGCCGCCCATAAATGAAAGGAACCAAATTTATATTCTTTTTACTTTTCATTGAAAAGGTTGTCATAAAAATATATGTATGTATATAGTGGAACCAATTCCAATTTGTGTGTGTTGTGTTTCTAAAGTAATGTGCGTTTCGTTTTTCGTTTCCTCAATTTCGATACCGGACATAGCCAATTAGGAGAGCAGAACTCATATCATACCATGCATTGGGTAGAAAACATTCCAACGAATCCATACGGTTCCGTGTGAACGTATAAAAATTGTATTTATCATGTGAGTTCTTGTGAATTATTCATTTCAGCTATCAAGTTCCAAGTTCGATTTGCAAATATTTCCAAAATCATACAGAATTATTTTGCTATTTTTTTTTAACAAATTAGTTTCCTTGCATTTTATTCCTTTCTAATTACATAAATTATTCTTTACACTTAAGCATACAAGATTGTATAATGCTTGGGCGTTTCATTCTGCTGCTGCTGCTGCTGTATTCAACTCAAAAGGGAAATCATAATCCGAATTGGCTGCATTTAAAGCTTTTAAAATATTGCTGTGCTCCGACAGGGCCACCACAGCGACAGGTCAAACAATGTGCCGCTGTGCTAACCCCATAAATCTCAGCTTAATGTCATACATGGGTGGAGTTTGTTGTGTGCGCGCGCTTATTTCGATCGTTAAGTATAGGCATAGGCATAGGCATAAATGGAACAGAATTTTGTGGTTCAAAGTTAAATAAATATAAATTTTGTGCATTCTTTCAACTGTTGCAGGCTTTTGTGGATTGTGTGTAAATTACATGGCGTATCTGTTTAGCGTGTGAGTGTTGTTGTTTTGTTGTGTAGTCATGTGTGTTTGTGTGTATGTGTGTGTGTTTGTTTGGGTGTGTGTGTGTATAGTTTGTGTATTTGTTAAACAATTTCACATTTTTAAAATTCGTACACTTTCAGCTTAACTCTATAGATACTAGAACGTATGGCCTACACATATCAAATAGCTTACACCAAAACTATTTACCGTGGCTATTGGCTACTGTATATAAAACTTTACATTAGGCGGCTGCGCGAATTTCACATATATGATACAAAATGCCGAAAAACTGACGTATTCATAAAGTTGGACAATCAAAGTTATTTGTTGTTGTTGTTGTTGTGCACACTGTCCTAGCAGCGCGTATGCGTATATAACATATCTAAAGACCGATCGATCGATCAAGTACTGCCAAGAACTACTTGGCTCTTGGCTCGACTACAATGTGACCGAAAATTTAGGGGGACGGGACACCAGCCAGCAACGATCTAGGCCTCCGTTTCGGCGCCCTTCAGACGCAAGCGGGCAAAGTCCTCGAATATGATGTCATCATCCTGCGCCTCTTCATCGTCCAGCTGAATCAGATTGGTGGTGGTGGGCACATCCTGTTGTCCCTGATCGCCACCTGAGCCCGTTGCGCCGTCCTCGGCCGCGTCGCCCAAGCTGAGCAGCGGCGCTGCCAAGCTGGCACGCGGCGATCTCTCGCCCAGCAGCGGTGGCTCCTCCTCCTCGGGCTTGGGGTGCATTAGCGTGAACGGCAGCTCGGCAACCAAATCGCCGTTCAGCAGCGGCGAGCTGATTAGCAGCTTAACCTTGACCTTGTAGTGGACCATTATGCCGAGACTCTCGCGCTGGGCGGGATTGGTGATGAGCGTGCTGGACGCCAAATTTGTGTCCTCGTGCTTCAACTGTCCGTCGAGGGCCAGGCCCCATTTGTCCTTGTTGTTGGCCAGCATGGGGCACAGCTCAAAGACCTTGGACAGGGTGAAGCCCGGCGCCACCTGGCATCCATCCTCCGACTCGATCTCGGCCACAACCGACTTGTACTGGGCCGTCGAGAACAGGCAAATGTCGGCAAATTGCCGCACACACACCTTGATCTTCTTGACCGTTCGATTGGAATTGTTGGCCACATGCACATTGATCGATATCTTCTCGCCATGATGGTACAGCTCCTTGTCCAAGCTCGCCTCCAGGTGGATCTTATTCGGCTTCATCATGAACTCCTTGCTCACCTCAATCGATGGCTGCTCCCCGGCCTTGGATGGCGCGTACATGACCTTCCGTATGGTTAGGCGTACCGAGTTCCGTTTGTGTGGCTTGTCCTCGACGTGCTCACCTAATGTAGGGGATACACATAATTAGTATAGGCCTGGGCTATTCACTTGACTCGAATAATATCATGTGACGTATGCATATTTGGCTTGGAGGTGTGTCATATACATACATATGTATGTATGCCTAATGCGTGTGTGTGTGTGTGTGTGTGTGTGTGTGTGTGTGTGTCTGACTGTGCTCAGTTATCTGCGTCATAGATGAATGGTAGGCGGGCCATCAGCATTGTAACCAGATGAATCAGTTATACAAAGATCCCCCCACAAATTCCGGGAATCTACATACATACATAGCTGGCATAGCGACAAGAGATGGTTTAGAGCCAGATACACAGACAGCTCAATGCCAAGATTGTTTCGTTTCGGTTTTTGCTATTTCCCCCAATTGAACGGAATAAAATGCTTTCCAAATTGAAGATCGTAAATCGTGCTGCGTCAAGAGGGGGCAGCAGAGTTAATTGTTTATGCCAAAAAGCATGGAGGCAAAAGCACATTAAATAAACAAATCAACATATGCCAAGTAAATAAGAAAAATGAAATGGCTGTCTAGCATTTGAAATGCCGAAACTTTGAATACCCTAGCCGATAGATAAATAGATCCGCTTTATGTAGATTCTTGCTGCTGTCAGCAAATGTAGTGGGGGTACGGTCCAAAGTTTCAGCTTAGGGACAAGCCTGGCACAGCATTGAATTTGGATTTTTAATGCCGATCAGCAATTTGTATTGTATACATTATAGAGTAGGGTGTAGAGTAGAGTGCTAATCATAATACCCTCTGCTTGGGCATAGAAGCTGCCGCCATAGATCCAGTCTGGGTGTGACGCACTCTGGGAGCGCTTCTGTGCATAATTATTTCGAAAATCACACATTTATTGCACTGCAACAATTGCCTATCTATCTATTCTATTCTATATGTACATACGCCATGGCCCACCCAAATGCCAATTGGGATCGCCACCGTCCCGCTCTTTCATTAATCTCTTTATGGCCGCACACAAATTGGCATAGTCGTCGCAACCAGATAAGAATGAGAGCGCCCGCAGGCAGCCCAAAAATTAACGGACAAAAGGCAAGAGCGCGCACACCAAACTGATAGCAATGTGTGCCAAGTGCCCCCCGTCCAGGATGGGGCTTGGTAGCGAGGCGAGGAGTATCTGGAGGAGAGTGTGGTAGTGGTAGTGGTAGGGAAGGTTGCCAGCGATTGCTAGTGCGCGTGCGAAACGCAAATATGCGCGCGTAACTTCCATAAATCGCAGCTAATTTTTTTCGCTGAACAAGCGGCAATCGTATTTTGCTGGTAACTTATTATTATTACAAATAAGGAAACAGGAGAACCGCTCGCTCTACGTTTTAAGCTTTTGTAAGCAGAAAACAAACAAAAAAAAACCCGACGCCCCCCGCACTCCATACGCTTCCAAGAATCAATTGAGTATTTTGTTTTGTGTTTTTTTGTGGGGAGGAGCATTGTGGAAAACGTCAGCAAAGTCAACGGGAGCGGCAGTGGCAGCGGTAGCGGCGCCTAATTAAAGCCAACAACAAAAATATCTCTCTCTCGACTGAGTAGAGTCGGATTCCAATTAGAAGCGTCAAATTCCAATTAGGTGGGACGCTGCGTCATCAAACCTCCAATGACATTTTTTCGCGCAGTCCCCGCTGCCGCTCCATGTAGACGTAGCTGGATTAATTAACCCCGCGTGTCCGCGTGACACATGCGCCACACTATACATATATATACTCCACATACATATGTACAAACATGCCATGGGCTACGCTACTGCGGAATGTGGAAATGTACATATTTATGCATGTATTGACAATGCCTGCTGCAGTCGCTGCTCATCAATGATTTTGACTTTGCCTGACCGGAGCAGCAACACACACACACACACACTCGAAAATATACACACACTCAAATGTATGTAGACACATTTAGTACATTAATAATGAACGCAAGCCCTCGCTAGCCATATGCCAAAGACTCGACTCACCCACAAATGCTTTCAGCTCGTAATCCACACCACAAGACTTGCCCACATCTCCGGGGGCCGGCTGCAAGGACACCGAGGCGGGGCAGTAGGGTGGCACTTCAAAGTAGAACGGATGTGCATTGGGGCCCAGCTTTTTAATCAGCCGCTCCTGAAGACGGGTCATCGGGCGTTCCAGTTGCATGGGCGGGTAGATTTGCTCATGCGCTAAATACAGGTCCTTGCGGAATGTCAGACCCAGGACGTCCAGGTCCTCGCGGCCATAGCGAAAGGCGGCCAGCACCTGGCCAAACACCTTGCGATCCTTGACATACTCGGGATCGATGAAGACCACCCCATCAATGGGATCCACGTGCGTCACATGGTCCACAAAGTCACGTTTGCCCAGATACACGGTGATTTTGCCATTGGACGAACTCTTCTTGAAAACACGAGTCGCCTGCCGCCGTGAGCTGGCATCGCCGCCAGCCTCGTCGAGGCCACCGCCCCCACCGCCATCGACTGCAGTGCCGGCCGCTGTGACATTTGTGCTGGATCCGTTGCCTGTCGTTGATATCGCCGTTGTGGAGCCACCGCCGCTGGCTGCTCCATTTGTGCTGGGGCTCAGTGTGTTCATTGTAGTCGTCGACGTTGTTCTGCCTGCTGCTCAGTTCCTTGGCCTGTGCTGCTGCTGCTGCGACTTCCTAGTTGCTACGTACGTCCCGTGGCTGGCTGTGGTTCCGGTCTGGTCTGGTTGGTCTGTATCTGCCCCAAAATGTTTAGTCGCACACACGCTCTTTGTTTTTAGCACTCCTCGCACTTGGAACAATATATATGTGCGTTGGTGCTGGTGCTGCAATTTAATTTTTTATGTGTATACTTTATCGCTTATCGATAAGCACTGTACGAAATTTGTAGGGATGGGCGATACTTCCGTAGCTGGTACTGGTGACGATTAGTACATTTGCAATAGGAATTTTTCGCTGTTAAGCGCTCATACGCATTTTTTATTTTATTGAACTTGCAAAAAAGTCGCATTTATAATAAACTTATCTCTAAATAAATAGCAGATGAAATCATCGCAAAGCAAACGACTATCGATACTAATTTAAGGTTTATAGCGCCATCTATGGTTGAAAGTGTGAAACCGGTTTCAGTTTTTCAGTGATATGGCAACTCCTGAACGTTGCCAGCCTGTCAATGAAAGTTATTGATTAAATTATCGATGAATTGGGTATATCGGTATTTTTTTATTTTGCAGTATATTTTGATAGTATATTAGAGTACTTTTCAGAATGACCGCCAAACTCCATTTAGCGCACAGAAAATACCGACATTTTCGCTCTCTTTTTCGTGCCGCATGTTCCTAACGAGAAAGCGTTAGATACATTTGATTCGTTTGGGAACATTTTCGGCAGCATGGGGAAATGAATTAGCTGCATTGTTCTGCAACTTTGGCACGGAATGCGCAACAGGCCTGCTACCCTAGGGAGAAAGGATATTATC
Organism: Drosophila subsilvestris; assembly: GCA_035043285.1. NCBI lineage: Eukaryota > Metazoa > Arthropoda > Insecta > Diptera > Drosophilidae > Drosophila > Drosophila subsilvestris. Next base: position 12,390,505 of record JAWNNB010001746.1, read on the forward strand.
GAATTGAGGTAATGTTGGTAATCTCAGGCTCCAAATGGAGAAGAAACTACTCAATCTCTGCTTTAAACATATAAACGGAATTTTGCAGGTTTTTGGTACCAATAATAGGTATCGGGACAGGGATAAATGTATATAAAAACAACCAATTATATGCATTAATAGGTAAAAAACATGTCTATCTAAGACAAATTCAATATTAATAATATGAAGCAGCATTGAACAACCAATCTAACATTAATTAATGGAAATAAGGTATAAAAATGTCCATACGCACGCAGAAACTTTGTTGACCAGCAACAATGACGGAATGTGACCAGAGTTCACACTTTCGTTTTATGCTTTGGCCGCTTTTGTTTGAACCTTATTATGTAAACAATCTTGTACAAAATTTATTGAGGAATCAGTTAAAATTATTTGTTTATTGCTGAAAGGGCTAACTAGCTAGTAATATTGAACCGAATATCAAAATCGAGGAATATCAACACATCTTTTCGTGTCCGTCAGTATATTTACGGTATATTTTTCTGAAACGTACACACTCCTTGTGTAGTTAGCGTGTAGTTACAATGTAAGACATACAATTTTCCACCAGATTAAATTTTGATTAAATCCTATTTTGTGAAAATTTCTGATGAAAATTAGTTCTTATGATTGGTCAATCTTCTAGAACATTGATTAATTAATCGTAGAAAAATATATTTTCAGCGCTGAGAGTCTTAGCTTGCTAGTAATATCAAACCGAATATCTAAATCGAGGAATATCAACGGCATCTCGTCGTGTACATCAGTATATTTACGATATATTTTGGTAGTGATAAGGTATATTTCGGTATATTTTGTCGATAAATCTTCTGTCAAACCACGTGCGTTTAATTTCACTTGAACCACGCGTTGTGCACATTTTCGGCGACAAATTTGCTCGAATTTACTCAATTTTTATAAGCCTGACTGACTGAAAACATTTTAACTAGCAAAATGGCACAAAAGAAACGCGCTGCAGCACCGGCAAAGAAGTCCGAGAATGGTGTACAGAAGCCAGCCGGCAACAAGCGTGGGCCAAAGGGAAAGGCTGCACAGGTCGACGAGGAGGTTTTGGCAACCCAAACGCAGACAAGGCAGTCCAAAAAGAAGCTAGAGCAAAAGGTGGAGCAAAGCGAGGATGAGTCCGATTCCGAGGAGGAGCAGAGTGTCATCAAATTTGAGGATGGCAGCGATTCCGAGGTAAGTTTTAAAGCACGCCGCTTCTGGAAGAGCCGTAAGAAAAACCGCGTGTTTTTTTTTGTTCTTTGTAGGAAGAAACCGGTGCTGGTTTAATTGATGATGAAGCTGTCGAAGACGATGATGAGGAGTCTGGTGATGAGGATGAGGATGAAGATGAAGATGTTGAGGACGAACCTGGTCAGGTTTCAAATGCAGGAAAACAACTATCCGATTCCGATGACGATGCACCTGCTGAGGCACCCATAGCCAAGAAGGGCAAGGTAGCTGCTCCAGCAGCAGCTGCGGCTTCACCCAAAAAGGGCGGAATTCCAAGCATTACTGTCGGCAGGATTCCAGCTGATATTCCCAAGGATCAGATTATTCATGTCTCCAACATACCCAATGGTACGTTCTTGAACACATTTATCTTTTGTTGGGAATTTTCATTTGAGCTTATGTTTGAAATTGCTTTTAACATTTGTTTTCAGAATACAAACATCTGGATTTGGTTGCTCAATTCACCAAATTCGGTCCCCTCGCTGCTGTAAATCGCATTAAGGGAAAGACGGACGGCAACACGGTCTTCATTGCCTTCGAGACATCCGCAGCGGCTGAGGCCGCTCTGGAAGCCAAGGAGAAGGCCTTGACTTTCTATGGCAATGTTTTGGTTGTAGGGCGGCCATTCAATAAGGATGACCTGAACAATCGCACTGTCGCCGTGGCACTTATTGGCCCCAAGACCACCAAAGAACAGTTGTCGGAATACTTCGGAAAGGTCGGTGATGTTGAGGCGGTCAACTTATCCAACAACCGCAGCAACCCAACGGCTTTTGTGCGTTTCAAGACTCTGGATTCATTGCCCAAGGCTCTCAAGCTGCACGGCAGCGAGTTGAACTCTCGCTTCATTACCGTTCGCGAGCCCTCCTACAAGCTGAACTCAAAAAAGTCGCCCGAGCGCACTCTGATCGTTGAGAATGGTGCCAATCATGAGTCATTCAAATCCGATGTTATTGAGAAGATTTTCAAGAAGTTCGGCGATATCGTGGACATTGATGTTGTGTGCACCAAATATGTCCTGGCCTTTGTCTCATTCAAGGAGCCCGAGCAGGCCGCCAAGGCATTGCAACAGCTCAATGGCAAGACTGTCAGCGATTTGGAGCTAAAATTGGAGCAATACACATTCAATACCTCGCCACGCACCGTTCTGGTGACAAATCTTGCCGCAGGTGGGTTTTCATAAATATTTTTGCCCATTCGCAGCACCATTGGCATGCTAATATTTTGTATTTTCTTGTGCAGGTGTGACTGAGAGCGACCTGCAGGAATTGTTCAGCGAAAGCGGTAAGATCGATACCGTCACCCTGCTGTCACACAAGGCACTGGTCAAATTCGCCACCAACGATGGCTTCTGCAAGTCCTTCCTGAGCAATGAGCGCGTCTTGAAAAACCAGCCAATATTCCTAGAGCCCAACTCGATGCTGAAGCACAAGCTGCTCAAAAAGAAGTTGACTCTAAATCGCAATGGAAATCGCAAGCCCGGTGCCGATGGCCCACCCAAATTCAACAAGTTCGGCAAGAAGCCCTTCAACAAACGCCCAGCACAGGACAACAACGGTGGAAAGCCTGCATGGAAGAAGGTCAAGAGGGAGGCCTAAACTTATTTTAGACTGTCCTTAGTCTTAAGTTAAGCACCCCATCCTCCCTTTAAGCCAATGCGAAATAGAGCATTGAATTTAGTCATTAAGTCTAGCGCCGTCATCTTGTTGTCGTCGCCTTTCCCCCCCATTAAAGATTTTGTATATTGCCCGATGTAAGAGCTGCTCTGCTGCCATTCACAGCACAGAGCCAAAAGCTAAATAAAAGAAAAAAAAGAGTCGAGTAAATGCAAAACAAACGTCTTTTGTCGTCTTGCCCATAAAGGCTGTGGGCCAATTTCGAAAAAATTGTTAAAAGTTGGTGCGAGAACAAATTGCAAATTACCAGCACGTACAACGTACTCTGCGTATGGGTGTACGGGTGTCTGGGGGTACACTACACTCCTCTCTGCCTCCCCGAGACAAATGATTCATTACACTTTGCACACGATGTCGCTGGTCGAGTGATTCATGCAAGCCAACCAGCGCACTATACACGCAAACATTTTGATGGCCCTGCAGTGGCGCTCCCCATGGCCGGGGCCGACCACCACTCGTAAGTCTCGTCTTTGTTCATGTCTTCTTGGCCACAATGCAAATGAGCAGAGGCGGCAACGGCAGGGGGTCCAGGCCCAGGGGTCAGTTGCATTACTGAAGTGAGGGCTTGGCTAGGTCGGTCACTGGCCATAATGACGCCTCTTTGGAGGATTGAGTGGGTGTGTTCTGTGACTCAAGGACTCTGACTGATTGGAGAGCGCCTTGATGGGGGGGGGGGGGGGGGGGGGGGGGGGATATCGTTAGTAAAGGAAGAAGCATCAACAGTTGGTAAATAATTGTTGTTGTTTTTTTGTATATTTAACATTTATTAGTAATAAATTTTCTGTATTTTCTGTAATATTTTTTGTAATTTCAGTTTTGGTTTGTTCTGCTTTGTCACTACTACACACAAATATGTTTGTTCTTGTTGACTGATATATTGTACGGTATAGATAGATGTATGTATGTATATCGCTATATAGTATATGTATGTATTTCTTGTATAATGTGTAATTTGATAAATTATATGTATTAGTTTTTTGTTCTCATTTAGTTGTTTAGCTGTTTTTAGTTTTTAGTATTTCTCTCTGCCTTCTGCCTTTCTCTTTTAAATATATATTTAGTTTTATTTATTTAATTATTTCTTGTTTAGAGTTCTTCCATGCATGTATAATATATGTGTAAATATATGTGTATAAAAAAGGAAATGTTCCCTGGTCCGAGAGCCAAGGGCCTAAATGCAACGGAAATTAAATTCCAGCCAGCCAGATGAGCAGCGGGGCCCCTGATCCGTACCGTACCGTACCTTCCGTTCCGTTCCGAACCCCCACGGGCAGTATTGGTTATGAATCACTTAATCAGTCTCTCTTCGAACTAGACAATAATGGTTGTTGGGTTGTTGTGGGGAGGGGGGTGGTCTGAGTGGTTTTTGGGGGCTGGGCTTACAACGTCTGGCTAATTCAAGCACAACTAATTGTAGCCGTGAAGGTCTTTGACTGTGGTGGGGCTGGTTAGGGATATCAGGGTTGCAAGGGGTAAAGTCTCGTATGTCTCAATGCTGCTTTCGACTCTTAACTCTTTCAATAGATATAATGTAATAATTATCATAATTTAGCTTATGCTTTAGTTAGCAAATTACTAGTAATAAGGCAAATGAAAGTGAAGGGCACTGGGGGCGGGGCTGGGCAAACCAAATAGCGCAAAATCAACCAACTATCTCTCTCACTCTCTAAACAACTACGGATACGAGTTAGATCGATAGATACGCACACAAAGGGTTTATCTAAGTAATACTTATGCATGTATGTATGTATGTATGGGTAGCATTTGTATATTTGATTTATATATTGTAATGTATAGAGGCAAAACTTTCAACTCTAGCAACTTAATATCTAAAAACTGATCCATTTCCCTTGGGAGTTACTCGGTAATCGGGAGGAGGTCTTTACTTTCACAAAAGCAGGCAAAATTGGTTTTCTCAATACAATAAATTCGAGTCGTTGACGCTTTGGTATCTCTCATTCCACACATATGAACATACATATATAGAAATTGTCTATATATCATATATGTATGTATGTTTTGTAGTTCTATAACCAAAAAGGAAAAACTAAATAAAATAAATATAAAATAAAACAAATCAAAAGTTGTAATTTTTTCTTTTTAAGTATTTTTTTGTTCGTTTTTGTTTAATTTTTAATTGGTAATATCGTTTTAAACATATAGTATATGTATAGAGAGAGTGTCTGTGTGTGTGTGTGTGTATGTGATTTTAAAGTGGGCGACTGGTGCTATAGCGTTACATTAAATGTTCGTTCTGATAATTGTTGCTGATGTTTCGCTTTAACAAATTAAAAAATAATAATACAATTTAACCACTTCCTTGGTAGCAATGAAAAAAACTGCTTTTAAAATATGTTAAAACAGAAAACTTTTACAGATTTTTTTCTTTTTTATGCTGTAATATAATAATACACTGGGTTAAGATTTGTTTGTTGCACATCTCTTTTTAAGCAACCTGTAAGAACATTCAAATTAATGTTCTTAATAGTTTTATGTGTGTGTGTGTGTGTGTGTGTTTTTTTTAGGGAGTGGTTTAAGTAAACTTGGAGGAACGTATACAAAATATTTTAAAATCAATTAAATGTATGTGCTTGGAGGACAGTTAAAAAACACATCAATTCTTGGATTCATTTAGTAATATTATAAGTTCTTTTTCTTATCATTTTTAAATGGTTAGCAGTCTAACATTTCAGCTGCGCAAAATTTTGTTTGCTTTTCCTTTCTTGTTCGATTAGTTGTTGATTGTATTTATGTTTTTTCCTATTAACTTGTTAGAACGCCGACTAATAGCTACAGTTATACTTGGATTTTTCATTATTTTTTTTCTTGTTCTTCCTACACGACTTTTTTCATAGTTTTTTATGATTTTGTTTTGTCCCCTTTTTGACAATGTTTCTTAATTTTTTTGGGGTGATTTCTTTCGTGATTGGGGTTTTGTTTTCCTTTAAAAATGTTGAAAAAATGACAATTACTTGTGTGGTTTTTTCTTTTAGCGATGCGCTTGGCTGCCGCCGTTCAGAGCAATACAAAAATTTCGCTTAGCACATGAGCAAAATAAAAATAACAGAGCGTGTGAGGAACAATTACTAAAAAAACTTAAATAAATGAGCGAGAAAAAACAGAGCACACCATATAATCATTTTGCCACAGTAGTAAAAAAAACCTTCACAAAATAGCACAAAACGTTACTTTCGCTCTGGGTTTTCGTTTTAATAACATACATTTAATATATATAAATATCTATAAAGAAATCGAAATCGTAGTCGATATATAAATAGATCGGATCGATTGAAGCATCGGCCTCGGGCCCACAATTCACATTTTGGGTTCGATTTTTCTCTCTCAAAGTTTTTCCTCGTTTTTGCATCCCCATCTTATTTTTTTCTCTTTTCTTTTCTACTTATCCGCTCGCACAAAATACTTTCGCTTAATATGTTTATAATATTAGTAAAGTAGTTCTCGATTTTTCTTTCCCATTGCCGCCTGCTCCCCTAGAAATCTAGCAGGGACACCTGAGCGGGTGGAGCTGCAGCTGCAGCTGCACCTGGTGTCTGCTCCTGATCCTGGGACACTGGGAACCCCTCTGGTACGACCTCTGGCTCATGTGATCCGTTGCCGTTCTGGGTAATGGGCTGCTGCTGCTGTTGATCCTCTCCATTGGTGGCTGGAGCCGGCTCTGCCGGTACTGGTTTCCTTATCGGGGCCCCAGGATTTGCACCCTTCATTGGGGTGGGCACCTTGCGGGCCTTTATAGCGGCCGGAGAGGCTTTGGAAGCGGTTTCTTTGGCTTTCGGTTTCAGCGGTGTGGTGGAGGCGCTTCCGGTTGTCTTCAGTGGCGATGACCTGAGCGAGGTGTTGTTGCTAGGCTTCAAGGGCGAGGACTTGCGCTGTGCTGTAGTCGTGGTCGAGCTCGAGGCCAACAGGGAGCGTCGCGTGGTGGTGCTGGTGCTGCTTGTGGTTCCACTGACCGTCGAATGCGTGAACTTGGGTGCCGGGCGTGCTGTGAAAGTCTTTGTGGTCGATGTGGTAGTAGTAGTTGTGGTGCCGCCTGTGCTGCTGCCATTTCCTGTTGTGGCTGACTTCACGCGAGTGCTGGTGGTGGTAGCAGTGCTGCTGCCTGCGGTGCTCCTGCCCAGTCCATTGGTCGTCGGCTTTGTGGGACTACGAACAGCGCTATGCAAGGATGCACTAGTTGTGGAACCAGCAGAAGCCGTCTTGCGGACTGTGCTAGCGCCAGTAGCAGTGGCGGCGCTGCGAGGCGACGGCACCTTCGGTTTGGGTGCAGCAGCGCTAGTAGTGGGCGCCAAACGTGTCTTGGCCAGGCCAGTGCTGCTGGCACCAGTTCCATTGGTCGAGGCCGGCTTGCGTGCCGCAAGACTAACGCCAGCAGCGCTGCGTGCGGCTGTCGTTGTGCTGGTCGTCGTCTTGGTCAAAGTGCTGCCCAAGGGCTTGCGACTGGCCGGAGCTGTCGCTGGCCGTGCACTGGCTGTTGTGGTCCTGGGTGCCGGCTTGGCAGCAGCAGCAGTATTAACTCCCACCGAGCTGGTCAGCGGCTTGCGGGCAGTTGTCGCCGGTTTGGCAGCTGTCGAAGCAGTCGATGCAGTTGAGGGCCTGGCGGCCACTGGTGCCGTGCGAGGGCGTGCGGCAGCCGGCTTGGGTGCTGCTGCTGTTGTGGAGCTGCTCGTTGTGGTCTTCTTGATCGCAGCTGGAGCTGCTGGCTTGGGCTTGGTAGCGGCCGTAGTGGTTCCAGGTTTGGCAGCCGGCTTCTTGGCATCAGTGGGACTTGGTTTCCCCTTGGCCTTTGCTGCGGCAACAGCTGTGCCGGCAACAGCGGCTGCAGCTACAGCCGCCACTGCAACAGCGGCGGTCATAGGTTCTGGTTGAATCTCAGGAAGAGTTTCTGCAGTGGGCAGGGGCTCCTCTGCGACGGGTTCGCTGGCGGCCACAGGGATGGGCTCCGCTTCAGCCACTGGATTATCCAGGTCAAATGCATAAGAAACGGTTTTTCCTGCATCGGAAATTACTTCAGAGACGGGCAGCTCGGGCTCTGCAGGAGCTGGTGCCTCCACAGCTGGTTCAGAGAAGAACAGAACAGATGGCTCCTTAATCTCCTCCTCCCGAAGAACTGGCTCCGGGGTCGCATTGCTCTCAAAGCCATTGAAAAAGGGTGCAGCAGCCTCAGCTGGAGCAGTAAAGTCGGGGAACACGCTGACGGGGGTGGCAGCTGCAGGCTCAGTGCTAATCTTGTACTCCTCCTCGATGAGTTCCTCCTGCAATTGCAGCTCGTTGAAGTTTTCCTGTATTTCCGGTTGCTCAATAGCCGGCTGCTGCTCTTGGGCCACAATGACTTCCTCGGCCAAGTGTGCGGGCGTGAATGGTGCAGCAAATGGATTGATTCCCGGTGACGGGGCAAAGTCCTCCTCCTCCTCCTCCTCCTCCTGGGCGCGTTGAGCCTCATAGCCGGAAGCTGCATTGAAGGCAGCGTACTCCTCCACCTGTGGAACGGGGAAAAATACAAGTGGGTAGAAAAGATTATTAAGTGACGTGGAAGAGTTTCATGGGGGGAAGTGAAGAGTAGGGGGATGGAAATTGGAAATGCTAGCACCACACCCCGAAGATGACTAAACCGAAATACAATTATCAACAACAACATCATCATCATCATCGCCGAAAGACAACAAAAAATAAGCATTTGGGAAGTGTCTGGGCTCCCCATGCTCGCTGCTGTCTCTCCACTGGAAATCCCCCGTCTTTCAACTTTTCTGTGCTGTTAAATCGATAAATGCAATGAGCCATCGCCATCGCCATCCCATTGGAAGACATCTTCGTTGCCGTCTCCGGCTGGGGGCACACAGAAAATGGTGGCAAACAGTTTTCCCTCAGTGCGTTACTTATGGTATTATTGCTCATGCCTCGTAAAAATATCTGACAGATGCAGCAAACAAAGTATTTTGTGCTTCATGTTTTTGGGGCTGGATGGGGGAGAAAAATAAATCACACCATGAAGACAGACAGACAAATTTCCAGCTAAATAAATAGGGGAAAAAGAATGAATATCATCTGTGTGTGCATGCGCATGGCACACATACATACATACATATACATAAATATAAAAGTAAGTGGATGGAATATATTTGTATTATATGTAGACATATAACCGCAAGAGCCTAAAGCGACCGCGCCCCAAAGCAGGCAATATTAATACTTTTTTTTGACGAAAAGAAATCAACTAAGTGCTTTTTAATGCTGGGTGCATGCGCAGGTTTTATTGAACAATCTTGCGTGACATGAATCGCACATCGCACATCGCATATCCCCCATATCCATGGCTAACTGTAAAAGTAATCTTAAAATGTGGTACAAACTATTCGCAGAAAGTTAGCAGCCCCCTTTCCAGACCAAGGAGAGCGAACGGGCGATGCACTCACCCTCACGAGAGTAAACTAACTGTAAATTTCGGAGTAAACTGAGGGGAGTGTCTGCTGCTCAGATGTCTGCCAGGGTCCAGGGGTTGACACGCAGACACATTACTAATGCATACAAATTATGATAATGATGACATCAGCCCCAGAGAACATGTGAAAGTGAGAAAGCAGCCACAGCAGCAACAGGAACAGCCCCCGCGAGAAAGGGCGACAGATAGCGACGACAATGTCATGACAGTTGCTGGACAGTATTCTGGCCTGGCCCACTACTTACACTTACCAAAGCACAGAGAAAAACCAGCGGTGACATGGCCAGGGCATACATACATACATACACAAAAACAAAACTAAAGAGAAAGAAAAAAGAAGTCGGATGACAGGAAACGTGTCAGTGACTTAGTAGTGTGACTCGACGTTAGTTTTGGCGCAGGGGAAAATGTAGCGTTAACATTTTTTCCGGCACTTTTCTTCTATGGCACGCAAAGACCGAGCCACACCGCACCACATCGCATCGACCCACACCGCAGCACATCGCAGCCACATAGCACCACAGAGAGCAGAGCGATCTGAAACTCTAAAATGTCATTGACCAGTAAATGCCACCAGCCGGGGCCCCGTTCGTTTGCCAGGTCCCGGGTTGCCAGGTTGCCCGCGCTCTGCCTGTATTCCGTTGCCGCCGGTTCGGTTGCCCACTTTTAGCCCACTCGCGCAATTGCTGGCTGGTTGGACTTTCTTTTGTAGCTCTCCTCTCTCCACTGCTTTACTCTGCTTGGACTGTTGCTCAAGCGTAATGGGGTTAAAAGTGAGCTGAAGCGAATAAGTCCAAAAAAAAAAAAAAACAAAAACATAGTAGAAGCAGCTTGAAAGACAAACCCCAGCTTAGTCAGAGCTCTCGCGAGACTTAGTTCCTGGCTCCATGACTCATCGTTGTCTGGGGCAAGACAAACTAACATTTGCTAATCAATCATGACTAGAAATGATGTAATAATACGCATACCCCTTCGACTCCTTTTCAACTATCTTTCGCTGCTGCTGTGTGCATTTTAATCGCCGCGATAATTGCTTGGTATTTTATCAGTGTGGAAGTTGATACAAGTTGGCAGCGCTCTCTGGTCGCGATTGCCGGCCGGCCCGGCCCGGCCCCGGTGTGTTAATTGAGTGTTTTGCTTTTTATTTTTGCACAAATAATCTATTTGGCCAGCATACAACACTTGCACACAAATGTTTACAGTGGGCACTCACAATGTATAACAATTTGAACACCAAATTTGTGGTCCACTCAATAAGATTATGAAAGAGATTTCACTGTGCGTTAGTGTACCGCAAAACTTAAGTGTCCGACTCTCTTCCTCCCTCTCTCTCTCTCTATCTCTCTGTCTATTTACAAATCATTTTGGCACTCGAAGAAGCCGGCAACAAAAATACATACATCTACAGAAACACCTTAAGGGGCGAAGCTATTGATACCCTGGTTTTCTTGGGCAGCTATGCCCATATATGTATGATATTTGATATTTGATTGAAAACCAATTTGGCTAAGCTCTGTACGGTTGATGTTTATCAGGAATATATGTATGTATGTGTATGTATGTATATAAACTTTACGAGTTCCTTCTCTGCACGTAATAAATATTTGCACAAAATCATAATACTCTCTCTCTCTGAGCGAATATAACAATGGGTCTCCTCTCTCACACACTCATTGATTTGCTCAACAAGGCGTCAACGGTCGCCGTCAACGGCACTGCCCCGCTGTTTGTGGGTGGTTATGTTGGTGTGTGTGTGTGTGTTTGTTTGTGTATTTTGCCGCTTGCCAAAAGGCAACAAAGAACGCAACGATGACATCAACAATTTCTAGTTGCGGCGGATGGCTCTCATGTGAATTTTTGGCTTTGGATAATTTCAAAAAAGTGCGCAGCAAATGAAGAAATTGCACGAAAGTTGACGTCAACTTGTGTGATTCAGCGAGAGAGTGATGTGATGAGTGAGTGTGCGACTGGGAGGCAGGTAAAAGAGAGCAAGAAAAATAATTAAACCCAAAAATCAAGTTCAACAGATGGCGTTGTGTGTATGCAGATTTGAAAGAGCAAAAGGGCGGAGGAGGGGTGGAGGAGTAGGAGAATGATCGCATAAGCAGGAGCAGAGCTGACTTTACGGTTGTTGTAGTATGAGCAAATGGCCGACTATAATTTTATACAGAGAGAGAGAGAGAGAGAATCGCACACAATACAAGACAATTTATAGAGTCGCAAATTTGTGCGCAAATATAACAACAAATCACTTGGTATTGAGTCGTCCATGTCTTTGCCGGTTTTCCTCCGCGTCCCTACGCTCCCCGTTGCTACTACTATGCGACATTCGACATTCAATGCGAACGTCCGATATCCAACGTTGCCGTTTGCTTGCCACACATGGCTCGTTAGACAGCCAAAACTGGGCACAATGAGCGCGAGGGGGAAAGAGGTGAAAATGAGTGGAGAGACATACACACTCTCTAAGGCGGAAAGAGTAGAGGTAGAGCCGCAATAGACCACAGTGGCCATTAGGTTTGTACAAAAATGGAATGCAATTGACAGTCGCTGCGCAGGGTCTCCATCGGTCCAAACTGTCAACCGTTTTTGGCCATGCCACAGACGCATACGCATACACACTCATTCGCTAACCACAAATAGAAATACAAATATGCACAAAATAATTATAATAATCAACAACAATAAAATAGCTAAATGTTCCACTGTCTTGTGCCGTTCCCTTTTCATACGCACAATTCGCATTCGCCGCCTGTCTGGATGATCCATGATGTTTTATGGCGACTCTTGATGATTTGATCAGGGCATGGGGGGGGGGGGGATAGAAGAGGGGCACACGCACTCTCATAAGTAGAGTAAGAGAGAAAGAGAGGACTAACTTTCCAAATACAATGCCAAATAAAGCGAAACAGTCTTCTCTTTGCATTTTTATTTGACTTTGTACATGTATTCCCTTATGTGTGTGTGCGCGTAATGAAGTGTGGCTGCTGGTGCTGCTGTTTTGCTTCTATTGGGGGCTGCGGGCTATGTAATTTCTATTTTTAAATAAGCGAACCAACAAAATGTTGACAAATCAAAAGGAAATGAAGGAGAACATCAAGAGTTTCGGGCAGCAGCGACTCATCAATGACCTGTAAACTCTGACTCATCTAGAAATTGCCAAATAATCTCATCTTGTTTGGCTTTTCTGATGCTAGCGAGAGGAATATGCCCAATATGCCCCGCTCAATGCCTTGTTCCGCTGTCCGCTGTTTGTATGCAAACTGCGCTCACTCTCTGGTTGCATATTTTTTGCTGCATTTTCTTTCTCCATCGTTCCCCACTCTCTCTCTCTCTCTCCTCCCTCTCTTTCTCTATCTATCCTGCATGGTTAACTGTGCCGCGGCAATTATGATGAGCAATAAATGTTGAAACTGTGTGGCAAGCAAACAACAGGCAGGCAACATGCAGTATGCCACATGCAACTGGAGAGGAACACGCAACATGCAGCCAGGTTGGGCGCATGAGCATATGTATATTCTATTGTTTCTACCTTTTTTTTCTATCTTTTTTTTTTTTTGGTAAATGCAGCCGAGGCTCATGTGCTGCTGCTGCTGCTGCACATCATTAATCTCCCAATGGTGATTAATGGAAAATGTTATATGTATTTTCATCATTCCTACACACACAAAGTTACGGCTGCTGCTGCGACTGCGCTGCGGTGCGGTGCTCGGTTGCTGCAGTTGCGCTGAGGCATGAAGCAAATCCACCTTTTGTGCATTTTAATTAAGTTTTTTCCTAACATCATTTGTGTACCCTGGAATCGTATGGGGGTATTGTAATTGTGAACTGGATCTGCTGATAAGAACTGTGGGTATGAGTCTCAAATATTTATTATTTTACTCTTGCTTTCCCTTCCCCTCTCTTGCTGCATCGCTTTCATATCAATGCGGAAATGCCTTAGGTCAGTAAAATGCAGTGCGATATTTTCTCTCTACTATGACTCTTTTCTGTTCTGTTTTGTTTTTCACGGTTCATTTTGGCCCCGTAATCAAATCGGTTTCGGCTTAGTCAGCCACTCGCTCGAAAAATGTCAATGAGTCGCAGTCGCGGCCTTGTGGGGCGTGGTCCCCGCGGTGGAGCGCTTCTGTCCATCATTCTCTAAATATAATTTCGACAATTAGCGATACACAGTCTCAACGCCAACTCATCCAAGCCTCGGGGGCTCAGCCCCAGCCCGGACTCAATGAATTATGGCGCTCTGGCATAAATATTAATAAAAAAAATAAATAAACTACAATAAAGCAAAAATGAAATAATAAAAAAAAGAACTAGATAGAGCGCAAATTGTGTAGGAAAACCGGCAAGCGACGACCATGGCAACATTTTCGCAAGCCAGACGCAAAAAAAACAAAAAACAAAAAGCAAAAGATCTCAAGAAAAGAAATAAAGCAGGGCACACAACTGGCAAGAGTTGGACACAGACACAGATACGGATACGCAGAGGGTGGAATGGGGAAGGGAGGAGGAGGATAGACTCAAGACAGCAACCAACGAAAATTTGCGAAACCACGTTGCCACATAATAATGAGGTTTAACCAACATGATGATGATGATGAGCTGGAGCTGTCTGAAGTGTTTTGCGGCAAGCGAAAAGAAACAAAAACGAATCATATCCAAAAGAATAGAAAGTTAATTATGTTTTATAATTTTTTTTATATATTTTTTTTTGTACTTTGGAGAGTTCCCAAGTTCCAAAAGAAAAGCCCAACGCGATGCCGCCATGAAGAGGATGATGATAATGATGACGTTGGGGCATGTTCTCTCCTCTGCGGTTGTTTGGGCTGCAACTGTTGCCGATGGCATTTTTGCTCGGTTTTGACATGGGAGGAAAATTTTGTGAAAGGCCTGTCCAAAATAAATATGAGAAAATCTTCCAATTTTTGTTTTCCCCATTTTGTTTGTAATTTGTTTAGGAAACCACAAAAATAAAAAATGTTCATGCAGAAATTTATTAGATGGAACTTTTCTTCTTTTTTCTTTTCCTGTAGATTTATGCAGAAAGTTTCGAGACTAGACACTGTATTAGAAGGGGCAAAAGTGTAAGAAATATGTACACAGGGGGCACGAGATAAAATTAAACTTTGAAGATGCAAAAAGTTTCATTCACTAGAAACAGAACACAAAGTTTAAGTAAGAAACGAGAGATTATTTTGAGGCCGCAGTGAATAAAAAATACAACGAAGCTGCTCAGCTGGGAAACATTTCTACACTTGTAAAGCCAATCCCCATTTTGTTGTATCTTTTGTATCCATTCAAAAAAATACCAAGTGCATTTTATTATTTCAATTAATTTTCTGTGATGTTCGATGATAAATCTGGTTCTCCCTCCAAATGGATTGGATTGGGAATGGGTATGGGTATGGGAATGAGAATGGTAATGGGTTCTTGGCCAAGTGAAAGGCTGTGGGATTGGTCAGATTGGTTTGCCCAGAGCCAGTGCACACTCCCCTCTATAAATCCATCTGGTAATGTGATAAAGATGCACAGCAAAAGATACAGCTAACATTTGCCAGTACAAAACCAAAAGGACCACAAAACAAAAACAAAATAAAAACGACAAGAAAATGCAATGTGGAAAAGCGCCGGACATGAAACAGATTTAACTGCGGCTATTTTTTTTGTTTGTTTGTTTTTGGTTCTTTTGTGAAAGTATTCAACGGATACACTCGGCCAAGAATGAACCGAAAAGATACAATTACAAATGGAAAAGAAAAGAAATAAAGAAAGAAACCACATTGCAGTCATCCGATAGATACATTAGAATGGAGCCGCCGCAGCAGCAGCAGCAGCCATGAAATTGACTGGCTTTGTTGGCCAACAGTTGGACCTCTCTCGGCCTGGCCATAAACCGAAAACGCTCCCCACCAACCAACCAACCAACCGACCAACCAATCAAAACGGTCTGCAGAGAGGAGTGTGGGCAAGTGGGGGGGAATCTGGCAAATTCATAATAGTGCAAAATATGAGATACAAAAAAAGAAAGAAAAAAAAATAGCATGAAACATGGGGCCAAAAGAAATTGTTAATAGCACAAATGGTAATAAAACACCTGGCCAAGTTTGCCTGGCTAGCACGAACATTGGTTGTTTGGCAATTGGCAGCAGCAGAAGCACCAGCAGCTAAGAGCCAACAGCTCTTGTGGCTATGGCTCTTCTGCCATAGATACTCGGTCGTACTTCTGCCACTTTTTATTTTATGAGTTCTTTAGCATTGGGGGCCCCCGAAGCTCTAGACAAAGGCAAGGCGAGGCAGCAAAAAGCCTTGTGGCTAATGGGCAATGCCTTGGCTTTGGCTTCACACTCTCCCCTGGCCAGAACGAAGCGAACAAAACAGGGGGAAGTGCAATCATCTCTGGACAATTTGAAAGTTGGAGCTCCACTAAACTATCCATAGAAGCAGCCAGAGACTCTCCTCCCAATCCATTCCATTCCAGTCCGTTCCGTTCTGTTCTTTTCTGTCAATTTCTATAGATAGATGTTGCCGTGGGCCCCCCAAAGCAAATGGAAGTCTTTTCTGTTATTAAATTTGACGTTTTGTTTGTGTCTTTGGCTCTTCTTCCTTTTCTGTTTCTGTTTCTGTGTTTTTTATGTTTTATGATTAATTAAAGTAAATTGACCCGCAGGTTGAGACGTAGGACCGGTCTAACATTTTCCTCCATTCTTGGAATTTATTTTGCACAATTTTCTTTTATGACAAACACGATCATGACTCCAGGGCTAGAAACTTCACATTTGCTTTTATTTATGATCCATTTATCCACCTATTCCCCACTCCCTCTCTCTCTGTACGACTTGTGTGGCATTAGAAATGGAATCCAGGTAGAATCGCTCGAACTATAAATAGAAGTTGTCTTTCCTTCCACTCGCTGGCCATAATCATAAGAAGTTATTATCAGGAAATGTTTATGGGATTTGAAGTGTGATTAATTGAGGGGGCAAGTGCTCCGCGATAAAAATAAATTCCTGGACAGCGGCAAAACTGAATTAATCAAAGCGATATCTAAACATTGTTTGCAGATGACCAAATAATTTATTATTAAGTATTAAGAAACTCTCTGAACTTTGCTGCTCACTACTGCGTGTCAGAGATAGCGAAAGAAGTTTTTTTTAGCAGGAATCGTAAGAATTCAAAAAATTATGAAATAAAATATTCATTTCTAATTTTATTTTTGATCTCTGTCTTATCATATGATCTAATAATAGAGCAGCAGATGGGCAGATCTCCTAATTCTTGAGATCTTTTCCTAAATCTTGAAACATAAATAAAAACCTGTAAATTAAGAAAAAATTATGATAGATCTAAACCACATCTAAATCAAGCAAATTAATGCTTATATGCCACATTTGATCTTTCCGATCTGAATGTTAGCTTCCTTTCCATGTTTTCAGGTTTTTATACCCGTACTCAAAAAGAGTTAAGGGGTATACTATATTTGTGGTAAAAGTGGATGTGTGTAACGCAGAGAAGGAACATTTTCCGACCCCATAAAGTATATATATTCTTGATCAGTATCAATAGCCGAGTCGATAGAGCCATGTCTGTCTGTCCGTCCGTCTGTCCGTCCCCATGAGCGCCTCGTTCTCAGAGACTATAAAAGCTAGAGCAACGAAGTTTTTTTCAGACTCATGTGATATCACACTGTTACAAGTGTATTTCAAAATTTCGCCCCGCCCCTTCCGCCTTCACAAAGGACGAAAATCTGTGGCATCCACAATTTTGAAGATACGATAAAACTAAAAACGCAGTATCGTAGAGAATGACCATATCTACCAGGTGCCAAAATCTGGTACAGATCGGATCATTATTATGGCCAAAATGAAGAAATTAATTTTCAGTTGCTTCCCCCACCTCCTCTGGCGCTGCTGACGCTATTCATTCTCTGTCTCCGCTCGCACACACTCTGCCCTGTGCAATGCGCGAGCAACCCCTAGCGGAGGAGATGTAGAATCTAAATGGTATATGTAGAATATTTGTTCTAGATGTATTATCTACATTTTACATGTAGATGTAGTTGACAAATGTAGCAAAAAAATGTAAAATGTAAAATTAAAATTTTTTTTTTTAATTTCAATCATAAGCTCATAAATTTATATACTGACTGAGTACGGGTATAAAAGTAGAGTCGCGACTAGAAGCGACTCACGTTCCTTCTCGTTTTTTATAGCTTTAAATGTGACAAAATTATTTTAATTTCCAACTAAATTGAACCAGTTTAATGACTGCCCCAGACTTGGTTCTCAGGTTTACTATCCATGCCATTCCTTTCCTTTCCTCTCTCTCTTTTTTTTTGTGGCCGCTCCATCAAGATGTTATTGTCACCGAAAGAAACTGTTAAGTCTTGTTAGACATGCATTAAATCACCATTCGAGAGCGGATGGGCAGCACTTAGAAGACAAATAGGTTCAGTTTAAGGCGGGTACCACAGCTCTGGCATGAAAGCATCAATCTTGTGGATAGTTTTGCTCACCGAAAGATAAACTGGGGGTAGATACTGGGGCGGGGGTGGAAAACAGATGCTGCAGTGAGTTGGATCGTTGGATAGCCTCTTCTGGAATGTCTTTCAATTAACAGCACACACTCTTTCTTTTTTCTTTTTTGCAACTGGATGGATGACACACCCACTGGATCCCAATCCCATCCCAAGACAGCCCACTGCTTCTGCCTCGAAGCGATTAAATTCTATTTTTGTGCCGAGGGAGATCTCTGGAGTTGGGGCAGCTGCAGCAGCTGCAGCAGCAGCAGCATCAGCGGCAGCAGCCTCATCCTTGCCAACATCCCATCCATCCATCCGTCCATCTATCCATCGCTGCAGGGGCCAAAAAACCAGGAACAGAACAGAACAGAAACATGCACCCAGCGACATTTTGTCTCCCGTTTTGAATAATGATTTTTTCGTGTAAGTATTCCGCAGCTCCCTACCCTGCCGCTCTCTCTCTGTCTCTTCTCTCTCTGGGGTGTATGAAAAGCTATTGAACTTGGCACTTGGCAGAGGATTTTTGCATTTTTATAAATACACTGACCAGCAGAGGCAGAGAGGCGGGAGGGGCAGCAGCAGCAGTAGCACCAGGAAGCACTGGCACTCAGTTTCTATCTTAAAAGATGCAGCCAGCGAAAGTGCAGGGCGCTCATAAGTGTCGCCTCTCTCCATAGTCTGACAAAAGTACAGATATATGTACATATGTAAATGTACATACATATGTATGTATATGCATATAAAAGATATATGTATATGTACATGGGGAAAATGTAAATTTAGATAACACATACAAATGCAGCGGCAAAAAAGCCGCATGCGATACTGTATCTGCCAGATACAAGCAAAAGGCTCTGGATATGGCTATGGCTTTGGCTGATGATGCTGCCTGTGCTGCTGCTGCTGCAAGCATTTTCTTTTGAACTCGAAATGTAAAATGCTGCAATTAATCGTCAAGTCGTCTCCGTCTGCCTGAGTTGGCCAGGCCAGGGCTCCGGTCTGAGGATTGGCAGCATCGTCAAGTGCTCCTTCAGCCGTGTGTGCCTGCTTTTTGGCAATCAACTCCACACAGTCAACCCACACAGCAAAGGCAGCAGCAGAAGCAGCAGCAGCAATCATATTGCAGCACGAGATTTCTTGTCTTGTCTTGCAATTGTTCTGCTTTTTGGCTTTTTGGGGCCTTCTCTTCGCAAAAACGAAACGAGTTTCGCACAGATACAGATGCCACCACCATTCCATTGCAGACATGTGGAGCTTGAGATACATATACCTACATACATATGTGTACATACATATGTATGTATATTATTTACTCCTCTCTCTCTTTTTCTCTCTTACTGGCTGTCACTTAAGCGCTGTATACTTTTTGTCGTTTTTTGTTTTGTTTTTTTGGGCGTCTGTCGATGCTGCCCCATAGGTGGTGGGCAGCATTGGAGTAGTCTATCTATCTATCTGTATCTCTAAGCACTTGTCCTGTGTGGGCAGACAAGGTTGGGTTCCGTTCCGTTCCACCAGTGAGGCAGAGTCACTGCGCGCCTTCTTCGCGTAGGTTTCAAAAGTAAGAGAGAGAATAAAAAATCAGACCAACCATTGCTTGCCCCACCACCATCAGCACCACCAATCGTCAAGCGTCAGTCAATTGCAATCGCATTCCCATAGTCATGGAGTGGCGCCTCAGCAAAAGCCACAATGCACGAGTGTGTGTGTGTGTGTGTCTGTGAACTAAATTACTGAAAAAAACTATAGACAGAAAGAGAGTGTAGAAAGAAGCGAGAGCTGCAATTTTAATTGAGTTAATAATCTTAATGGATTTTTCAATTTAATTATAGCCCTCGCTGCTGTCTTTGGGCTGAAAAGGCCGATAAGCGTTTTGTAAGCCTGTGCCATAAATTGCAGCTAGTCCGCTCAAACAGCAGAGCCTCCTTAACCAGCCACGTGCTGCTGGAGTCAGACCTTGGACTGCACCAATCATAATCCCAGGCAACCCAAATGTTAATGTTATTCCAGCATGTGCAGACGAATTGATACACATATAATCTATGCATATTTTTATTCATATAGAACAAAATCTGTGGCCAAATCCAACGAAAAACAGCTCTAGCAGCAGTACCACTATTAGTAGCAGCCCGCCCCTTGCTGAATTTTTGGAATTTTGTATATATGTAAATATACTTGTGCAGGGTCACCCCACACAAGTCCATAAACACATTAATAGGTACATACATTATATTTTTTGTTGCTCTGTTTTAAATTACGAGTGCGCTCAATTACAGTCAGAAATAATAATAAAACTGTGTGGTTGGTGGCCGCCTGACCGACCAGACCAGACCAGACCAGTTGTCATTCAAAGATTCAGTCTAACACACAATGATAATGCAAATGCAAATATATGTAAATTGTATAAATTTTAATTGAACCGAAAACAGAAAACCGAAAAAAGGTTTCAATTCCAGAGCAAATGTCATGCGAATTGTGTGAACTGCAACCGACGACGACGACGACAGAGCAGCTTTTTGCCTTTCAGAGCTCTGGGGAAAGTTTCTCCTCAAAACAATACAAATTGTATTTTGTAATTTGTAATTGTAATTCTATTCGTCTGTAATTGTTTTTTCTCTATCCCATTGTGGGAATCGTAGACACAGACGATAGACGGGTAGACCTTTTTCAAGCTGAGTCATAAGCCAGACGCGTGAACAATTTTTGCGCATTTATCAGTTTGTTTGCTTGTCTAATTTTAAGTGCATCCTCTCGCTCGCTCTCTGTCTCTCTATAAAGGTGCTATTACTATAAACCGTATATGTATGTATGTGTTTTGTCATCTGATTATGGGCTGGCGCCTTTCTTAAGCTTTGATTTTATAAATAGATTTGCGTGATTGGAGCAGCAGGAGAGCAAAGTGCAATGAATGTTTTTGTATACTACGCGCCTAAGATGTGTGTAGGCTTGTGTTCCAGCAATATTTAAAAACTGTCTCTTACAGCAGACCGAAAGCAGTTTTAATGTGTTCCTGTATTCTCTTTCACTGTCATCGAATTTTGTATAAATAAACAAACGTCTTAATGCATCGTTTATTAGAAATGCTGAAAGCCTATTAGAATAAATTTAAATAATACATTCTTCATTAATGTTAAAACGAAATCTCCCAACGTTTAACTGTTTTTCAAGAGCAGCCCACCCATTTAATTTTAGATTAACACGATTGCCCCTTGGCTGTTAACAACAGAGAGCACGATCACCTCCTGCTGCTAATTAACAGACAATCATCATCTTATCTGGCAATAAATCAATCAAAGAACCCATTCACCAAACAACTTAATGACCAATGGGCCACACACACACACACTCACACACAAAAAGCCACTTGAAAATTTGTTAGGGTCTCATTTTTGTTCGTTGATAAAAATGTCCGGCGGCTAAATGGCTGCTGGTTTTTGTTTTGTTTACAAGATTTTGCTGACAAACTGTCTGTTACGCTAATTTTATTGTTTGTTGTTATATGTGATTGTCGATAAATAAACAGTAATAATTGGCATGCGACACGAAACGGAATCATATCAAAGCAATACACGAAGGAGAAAGAAGAGACGTGGCGTGCGCCAAAGTAGAGTTATAATAAACAAAATTGGAAGAGGGCTGACAAAGGGTTGCGAAGTTCTAGATACCCTCTTGCAGAACCATGCAGAAATACCCTATGTATATGAAAGGGTGAAAAAAGAACAAGGAAAACTGGAAGATAGGGAAATGAGAAGAGTTGACGTGCTGCAAAAGCAGAATGATAATAAATAACAAAAGAGACAAACGACACAAATCATTTTGATAAATATAGTAATATGCAAACAATGAAAAGCATGCAGAAGGAACATAAGAAGAAGTAGAAGAAGAAGGAGGGGGGGAGACAAAAAGCAAAGGGAAGCCGCTTTCTTCAATCGTTTTGTTTGCAGGCGGCGTAAGCTACACCCAAAGCAAAACTCCCACAGGAAGTGGCCGATAGCAGCAACAGCAACAACAACAATGCCCAAAGCAAGACAAAGCAAGAAAACACACATAAAACAAAAAAGAGAATCATAAAAATTGTATACACATGCAAGCGAAAACCGTATATGACCCAATTAAGTGAACCCAAAGCTCGTCTCTTTCTCACTCCCTATCTCTCTCTCTCCCACTCTCACCATCTCCCTCTCACTGTCTAGCTCTATCTCTGTCCGATTGTCTGTGTGCTGCTGTTTTTAGTGTTGTTGTAATTATGAAAGTGTGCATGTGTCTGTGTGTGTGTGTGTGTGTGCATTGGAGCTGGAATTTGCAACGAAGCGAAAAGGTTGCCAGCTCTTGCAGCAGGCAGTTGGCAACGCCATTTACTGTTACGGTTTTTGTTGTTGCCTGCTGCTGCTGGCCATGCAGATTTCAGCCAGCTGAGAGCAGAGAGAGCAAGCAGGGCAACGAGAGAGGAAGAGAGCCACAGTGGAGTACATACAAGAATGCATTGACCAAATCATTCCAATTGGAACGGAAATCCAATCGGAGACACCAAACAACAACAAGAATAAAAAAAAGAGACCAAAAAAAGGTAGCAGCACCGAAAACACAAATGGTGACAACAATATTTAAGTGCTTATTCGAGCCGGGTCAAAAGCTTTAAGTGCTACAAGCACACACACACACACAAACACACAATGCACACAACAAAGAAAGGCAATAAAGAGAGGACGATGCCAAAAGGCAAATGGCCAACAACCCCCTTGGGGCCACCCTTTAATTATTTCAAATCGGAATTTAAAGTATTAAAACACACACATGAACACAGAGCACAGAGACAAAGGGAAAACCCCACCCAAGAGCATGGCTCTAACCTTAACACCACCAAATATGTATAAACGTGCTCTCAGCTCATGTCTGGCAGGGAGAGGGGAAAAAACACTTGCGTGTCCTGTTGAGTGTAAAATTGAGTGGCAGTCACGACTGCAACCACTACTGAGAGAGCAGGGCAGGAGAGCGCGCGTTTGGGAGAATGAGAACCAGAACGAGGGCGAGGACATGACCGAGGCAAAGGAAGCAGCGGAAATATTGCAAGTGAGAGAGAGAGAGAGAAGAAGACGGAGACGTTGTTCGACGCGTGAGCGAGTTAACGGAACACACCCCAGGCCCTGCCCAGGCTCGGGCTCGGGCTCTCAGGCTCATAGAAGTGCAATAGCACAGTAAACTCTTAATAAATGCAACCTTTCCCTATAATTGTGGGGGTGTTTTAGCCGAAATAAATTTAGTTTTAAACAAACATTTGACAGAATTATCACCTTCCCCCACCCGTGAAACAACAATCTGCGACTGTTTCACTGTACAACCAGACAAAGGACATACGGAGGGAGTGAGAGTGCAAAAGGAAAGCAAGGAGGGGTCACGGCACATGCACTGCCAGGAGCTGTATAGAGAGACAAAGGAGTATACCAACAAATTTAATGATTTCTCTTTTAGGCAGGCCAGGTAAGGGCGCAAGGACAAGAGAAACGGAACGGATGCAAGACAGGAAAAATTAACACACATATACTGGTACCCACACACACACACACACACACTCACGCACACAGGGTTGAGAAAACAAATGACGAACGAAGTGCATAATAATGACTTTTGGTACTTTTAATGAGTCATATTTTTTGACCAGGTGCGGTCGCTTACCTGTGGGGGAGCTCCGACATCGACAACGGGCTCAAACAATAGAGTCTCCTGCTCGAATGCCTCCTTGGTGTTCTCGACGAGATGCTTCTCCTCTGTGGAGGAGAGCGGTGACGGTGTAATGTCCACAATATCTGGTTGCTGTGGCTCCAGCTCCAGCTGCAGCTTGGCCACGGCTGCAATTTCCTCAGGGCTGAATATCGGTGCACTGGCGTCCAGATTGGACACGGGCGCAATTTCCTCGGGGCTGAACAATGGGGCACTGGTGTCCAGCAAAAAGCTCTGGTTGTTGACATTCTCGGCAAAGGGATCGGAAGTGTCGCCGGGCTGCTGTTCCTCTTGGTGCTGCTGCTGCTGATGGGCCTCGCTGGAAGTGCGCTCCAGATAGAATGAGGCCTGCATTGGGTCCTCGGGAGCAGAGCCAAACAACTGCTGCTGATGCTGGACCTGAATCTGGTCCTGGTCGTCGTTGGCCTGGTACTGCAGCTCTTCCGTGGAGGGTGACTGCGAGACATGTTCCTTCTCCTCAACATTCAGCAGCTCCTTCTCGGCGACATCCTCGCTGGACTGTGTGGGCAGCGGCTGCACAGAGTTGAGTATGTCCTCAATGGAGGCGTTGTGCTCGCCATAGACCGACTGCTTCATGATGTCGTCATTGCTGGCGGTGATGTGGTCCAAGGGCAGCTCCAAGTCGACGCTGGTCTCTGGGCCGTGATCCAGAACATCTTCGAGAACCGGGGCAGCGCCCAGAATAATGCCAGAGCCGGCGCCATTCAAGAGCTGCAGCTCCAGATTGCCATCAGCAAAGACATCGCTGTCCAGTTCATGTGGTCGCTTGTCCGCTTCAATGTCAAACTCCCTCTCGTCGGGCACGGCAATGGCGTCCATGTTGTCCCTGGCCGAGCCCTTGCGTGGGCTCTCCGCCACCATATCATCGAGGACACCACCGATTAGCTGGCGTGGATTCAGGCCCAGGATAGGATCACCACCCTCCATGGGCAATGGTGATGATGGCTGGGAGCCAAAGCTGGGCACAAATGCAACGGCATTGGGATTGAGTTGCGAGTGAGATTCTTCGGCGTCGACATCAGGATCGTTGTTCTCCTTGTTGTCAAAGGCTTCGAGCAGGTCGTGTCTCTGTTCCTCCTGCTGGCCACCCACCACCTCCTGATCCAGGGGCGTGGGATTGTTCTCGCTCAGGCTGCTGGTGCCATATGTGGTGGCCACCGAGCTAGCCTCATCCTCGTCCTCCTGCTGATGGAGCAGCTCTTGCTGCTGCTGCAGCAGATCTTGCTGTGGCTCCAGCAGCAGTTGCTGCTGATCCGGCCGCTCCAGGCCAGCCACCTCACCGGTCGACGTTGTGGTGTTGGAGTTTGTCGAGAAGTCACCATCGTTCTTGATCACTTCCACGTCCTCGTCCTCATATACCAGGCTAAAGCCAGCGGCAGCTCCACCGCCATTGCCCAGCCCGTTGCCGATCAGCAGCTCTGCCTCGTGGTGGCCAAAGCCATTGCCGTTGCCATTTCCTGCCACGTTAGCGCCGAAATCCTCCTCACCGAAGCCGCCAAGATGCTGCTGCTGCTGCTGTTTTTCGCTCTGCTGCACTTCATGTCTGTACTTCCACTCCTCGTCGTCTTCGTGCTCGCCCGACTTGACGGAGGCGGCGGCGATGTTGGGCACCAGCTCGCCGGCAACATCGGCAGCATTGCCGGCACCGCCAGCGATTTGCTGCATATTCTCCGCAAAGCGGTTCAAATAATTATCGAACTGAGCGTTGTCCTCGTGCTCCATTTTGCTGTATCGTATCTCTCTGTTTGTCTCTCTCTGGGGGATATCTGTGCTCTTTCAGCAATAAACAATTTCTTTTGGCTCTGGGGCTTGCCAAAAAAAATTATAATAATGATTCAGCTTGCTCGTGATTCACACGCCACTGCGTTTTATTTCTCTTCTCGCTTCTTTTTCTGGCGTTTCTTTCTTGCTAGTGCCTTCTTGCAAATTCTCCTTTTGCCCTCTCACATACACTCCGCACCACACAACACACACACAGAGAGAGCGGCGAACGGGAGGGAGAAGTGAACAGCGAACAGAACAGCCGCCGAGTCACGAACAAATTTTTCGCTTCTGTCGTTTTCGCTGCTTCTTCACTCGGTCCTTCTTCTCTGCCCTTCTTCCTTTCGCACTTTTGGGAAAATGTCAAAACGGATTAATAACGCACACGCTTGCACATTCAACTTTTAACAAACACCTCTACACCTCTATCCACTATACAATTCGCAAATAAGATTCTCTTGGGCCTTTCAGTTACTTTTGAATTGTTCGCCTTCAAGCCAACCGACGCGCACAGCAACCGCTCAGTTGAAAATTTTGGAAAGTTTTGTGGGTTTTGTGAATTTTGAGGCAGTGTAATCAGTGTAACCAGTGACTTGATCGATCAAATATACCGCCTCACCCTCAGAAATATACCGAAATGTACCATGTCATTATCTAAATATACCAAAAATGTACTGACAGATGCGTTGAAATTCCTCGATTTTGATATTCGGTTTAATGTTACTGGCTAGCTAGGACTTTAACAACTGAAAATGTCATTTTATCAGATAGACGAATACATTTTCTACACCCTGGTTTATTTAAGGGACTCACATTTATTGGATTACTTATGAAATATGGTTTAAAAAGAAAAGGTCAACAAAACTTTTCATTTTCTTTGAAATGCTTACATTTTTGAGTGGATTTTTAGTGGAATTTCTCTTGTTCGGTATTTTTTACAACAAATTCAATCATATATTATGGTAAAAACGTAATATCAAGTATAACGAATCATCTGATAAAACTCTTTCCACGATTATCATATATTTTTTCGCCGTAAATTAACGTTTTTAAAAATTTGAGAAGGTATGAGGTATGATTTGCCAAAAGAAAAACATCACAAAATCCAGACTTTTTTTAGTTCAGTTTTAGACCAGAAATCGGTAGTGCAATTTTAGTGCAACTATGAAGCAACAGGGTTTAAATACCCTTGGAGAAAAAAAGAATATTATAGAATTGATGAAATCTATGCCATTTAAGGCTCCAAATAAAAGTTGCATGGAAAACATAATTTTTACAATAATTAAAGAAAATAGGGTATGCAAATGTCCTTACTCATAACTGAAACCTGGTTGACCAGCGACAATGACGTAACATTCCGAACACACTTACGTTCTACGCTTCGACCTTGTTTTGCTTAAACCTTATTTTATAGGCAATCCAAAAAAACAAAGTTCTTAACATACACAAATCTTGTGGAAATTGATTCATTAAGCAGAAAAAATTATATTTTCAGTGCTAAGAGTGCTAGCTAGCTTGTAATATTAAACCGAATATGAAAGTCCGGCAATATGATTTGCGAACATTGACAGAGAACGATTAACCCATTCTCGACCAGTGGGCATTTCAATTTACGCACGAAAATTATGAAACTTGAATAATTTGAGCGCAGTTCAGATGAAAGACAACGTGGTAAATTTATGTTATTAAAGATAAAGATAAACAAAAAGAATTTCCGCGGTTAATATTGGTTGTGTTGATGTTAACCTGTTTAAATAGAGGGCGGGTTAAGTGGGCTAAGATCGTATTTTTCGTAGGTATATTTATGGCATATTTCGGTATATTTCTGAGGGCCCGTCACACTGGTATATAGTCAACAACCCTACGCTAGAATAAACTTTAAAACATTAAAATCAATGAAATAGTCGAAACTATCAACGTAAGTACCATCTAAAAAGTTCATTTGTATTTGGATACAGAGAAACCTATTGCCCACTTTCACTAACATGCCCTACTTAACTGCATTTTCCACCAAACATGACGCATCTGCGGCTCCACCTTTCATTTGTGCCGGACACATACACAACCCAACCTCAACATGCCGCACCACACGCAGCGCAGAGACGATACTGAGCGCAAGCTAAATCAGTGAAAAATCAACATCTCAGATTCGTAAGGATACACCAGCCATGGCACACCTATTGGAAAATCAATTGTTCAATGCGGCGAAGACGATCGAGCAGCAGCTGGACCAGCAGCTCGACCGCTTGGATAACCTGGACTCTGACGATTTGAAGGTGTTGCGCGAACAACGCCTACGCGAATTGAAAGAGCTGAATAACAAGAAGCAAGAGTGGCTCAGAAATGTGAGTAATGCTGGCGATACCGCCTTCCGCCTAGAGGTTAACCGATTGCTCGATTCTTTCCGCAGGGCCATGGCACCTACACGGAGCTGGCTGACGAGAAGGAGTTCTTCGAGGTATCGAAAAAGTCACCCAATATCGTGTGCCACTTCTACAGAGACAGCGCCGAGCGTTGCCGCATCGTGGACATGCACCTGAAGACCCTGGCCGCTAAGCATGTGGAGGCCAAGTTCTGCAAGGTGAACGCCGAGAAGAGCCCATTCCTGACGCAGCGCCTGCGCATCAAGGTGATACCCACAATTGCCCTGGTGAAGGACAGCAAGACGAAGGACTTTATTGTGGGCTTTAGCGACCTGGGCAACTGCGATGATTTCTCCACGGAGATGCTTGAGTGGCGCATCGCCCACTCGGGCGTGATTGACTACAAGGGCGATCTGATGCAGCCGCCAGATGTGAAACGCAAGCCGTACATGAGCCGGCCACAAAAGACAATACGTGGCGGCTACGATTCCGATGACTCTGACATCGAACTGGATGACTAACTGCAGCCACCCATTCCTTAACCTTAAGCCCAAAAGTCCCAGCCACACACACACAAAGCCCACAACACTCACACAGTAACCTAGCAGCTGCTTGGCGCCTGAAACAAATCGGAAAAAAACAAAAAAACAAACACAAATCAAAACCTAGCACATGGATCTAAACCAATTAGGCATACTTTTTAGAGTTATTTATTTAATATTACGTTTTCGAACAGTCTGCTCCTACCCACTCTGCACATTCATTGCGTATAGCATAAGTATTCGGTTGCCTTTTACCAACACCCGCCCCCAACCCGTTAAACCACTCTAGCGAGCTTAAAAGTACCCTACCCTAATCTTAATTATATACCATATGAAATGATGTTAATCTATAATGCACGAATTACGCACGATTATGTAAAGCCTTTAATACTGTTTTTACAATCTTTTTTTATTTAATTTTACCCATGTGTTATGTGGAAGAGTCAACCCACTTACAAGTAGTTTGCACCCAACCCAGAGTGGCGCTCGGAGAATCTATCTACACGTACTCAAGCTCGCTCTTCAATGGTGAAAGGAACACACACAAACAAACAAACAAACAAACACAAAAAGACAAACAAAATCATCTGGCATATATATATTTTTAACAATTTGACAGAGATGTAATGCATTTCCTAATGTAGTGGTAACTAACACATATGTACAAGTTTTTTATATTTATTTTTGTAATTCTATAAAGCATCAGAAAGAAAAACTATTAAATTGCATATTCTCAAAGAAAAAGAAAGATTCGATTATTTGAAAACGCGCGCACGACAGGGCTGTATGCGATTAACTTGGCGAATAACGGAAGCAGCTGTCAAAAGCGGAAAAGGGACGACGCTCATTCGCAATTGACGAAAAATTTTACCTTGTAGCAAATTAAACCCCTCAGTCTGCCTGGGATATAAATCTATGGTGTAAATCCTATCCAAAGACGGACAACAAACGCTTCAAAAATGGTTCTCGTACCTGCGGCGCGCGGCATTGTGCAGGCTCTGATGCGCTCGAATACCTTCGAGGAAATAGCCCAGATTATGGAGTGCGATGTGGAGAGTGTTGTCAGCTGCATCAAGGAGTGCCAACTGGTCGAGGGCAACACGGACACATTTAAACTACCGACAAAGCCTGCGGCAGTACGTCGTCCGCACAAAATGGGCACCAATGTGGTGGAGCAGATTCTGAGAGATCATCCGTCATACACTTCGCTGGATGTGCAGCGGGAGCTGGCGTCCCAGCACGGCATCGATATGAATCGTCGCACTCTGCAGCGTCGCGTGAGCGATATCAAGTCAAAGCATGTCCAAGCGAAGAACGTGGGGCTGAGTGTGGATGCCAAGAAACGCCGCATGGCCTGGGCCACTGCCCATGAGGACTGGACAGTGCGCGACTGGCGCAATATCTTCAACATGGACGAGCTGAAGTTTTTAGATGGCACGCCGCCAAAGCAGATTTTCGAGGATACCCTGGTGGGTCCACAGGGGACCAATTGCAGTGACCTGAGTCTCCTCGAACAGCTGATGGCCATTATCCAGCCCAAGATCCAGGCGCTGGCTTTGAAAAATGTTCACGAATTCCGGGCCGTGCTCTACGACGCGTGGCACAGCGACCAGGAGATGGTGGACAAGATCGAGCAACTGTACGAGTCGATGCCGGGACGTGTGAAGGCAGTTCTGCTCAGCGGCGGCGAAAACTTACCCAAGTTCTGACCTCCACACTATTGTATATATGTATCTTAATTCTGTTCCGAACAGTGATGTAATAAAAGTAAAATAACTGTTCAAATTCAATTCAAAATGCAGCCCTGGCTGAGCTGTGATGCGACCCTGTCCGTGCAGGGTTGCCGACAACGAGTGTGCATCAGCTGCTTGTAAGTCGTCCCGAACAACAGTAAAAAAGCTTTGTTTAACTTTTACAACTTCCAGCGTCTTTGCCGCGTCATAAAATAATACCCAGCCGCATGTTCACCGATGGGAGGGGGGCTTTGGGGGTACGGTCTGCGTCTGCCCATGCCTGGGCGGTGATGTGGTGCGGCGTGGAATGGCATGGCGGTGGTGGTGGATGAGCTCATATACGAAAACGAAAAGAAACAAGTTTAGCTTTTTGGAACGAAATGATGATGGCTATGGCTGGACGGTGGGGCAGCTTCATTCGAACGTGAATCGCGAACGACGCCGGATGAACAACAGCGGACGCCCACGACGGCCCCAACGATACAGATACGAAAAGCGTGTGACAAAGCCCGCATAAGTGTGTCCATTTCTCTGTGTGTGTGTGTGTGTGTGTGTGCGTAGAATTGTACTAGCAGCAGCGTTTTTCTTTGCCATTGCTACTAATTGGTGGGTTTTAATGTTACGTGGCCATAACGCGGCATTAATCTGGATTAATTAACAATCGGCTGCGGAGACCTGACAACAGCTGAGCTGGAGAAAACGACGTAGCATCTCTGTCAGTCGCTCTACCCCTCGCACACACTTTTAGTTTTCCGTTTCTTTTTGGCAATGCTTTGCTTGTAAGCAAATCGATAGAAGAAGAATCTAAATTCCAAAACAAAACAGAACAAATTCAAAGTGTAACAAAAAGAAGGCAAACTCTCGCGGCAACAACAAAATCAATAATTGGCCCCGTGCCCGTGTGTTTGTGTGTGTCAGTGTCAGTGTGAGTGTCAGTGTGAGTGTCGCCCCCCCCTCTCGCTGTGAGTGTGTATGGATTTTGATTGTGCCTGCTGCTGGACAACTGGAGCAATGCCCTGCTGATTGATCAGCCCTGAACAGTAGAACGTTTAAAAGTGCAACCGAAAGAGTATATCCGAATCGAGAGTAACCATGCAGTCAGCGCCGGCAACACAACCTGGTGGCAGCGGCACTCATACGCCCGTCAATCCCACGTCCAGCTCCTCCTCGCTCACAGGCACAGCAGTTGCCAGTACCAGCACCCCCATCAGGATCAACAGCGCCAAGCACTCTGGCGGCGGCGATTCCTTGCTGCCATCGCTGGGCCTTGGTGTTGGCATCAGTGGAACGGGTGCGTCCACCTCCCACTCGATGCCCGGCACACCGCAGCAGTCCAGTAGTGTTCCAACGGGCAGCCATCTGCAGCTGCAGACTCCGAGCGCCACTGGTGGCGCCGTGACGCCATCCGGCCTCTCGATGGGTGCCTCGAATCAATCGCTGGGCGTAAGCGTTGGTGCTGCCAGCAGTGTTGGCGGCATCAGCATTACGCCACCAAACAGTGCTGGCCTCCGTCAGACGACAGGTGAGTACAAATGCTCCGCACACCCCGTCCGTCCCTGCTTTATGGCGTGGCCTGGCCTGGCCTGGCCCCAATTGCTTTTTGATGTCGTTTTGCGTTTGCCTTTCATTTCGTATTCTCTATCTGCTCCTCCTCTTACGTTTTCCTTCTCAATTAAATTCAATGTCAGCAGACCACATAAATATACTCCACACCACACCACAACATCTCTCTGTTCTGTTCTCTTTCTCTTTCTCGTTCCGTTATGTTCTCTCAATGTGGTTTGTTGTTGTTTTTACTTCAATTCGATTCGATCTTTCACAATCGAAACTACTATAAACGATTAACATTGTAGGGGTGACACACAACACACACAATCCGAGATTATTTCACACACACAGTTTTTGATATCAGTTCCAGTTTTGATTTTCTGTGGCTTCTCGCATTTCATAAATTCATCTAAAGCCCATCCATTCATCCGTTGAATGCCGGACTCTAAGTACATATCCCCCGCTCCATACACACACACACACACCCCCTTCTCCCAGCAGGCTCGGCTCTCTCCCAGTGGCCACGTTATCGCTTAACACTTTGCTTTGTTCGCCATTTAGCACACTTCCGCTCTGTCGGATCCATTCATCCATGTCAATGTCTCTAATTGTTGTTCTTTTATTTGGTTTTTGTAGTTGTCGCTTAGTTTTAGTCTGTCGCTGGTCTTAATTGATTTACATACTAAGTAGTAGGGGCTGACAGTCCAACTAGTTGCTATGCTCTCTCGGCAGTCAACAAAATTCGCAGGGTTTGGATTGTCAACATTTTGACATTGGTGGTGGGGAAGGCAGAGTCTGCCCAAGAGTGTGTTTACACTGTTGCCATTGGCATTAGTGGAAGTTAACTTAGTGATACTAGGATACAATGATTCAGATTTGTTATGTAGATTTGCTCAGTATTTAATTGAGTTATTCCCCATCAGCCTATTAGTTAAGGCATTACAGCTTATGGAAAAATAACGCAGTTAAAGGGGAGATTGAACTACAGTTCGTTATTAATTGCATATCAGATTATTCACCACTTTTCGTGTTTTAAATTCCTAAAACGATTAAAAATTGTTAACATACACAAGGGCAAGATTTCCCAGAGATTTCCGCATTTAATAGTTGATCTATGCGATCTGTTAACATTTATCTGTTTGTTAGGAAGCTTTACCAAGCAAATTTGCATAGAATGGTATTCATTATTTTATATTTCATTCTCATTTCTCACACTTGTTATGTACGTACTTTTGATTTGCAAATACAATAGAGAGATAGCTAAAGCTAACTGTCAATTGATAACGCATCTCGTTTCCAACTGCACTCGTGTTGTGTGGAAGCCGCAGCTTAACTATTGAGTTGGTCATATCCGTAGGTCTATGAATATGTCATACCCCAGCGACACACATGTCCTTTTCCCCCTGTTTTCCTACAGCGCACATTCCATAATCGACTTTTGTTTCTGTATGTTCTTGATTGTTTTGTGATTTCATTTTGCTCCTTTTATGCTGTTTATCGATTTGCATATGACTTTTGCTTTCTGCTGTCTGCCAACCCAGTGTGGGCTGGGGGGGGGGGTACAGGTGGGTAACCAGGACAACACCAATCAATGCCGTGGTGGGCGTTGGAACATAAAAGGGATTTTGCACGCGCATCATTTTGACCCCACAAAAAGTCCACAAAAATGTTTATACATACATATATATATATTTGCTGTTGCTGTTGTTGTTGATTATTGTTTGCTTTATTGTGCTATTGTCGTTAAATTTTTTATTTCGCATGTTGTATTCTTTTATTGTTCAGATAGACATTCCATGGCATATATACATACATATGTATGTACATATATGTATAGTATATACATATGTACACGTAATTAGCTGACACAAGCAGTCATACTCCAGGGCAAATGCGACTTTATAATTGGCATTGTAGTTGCCTTCGCCTCCACCTCTGCCTCGCCTCGTCTTTGCTGTAGTTTGCTTCTTTTTTCTTTTTTTTTTTTTTGCTAGCCCCTTCGGGCACAGTGGGCGTGAATAGAGCCCGCCCCACTCCTGCATGAATGTTGTGTGGAAACTGCAAGTCAGAAATGGTTGGAAAATTGTACACCTGTCAGAGAGGTGTACCACCCCCCACTACCCGCCCTCTTCGGACATACATAAATGTGCAAAAAGGGAAAATGCGTAAAAAATAAATACGAAAAAAATCGATGTATTGCGGCAGTGCCTCGTGAGGTCTTCCTTCCAATTGGGGTTGTTGAAAAGCTCAAATAAACAAACATATTTGCATGCAGAATCGATTTGATTGAAAGCTCTTGGAAAATGATATTAATTTGGGGTGTTTTTGGGTGTTTTAAGGATTCCTAATCACTTGCTGAACTTCTTACTCCCACATGACACACTCAAGTGAATGCTGCACAAGATAATGACTGTGAACGGCAATGAACAACATACATGTCGTGTGTATGATGCGGCACATCGAAAAGAGTTTCTAAAAAGAAGAGCATATAAATGTCGCATGGGCCTGCATGCTTTTATTCTCGCACTCTATTCAGCGAGCCCGAACGTTTTAAGTGGAGCTTGTCGCGAAAAGTGGCAGCCAGCAGGTGGGGTGGGAACGAGGAGAGTGGGTCAACTGGTCAGAGAATGTGGACGATAGACTATGGACTATGTGCCACCCTCTATGGTACTCTCCTCCTCTCATGCTGATGAGCTCTATTTTTGTTTTTTTTTTTGGCTAAAAGATGTCTCTTTCTCTCTCCAAAAAGGTCAACAGTGCGAGGGGGGGGGGGTTATGGCAGTGTGGGCCTGGGGTTGATTTTGTTACAGTCTCTAGACTAATACCGATTTACATCTGCATTTGCATACTGAAGGAGTTTCATCCTTTCCTGTCGCTGTGTGTGCAGGTTTCTCCCTCTCTGTGTGTGTTTCGATGAATATTTTATAGCATGCTTTTGGCAAATTACCGTAAAATATATAAAACATGGATCGAATGGATGGTAGGGAATTACAGTTATGCCCAATATTGATGGAAACACCACCTGGCGTTCACATGTCACTCTTGATTGACCCCCAAACTAAAATTGTAATTGGATTACATAAAAAAAAAAAAGAAGCAGCAAAAAGCAAACCCAGTCCAGTGGGCGGGATGAGGGTCATTTGGAGTGGCGCCATGTGACGTCACTGGGGAGGCGTAAGGGTGGCAGTGTGCAAAGTGCACTTTCGAGTCTCTTGCATCATTCGCCATCCTTTAAAGGGTCTGGTCTGGTCTGGGGAATTGCCAAAGGGGAGAGTGTGTGTGTGTGCTGTGCTGTGGTGTGGCCATAATTCGCGCTGCATGACCGCATGCCAAGTTAGAATTTAGTCTGAACTTTGAACTACTATGCCAGTGGAATCTTTGGGGCGTGTTCTAATTGCGTAAATTGATTGCCAGCCAGGCGCTGGGGCGCGCTTTATTTAAAATCAATCAGGCCAGGCCATTGTATTCTGCCTTCTGGTACTCGGTATATCCATCCATTCTATCGCATATCTTAATTACTGCCAGTCGGGAAGGCAGGCGCCTCCTTGGCGCCCAACGAGCGACCATCTTAAACGGGTGGGGGGGGGCGGAGGACTGCGTGCTGAGCTGCCATGTCTGATACGGCGACAATTGATGAGCTCACATAATTAAGCCCGTAATGGTAATGATGGTTTAGGATGGCTTAGGATGGTGTTCCTTATGGCCTGATTGGATCAAGCTCTCCTCGCCTCCTGCCCTCCTGCCACTCTAAACTGTAGATAACTGTACTTGTGTGTTGTGTTTATAGATCGATGTCTTTGGTTTGTTCTGTGTGTGTGTGTGTGTGTGTGTGTGTGTGTTTGTGTGTCTTTAGTTCTCGTCTTAGTATGAACTTTATTTTGTACTTAAAATGTGTCGATGTCTATGTGTCGTAAAACTGTCTGTACCAGTGAAACTGTTTTTATTTATATATCTACATATATACATATATATATATACGTATATATAAATCTATATCTATATACATATTGCTCGCTTTCTCTTTCTCCCCGTATATGTGTGTGCTGCTAATCAGTATTCGATTTCAAATTTAAACGGCGACCATCGCTGAAAGTGCTCTTAACGAAACTGCCATCCACAGACAGTTTGAGCAACAGTCCGGCGCCATCATCGCCAGGTGAAGTTCCTTCTCAAAAAAAAAAACACAGAAAACACAAAAATAAAATAAAACAACAAAACAACAAAAATTCTAGCACTGTTTCGACTCAATCAATCAATCAATCAATCAATCAATCAGTCACCTAAAACATCACATTAGATTACATTTATTAGCGATTAGCACTTTATGATAGGCACAGCCTCATTTCTGATTTTTTTGTTGTTTGCTTTTGACTTCAAGGATCATCAAATCAAGGATCAACATTCCTATAGAGAGAAGCGGTGCTCAATGCTCTTTTTTTACTAGTTGGAACTTATGTTTTGTTTCCTCATAATTTTGCATCATCATGCTCAACAGATCACCTGATTCTGCTGACCAAAAACTAATTGCGAGCGCATTTGTATGCATTTCCCATCTGCCAGCTAATACGTACATACATATGTATATATGTATACGCCCCTCCCAATCTTAAACCAAAACCCCCTCCCCCTGCTTCATGCAAAATTCAGGCAAGCATTTCATTTTCTGTGACGCATTTCAATTGCTATTTTGCCATTTCTGTGTAGAATTATTGCTGAGCTTTTTGGATCGACTGTGGGCTTTATAATCAAACGTTTTTTTTTTGATTGTGTAGAGTGGTGAGCGAGAGGAATTATTAATAAATACTCGAGTGCTGTTTCGCTTTTGGGAGAAACCTGGATAAATGCATGTCCCTGGGTCTGTTAGTTTCATATCTTATCGTTTTATTTGTGCTTGTGGTTATGGTTTTGATTTGAGTTTTACAATCTTAAAATGTTGCTAACCTGCGATAAGAAAAACAATTAGTTGATAAATCTATGCGAAAAATATAGCAAGAAAGAGAAATATATATTTATGGTTGCTCTTGACTAGAATTTCCCCGCAAAAGGGTCTATTGAATAGGTGATTCATCCATTGACGAATGGTAAAAGCATTTGCTTTATCTGTGATGTTTCAGCACTAACTGATAAGGTACACTATGCTCTGATTTTTGTGATGAGTAATCGCCGGAGAACACCTGTGCGTTGACATGACCCACATAAAATGATCAGGTGCGTGGCGGGCTTTTAGATCGGATATTTGGCAAGTGGTTAATTACGGATTTTTTTTTATCGTTGTGACACATGCCATATTTGTGCTATTTTCCACAGGTGTTCCTTAACATTTTGTCATGGACTTTGGCTAGCCACATTTGTGGTAAACAGATAAATGATAAATGACACATTAATTGGAAGAACAGAAAGCTGTTTTGTTATTAATAAATTTACCAAGACAGAAGCTTAATTTAAAGTGGTTTCTAAATCTGCTCCAATCTGTCATAATTCTAAAATTACAATTCTTCGGTAGTTTTAGCTCAAGATTCAGTTCTTTATTAATTGAAACAAATAAACCTAAGCCAAGTACAACCTTACGTGCACACCTTAGTACACAGATAACGATCCCTACTCTGTCTCTAATCGTCAACTTGGGATAGGTTAGGGCTAAGGAGATCCCACCTGAGTCACAATCCACAGAAGCAATAATTCTCCCACAATGGAATGGGCGTGGGCGTGTGTGTTGTGTTATTCAATACAATACAATACTATATAATTTTAGCACACATGCTGTTCGGCCAGAGATATACACTGAGAAGCTTCTCTGTTGAGCCCATCGATAACGCCTACCAAAAGGTTTGCGGCAGCGCCGTCCCCCCGCAGTCTGTGTTCGGGAGAGTGAGAGCGCAGCAGAGCAGCAGCGAGGTCAGCGTTTTTATCGTTATCTGAGCAAAAGATAACACCCCACCACACATGTTGTCTATGGGTATTTACGCATTTGTACTGTCTGCTGGCGTTGGCATCAGCAGAGGCAGTGGCAGCGGCAGCGGCAGAACTATAGGCGATCCTCTCTAAAATATTGCCAAACTAATTTACACTTTCTGTGGGTATTTTGATTATACATATTCCGGCTCGTGGAGATTCGTGGAGCCCACATGTCTGTTCGTGTCAATGCACATATGTAGATGTGTGCCCGTTCGCTTATGGGATATTTTTACAGTGGAATCAACGTAATTCGGATCATTTGACGATTGTGACTGAATGAAAAACAGGATTATTAGGAGTAGCAGAATTGTTTTTATTGCTTTAAAGTTTGAAGTTCGGGAGTAGCTTTAGATTCTTGATGCCCAACTCGACATGCACAAGCTAATTCTGTAGAAGAGAATAGTACAAAAAACAACATAAATGTCGTGTACATGATGCTCAACACTCATTTCGCTGATTTATCCAATATATGTACATAGAACATTGAAATGATCGGTCTGTAAATGAATCGAAAACTTCGGTTCTTGGATATTTACTCTTTCGAAAATAATGACGAGCGTGCTCCAAGTGCATAAACAGAACGAGCCAGCAGCCGGCGGCCAGAGCAGAGCAGAGCAGAGCCAGACAATTGTTGTGGCTGTTGTGGGACGACCGACGGACTACGGGGGCCTCCGACGTTGTCGTCATCGCCGCTGGGCCCCAGCTCTCTGCCCGCTGACTGGTCTCTGCTCTGCTGCTGCCGCTGCTTCTGCTCTCAGTTGTCATTTGCTGCTGCTGCCACCACCGCCGCTGCTTGCGCTTTGTTCGAGCGTTTTCGATTCGGGCCTGGCGGCGGCAGAGAGTCAGTCAGTCCATATACTCAATCAGTCGGCGAGAGAGGCCAGGGCAGGCGGAACAGAAAGACAGAAAGCCAGAAAAAGAAGAAAGCAGAAAGAAACCGAAAAGAAATAAAAAAACATTCAGCACGCAGTCGTCGGCGTCTTCGAAACGGTGTTCTCTCGCATCAAGCATACGCCATGTAGTGCTGTGCCGTGCCTTGCCGCCTTGTAAAACGTGTGAATGAGCAAAATAATAATGAAAATAAATATGCAAAGATACAACTTGGCTCGGAAATATTGTACATACATATATGTTGGAACGCAGTTGAGAGGCGCTCTTCAATAACCGGAGACGGAGTTATGTCCAATAATAATTGGTCATGAATCTTCTACAAAGCAAGTGGCAAATTATTAATCCACCAAAAACACACAATCCACAAGAATAATTATGTATTATGCTTATGTGTGTGTGTGTGTGTGTGTGTGTGTGTGTGACTCGTTTATATACTCTTTTTGGGTATTTTATTTTTAGACAAGCAATAAACCAAATTAATAATAATGTGGAATAAGCGCGAGGGCAGTGCCGTAAAGTGCAAGTGCGAAGACACTTGACAATGCCACAAGCGAGAGATTCTCCGCTCTCTCTCTCTCTCTGTGTGCTTGTATCCGCCAGATGTAGTTGATGTTGTTGTTTGTGTATCTTGCAAAATAAATTAAAACATATTCATAAAATAAATAAAACGGCTGCCCCATTCACGACCCATGGCCCCTTTTGACTAGATTTACTCGACTTGCGCCACCTTTAGATATTATTGTTGACTTGTATGCCGACCCAACCTCATCTGGTCTCTTGCCCGCATTTTGTTAGTTTTCTTTTGTTGATCGTAAGAAAGTCTCCACATAGATTTATATACCTATAATATTACTTAATTTTTTGTATCGATTAAAATCATCAAAAAAATCTCACACACACACACACATAAAAATCCCCATCAAAGTTGCTTATAAAAAAACAATCATTATTTTCCGTTTTACAGGAATCGCCAATTGGGCCTCAGACAATCGTGACGGCAATGTGGCAGATAAGGCAAGTATCAACCCGAATATTATAATTATTATATAATTTTTTAGTTTGAGTAGATATGGCTAAAAATGTTCAAAAAGGTTTATCAAAAGTTAGTTAACAAACAAATGCAACAACAACAAAATGAGGGTCATTATCTATATCTACATATAGAGGTAGCAACGGGTAGGAAAGAAGTTGCGATAAGAGTGGGGTCTCTGGTCTGATATTTAATATAATCGATGGACGGTAACATGCCACGTGCAACATGAAATGGATATGACACATTTGTGTTTTTTTATATATTTTTTTTTGTATTTTCTAGTTTCATTGGGAATTATAAGTGTTAATTAGATTAACAATTCAGTTTTTGGGTTTCGTCAGAAAGAAAATTGACAGCTTTACGGCAAGTAATTTGCTTTAGATTTGCTTGACGTAGGGTGGTGGCGACTTAAAGCGCATAAATCCATGAAAATATATCAGAAAATATTCCATTGCTGTTTTAGCAAACAGGTTTTTGGTCTTATGAATTGTCTATATGTCTGTAGCTTACTCAATTGAACTCTTGTTATGCCCACAGTCAGCTGCTGATGCCGCCAAGCTCAATCGAAAGGAGTCGTACAAGGCGCAGAGGAAGAACTACAGAAGAGAGAAGAAACGAGTGGCCAGCGAGCTGATGAATTCTCTACAGGATCCAGCCGTAATTGTGCTAGCCGATTGGCTTAAGGTGAGCGCGTGCACAGAGAGACTTCAGCCGTTGGAATACTAATACTAAAATTTCAATATTTTTAGGTGCGTGGCACACTCAAGTCCTGGACGAAGCTGTGGTGTGTGCTCAAGCCGGGACTGCTGTTGATCTACAAGAGCCAGAAGACCAAGAGCAGTCATTGGGTGGGCACCGTAATGCTGACCTCGTGCCAGGTGATCGAACGGCCCAGCAAGAAGGATGGCTTCTGCTTCAAGCTCTTCCATCCCCTGGAGCAGTCCATTTGGGCGCCACGCGGACCCGACAAGGAGACCATCGGTGAGTGTTGCTCAGTGTGGTGTATGATACGATCTCTGATGAATTGTTTATGCAGGTGCCGTTGTCCAGCCATTACCAACCGCCTACCTGATCTTTCGAGCGCCCAGCCAGGCGGCTGGTAAATGCTGGATGGATGCCCTGGAGCTATCGTTGCGCTGCTCCGCGCTCTTGCTGCGCTCCAACAGCAGCACAGCGCCGTCCAACACTTATGTGGGAGAGCCACTGCTGCCCGTCTCCCACGAGACGCAATGGTCGGAGGCGGACTACGAGAAGCACTTCAATGACCATGGTAAGTTTGGTCAGTTTCTGGCGCTGCCGCCCGACATGGAAACCAGCTCGCTGCCCTCGCGTGCCCAGACGCCGCTGCTGCAGCAGCTGTACAGCAGCGCCGTCAGCAATTGGGAGCGCACCAAGCGACTGCCACACTTTCGGCAGCATTCGGAGCAGCGAAGAGCTCCTACAGCGATGCCTCGTCCAGCTGTGACTACGCCTTGGGCACCCAGCGCAAGCGTCGCCTGCTGAACCCCGTCAGCAAGTCCCTGTCCCTGGGCGGTTCAGGGGCACTGCGCGACAGCGGCAGCAGCTCTAGCGATGAGAACGAGGATGACTATGACTCCACGAGCGTTGTTAGCCAGGGCCCTGGTCCGCGGCCTGTGAGCGCACCGCCCGATTGCCAGGTGGCGCCCCGGTTCCGCCTCAATGTGAAGGGTGATGCCCCGACCGTACAAGTCGTTATTTATTGTCGTCATTGTAGTTTCATTGCCTCATCAGCACTATGCATAGCACTATGGCTAGGATTAGGATCAGCGTAGTCCTCGAAATCATTGTTCAAAATTATAGAGTGTGTGCCGGCCAGGGGCACGCTCTCTGACACTGTCAGAGCCATACCTCAATCATTAGTTATTGCCTGCATTGCCTAGATTGATCCCAAAGATCTGCCTTATATGTACATTGCTTATGTGTCGGAGAGCAGCTTCGTGGCAATCGAGAGCTTGGTTCTTGCGAGGCTGCAACTGCTAGCGAAACGTCTGTGGTGCCTAAAGCCCTAAAAGTGTAGCCATATCTTTCAATGTGGGTTGTTACTCGTTTCAGATCTGGACGCGGACAGTCAGAATGAGGCGCCCAATGCCGCCATGTCGGGTCTGGAGTCAGAATCGGAGTCGGATGCGGGTGAGCCGCTGCAGGATGATACCCTAGAGCAGGCCGCCTGCGTGGAGACCAATTATGCCCCCTTCACCGAGGAGGAGTTTGGCGAGGTAAGTACATAAAGATCCATGTTTTGACACCCACAAACCACTCACATATCTCCATCTTCAGCAAGGGGAACAGGTGGAGGAGTTGGCCGATGAGAACAAGAGCCTCATCTGGTGCATTGTGAAGCAGGTGCGTCCTGGTATGGATCTGAGCAAGGTCGTTCTGCCCACATTCATACTGGAGCCGCGCTCGTTTCTGGACAAACTCTCGGACTCGTATTACCATGCGGACCTGCTCTCCAAGTAGGTCATCTTTTTGCCTAATTTTGGGGCTTCTTTTTGACTCTCTTTGCTGTTCTGTCTGTCGCAGGGCCGTGCAGGAGGATGATGCATACACGCGCATGAAAATCATCGTACAATGGTACCTGTCCAGCTTCTACAAGAAGCCCAAGGGCCTGAAGAAGCCCTATAATCCCATATTGGGTGAGACTTTCCGTTGCTATTGGCAGCATCCCGGCGGCAGTCGGACATTCTATATTGCCGAGCAGGTCTCGCATCATCCGCCCGTGTCGGCATTTTATGTGACGAATCGCGAGGATGGCTTCAGCATCACCTGCTCCATTCTGGCGAAATCGAAGTTCTACGGCAATAGCACCTCAGCCGTCCTTGAGGGGGCGGCCACGATGACGCTATTGCCGCGCGGTGAATGCTACATAGCGTCCACGCCCTACGCCCACTGCAAGGGTATACTGATGGGTACGCTGTCCATGGAGCTGGGCGGCAAGATAAACATCGAGTGCGAGAACACCGGTTACAGGACGGAGCTAGAGTTCAAGCTGAAGCCATTCCTCGGCGGCTCCGAGTCCACCAATGTTGTTGTGGGCAAAATCAAGCTGGGCAAGGAGACGCTGGCCACCATCAATGGCCACTGGGACAAGGAGTGCCGCATCAAGGACACCAAGACGGGTGAAGAAACGCTTCTGTTTAGGGTGGATGGCGATCTGCGGGCCAAGCGTCTGCCCCGATATCTGGTCCCCATCGAGGCGCAGGAACCGCACGAGTCGCAACGCCTGTGGGAGCGTGTCTCGGAGGCAATTGCACGCGAGGATCAGGTGGCAGCCACCGAAGAGAAGACCATACTGGAGGAGAAGCAGCGGGCC
The DNA here is from genome assembly GCA_035043285.1 of Drosophila subsilvestris. NCBI lineage: Eukaryota > Metazoa > Arthropoda > Insecta > Diptera > Drosophilidae > Drosophila > Drosophila subsilvestris. The sequence goes on from JAWNNB010001746.1 coordinate 12,433,303, forward strand.
GAGGCCAAGGAGCGTGCGAGCAACGAGGCACTGTATGTGCCCAATCTCTTCGAGATGGACAGCTACGGCCAGTGGATATACAAGTACGCGGATCTCCGGCCCTGGGATGTGCGGAACGATGTGCGGCAGTATGAGTGCCAGTACAAGGTGCTGACACAGACGCGCCACAAGTCGGTGCCCATTGTGCATGGAGTTGAGGTAATGCATCCCCTGCGCAGCTCTCTCGAACCGGTGGCCCGCTCGCACAGACAATCGGGCACAGCCTCCGCGAAGGCGGCCAAGGCCAAGAACAAGAGCCTGGTACTGGCGCCACGAGACACCAACTCGGACTCCAGCCAGTCGCCACAGGGTGTGGTCAAGCGCAGCTCCTCCAGCTCCATTAAGCAGTAAGTGAAGCGAAGTCTCTCCATGGATATTATTACATTATTCTTTCCCCTTTCAGAATCAATTTGGCCCTCGATCAGGTCAACCGCGTGCTGGAGGTGCACTCAAAGCAGCTGAACGATATTAGTCAGCGACTGGAGCGCATGCAGTATGCACCACCGCCGCATCTAAGACCGGGCGCACAGAATATGCTGGGCGGCGGTGTCGCTCTGTCGACGGTGATCAAGTCATTGATCTATGCTCTTATTGGGCTGACTGTTAGCCTGATCCTGCGCTGGCTGTTCAAGTAGACGGACCGAGTTGTAGTAGTTGCGGGCGCAATTTGTTTAGACTTAAGAAAACATTTTGGTCAATGTTTCGATAACTTATATAATACACCTTCCCCCTCACCCCCTGTAATACAGATTCAGACTGTAAGCAACTCGTATTGTATTGTATTGTATTGCCTTTGACCCCCCCGCTGCCAGAGATGTGCAGCTAGAAGCTCCATTTGCGCGAGAATCCAATCACGAACTAAGTCATAAGTGTTTTGTCGTAAGTCCAGCCCCTCAGACCCCACGCTCCACTATACCGCAGAGAACGTGTTACTGAAGCTTCTCTGAGATTCATTTTTGGGTAGGCTAGGCTAGCGAATAAATATGTACCTATATATATATAGACACACACATATAAATATAGTATAGTTGCACCAGATTTCGTAAAAATTCCAATATCTTCGATAAATATTTCGCTTTTTTCGTTTTTCTGTCGTTGTTGTTGTTTCCTTCTTTAAGTAATTATTCGGATATGTACCCTTTATTACGCTCGATTACCATTTAAAGTGAGTAACGAAACGAAAAGAATGCTCGAGAGGCTAATCTGCTCGACGCTATCCGCAACGCCACCCCTAGAGATTTAATGCGAAAAGTGCTTATAATATGTATCTAATTTTAGTCTTATATCTTATACACATGACCTGTTTTTCCTGTATTCTCCGCCCCCCCCCCCCCAAGACCTGCAAGCATTTCACTTGAAGTGCATATTTAATAAACTATCTTTTTTCAAATCAATAAAGGTGTCGGATTTTTCTTTAAAAAAAGGTTTGGCTTTAAATCTTTCAGTTCTATGAATGATATTAACTGGGTACCTGGAATACGTAGCACAGCTTTATATGCCTTAACCTGAACCAGTTGTTTGTGAGATTCGTACGTGAAGGTGCTACAAACAGTATGGAAATATCTCTGCTTATTGGCTCAATATAATTCTTTCGATATCCAATGCATTTAACGTTCAAATTGGATTAATTTTGTTTTTTCTATATTAATATTATGTGACTATTTAATATTGTTCTGAAAGCTTTGCGGAATCCAAAGAAAATTCATCGTTATATATGTATATCCTCCCTGCGTTCCCTCAGTCGTTTGTTATTTGAATTCCCTGTTAATGGGTACCATATGGAGCCGTCCTATAGTTCCGATTGGAAAAATCTACTTGGCTTGAGATTAGTTCATTTAAATCAATTCTTTCATCTACAGGAAATCTTTCTGTTTGAATATGGAAAAGACAATTACCAAGAACGAAATCCAAGAAATCCAAATCATATAGTGAAACATTCTACAGTATGATTGTATGATTTAGCTTAAATCGTACAAGTTTCAAATAAAATAAATAAATAATGTTAATCTCAAATGAGCTCTATGATCGCTTGAGCAATCGTGCGCTAAATCTAACTAAATCGTTGAAAGATTGAAAATTATAATAGACTATCAGTTTATATTGGATTCGTGTGTGAAAATAGATCACAGGGGACTGGTTTTGATAAGGTCTCTCTGATTGCACAATTACTTGGTGTATGTTAAATATGTTATATATTTTTCTTGTTTTTTTTTTCCATGTTTTATTGTTGTTGTTTTTAGCTATTACGCTTCGCTTACATTTACAAATAGTTTATATGTATATTTTTAATATATACTATATATTCTCTACAACATTTACGATTCTCGATTCTCAGTGTGTCTATGCAGTAAAAGCTGATTTTACTTGTTTCTCCTTCTTCATCTCTCGCATCGCATCGTATCGTATCGCTTAATATATAGGGGACTCTCTCGCGTCTCGTCTCTCCGTTATCTAAGTAATTTTTTGTTTGTTCTAGTACTCCGTATAAGCAACCCGGTTCGTTTTTTTTTTTTTTTTTACTTTTCCTTCCATGAATAGTAAGTTATGTTATTGATTATTTATGCGATCGCACCTTTTGCGCCGCTTGTAGTCATTTGAGTAAAAGATGCTGCTAAATATCCGCTAAGAGTACACTTATATAAATAGTTGCGGCTTATGTATGGTATATGTTTAGAGCGGGCGGTCAGGGGTGGGGTTTTACACACAGTATAGCAATAACTAGTTTTACCATTATTTATTTACTTTACTTTTTTTCGCTTTCGGGGCTTAACATTTAACACGACGAGAAAAGCTGGAGAGAATCTAGACTTAACTTGGGTAGGGGTTTTGGGGGTTGGCAGGCAGCCTGCAGCTTAACTGAGAAACGGGCAGAGATGGGGACGGGGCTGGGTGACAACAGTTATGAGGCTAATAGTAGTACTAGTATTAGTGGTAGTAGTAGTAGTAGGGGGAATAGTAGATAGAGTTTTCGGCTTAAACACCCTGTATTATGTGTGTGTGTGTGTGTGTGTGTGCACGATGTACGGTTAGCCTTAATTTACAATTGGACACGCATGTGGATCAGCTCTTCTACTCTTCTAGTTACATACAATTGCGCTCTGCACAGCAGGTAAATAACACTTTTGAGTATATCATTCAAATATAGTTAGTATTCATGTAATCATATTCTGTATACAATACATCTTGCAACTCTATAACTGTATGCGGTGTATGCGGTATATGTGTATGTGGCATGCATATTGCACTATTCCTCAATGGCTGGTTGACTGGCTCGCTGGCTGGGCTGCTTGCTTGCTTGCTGGCTGGCTGGCTGGCTGGCTGGCTGGAGACTGTAGCATGTTGCTGCTGCTAGCTGCGCCTAGCATGTGTGCACCCTTAGATGATTCTGCAGGGTGCTCTTCTGCCGGAACTGCTTGGGGCAGTAGGAACAGTTGTAGGGCTTTTCACCAGTATGGATCTTCATGTGATTGTTGAGCGTGGCCACCTGTCGGAAGTTAACATCGCAGATCTTGCACTTGTATGGCTTCTCACCCGTATGCGTCTTGATGTGATTGACCAGGGTGCTCTGCTGTGAGAAGAAACGCTGACAGACGCTGCATCCAAACGGACGGTCCGGATTCTCGCCCTTCAGCATATTGATGTTGCCCACCATGGTGATGCGACCGGGCGGCGAGGCGGCCTGGAAGTGTTCAGACTTGGTGTTGGTCTGGAAGTGCTCAGATTTGGCTGCCACAGCAGCCACATTACTAGCTACCACAGAGCTGACCGTGGTGCCGCTGTCCAGAAAATGCAGTAACGGATGATGCTCCAGCTGGATGATGTTGGGCGTTGCCCCATGCAGATTATTGGCCAGCAGTCCGCTCGTCAGTTGCTGCGTTCCCGGCGCCAGGGGCAATGGCATCGAGTGATCCACTGCAAATCGGGTTTTGCGGGTTGATTCGGTTGATAGTAGGGCGGTAGGGTTGAGCGTTTTGATGTTCGATTGATGGTCAGATCGGATCGGAGTGGAGTGGAGTGGAGCGGTTTGCATGCGTACAAAATTTAAATAAAAGCTTCGTTAGGGAAGAGCGTTAATGGTCAATGCACACAGTGATAACAGAAAGCGGCTCAGTTGTAGGGCGAACACACAAGCGGCTCACCTGTGGCTGTGACTGTGCCGCCTGGCTGCTGCTGCTGCTGGGATGCCAGATGCGTGTGCGTCTTCATGTGGTTGGTGAGGGTGCTCTGCTGGCGGAACTGCATGTGGCAGTAGGAACACGTGTATGGTTTGTCACCCGTATGGATCTTTTTGTGATTGGCCAGCGTGGCCAGCTGGCTGAAGGACTTGTCGCACGTCTCACACTTGTACGGCTTGGGATCGATGTGCGTCCGTTCGTGATTGTGCAGCGTGCTAAGCTGCGGAAATCGTCGCTTGCACACGCTACACTGGTACGGTTTCACCAGCTCCTCGGCCGCCGGTGAACTGTAGCTGCCGGAGTATAGAGTCTTTGAGATTTGTACGCGCGGCATATGCTGCTGCTGCTGTTGCTGCTGCTGGTAGGCGTTGTGCATCTGATTCGCGTGCGATTTCCTCATCTTTCCAGTCGTCTGCGGCTGTGGCTGATAGTTGAGTAGTGACGTTGGCGTGCTCGACTCTGCCGCTGTGTGGGGAAAGAGTACGCGCAATGGGACATGGGTTTAGTTGTAGGGTGTTCATTGGTTGTTGTTTCAGGTGTTGTTGTTTATTCAGTCACTTACCCTTATGCGTCTTGATGTGATTGATCAGTGTGCTCTGCTGCCGGAAGTCCTTGGCGCAGATGTTGCAGGTGAACGGCTTCTCGCCAGTGTGGATCTTCACGTGATTGGTCAGTGTCGAGATCTGGCGGAATGCCTTGTCGCAGTGCTTGCACTTGTAGGGCCGTTCATCGGTGTGTATTTTCATGTGGTTGCGTAACGTCGTCAGCTGCCGGAATTTGTTCTTACACACGTGGCACTGCTTCTTTTTGCGCGGATCGTCCACCACCGTCTCTTCCTCTTTGATGAATGTGTGCACCACCTCCTGCTTCATGGGCGGTATGGGCGTGTGATTGCCACCGCTATTCGTTGTGGTCGTCGATATATCTAGCAGGTGGACCAGTGGATGTTGCGGATGGAGCATCGTCTGGTGGGTGGGATGCTGAATGGCCTGCACAGCGGTCAGTTGGTGCAAGGCGAACGGACTCTGCTGCAGGCTGGCCAGGGTGGTCGACTGTTGCAAGGCGTTTCCAGCGCCTCCACCGCCACCCCCGCCACCACCACCACCACCACCGTGCGTTCCCAGCTGGGCGGGCGCATAGTGCTGATAGTTGGCCATGGCAGCTGTCGCAGCAGTTGCATGATTCAGATGCATAGTTATGGGGTTTGCCTCACCGATCTGAGGTATTCGAAAAATCTTCAGCTCCAGCTAGTCGACTCTTGGTCGCTTATTGTCTGCACATGAAGGATGCGAGTGGGATGCGCGTTATACAATTTAATGGAAACCCCGCAGCCATTTGCCACCAGAGAGCCCCACCACACTCCGTCGTCGGGTTTGTTATTTTAGCTGTCTGCTGCTGCTGCTGCTGCTGCTGCCGCGACCTGCCCTGGCACCTGGCACGTCGCTTCCACGTATGCGTTATCGCACGCAATTTGGTAAACACTTTGTCCTGCACAACATGCCACACAGTTTGCACAGTTTTCGCGAGTCGTAGTGTTGCTTTCTATATGCTTTATGCAAAATTTTCAGGCCACGCTCTTTTTGTATCCGTATCCTTATCAAAACAAAAATGACTGGCGTGGTTTTCCAGGGCCTCGGCACGAGCAGAGCTGCATTGGTACTGGTCGCTCGCCCAACGATAGTTTATATCGAATTGTCGTGCCAGGGCTGCCTGCGCAACAAAAATGTGCGCATATCGGGCACATTCTCGATAGCAGCTATCGCATACAAAAATATCGTATATCCAAAAATTACCATTCTGTGTTTTGATTTTGATTTTTTAATAAAAACAAAGCAACAAACGGCTGCTTTTCTTCGAAAAATTCAAAGCCTTCGATATATTTGCTATCAAAGGCTTAAAAACTGCTTAATTATGAGCGACAACGAGCAGACTGACACTGCGTCAGCGGAGATCCCACCAAAGCAGGATGGTTCTCCCGAAAATGACAACGTCGGAGGTCGGTTTGGAATAACAATAGTACATGCTTTCGTTTTGTTATATTCGTTGATTATTTCAGATAGTCTCACTATAGATCAAATTGGTTTGTTGCTCGAAAACACTTTGAACATAACTGCCGGTACCTCATCGACTACGGAGAAGGTATGGGCGGGCGGACCACAGAAGCTACACTTCTGATTGAATGCTGATGCAGTATTGATTTATTGCAGGTCATTCCGGACCTGACATTCAAGGGCCTAGCTGACCACTGGCGTGATAATGGCTTCAAGAATATTATCACCATGGTTGGTGCTGGAATATCCACATGTAAGTCAACTGATTGAGCCGCTGTCCACGGGCCCGCTTTGAAATTTATTGTCGCCTTTTTAGCCGCGGGCATACCGGATTTTCGATCACCGGGCTCGGGACTGTACGACAACCTGACCAAATATAAGCTGCCGTACCCCATGGCTATATTTGAATTATCGTACTTTAAAAAAAAGCCTGCCCCATTTTTTGAGCTAGCAAAAGAGCTATACCCCGGCTCGTTTGAGCCCACTGCAGCTCACTACTTCATACGCCTACTCCATGACAAGGGTCTGCTACTGCGCCACTACACGCAGAACATCGATACGCTGGAACGGCTGGCGGGCGTACCCGAAGACAAGTTAGTCGAGGCACATGGAAGCTTCCATACCAATCACTGCATTAGGTGCAGGAAACAGTTCGACAGGGAGTGGATGAAAACCGAAATCTATGCAGATAGGTTACCCAAGTGTACAGCTTGCAAACAACTCGTGAAGCCGGACATCGTATTCTTTGGGGAGAATTTACCCGAAAAGTTCTACAAATGCTTGGAGGTCGATTTTCCCAAATGTGACTTGCTAATCATCATGGGCACCTCGCTGGAGGTGCATCCATTTGCAGGCTTAGCGCATCATCCTGGACCCCGCTGTTTGCGCCTGTTGATCAATCGTGATGCCGTAGGACGTCCCAAATATACTACCTGGATGGAGAACCAAACTGACGATTGTCTGCTCTACAACAGACCCAACAACACGCGTGATGTGGCCTACCTGGGTGATTGCGACGCTGGTGTGCTGGAGCTAACCAAAAATCTGGGCTGGGAGGACGAACTACAGGAGCTCATCTCCACTGATCGGAAACATTTGGCCGAGCTGGCATCGGTTGTAAAAGAGACGCCGCGCGTTGAGAAGGCTGCCTCCACCAGCAGCAGCAGCTAGAAGCGTTTAGATAGATACAATTTCTAATTAAGTTTGGCTAAGAGTGCAATTTGTATACATGGGACATGCAAACACATACAGACATATAAACGGACAAGGAAATGTGCATCAAATCTGGTAAATTCAGTGCGTTACCCTGTGTCCAGCCTATGCCGGTCGAAGGAAGGTATTGGTGTTAGGTATGCTCCAAAGTACACATGAAATGAGCAAATTGTTGCTGATGAGATGGAGATCACTCCGAAGCATCGGATTGCAGCCCAAAGTGATAATAGCAGAGGTCTGTTCCGCATAACAATATTGTAACGAATGGGCAGATTAAGTATCACAAGGCTGGGGTTGTCAGGGACTATTGCCAGGGAATTTAGAGAATATTTAATATGGGCTCAGTGCTTATACCTTCGCTTGAACCACTCTAGCGCGGTTATAAGCCCGATACCTACATAAATACAGGAGCCGAGCCTCTAATCGAGTAGTGCCAATAGCTCTAAATCAGGTAGTATGCTAGCCTATAAACCACTTACTGTCGAGAGGCCGGACTGAGTCTAGTTTCCCCACGTAAGGCTCCTTCCGTTTTAAATGTAATGGACTGATGTTATGGTGCGGGGATGGCTGTGGCGCATACCACAAAGAAGGGGCTATAAGATCGATCAAACGCACTAGAAATTTAATACCCGCGTCTGTAGTTGAAAATGAAGTTCGAATGAAAGCTGTCGAATTAAATGCCAATTCAACGACTAAAACTTAGTTACCTGTTGGTGATAGAAATACGATTGGCAGCAGCTCATCCACACATTGAGCGAAAGCTATTGGTCGAGCCGAAAATCGGTTGCAGTTGCAGCACAACATAAGCTGTGCGTAGTCTCTGCCTGTGCCTCCACCAGCAGCAGCACCTATAGAAGGGGCTAGCCGGGTATGGCAGGGACTAGTTAATTTTGGTTTAGAGTGCAAATTGTATGGATGGGACATGTATAAACGGACAAAGGAATGTGCATGATGGCTGGTAAATCTCCGTGCGTTTCATTTCATTTCGTTCTTGCTCGTTTCCGGCTTTCAATTATTCAAGTGCCATTTGTGAGCCATTAGCGTTAGCCTGGGCAGGAGGATGGGTAGATGACGGGAGGAGGCGGGGCGGGGGCGGGTGACTATGACCGAGGTCCCTTTTAGCCGTGCCACCGAAAACCGCAAAAACTGATTGAGTTGCTCTGCCGTTTCCGGCGCACAAAAAGGCAGAAACCGCCAACAAAGGTTAACTCTCGGACATGGTTCTGTCTGTTTCTGTTTTCTGTGTGTTGCAGCATTTGCCGGCTCTGATTCTGATTCTGTTACAGCTGGCCGCGCCCCTCCAACGTCATCAACCGCCGTTGTGGGCGTTGCATGTGGCAATCCTAACAGAATGTTTGTTGGTTGTGGGATGCAGCTGCATCCTGAAGCCCAGCCTGTCTGCGTGCTTTTCTGTTCCCTCTGCTGCACCAACTTAATGACTCACAATCTGTCCCACAGATAAACACACACACACACACACACACACACACACACACGAAAAGAGATAGATGGAGAGAGTGAGAGAGAGAGAGAGAGAGATCTACTCATACGAGTGAGTACTTGTACGGTTGCTGGTAATGAAGCTTCTGCGGTGAATTGGCCAATAGAAAATACGTACGGGTTGCACTAATTAAAACCCAGCCCCGAACCAGGACAGCGGGTAACCTTCCTGCCAAAGAGGGGTAGGGGAGAACCAGAAACAGATATTGTTAATCGTTGCTAGGGGGGTGGGTGGATGCCGGAGGTAGCTGCACAACAGGAAATCAGATGCAGCAACGGAAATATTGATGGCCTCGCAATTTGTTGCAGTTGCAGTTGCCCCAGAACTTGGGCAATTAAAGCTAATGGCCCCCAAGCAAGAACTTGTCTATGTGCAATTTTCCAGAGTGTTTGGCTGGCTGGCTGTCTTCTCTATCTATACTGTGTGTTCATACACTCAAAATTGACTCAAGTTTGGCCCCAATATTAACTTGACTTGACTTGACTTGACTTGGGCGAAAGCCCTCTCGCCTCGCCACCAAATCCAATCCAATGTGGAACGCCATTAAGTGCACTCCATACACACACACTTGACGATGCCAGAGAGGCGGTGGGTTGTGGAGGGGCTGGCCATATTTATGTGAACATGTTTCAATATTTGTAATCAAAATGATGCCACCCACCCACACCACGGCCCCTTCATCTAATCCCCACTCAGTGTAGCCTGTTCATCAATGGCATTGAAACAAAAGACGAGTATTCTACTGTAGGGACATTCCTTGATGTCATCACCGACAGCTGTGCTCGCGCTCTGATATTGAATTCTTGACATGATTGTGCGGAGGAGCAGCCAGCACACAGCTTGCCATCGAATTGATTGCACCCCCACACACACACACACACACACACACACACCCAACGCATAGAGTTTAAAAGCATCGGAAATGTCGCATGGCCCCCAAAACCACAGCTTACTCAAGCAGTCTCTTCTAATAAAGCAAATCGAAGATATCTTCATTGATTGTTTGCGTCCCACCACCACACCTACCAACAAAAAAAACATCTTTGATGGGCGTTTATTCTAATATATATGTATGTATATGCATTGTTATCGTAGCATAAACGGAATCTTTATGAATATTTTATTATGGCTTTAATAAAAAGAAAAACCAGAAGGAGCTCACAAAAACCGCTCTGGCGACGGCTGCCAAATGCTGTTCTGAAAAAGCAATTTGTGTCAATAAATGTGGGACAGTGTGTGGGTCTGTGTGGTGGGTAAATTGCATATGTGTGTGTGTGTGTTCTTTTTGCGCATAATATCCTCTCATTCCATACCATTCAACCCAGCAGCACCCAGCAGCAGCTCCCAGCATAATCGTCATAATCATTTTATGTGCATGTTGTATAGCTACTTTTGGGCGCATAAATTTTTATTTACGTCTTTGTCAACACAATGCTCCAAAAACGATTGAGTGAGTGTGCGCCCCCACACACTCTACCCGGCAACAAAATTAAAGTGCGATTTGAAATGATGCCTGATGACCCCTCCCCTGCCAGCATGCATGTCTGCCGCCTGCTTGCCACACACAGCCAAATTGGCGGTTTTCGTGGCTCCAAATGAACTGTGGTGGTATGTATAAAATATAGTAAATTTCAGCTGCGGCTTTAACCATACACAGAGGAACAAGAAATGACCAAAAGATTGCACCCAAAATATTTTCTCTAAGAGCCATATCGAATAGGTTGAGCCAAAAAAATGATTTTTTGAAATTTAAACGGACACCCCTTAATTTTGTTAGCTTGGGTTTTATAGTAGTATTACTGTTTTTATTTTTATTTAAAAAAATTGTTTAGGGGTTGCTACCAAATTTTAAAAATTTTTAAACAAGAACATTTAAAAATATATATTTTTTTTTGGATAATTTGGAAAATGCGTTGAAATCTGTTGCATATATATTGATACCATTATTATCGGCATTAATCAGTTATTGGAACCCAAAAAACCTGCACAAGTTTTTCCGAACATGCTAACTAAATATATGAAACTACGCTGAACTTCCTGATTTTTACGAATCGCTAATTTTTTAACGTTAACTAAAAAAATAAATAAAAGCACCTTATTATCAATATTAACTAGTTTCTAAGTTTCAATATTATTTGAAAAAACCGACGAATTAATTTTTTTTTCCATAGTCAACAAAAAAGTTTATTTTCTATTCGTGGTAGCAACCTCTACACATTACACAAAAAATTAAAAAAAAATTTTATAATTTTATTTACTAACAAAGAACAGAATAAGGGGGTGTCCGATTGAAAAAACAAAAATAATAATTTTTGGTCAAATTTTGGCCCATCCTAATATCGAACATAAATATAATGAGAATATATCTAAAAAGGATACTCATATGTTATTTAATTGTAGAAAATATATAAATTTTGTTCAGTGTAGTATAATAATGATGGACACTAACCAGAATAGAAACCCATACGGAATGGTGGCCATACATAATTATGCACAAGATCGGTCATATCATAATTCTTATAAACAAAATGAAAACCATCAATAAATAAAAACGAAAAATTGCAGGGTTTGTCATTAGAGGATGTGTAACGAATTGGCAAACCAAATAATTCGCATTGATTTAGCTGGTTTTTGCGTGCCCCAAAAGCTATCCACTGGCAGTGGGGCTGACCCCGACCGCATGCTGCATTGATTTGGAACAGGAAAAACCTCGTCAATGGCTGGGGTACACGGTGCATGGATGGTCAATTGATTGGGCAAAGCCAATCTTCAATGAATAAATGAACACTGGAGATGGGTCTGTGGCTGTGCTGCGCTGTGGCTGTGCTGTGTTCTGGGGTCCGTCAGGTGCATCATCGAGTGCATTTAATTGTGGCACAGGACTCGCGCGCACTCCAACAAAAGGATTTTCGCTTTGTCTCCCTCCACCGACTGTTGCACCGCCACCAGCAGCAGCAAAAAACTTCTCAAAAATATAGAGAGAGAGAGAGAGATGCTCGTATACAGTCAGTCGAGTAGAGGCGGGGAGATGGGAAAATGATTTAGCCAAAATGGTTGGCAGTGGACACAAATTTCTTTTTTGTTTTGGTTGCTTTTGCTTTTGGTTTTTGTTTTCGTTTTGTTTTGTGTCCGGTTTTTGTGGTTAATTGAAATTTTTCATTTGCCTCGTTTGCCTGCGACGGCTTTAAATTCATTTTGAATGTTTGGCTCTAAGCCCTGGGGCCATCATGGCCAATTCCCGTCGGAATTCAGAATGCAATAAATTTCGAATAAAAACAACAGCAATATTACTCTGCGGCTCGACAACAAAGTGGATTATGTAATTGCATAGATAGATGGATGGATGTATGTATGTATGTATTTTGCATAGATAAAGTTATATAAAGTTATGGCACGCTGAGGCGGCAGCTGGCGCTGTTGTCAGTGTAATCGATTTGGAAAAACAATTATCAATATTTAATTCGTTGGCGGTTTTTGTGGTCGACAAAATGCTAATGAAATGTGGAAATCTGTTTAGATAAATAGTTAAGTGCCTGGGCAAAACACTACGCTGGCCGGGGGGCTAACAAGGACCGGTCAGGTCCTTGGAGAAATGGCCGAAATTAAATTCATTTAATTAAAGTTCTAATTTAGCAGAGAAACGAAACGAAACAACGTAGAGAAAGCGCAATAGGAAAACCCATTTAGAGCGTGAAAGAAACTGCATTTTGCGATACATTTCCTTAGCCTTGTTTCCTACGGCCGTTCTCACCTGTGCAGGAACCTGTGCCCGTGTCCGTGCCCGGAACACCTTACCAACTTACCGTTTCGTACCTTCTTATCGTCCTGGCCCTGTCCTGGTCCGACATTGGTAATTTAGAGAAAATGTGAATGGCTGACGGAGTGTGAGTGGGAAAGGGGGGGGGGCTGTGCTACAAGTATTTTGTACTCGTTACTTGTATTGCCTTTTCGATTTGCACTTTACACGCTTTCATTACACTTCGTTTCCGTAGTCGAAACATGGCGAGGGCAGATATGCCGAAATAGAGAGAGAGAGAGAGAGAGAGAGGGAGAGAGAGGGAGAGAAGGGGGCTGAGTTCGAAAAGAGAGAAACAGGGCAAGAAATGGAAATACTTGATCCGAAACCGTTGCATTGTTAGCATTTAAACTGTTTCTTTGCCGTTGCGCTTCACTTGGATTGCACACTTGAGACACAGATATACATACACATAGAGTGGAGAGATGGGACGAGAAAAACAGGCTATACCATAGCAGAGAATCTCACCGAGAAGAGGATACGCTAGAAATTTAAACTGTTTCGCTGGAACACCATAAGACAGGATTTAATTGGGATTCAGCTTTTCTTTTTTTTCATATTCCAACAATTGGCGATCATTTTTATTGCTATCTTTTGCATCTTTTCTCTCGTGATTTCAACTTCAACTTTTCGTATAGCAAACTTTCTCTGAGTGTAGTGAAGAGTAAGGCATTATCTAAATGCCCAACAGAAACATTTCGTTGCAGCTGGATCTGCTGCAGCTGCCCCATAATCATCGACAGCCGAATCAACGGAACGAGCACTCATCTTAACGTCAGTGCAAATGATTGCTATTCTGTCCCCCCACCCCCTTTCTTCCCACACCACACTATCCACTACCCAGCATTTGGCAATCCCTCTGGCATGGCAAAGCACCATGCAACATGCTGCCTTGACACTTTAAGCTGCAATTTCGTTAAAATATTTCCAATCGATTTCGTTGGTTTATCGCCAAGTTTATTTCCACTTTCTTGTTGTTTGTTTCCCGTTGTTCTTCTCCTGCACCCTGCATTGCATCCACCCCTGCCACACCACACCCTTCATACATACATATAGTGTACTGCACATTTTCCGTTTCCACTCTGGCAGATCTTACGGAAATGAAATGTGTTTCTATTTTAGTTTCGCCATCTTCTTTTATATTTGTGTGTGTGTGTCTGTGTGTGCATTTACACGCTCGAGTGTTTGCCTCAAACTTGAATGAAAAGAAACCACAAGGAACAACTAAAAAAAAAAAGAGAACAAGAAAGCTATGCTAGAGGTTCGAATTTTAGATGCCCTTACAGATCAGCATTTTCTATGGAAGTTATAATGATGCAATTATAACTATAATTTCATTGGATTATCTTAAAAATTAAATAGGATTTAATTGCAAAAATATGTCAATAAAAATAGTTATAGTAACGTAAAGCACAGGCACAGGAGGCACAGACCGAGGGACATGATTTAATAATAATTTTAAAATTAACAATACAAAAATTGAATATCTCTGCCTTCCTTTCTAAACGCATAATACCCTCTGAAAGGGTATAAAAATCACCAGCTTCAACTCAAGTTTGTTTACAAAAGCATGTGCAAAAATTGCAATATTCAATACGCCCAGAAATAAAAAATAAAAAAAAAATAAATGGCAAGTACAAATATCAGAAAAATACCAGAAGTCCAGTCCAGGCAGTACGAGGCCTCGGACCAAATGGCAAATATTTGCTGCAATACTCGAAGCCCTCTGCAGACCTCACCGCCACCACCACCAAACAGCCATCAGACCACACTCAGCAATGCCAATCTGCATAATTGTGCAGCAACAAAATGTTCTAGGGGGAAATATGTACATATGTATGTATGTATTTTCCACCTCACGCACATGGCTGGCAAATGAGAATTCCAAGGACGGCGGCAGTGACAGGACAGGGAGCTGCCTCATGGATACACAGTGGCATGGATGTCGCAGCTAATTACCATGCAAATATTTACACATTCTATTCCTGAATTGATAGAAGAATCTCCTAGAGGCACCACTCAAACACATGCCATGCCATGCCATGCCATGCCGCCTGTCGTAGCCTGTCAGCATATTCAGAGTCATCAAGTGCAGGATGGGGCTTGGGGCTTGGGGCTGGGGGCTGGGGGTGTGTGTGCTGGGCATCTGATGAGCTGTGCGTAATTGTTTATGACTTGTGCAATGAGTTCAATCATTCAGACACACACACACACATGAGGTGACCAATTCAGGTCACATAATTTGATTAAGAATTCTACACTCTGAGAAAGTGTTTCGTAACTTGTTAGGTTTGGGGGGGCCCTATTGTGGATAATTCTGATTTTTAATTTAGTTTTCCATAATTTAAGTTTGAGCTCTGAATATGAATTTATTTCCCCTTCAATGTAATTCCACATTGATGAGCCAGCAGCGGCTGATTGTCGTCAAGCTCGTCTCGCTGAAAATGTGCAAGTGAAAGTGATGAAAAGGGGAAAACTCATTTCCATGGTTCGTGTTCCCTCTGCTGGGTTTCTGCCACATATTACGAAGTGGCATGATTTACGCCGAGTCCTTCATATTGCCATTGTTTAGCCTTAGTTGGCAAGGACTTTCAAGGACTTCTGCTTTGTTTAGCATTCATTAATGCAGCTCAGACCGCTGATTGCCAGGCTGCACACTTGCTGTCCTGACCGTGAATTATTTACATATAAATAATAGGGTGGGTAGGGGGTAGAGGAAAATGTGTATTGCTGTTTTGGCCTTAAAATTATAGCAATTTAAAGTTCTTTAATGCTCTTGCTGCATTTCTGCTGCCTCAACTACTTTTCATTAGCAATTCAAGTGCAATTTGGGCTAGCAAATTGCCACTGCCCCCCAACCTCCTCTCACCAGGCAGCATAAAGACGGAAAAAAAAGCTTTAGCTAAAAATGCGCCACGCACTCTATCACACACACAAAAAACACTCTCTCTCTCTCTTTGGGCCATATGTTGCTGTTGGCCACTGGTGCTTGTGGGCCACATTGTGGTCGGTTTGTTGGCCAGCCAGCCTGCGGTGGTGCGGCTCCAGGCCCCGACTATGACTACGACTACGACTACTGGCTCCTGGCTACGGGAATGCTGCCCCGATAGTTGCGTGTGCGAGGTGAGTAAATTCCATTTCTGCGGACAGACATCAAACCAGAAAAAAGACCAAATAAAATGCTCTTGATTAGTGTTGGTTGACTCAAGGCAAAGTAAATTTTTTTACTACATGGATTGCATTTTGGGATAGCCAACAGACGATATGCTGACACCAGAATTGTTGATTAAAAGGCAATAAATTAAATATTATTCAATGCGATTTCATATTTTATCTTAGCTTAATTCCCTTTCCCCCCTTTACTTAGTAAACGCTTTATATGGATCCTTTGATTGCCATCCAATGAATCATTTCAGAGCAGATAAACACCGTTTCATGGATTTTCGTATAGCACCGGAATGGGGGGGAGGTGGGGTGGGGATCACCGCCCAACTCTCATGCCACCAATTGACTGTTTAATTGCCCTTGGGGGCCCCAGAGTGGATGTTGCCATAGTTACAGCCATGTGTGGGTAGCACTTCTTTTTGTTGGTTTTTTGGGGGGGCGTTGTTCCGAGCAGGTTGTCGGAGCAATAAAATCGCCGCCTGCTGGGCACTCGAATGACCAGAGACGGAGTCAGAGTCCCGTCGCTCGCTTGCTGTGTCTCCAGCTGGTTCCGGTCTGCCTTGCCAGAAGCAAATCCTTTAATCTGTCTTTCAATTTCAAATAACCCAATGGTTAAGCACTTCCAACACACACACACAGAGACAGAGAGACGGTCTGGTATGTCCGTTTATGTTCTCACATTGGCCACGACTGCGTTTGTTCCCCCCCCCCCATTCCTGGCCAGACCAATTGAATTGTTTCAATTGACACTTGGCCTGGGTCTGGGCTCAGTTCTGTGTCCACTATCCACCGGCTGCAGTGGTGGTGTGGATGGAGCTTTCGGCTCGGTGCTTGCTGCTTTGTTCGCATTCATAATGAAAGTCAGTCTTTTGGCAGCATTGTTGTCGCTAATTTGTGGCCTCGCTAATTGGCCCAATGCCAGAGGGAAGTCGATTCAGGGTTGATTAAGGCATCGAATGTTGCAGTCACCTCACATCGATGGGTTTCACTTGAGTGCCAGTGGAGTTGTTCTACTTGACAATCAAACTATTCACCTCAGTCTAGGCCCCTGACCAGTCCAGCATTGTTTAGTGAATTATGCAAATAATGTAATGTCTTGTGTGCGTTTCATTAGGATAATGTCTGGGCAAACAATGCCCATTGGATGTTTTGTAATGATAGCCAGACCAGACCGGACCAGACCAGTCCACAGCACAGGGATTTTCAATTACAGTTCGACTTCAAATCAATTTGTGCCTCAACCGATGCAGGGTCATTAAGTTCGAGTGCTATAAAGGCTGCATTTTCCTGAAACTGAGACCAATAGAGTGACAAGATGTTGCTCCAGCCACTCGTCATGCAGCTGAGCCCATTGCTTCGCATTATAAGTAAGAGTTTTAGTTCTTTTTAGACCTCTCATTAAACCTAATCGTTCTACTCTTTGCTTAGTTGGAGAATATTTTGCATGCTTTTCGTCCATTCTGATCGTTTACAACCATACGAGGAGCACAACTCTGCTGCAACTGGAGTACCTGAGATCACTGGAGCTTGTCCTCAAAGAGTTACATAAACCCATACTCCTGCAGTGGATCAATGTGGGACAATTGAGTGACGCGCAGGAGGCCCTTGAGTGGCAGGTCATGGCTGCCGTGAATAGCAGCAGCACAGAGGTAGGTCTACAGAATCGAGGACTCCTTTCTTTATCAATTACCATAATACTCCGCTCTTTCGTAGGGTTTCATCACTATCCTGTCGCATACCAATCTGTTCATCCATGCCCGATATTATGCCACACGTAATGCCAATGTGCGTCTCAAGGATAAGCGATATCTGTTCTTGTGTGAGGAGGATGAACATCCCCAGGAGTTGTTGGCCACGGAGATACTGCAGTGTAAGTGAAGAGGAGTTCAATGAGATCTCACATTTCAATTGAGATTTCCCTGGAACTCCTTGCCACATCTAGCCCACCCCTGGCCTGGGGGGCATGTCGAAACAAGTACGACTGGTAAAGTTTTCCATGCTCTGACATTGTGCAACATAAATAGGGAATGGGGTAAACCACCGCAGGACATTCGTGGCCAGTTGATCAAACTTTAGCACTTGCCAATAATTTCAACGCTCGACGGCGTCTTGTTCAATTGTAAACTTTGGCTTTTTTTCTGCTATTCGGCTTTCCCCACCTTTTTCTTTATTTGTTGGCTTTGTTTTCTTTTCTCTTTGTTTTGCTTGCTGCGACTTAATTTTGTGTTTTTCTTTTCGTATTCTTTTTTTTTCACATACCCTGCATTTATTGAGAGGGTGACTTGACACGGTGTGAGTGTATGGCGCAGTGTAGTAAAAAGGGTGCAGGAAGAGGGCGAAGGAATGTTTCGCTGGAGGAGAGTTTGAACGAATCTCCTTGATATATAAAATATGCCAAATTTTTATTGTCTGATTTTACTATATATTTTTTAGTTTTATATTCAAGCAAAAGTCCACCAGGAGCTGGATTGGAAATCCATATTGCCTAATCGATTAATTCGAGTATTTTCTATATAAGAAAATTGAGCTAATTACTTAGATAATAATAATAATATTATTTCTGAATCATTTACATTTTAAAAGCAGATATTTTTGTTTTATTTTTTTTCTTTAAATGTTATTTGCCCCTGTTTAATCATCAAAAGATCTCATAATATAGGATAAGCCTGTAGTCGATCTCCCCCAAAAGCTAATGTCAGTTTTCTGCGCCCATTTTTTGGGTTTTTTGTTTGTTTTTTGTGTCTCCTGCTTGTTTGTTATTTCTGCTTGTCCAACAACGGGAAATCGTTGTAATGCGCTTTAGTCTACCCACACCATCTGATGGTGTGGCCAGGAACAAGAGCCGTAACGGAACCAGAAGGAGGACCAGTAACAGGACCAGTAACAGGACCAGTAACAGCACCCCACAGGCATAAAGAGGGCACATCGGTAAACATGAAAAGCACGAGGGATGGGATACCCGGAGATGTGTATGGGGATGTGCGAAATGGAGGAGCAGAAGCTGAAGCAGGGGCTGGAGTAGGAGCAGCCACTTTGCCGTACCGCGACATCAATTTCGAGCTGTGGACACAAAAGTTTGTCGGAGCCTTTGGTAATTTGGATGCCGTGCGCCTGGACGCATTCTTGCCGAACGAAACTTTTGCCAGCCGGGTCGAACTTTATCCCAACAAGCTGCTCGATCTGCAGCGTCGCACCCTGCGCATGGGCTCCATTACTTATGTCCCATATACAATTACTAATTATGTGGTAAGTAATTGCCGGTTAAGTTTATATTTATCGTTTGTTGTTGCTACACCCCCTCTGCGGCCCTGCCCACCGTTAACCACCGTTCCCCTGTGGCATGGCATGCCCCCAGGGAGCAGACTGGGCCACAAATGCCAGAGATTTGCACGCCAACATTAAGCAAAGCCAATTGGTTGGCTCCTCACACTCATCCTCTCTGCCCCCCCCAAAGTCCGTTCTGGCCCTCATCTTCATTTGGCCCATTCACATCGTTGTCTTTGCATTAGTCGGGGCTCAGTCTGTGGACTCATCATGAATAAATGTCCAGTGGTTGCCTCATTCTGTGTGTGAGGGTGTATTGGTTGTGTGTGTGTGTGTGTGCGTGTGTGGGTGCTTAGTTATTTGCCTTTGTTGTCGTTGTGGGCAACGATTTTAGGGAACTAAAATGTAAGCACATGTTGTTCTGTGGTCCTGTGTCTCTATGGCTGCCGGAGCCGTTGTCAGAAGCCGTCTATATGATTTGTCTGGTTACACTATGCCACAACATGCCACAAATATAGTTAAACAATTTATTTTTGTATATTTGTACTCGTATATTTTTAGTTGAAGAATTTTATTACCCATTAAAATGGGTATGGGATAATTAAATATGCTATGCCAAATTTTACATAGAAATCAGCTTTTTTTTTTTAGGTTTTTAGTCTTTATGCCATAGATTTATTTTTCTTGTACAACATTTTTTATTGATGAGTATCAAAATTACATCAACGTTTAGTCAAAATGTGTTCTGAGACCCCAGGCACAGTCTCGTTTTAATCAAACGACAAAAGGCAATCGTATTCGCATTTCTTATTTAAAACAAACTTGTTTTATTTATTCGTATATTTTTGTGCCTTTGCCCACTGTGCCAGTCAAAATGGTTGCAAAAAATAAAGTTCTTTTGTTGTCATTTGGCAAAAGTTTTGTTCGCACTCAATTGTTTGCCTTAAGGACATTTGCACATTTGTAAGCACACACACACACACACACGGTCACGCCCATACAAACACTAACACAAGTAGCAGCACACACACTGAAAGAGATAGAGAGAGAGAGAGAGAGAGAGAGAGAGAGAGAGAAAACAGCCACAAGCATGTGCATGTGGTTTTGTTTGGGGCTTAGCTTTGGCTCCTGGCTCCAACATTGATTTAAATTACGTGTTTCCATTTAATTGCCACCCGATGAGGCAAGTGTCGATGTCCATTTGAATGCCCCTCCGAACATGCCCCACAACACTGGAGGTGTGTCTGTGCTTGGGAGGGGGCGTGGCCATAACAAGGCCATTAACGAAATTAGCCCAGACGCTTGATTGGCCAGCAATAGTTAACCATTAAGCAGTTCAACATAACCCCCCACCCCACCCCTTTGATCGCTGTCTTACACTGTCTGTATTGTACATGCAGCCAGCTGGTGAGGGCAATGAAGATCCCATTAACCCGCATGGGGATAACCGTTCGATTGCCTACTATGGCGCCGAGGCCAATGTGATGAAGACCTTCTGTCAGGTGCACAATTGTCATCTGCGTGTGGAGGCGTGTAAGTTTTATACGATATAAACGAACTGATTGGCGCTCAAATCTGAGGGGTTTTCCGTACCGTTCCAGATGGCGCCGACAACTGGGGCAGCATCTATGAGAATGAGACAAGCGACGGCATGCTGGGTGACATTTATGACCAGCGGGTGGAGCTGGCCATTGGCTGCATCTACAACTGGTACGATGGCATCACGGAGACCTCGAATGTCATTGCACGCTCCTCGGTAACCATACTGGGACCAGCTCCAGCGTAATGGAATAACTCTTAACATTAAGTTTTGTTTGTTTCCAATTCAAGTTTTAATTTTTGTAGACCCTTGCCCAGTTGGCGCACCAATATTCTGCCCTTTAATGGCCCCACTTGGCTGCTGCTCATCTCCACCATACTGATTTGTGCCGTCGCTCTGTATGTGATGAAGTTGGCCAGCTATCGGCTGGGTTTTGGCAGATATGAGACAGAATTTCATCATGTGAGGAAACTGGAGCAGTCACTGCTGGACACCTTTGCTCTGTTCATCCAGCAGCCATCGGCTCCAATCAGGTGGGTGTTTGAGTGAGTGTTGTTACCTTAATGTTTTTCACCTTTTTCGGTTTGGCCTGAAGCTTTGATCGCTTTGCCACTCGCTTCTTTCTGGCTACGCTCTTGTGTGCCACCATCACGCTGGAGAATATCTACAGCGGACAGCTCAAGTCGCTGCTGACAGTGCCCTTCTACAGTGCCCCCGTGGACACCATTGAGAAGTGGTCACAGGCTGACTGGAAATGGGCTGCCCCATCCATTGTTTGGGTGCATACCGTGGAGAGCTCCGATCTGCTCACCGAGCAGATATTGACCAAAAACTTTGAGGTGTGCGACTACAGCTTCATGTCCAATGCCAGCTTCAGTCCGAATTATGGACTCGGCATTGAGCGTCTGGCCTCGGGGTCGCTTTCGGTTGGGAATTATGTGCCCGCAGAAGCGTTGGAAAATCGCATTGTAAGAGGAAATTGTTTCGCTTTTCACAGGTTTGGCTTTTAGATTTCGGTTGTCTTAGGTTCTGCGTGATGACTTATACTTTGATTGGACGCGTGCTGTGTCCATACGCGGCTGGACTTTGATGCCGGAGCTGGACAAGCATATTCTGACCTGCCTGGAGACGGGTCTCTATGTTCACTGGGAGCTGGAGGTAGCCAATGCCAATTAGATGCGTTATTGCACCTCTGACTAATGTCCCATTAATTTACAGAATGTGGTCAAATATATGGACAAGAAGGTGCAGGAAATTCTGCTCGATATGGTCAATGGCTACAAGGCCAAGGGTGCACTCAAGCCCCTAAATGTACACAACATCTCTGGGGCTCTGTTTGTGCTGGCCTTTGGCTGCACCTTCGCTTTCAGTGCCCTGC
This sequence comes from Drosophila subsilvestris, assembly GCA_035043285.1. Lineage (NCBI taxonomy): Eukaryota > Metazoa > Arthropoda > Insecta > Diptera > Drosophilidae > Drosophila > Drosophila subsilvestris. Next base: position 12,455,424 of record JAWNNB010001746.1, read on the forward strand.
TGGTGGAGAGTGCCGTCTGTGGGCTAAAGAAAATCATATAATTTATCCATTTATGTGATCGTTGCTGCAATTCAGCTTAGTCTGTCTGCAACACCCTTCACACATTTCACCTACTGAACGACCCATAAGCACGTGTCACAGCACACATCAAAATCGCACGCAAAAGCCACAAAATCCCGGCTCAGGCGACGGAGGAGGAGGGAGCAGTGCCAGTTCCCATGGCCAAAATATGACAGCAGTTTGCCGCCAGCAGCGAATCGACATCGACCGCCGGCATTGTTGGCCGGCATGGGTGGAGCGTCACGGCCGAATGGCCAAGTGAAAAGTGAGCTCATCTCCGTGAGCATTTGGTCTCGATTTTCTGGCACTATCGGGCGGCACTTGCCACGGACATGTGGCAAGAACTGGCAGTCGTTTTTGGGCAGTAGTTTTTTTTTTCTTTTGGGGATGGCGCATTGGGGAATGGGGGTATAGGACTGTGGATATGCAAGCGGAAAATGACTTTTACCCTGTGTGTCGTGGTGGTAATTGGAAAAGCGTTTAGTCCCAGACGAACTCAATTTCATTCCCGGCAACATTTTTAATGATGCTCTTAATTATCGCTGTGGGAAATTATTCATTATCACTAATTTGCCGCAACTTTGGACGAGGGTCGACACACCAACATCCACATCCACCCACTCACATGGTGTGGGCCACTCTAAGTGCAGTTTGGAGGTCTTTAGCGGCGTCTATTCCCTCATCCTTAATCATAGTCGGCTGCTACTCCTCCACATAATACTCGAGTCTCTTCTGCTTCTGTTGCTCTACAGCAGCTGGTGCACCTCCTCGTTTCTCGCCTGCTTCTGCTGCTTCACCGTATTCTCCGTAAATCTCACCTGCATATACCAGCGGCTTCGCTCGTTAACACCTCGTTGTAAAGCGACAAACAAACAAACAAACAAACCAAGAAACAAACAGCAACTACAGCTACATTCGGAGACAACGACAACAACAACAACAACAAGTTTTGGCCAACATGGCGGCTGTGTCATTTCCGTTGTCGTTGCTCTCGTTCTCTATCCTTAGATTGCCGTTCAGAGGGTATCGTGATTTTCACAAGAAGTATGCAACTTGCAATAAATATCCACAGGGATATCCAAAAATAGGCGTTGGCAGATCCTTCTTCTGGCATCTTTCAGAAACTAAGGAATGCAAGAAAAAATGGCATAGTAAAAGGAAATATTTAAATTAAATATTCGGCATTAAAATACAAAAATATTGAAATTAAATATAATTGACTTTGCTTTAAATATAAACAAATATCAAAAAGTCTTTTTAATAAAGCAAATATTTTATATTTAATTTGGGGGAATATATATTTAATTAATTATTAATATTATTAATTAATATTTTATTTAATTAATTTAAATTAATATATTAATATTATTTATTTATTTATTATTATTAATATTAATCTAAGCGCACTATTGGATACTCAGGCCTTTTTTTTTTGTTGTAATTATAAAGTAGGATTTATGTTTAATTTTCAGCTAAACTCCGAGAATTTTCCATACAGTCAAAGGTTCAGAAGTGTATTCCATCTTCAGCATTCAAACAAAAATTTTCTTCCTGTTTTTTGTTGTTTTGTTTGCTGGTCCATTCCACCAGATTTTGCATATTTCCGTTCTGTGTTTGGAATTTTTAAGTGAGTGCGCTCAACTTTGTCTGTTGCTGTTGCTGCTGCTGCTGCTGCTGTGATTGTTGCTGATTTGTGGCTGCTAATGCAGCTGTTTGTTTTCGTTTGTTAGCCTTCACGGGCTGATGTTGTTCCTGTTGAAAAGTTGTACACGACTATTGCCCCTCCGGGACCTGACAGCTATATGACAATTTTTTTGTTGTTTTTTTCGGTTCTGCAAAAGTTTTAACCGGGAATTGGCCCCCACGCAGTAAGCTTTTATCTTTTGCAAAGGGTTCGATAAACTTGCTCGAAAATCCCCTTGCCAAATAGCCGACTTAAAAAAGCGACCCGTAAAGCCCCTTCCTTCCGCTACTTTCTGGAGTTCATAACTTTTGCATTTGCACTTAATTAAATGACTGGGAAAATGGAATATTTTTCACATGCAATCAACGCAACCTGCAACGTCTCAGATTTTAACTTAATTTATGGCCCACAGCCAACAGGCGATAATTGAAATTATATAAAAGGCGGCGGCAGTGGCAGTGGCGGTGGCATCGGTGGCAGCACCGTCGAAAGGAGTTTGCTGTAAATAAAATAAATCTGTGCGAGGCGTTGTCGTACCCGTTGAAAATTTACGCGCTCTGATAAAAGTCCTGTCCAACGGGGGGCATGACTGGGGGTACAGGAGGAGCTTTCGGGTAGATTGGCACGTGCAACTGCAGCCAGACGACAGGACCGATAAAATATGAGCTCGAAGCGGAGTTTTGGGGACGGCGGCTAGAGGAGGCCATGCAATTGGATTTGCCTGTTCCATCTGGGGCCAGAGGTTGAGGCCTTTAAATTGAATTAGCATCTGCAAAGCGAGGAATCTTATGAATTTTTAATGGTCGCATCCATTGGAAATCGCTTGGGCATGAGCCATGGAATTCGAATCGATCCAATTAGGAAATCGGTATATTTTTTGCTCTGCATAATTGCCTGTGTTTTGTCGCTGTCTGACGGTAAGGTTGCCTCAACAACGGCGGCGTCTATCGTTCGGCCTCATTATCAACGCAGCCGTCGTAGCCGTCGCTTCTTACCCCCTATCTCTGTTCCCCCACCCAGCTACAGCTTTGGCTCCCTATCACACCATCTTTGGCGACAATTTTTTGTTCCTAAGACGCCGGCAAATTTATCGCTCATAATTATTTCATTTTACAGTCTGCTGAAGTTCTCAGGCAAACGACCTGCTCGGGACGCCCGTTGACGGCGTGTCTTTGACGTCCTTTTAAATTTGCGCCATTTGTTTGTTCTTGTTCTCGTTTTTTTTTGTTTTGTTTTTGCTTTTGTTGGAGGCCGCTGCCGCCCCATATCGAGGGGCTCTTTCATATTTTATGAGGTGTTTGGTATTGGCTTCTCCATCAAAGTTTTTGGCTTAGTCTAATGCTGCTTAAAAGGCATTACACAAATGCAAACTCTCTCCCTCTCTCTCTCTACCTCTACCTCCTCGACGCTGGCACAGTTTTCACATGTTGCAAGTCGTTATTGTTCTACAACCCCTCTAAGCTGGGGACTTCCTTCTCGTTCTGTGCGTATGTGTGTGTGTGTGTGTGTGTGTGGAGAGGAGAGGGCGCCAATCAACACACTTGACTACGCGGCAGGTGGCGGATGGCGGGTGTTGCCTCAGCTCTGTGCTGCATTAGCATAATAAAACAACCGAGGGGAAAGTTTCAGTCAAGGATTGCACTGTTTTCATGCAACAACTGACATACCCAGTAGCAAAGGAAAAGACAAGGGAAACGTTTCGGGAATGTGGTAAATTAAATGAGGTAAATGCCAATAAGAGTATAAGAAATCTATTGAGATAATTAAGAAGTCAAGTCAGTCAAGCTTTTAGTAATAGGATATACGTCTCGTTAATCGCATTCTTTGTAATCTTTGTCATTAGATAGGAAGATAATGCATTAAAATATATTTACATACAAATATACGGCTTAAACACATCTAATGCTGAAATTCTTTTTCACGAATAAACGTTGGCTGACTAAATATTATCTGCACATAATGTGAAAATTTCTAATCAAAGAGTCCTATTGTTGATCTATTAATTAGTAGAAAATCTTTATCAAATCGTCTACCACCAAGTTAGTTATTGGCTGCCCAAATATATAGCCAAATGTATCCCACCATCTCACTGGGTATTTTATACATCAAAAGCGAAACCCGCAAAAGTGCAGAGCTGCTTTGGCAGGCTGTACGATGCAGGGGGAAAATACATTGCAGCAGCAACAAAAAGTTTTTGTGTGGCGGGGGAGTCGCCTCAAAGAGGCAATAGTCGGGGGAACAATTAAGCAAACATGTATGTATGTATGTATGAGCTAAATACATACACACATATGTATGTAGGTTTGTTTGTTTGTATGTTTGTATGCTTGTGTTTGTGTGTGGCTTAGTGCGTTGGTGTGCTGTTTGCGAATTTGTGTAAATTGTTTTGCACTTAGCTAAAAAGTTGGCTACCAAATAAATACAGTTGCGAAGCGGCTTAAACTGTTATCTCCCGTGTTGTTTCACTTAGATGCGTTTCTGGGTTGGCAAAACATCGAATTGGGGGGCGGATCCATTAATCACCAGCTGAAAGCCAGGCGCCGGCTTACGGATGCGCTTGAATACATCGTCAGTTCGAGCATTCTAGATTGAGGGGTTGAGGCGGAGGATAGGTGAAATCAGAGGACAGCTATAGACACTTGTGTAATTGAGGAATTACACTTTGAATGGCAGGTTCTGTCTCTGGCTTAGGCCTGGAATCCACAGAAGGGGCTAAGTCGGACGAGTGACAACAGCCGCAAAGTCAAAGTCAAAACATGCAGAAGATGGAAGAATGAAACGAATGTGTCCACAGATTCCAATCTGGATGGAGCTGAAGCTGGGGCTCAGCCTGGTAGAGTAATAACAGAAATGTAAGTGGGCTCAGGGCATTGACTATCGGCATCATCTGCCCGGCACACAAGATAAATTGCACTTTGCCGGGGATCTATGGCTTCAAAATGAAACAGGGTCTAGGCTACTCCAAAAGCCGTACCAGTTTTTTTCTACGCCAAAAAAGAGTTGGTGGAAGGTGGAATACGAGAAGAGAGAGAAGAAAAATTGAAAGAGAACCAGAGATGAGCATAAAGGCAAGCCGTGTCGAAATGCTGCTGACGTTTCACATTCAAATGTTGCAGGAATAGAAAAATTAAAAGCAGTCGAATTTTGTATTACTCTTAGAAAAATTATTATTATTTCTATGTCCAAACTTAATAATCCTTTTTTTTTAGCTTGTTTGTGCTTTTAATTAATTTATTGATGTTTAATTTTCATGTGGTTTAAATTTGAGTTAATAAGACGAGAATCAGAATGGTTTATTTGCTGCTCTTTTACTGCGCTGAATCGTTCCTTCAATCTTTACCTGTGGCACAAAAATGCATAGAACTTAAGCTGAAATTTATTTAATCCATCAATCGAAATGCAAACACATAAAAGGAATTGTCGACTCGATTCATTTTAATTGAATAATCCATTGAATAATAAATTTTGTGTTGCTTCAAAAGGGACCAGTGTTGAACCAGTGTTCGGTCTGTTATTATTGCCTTTAATGCATATTAATTAACATCGATAATGGGTGCTAATAGGTATTTTGTTTGGTTTTCCTCAAATTGGTCATTTAAATTCCCGCATGCCGAGCGCTGGTCCCACTCAACTGCCATTAACCGTCTAATGTACTCTTCGGAAAGTGAATGGAAAAACGGAATATGGATTGTAAAGAAAAGCAGGCGCAATGTGGCAAGAATGCGGAGGAAAGCAGGCAGGCAGGCAGGCAGGCGGCACTGATACAGGATCTGCAGGGACAGTTCGGAGCAGAGGCTCCCGCGCCGAGTCTGTGGAGATGGCATATAAATTTTGCGGTCTGTGGCAATAAATCAGCGTTTGGCTGTCACCCCATTTTGCCAGTGTAAATCGCAGCCCGACAAAGTCCCAGTACTCAGGCTCTTCTTCTGTCCAAAGGTTTGCTCTCTCTTTAACTGGTCATTAATTACAAATTATATGCTGCTACTGTTCCAGCTACACCTCCGGCTTCATCTTCCAGCTCCCAGCTCCATCTACATGTACATCTACATCTTCAGCTATGGTTTTCCCTTCGAGCTGTCAGCTGTCTTGCGAGTGTCGCCTGAACACAAATTAATGTTGACACCGTCGTTGCTTCTGGAGACTGCTGCTCGAGTGCGGCTTCGTTAGGCATTGATGCTGATGAACAGAATGTTGATGATGATGATGACGGTGACGGTGACGGTGAAGCTTGGCCAAGTGGCCAAGGCGTTGCACTTCAAAGACGCATTAATAATTAATAAGATTGTAGGTGGGAAAAAAAAAAGTAAGTTGCTCAGTGAAGGGCCTTGGGGTCAAATTACTTGCCACTTGGCAGTTGCAAAGGTTTGCCCTCGACCGCTTTAATGGCTCGACTCCGTCTTTGTGCCTTCCCCCTACCCACTCTCACGCCCCTTGCTATTTCCTGCACTGCCCCCTGTCTGCGTATGCAAATATTTGGCTTTCTCCCCGGGATACTTCGCACTCTGCCGCAACGCACTCACGAATTCCGTTTCAAATTCAGCAAAGTCATTAAATAATTTTCCACACTTGCACTTAACGCTAGAAGGAGGAGGAGTAGGAGGAGCATAGTCTGTCTGCTTCTGGGACTAACCCACACACAAACACATAAACACTATACTCATGTGGCAGGATAATGAGTGGTAAGAAAAATTTGTCGTACAAACAAAATTCTGTGTGAGTTTTTCCCTGCATTTCCCTTTGCATTCAGACCGCAGACTGGCATCTGAATATGATATATACATAAATATACAATATATTCGTATGTAGCACTAAATTTGTAGTCCTGTGTGTTGCACACTCAAGTCTGGCATCCACTCAGCCTGCTAAGTGGGCCCAAAAAAGGCTCACAGAAAGGCAAGTCAATATTAAACTATAGGCTTACGAGCAACGCCTTCGGTGTTGTACTCTGTGGCTGTTTTTGCATACACTCGAAGACGTTTTAATTGATTCGCATCTGATGTGTTTGCCATTTGCCAATTTGCCAGAGTTATTTTGATGGGCATGGGCATAGGCATGGGCATGGGCATGGGCATGGGCACGGGCACGGGCACACCAACAAAGGGCGTCAATAGTCTGGCATTGAAGCTAATGTAAAGTCACAAAATGCCAAACGAGAAGTGGCAGGCATTGGTTCGGTGGGGCGGGCGGTAAGGGAGTGCGGCCAAGGACACGACTCAACCAACATTTCCGGCTCGATTGCGGCTTATTTGATTTTCATTAGGCATAACTCAATTTGAAGCAAATAAAATGCGCTCAGCCGCAGATGAGCTGCTTATACAATAACAGCAGCAACAGCAACAGCAACTGCCACGGAGCACGCTCCGGACCCGGACAAACCAATGCAGAGGAGAATAAAGCGAACGGAAACGGAGATGAGATGAGATGAGAGATGGCAGGCAACTTGGCCCAAGGGAAGAGGCGGGAAGTGGGGGCAGGGCCCAAGGCAAGTCTTAGTGCTAAGGAACTTCCCCGACCGCCAAGTGAAGATGATAAAGTTAAACTACAAGCCACACGAACAATGGAGGCTGGCCAAGAGGGTTCTCTTCGAGCTGCCTCTGAATTGAGAAAATCAAGTAAAAGCCAACCTTTTGATTTCACTTCCTGTTAATATTGTCCGGAATGAAGCAGCCGGAGGAGGATCTGTGGCAAGGCGGATGGCTGGCAATGCTGAAGAGGGGGGGGGGCAGCATCCACAAGCAGCAGGCAATGGCAAGCATAAGTAACTTTGGCAGCCGATTAAGGTGAGATGCCAGGCAATGCTGTAGGAATCTCAATTCAGGACCTAATCAGCTCTGTCTGCGTGTTGGTTTGTGGGTGGATAGGGAGCTAGAGTGTGTGTGTGTGTGTGTGTACACACACGTATGTGTGCTGTTCGACACCCTGGGGAGATCATTATATCGTCAGTTTAGCCCCAGTGAAAACTTTTCTTACCTTTAGACTTCTTAGTCCTCTGCGCCTGATGAAGTATTTATGAGCCCACACTGGTGGTTCCGACTCCACACCACTCCACCCCCAGGAGTGTACAGGCGACAAAGGTTAAGCAATCGAACTTGATAATGAAATTGAGAGAATATAGCATTGAAAGCAGTACAACATTTTGTATTATCTTTTCTTTTTACATTGTGTTTTATAAGAACTCGTTACGGAAATAAGAAAAACGAGAACGAGAAAAAACGTGTGAGTCGGTTCTGGACGCGACTTTACTTTTATACCCGAACTCAGTCAGTATATAAATTTGTGATCTTATGATTTTTATAGCGTCGTATGCACTGTGCATAGGATACCTTTATAAATAATACGAAACAAGCTCCAAGGATCGCAGCTCTGTCTATGGGTATGGGTATATTAGATATTGTAGTCTAGAGCGTTATATCCACAAGTCATAAGCAAAAGTTACAATTCGTTTACAGCGGTGTCTAAACTTACGGTATAACGGGTTACAAACATCGCCCTAGCGACAGTCTACAGTCGGTTAACACACTTTTAGCCAGTGGCTGCCAAACCGTTTTGCTTGATTTCGCATCCATTAATACGGTTTACATGCATACATACATGTAACTGTATGTAGATGTGGCGCTCTATAACTATTGTACGGATATTCGTCTCTGTTCAGTTATATTCTTCTGAATTCTCTAATTATTGTGGTCTTAGTCATTATTGTTGGCTGGTTTATCTGCAAAAAATTATGCTGCTCAACTGGAGAAAAGTTTAAGTCGCAGAACTAAGGCAGCAGAACAGTTATAAAACTTACATAAATTTATTGCTCTTCGTTGCTGGTTGAAAAGCCATCAAAATCATTGCCCAAACCGAACTATCATTGCCTCCTTCATTCCATTCTCTTTCCATTTGCCATTCTTATTCACTCGCAGGAGAAGTTGAGAGAGTTGAGTTTCACCGTTGCTTTTCTCTCTCTCGCAACGCAGTTTCAACGCTGTTACTACAAATCCAGAGAGAGTTAAAAAGAAAAAAAAACGCAGCAAAAAATAACAGAGGAATTTGATGTTTGTTCGTAATTATTCCTAAATTGAACACCTTTTACACTTTCCACATTGCCACGTTTATAGTCTACAGTTATCCAAGCATTTTCCGATCGAGAAAACTTTGTCTGTGTCGATTACTTTGATTTGGAATCAAGCCGGAACACTTCAGCATCGCGAGAAGTTTCTATCTGCCGTCCTTTTCGCTCCTTATGAGCTCAAAGCAAAGAGAGCGAACGTAGTGAGCGGACTGGTCCAACTGCACGACACAATAACTGTGAATTACCATTCAAAGTAGGAGAGCGAGTCCTAAGTCACCAACGCACTTGCCGCTCTCGTAGCTTCATCAGTTTCTCCCTCCAGTTTTTTCAGCGCGGTTGAGTGTTTAGTCCACTTTGCGTTTCGGTCCGCGCAAACCGGGAAAATACGGGAAATTAAATAGAAAAAAGTGTCGCGCAGCTGTGTAGTGATGTGAAGTGTAGTGTAGTGCAGTGATTAGGCATGGAAAATGTCCAAAAAGTGTGTGATTAAGGCAAAAATGCGTTTGAGGCGCACAACGCGGCTAAATGGCAGATCGGCGAATGAAATATTGGTCAAATATATGAAAGTGCAGTGTAATAAGTGTTTTTTTTTTATAACCTACATGCATACATTTGCAGTGCATGTGCGCGCGATGTGTCTGTGTGTGTGTAAAAATATGCCAAAAAGTGCGCGAAGTTGTGTCCCTCTCCCGCTCAATCATGTAAAAAGCGCAAGCCCTCTAAATTTGTTGTTGCTGTTGATTGCTGCTTATGGTAATTTATTTAAATTAATTAATGGTTTTGTATGTATTGAAAATTGCTGAAAAGAGAGACGCATCCCGACGCATTAAATATAAGTGTACGGAATGTTTTTCCTAATCGAATGCCTGTTCCGAGATATGTAAGTAGAAGCAGTTTACCAATTTGGTCGCCTGTTCCTACAAAATTACATACCTATTACATACACAGATACATATGTACATACATCCATATCCATTCGTATTAGTTATTTTGAAAAGTGCTTATAGACTCTGCACTCATTGCGTTTGGTTCCTTTCAAATCCTACGGGTGCGTGCCGTTTGTGATTCCACAACTATTTTACTTGCACGCGCAGTTTAGCTCCTCCACAATCCCTGCACCACCCAGAAACACTCACAAGGGGCAATCGCAATCGCAATCCCAAGAGCAGACCAGACCAGACTTTTGCTTGCCTTTTATTTCAGTGTTTTACTTCACCTATTCATCCACGTTCGGCATAAGCTCAGTTTTCAATTTCATTATTTTTGCCCATGCTGGTTCTACTCCTTGTTGGTCTTGTTGTTCTCTGCCTTTGTTTGCGGTAAACAGTTATGTATTATTTTGTGATATTATCGGTAAATATTTTCCCAGTTTATTAAGCTTCAGCAGGAGCGAGAGAGCGGATAGAGGATGGGGGCCACCGAAATTGTAAGCCGAAAAGTGGTTGGGCAAAACTTTTTGCCGTCTGATGGCTAAGACTCATACACTTTGTCTTGCATCAGCTTTAATTTGCATTACCCTTTCCCAGGAAACTTTACTTTTACCCACGCACTTAAATCTTAAATAATCAAGTTTATTGTGATAATACATGGGACTCAGTCTTGGGTGCCTTATGACGGATATATGTATCAGCCATTAGGGTATGCAATGATTCGGCTGCAGGAGTTAAGTTTACTTACTGGTTTTATTTTGTTTTGTCTTTGCATTGTTGAGTTTGGTTTGGTTTGGTTCGTGCGTGCCATTAATTAAATATGGATAAAGAAGCAAAAGTATCTTGCAGATAAATCTGTTAAGTGGGCGAGCAATTAAATCAAAACTAAATGCCGCCTTTCAACATGCCAAAGCCATTTATAAAAACCAACAGACAAAGCAAAAAGACAGCACCCAGTTTGTGTCTCTGTCTCCGCCCAGAGTGCTTCTGCCCCACCACTCAACCCACAGGCACTTGCACCCACAAAACCATAAAACAAAAGCCCGAACAAAAGCTAATTAAGTTTATGTCACCGGAAATTTGTTTCACCTCAAAAACCTCGAATTGTGTTGAGCGGAAGGGGGGCCCACCAGCAGCACAGAGGAGCAGCAAGAGCAGGAGCAGCAAATAAAATGTACGTGGCCCCAGTTTGGATGCCACACGAAGCGGAACGGAGACGCAATGGAGCAGAGACAGATGGAGGAGGAGGATGGCTAAGAGGAAGAGTTGTGAAAAACTTTCATCTCGAACTTGTACACACTCATTGGCAATTAATCTGGTAGCCAGCAAAGACAAATGTAATGTGGAGCGAACATTTGTTCCCTCTGTGACTGCCATTGCAATTCAGTTCGTGCATTTCGAATTCAACTTTCAGGCTGCCACTGGGAGTACATACATACTTAGAACAGGTTGAGGCTGTGGCACGCTAGCGATGGCCACCACACTAATGAATTGATTATCTTAATTTGCACCAGCTCTCCCGCTCTGAAGTTCATTGTGCACAACTTAGCTGGTGTCAACAAGAATTATTAGCTTTTTTGCCCGATACGAGTGGGGAAGAGGATAGTGTGCCCTGTCCGGGTGTGTGGGTGTCGTCTGTCAGATCCGGAGTGGGCCTGCTGCGTGTTAAGTTGATTTACGAGCAGTTTGTGGCAAGCCAGCTTGACGCTTTATGGTCGATTTTTATGGCCCTCTGCAACTTTGCAAGTGCAAATGCAGCGCCTGAAACTTATGCGCCATATAACCCGAAAAGCGAACGATTGCACTTTGAACTTTTGCCCTGGCATATAGCTGGAGCTCTACTCTTTTTGCTATCCCCCACAGCTGGTTACTTTTTGCACCTTGTGCACATTGTCATTTGGCCAATTACATGGTGGCTTCGTTGGCTTCGTTGGCATCCATCTGATGTTCCTTGGTTTCCTTTTGCGGATGAGCCTTAAATGGGCGTGGACAAGCGCACACTTGACGCCGTATTGACGATGCTGTCAAGCTCCCTCTCAAGTGTGTACTTATGATTCCTTCTACTATTTTTAGGGATTTTTAGTTTGTGTTTCTTTTGGCACAAGTTCGGTGATGGGCGGGGACTGCGGCTAGGGCAGGTGTCGCTTTTTCACACCTCGATGACTGTTGGTTGGCGGCGGCTGTCGTTGCTGTCGTTGCCGATGTCGATGTCAACCGTGTGGCGCCGCCCCGATGTCAACAACTCAAAATGCTTCCGTGCAATCGCTTTTTACAGCTTCCGAACAATTTGATTTGATTCCATTAAAAAAGTTGCTCTAGTGATTTCCGTCAAGTTCTCACCTCTCTTCCCTCTCGCTCTCTGTGACACTGGGGGAAAGTTGGCAGCAGTTGCAACGGATACGACATCGTTTTCTGGCGCCCCAACCCCATCAACGCCTTTGCTGCTGTTTGGAGGGCCTTGCTTTGATGGCATGGGGTTCGTTCTCTAAATAATTGTGACATTGGCACGTCAAAGCATCGTGCATGGCGGCGCCAAGTGTTGCATGCTCTTAAGCGCCTCCACTCATCGCCGGCGTCGATGCATGTCACTTGCTGGCAGATTGACAAACTTTTGTGCGTTCATCAGTATGGCTGCACTGAGAGCAAATATGAGAAACGAAACAACGGCTCAAATATGTCTAATCTTAGATGGGAAGTCAACTAATCGGATGATAATCGGATTTCCTTCGCTTAAGCCAAAATGCATGCCTGACTGCCGATTAATAAATTCTTTTATGCTTTCTTAAAACCATTTTCCACAGTATATTTTATTTTCCCGCAGTGTGTGTGTTTGTTGCCGTGTGATGTATGTATATTGAGAACGTCAACGCGTAATGAGAACTTCAGCTGATGCCAAGCAATTTCAATCGAGGACACGAACGATGGCAATTGTCAGCTTTAAAGGCACGTAACGATAAGACCTACATAATGATAAAGCATTAGAGCTTCTAGAATTGTCATAAAAACACTTTGGCATCGTGGCAGTCGTAAACCTCGAACTTCGTGTCATCCTCCCCCCCATCACGGTAATGAATGCCACTCGGTAGTGATGCTCGTAGAGTTATAATTGCAGAGTGGAAGTTGTTAAACTTCAAGACGATAAAAAAAAAATGACAGGCCACAAAAGATAACCCAGAGATGGTTGGTTGACAGCTTAGGGAACGGGAACTATCCTGGCATTTATGCAAATCCAAATTCGGGTTAACTGTGGCAAAAGGGTAAGTATGAAATTTACTAGCCAAGCTGTTACCGATTGTCATCAGTCGGCAATGGAATTTAAGCTCCACAAATATGCATTTAACACACTTCCACTTCCACACACTCTGACAGCGGGGCACGGGAATGGGCACGGGCACTGGCACTGGGTCCGGGTGGGCGTGTCGAGATATTGCAACGGTCTGCTTAATATATGTACATACATATATACATACATACGTATGTATGTATAAATAAAAATCGCCAGCAGCTGTTGGACGGCATGGATGGTTGGATGGATGGAGGATGGTTGGTTGGATGGATGGATGGATGGATGCTTGGGACTGGGGGGACAGACCGTTGCGGCATTTTGAGGAGCATATGAAAAGTTTGGCTCCCATGTTGTCGCATGGAATTTATGATGAATTTTCCAACTCGACGCATATTGCAGAACATTTTTGGGTCTGTTCGGCCTATGCCTCATCCATGCCTCCCCCCCCCCCCCCCCCCCCCCATGCCTTCTGTGGGGCTGGCTGCCATGAACTGCAACCACAGCAGCCGCAACGTAGGCAGATCCAGAACCAGAACCAGGACAGCATTTGGTCCGTTGCTTGTTGCAGGCTCCCCCCCCCCCCCCCCCCCCCGACTTTTTTCGTTTTGTGCGTCGAGTTCCATGTCGTTCCTGTCGCTGTGCCTCTCTGCCCGTTGCACGGTTGTGTTCGGCCACATGTTCAGTCCTCATAGTCCCTCCCCCCCCCAGACCCAGCTGAAGTCCAGTTCAGTTCAGTTCAGCCAGCCGGCTGGCCCAAGTCCTCTCCGTTTACGGGCTCGAATTCTGAAATTGTTTTAGTGCTGTTGGAAAATTTCGAATGCGATTTGACATGTATAAAGCAGTGGCTACGGTAAAGCCCAGGGCGTGAATAATACTAACAAATTCCGTTAGAATGTGTACCGCAGTTATGGGTTGATTATGGCATGGAGTAGCGCTCAGAAATTGTTTGACACCAGCCTATTAACGACTCTGTTTACAGCCATTTAGATGCGTGGAACGTATTTCATTCCATTAGGGAATTTCTAAGAGAATTTTGAATGTAATTTAACCTTTTCTCTCAACCTTAGGACATTAACAATGGCGACATTAACATAGTCCAGAGTTAAAAGAACTTTTCATCTTGCTTTTAATGATACTTGCTGATTGCCTTCACGACTTTAAGAGGCCCTTGCTAGAGATTGGTGGGCCTTTGAAGTCTGTTGCCTTGGCAGGACACCTCCCATCCACATATTCGACTTGTCAGCTTTTTGGTGTCATCCATTGTGTATGGATTATGCTAATTGAAGCTCTCTTTGAGGTGCAGTTTCTGCTGGATGATAAAAAAAGGGGTGACAAGGATGTGCTGAGAGATTGATGGCATGTGTTTGGCTTTCGTTCCCATGAACGATTGCTCCCTATACATATGTGTGTACTAGTTCAAAGGAATTTGCAAGGATGTGCATGTCAAGCTGATGACCTGAATAAAGTTACACACACACACACACATATGTCACATGTCACACATATGTTAAATTGCTTCCAAGGGTTCTTAGGCTGCAGACAATGGACGAGTGGCCTTTAAAACAACACGGCCAGTCGTCTATGTTATCGGAAATAATCCAAACGTCAAAACAAATAAACAATACATTTTAAATTGTTGTGTTTATTGCCGTTTCACAGGTGAAAAATGAAATTAAAGCTTTGCCATAATCAAATCATTTTAATATACGAATTTTTGTTCATATTTTCGGCATAATCCGCTTGATTATGCCGCCTCCTTTCTGCCTCGAACTCTGCAGATTATTATGCCATTTTGCAGGCCATAATCATAATCATAGCATTTATCTAATATGCCAGCGAAAATATTTGCTCGTTTAATAAGGGAGCGCGCTGCCGACGGCTATTGACGGCGAACAAATCGAACCCAACCGCAGCACTGGATCGGCCCGAATGGAGCGGATCTGAAGCGATGCCCGGCGCAAACAAGTCGCAAATTGAATTGATTGGCGGGTAAACAGCGCCAGGCCAGGCCAGACCAGGCCAGCCCGGATCCCTATCTGTCCAGCCGAGCCCAAAAACCATAGCCAGAACCACGACCAGGAACCAGCAGCCACAGACCTTAATTGAGCGTGAACATAGAGAGCATAATGTCTGGGCTTGGGATTGGGCTTGGGCCATGGGCATGGGCCTGGGCCTGGCCCCATTTTGATAAGAAACTGAAAAGCACTGGGAAGCGAGAGGTGGGGAAATTTACAATTAGCCCCAAAAATAAAATGGCCAGGAAAATTGTCAAAGAGCAGCTAAAATTGTTTACAAACCAATTACAAGCATCAAGTTCCAGACAATGGCAACAGATTTCCAGCTTGCTGACCTTTGAACCCCCCTCTAACCGGAGGCAGCCACGGTAGCAGCTGCTTGCAAGAAAGTAAAATTAAGCAGAGCACCAAAAATTGCGTTATCTTAATGAGTTTAAACGTTAATCAGGCAAAGAAAAGCCACCAAAGATGGTCTGAAGGGTGAGACAAAGAGATTCCAAAAGGAAAGTAAAACTCTACATTCGGACCATAAGATACCCGCTAGTCAGACATATTTTATGGGATATAAAACGTACAATATGAGAGGAAGTCTTGTAACAAAATTATACCAAAAACAAACCAATTGAATAAAGTAAGAAAAAAAATAAAAAACATAACATAAAAATTGTCTGTATATCGGTAAATTATGGTCTATAATATCAGCTAAAAATTCGATTATATTCTCTCGATGCTCATTACAAAAATACCTCATATACATTCATTTTGGCTGGTGGTTAAGTCCAAATGCATTATGCCCTTAAACGCAACGACTACTGGGTAATAAGAGCTAGTGGAAGCAGCGGAAATTGTGGCCATTTTGTGGCCATCCTGTGTCATAGGTCTTGAGTGGGCCAGTGGGCATCCAAATAGAATGCTAAAACCAACAAAATTGGTTGGTCGTGGGTCGGCAAGTTGACGCTGCGGCAAACGGAAGTCCAAAAAGTCCGAGGCGGCACGGATGCATATTAAATTAATAATTTGACCTCATCCTGAAAATGCTGCGAGGCAGAGAAAGAGAGAGAGAGAGACGCAGGCGGACAAAAAAGCTTGAGAGAGTGGGCTAATTTTTGCATCCGGTTGGAAAGATTTTTGTGGGCTGATTGCGACAAGGACAACATCACAGTGGCGTGGCCATGTTGCGCTAATGTTTCGCCTTAGACCGAGAGAGATAAACAATTAAAAACTTTTGCAATTTTCGGTAATTCCACTTTGACCTGACCCGCCCCTTTAACTAGCCCAATTGCGCATAGTGAGTAGCCAGTAACGTTTATCCCACTTCGGTTCGTTTGTAAGACTGGAGAGGCGACAGCAACCTAGGGGGATTCGAACCATTGCTATCTTATCATTTCTTAGATAACTGCACTCACTGACAGATAAGCCGGGTGCTCCCCAACTCATTTGTTGTTGACTGTTGCAGTCGAGTATGATCTGTTGATTTTGCGCACGTTTTTTTTTACTGTCAAACGAGCAGCGTGCAAAATATTTACACGCGGCCCACAGCCGGCGGTCGAGCCAATAAATACTCAGGCACTACGCCACACTGACCAACAACAAGTTGTAAAGTACAAGCGATACATACATCAAAATGGTTTGCAAGGGCTGTGGATCTAGTAAGTGAAAGGTGGAACTGCTGTCTAGTCAATCAAATGTTAAGCCAAACCTATTTGTTTTCAGACTGCAAGTGCACGGCGACCAAGTGTGGCGATAATTGCGCCTGCAGTCAGGACTGCAAGTGCGTCTGCAAGTCTGGCCCCAAGGATCAGTGCTGCACCACCAAGGCCAAGTGATGCTTGGCGTTCCAGAATGAGTCATTAAATAAAGTAAACTTCACTTAAATTGTTTATTTCCTCGACTGTGTCGCTTCGACTACTAACTGTCGCAAATGATATTCGCTTAATTACAATTTCGCTTGCCGCTGCTAAATTCCAACAAAACACATGTGTCGAGGACAAATATTTGCCACTCGTTGGCGTCATAGCAGAGATGACGTTGCGTTGCCATTCCAGTTTTTGCCGCTGTGTCGGTTAAATCCTCTTTGGCCTAGTGTCACATTTGGCCAGGGTCACATGGCCAAAACGCGCAGTTATTGCATTTGCGGCGCGTGGCGCGTGGCAGGCAGTCAGGCAAGCAGGCTGCAAAATTTATGCGGTCTCATTTGGACCGACGAGGACACTGCTCGAAATTGTGACACTTGTAAGTGAGCGTGAAATAATTTCTCGCATTAAATATACGCAGCGGTTGCCCCCCCCACAACAATGCACGGCTGCTGCTAGAGTGCAATTGTTTAAGCAATTAATTAGCGCTGCTCCACGCCATCCATTCCCACCCAGACCCACAACAACGAAGACGTGGCAAAGGGAAATCAAGTAAAACAAACTCAAAAATGCAGGAAAGCAAACTTCAGTGTCGAATTTTCGATGCTCTCGACAGCCGGTAAACGTTTGCCGATGTAAAAAATTTCCCAAAAAATCAAAAGCTTACGGATTTGTTGTTAATTTGTGTTTATTATATTCTCTCTCTCGATTGTACCTACAACAGAAAGAAGACAAGTTCTGCGTTGCCTACGAGTATCCTACGAAGTAATCCGAGCCAAGAATTACATCAAGTTTGAGTGTCCTTCTGAGTGTTACAATCACATGACCAACATGAAAACACCCTCTTGAGTAAGAATTGGCGGGCACTTAGGGGTCTCCCTCGCACAATGCAGCTACCCTCAGATTGCTCTGCAAACGTCTCTTGAAAGTGAGTCTGAGCCTCATATTAAGTCCAACAATGAACTTCCTTGGGCTGGCATTGGGGGCCGGTACTCGGAGACTGGCTCTTAAATGTTAAAAATCCCAACCGCAAATTGTGGAAATGACTGTCTGGCCTGCTGTCTGCCTGTCTAATTGTCTGTACATAATTTAGGCATTACATGGCTTGGCTTGGCTTGGTATTTAATTCCATCATTAATCTTGCAGAGCCATGGCGAGGTGTGCTCCAACAGTTGATTGCAATTAACAATTAGGGGAAGTCATAAGCAACTTTTAGACTTTGGTGTTTGCCTCCTTGGCTCTGGGGTGGTGGTCTGGGTATGGGCCACAACAAGGCAAACAAAACCATACCATCCGCAAACACAGTTGCCACACCAAATCCCAACACTTTTTGTTGGTGGCGACCAACGCACAAGTTTATTTACTTGACTGCGGTTTCTTGTTGTTTGCGGCATGCCCGACATACCCTTTTGCTTAATGGTTCTATTAACTTAATTATAGAGTTTGCCCCGTGCCCCGTCAGCTATCAGATAACTGGCTGGCTGCTGGGCTGGGTGTTGTCTTTAAAGCGTTTAAAACTTGAGATTGCTTTACATATGTATGTATTGCTTTACATATGTATGTATGCACAATACACGAGTCCATGTTAGAGAGCATATGGTCTGTTAATTATGAAAATACTCGTATCTCTGGGTAAGAACTTGTTGAATTACTTTGGCAAGAGGATGAAAACTTCCACACTTTGCGAAATCTTTTCTTTCTTATGGTATCGTTTTAGTTGTTATACCCGCTAATCGCAGATTACCAAAGGAATATAAGTTATTCGTGATAGAACGTAACATGCAGCAGACAGCTTTACCTACGCTGATACACCACAATAGATTATCGTTATAGCCGTCTCTCTTTGTGAAATGAAACCAACTTTTAATGCATAGTTTGCTTCGCTGTTTTCTTCTCTTTATTAGATGTCATTTCTAGTAGTTAGTTCTTTTGGTAGTGGGTATATTTTTAGTCGTTATATTGACTTGTTGTGCTTGCTTTCCCTTGTTCAGCCGCTGTCTGTGGCACTCGTAACTTTGCCGCAAAATTGCTTGTTTCCGCTTCCGCCCACTCAACCCTCGACAGTCCTTGGTCGGCCCTCGTCGCCCACTGATAGATGCCATTATGACCTACACTTGGGCATAAGTTTCACCCTCTTCTTGGGCGTCTTTGGCACTGACGACGGTGTCGGGGCGTGGGGATGCTGCAAGCAATTAAAGCCAATTATTCTGAAATAATTGTTTTAAGCAGATTTCTTGTGAGCCCTCCATCTTGGCCAGTTTATTGTGGTTTCCCGTTGTGATATATTTTTTTCTTTTTGGGTTGAGGATTGTTGTCTGTTATGCTGCTTTGGGGCTTTATTTTGGCTTTGGTCTTGACGTTTGAGTTTCCTTTAAAGCGATTTTTATTTTCAATTTGCAATGGGAAAAGCTCGTTAAAATAATTTGTCACAGTTTGCTGTTTAATTAAAAAGTTTCAAATGAATGTGCCATGCCATTAAATGATTCTCTCTGGCTCCCTACCTCTTGCGCCCTCTCTATTTGCCTCTTTCTCTCTGTGTTGCCGCATGCCTAAAAAACAATTAACCCGAATGCAATGCATTGCAATGGGATGCATATCCATACATACATACATACATACGTACCAGTACGCGCATTTGTATACCTAGTAGTTTGGTGAAATTTTCACATAGTGACGAAATATGCCCTATAAAAGTGTACTTTAGGTATTGAATTTGAATATTCAATTAACTTTTGCTATCTGTGTTCATAAATTCTCAATAATTCAACTAGAAATATGAGATTTGTTGCGTTTCAAAATTAAAGTAATATTTCCAAGGCAATATCTTTACACTTGCCCTGGCCTAATCAGCTAAGAAGGAGCCAAAAAATCACTGAATGCACCTTATATATTTTGTACCCAGGAATCCTTTTATAGCTACTGCTTTCAGCACTAAGCTCTTGTATGCGAATCGGTTTGTTATCTGATGTATATATTTCTGCGTGTGTGGGAGTGGGTCTCTCTTACTCTCTCTGCATGTGCATTTCTCTACAATTTCATTTTCAAACCAAATAACAGGAGTTAAAAAAAGAGCGCCATACAAAATTCGCAACGAGAACGTTGAATGTCTCTGTCTGGGTGTGTGTATGCACAATAAAATTTATTGTTGTACTAGCAATTGTTGTAAACTTTTGTATTTGCCTCTATATATATATGTGTGTGTGTGTGTGTGTGTGTGTGTCGCCCACAATGTCCGTCAGGGGCTTCATTGTTCAGCCACATAATTAATTGTCGTAGTTTTTGGGTGTTAAATAATTAGAAAACAAGTTTTTCAGCTATTAATCACACGGAGTGTGGCGCAGAATAGGAGGGCGGACAAAAATACGACAACTTTTTATACAAACTAACAAAAATGTTGTTACATTTAATGGCCAGAGAGCAGCCATCACCACCCGCATACATAAACCATCGAATTAACCTCAACACCTTATCAATGGGAAGTGGCTTCTAATATGCTCCTTAAGCTTCAATTGTAAACCCATTCTAAATCACAATATAATCCCATAATTTACATAAAATGAAGCCGGGACAAGCATACCAAGAAGCATCTGGGGGCGGCCACACAGCACAAGCCACAAAAGAAACGCTCCTCAGAATCCCTGCCCACCCTCAGGGCTAACACAATTTGCCCCACTCAAATATCATTATGTCATAAATTGATGTGGAATCCTTGTTCATTTATGAAATTTTCCCATTCCCATTGAAGGTCCAGTGTGTGTGTGTGTGTTTGTGTATATAGAACTTCACAAATTCGATTTTCGTACAAGTTCAATGGGGTAAAAGAAGGAATGGCAGAGGGAGTGTAAGTGTGTGCACGAATTTAAGTTTTTATGAGTGCCATCATGGGCATCATGACCATCATCATCATAAGATTGACCTTTCTAATTGCCATGGCAACAACTTTAAAGTGTGTGCTGGTGCATGGCAGTGAGGAAGCATCAAGTAAGGTGAACATTTGCATGGTAAATGTTCTTTAAACAGAGACAGAGTTGCTGCTAATGAAACGTCAATTATGTGCGACCGCTTACAGGGCTGATAGCGGCAAGGAAGAATAATAATAGCCAGTTGGACCAAGAACGACTACAAAGATACCGTATACTTTGATTTTATTCTTGTATGCAAGATTCGTGGATATTTGCACAATGAAATCCACTCCTTTGACTTTTAGTTTGGAGAACAGTAGAAATATCTCGCGACTTCCTGCCATGTAATATACCCTTGTGGGTCTCTACGAATAGCGGGTATAAAAATGAGCACGTGACCAACTTTGTCAACGCTTCAAGCATATCCAATTTAACCCTCAAATTGCTGTCATTATGACAGCCACCAGAACAGAGGCAGCAGCAGCAGCAGCATCAGCATCAGCACCAGGAGTAGCATCGGTAGAGTCGCTGAGTTATTAGCGAAGCGTGATTGGCATAAATCAATGCAGCAGGGCAGAGACATCAGAGGTGAGGTCAGGGCGGAGACAACGACAACTGGAGACAACAGAGAGATGCACCTGCCCGAGACACTTTGCGAACTCACTGGCCGCTCTTTGCCCTAATGGGATTCAAGCCAGTGAAATATTTATGACTGCCCATTCCTTACCACCCACTATCATCATCCCCCCACTCATCCACCCACTTGTCGATGACATTGTTCCGCTGTGTGGGTTCGCTTGTAATCCCTCTTATATCAAGACGGATGTCGTTGATGCGCCATTTATGCTGAAATCGAAAGCATATTGATTCGTCGATCGCATTAACATAAAAATATATGTACATAGCTGCAACGGATTTGTGGCCATCTCCCTTGGCGCATTGCAGATGGGGATACTTTGATTTGCATAGAGCGGATAGAGCGGATTGTTAAGGAATGTAAATGCTGTCTTGAATCACTTTTATCGAGCGATCTGTTTATACATATCTACACTCTCTGCCACTCTCCCAGTTTTTGCATCCCTTTCATGTACGGGAATAATCCTATTTTTTTTTGTTTGTTTGTCTTGCTTCTTTGTTTGACAAAATGTTGGACAAAGGATTTAATTAGTTTTTCTTTCATTTGCCATGGGAGCAGAGAAGCGCTCTAGTAATTGCATTTGAACAGATATCACGACACGCGAGAACGTTCCGTGCACGGAACGGGGTGTAAAAGCCAAATTGAAAACAAGAAACGATGGCTAGCTTCAGGTTCGAAACATTCGATACCCTATTCAAACACACTGTGTTCACTTAGTGAGTTGTTAAATTTATACCCCATGTTGCATAACCGTTTGTTCGATCAGTGCCTAAGCATCGCCATGATTTTGGCTTTGGCATGAATTCCAGTCAGAGTTTCCCCCAAACTTCAATTAGGAAATATACCCCAAATGAAAGGGTACAAAATTAGGGGAAACACTACTGACGAGTGGCCGACTGGCAGTTTGGGCTACTGGCAGGATGGCGCCGCCTTCCTTTCGCTCTAATGAAATACTTGTGTCGTGCGCCTGTCGACATTATTAACAGCTTCCGAACTTTTGAATCTACGAATTGCAAAACTGCAAAGGGAGCGAACATGGTAGCGAACTGCAATCGCCAGCATACACACAGCGAATCGTGGCATCAGCAACAGCAAAGGGAAAATGTGAAAAGTGTGCTAATTTCCATTAAGAGTGCAGAAGCAGCAAAGCAGCAACAACATCCACAGAGCAATATCCACTGAGCAACACCAAGCACAAAGGCAGCCCCAGAAAAGTGTTTAATTCAAATTGTGACTATAAAGCAGCCACTGTGGTGCTATTCCGCCATGACCATGGCCGGAAAAGTAGCTCCTCTTTGGTTGAGTCAAGTGCAGTGGCAGTCAGTTTATTTATTCCTCCAGCCAGGAGAGAGCAAGAGTTGGGATTAGGTTTGGGTTTGAGCTTGGGTTTGGCGCTTGAGGTCGGGTTCGGGTTGAATTTGCAGTTTCAGTTCCGGGGTCGCATCGAATACGTCGCTGCTTGCTGCCTTGGCGACAGAAAGCCAATTTATGTGCTTTGTGTGCATTTTTTGTTTGAGTTTGCTATATTTTTTATTGGCAGCACAATTTATTCACAAATATGGTTGCACTTCTCCCAGTATGTGTGTGTGTGTGTGTGTGTGTGTATGCCTGTGAGCGATGTTTATTGTACAAAGGATATATGGTATTGCCGGAGCAACAAAGAGTAGCATTTTTTATACACCCCCGCTCAGCTTAGACGCGACTAGTTTGTTTGCCCAGATTTGATAAATGTGAGCCTTTTTAGAGAAAACCAAACTTTGCTCTTTCACATTGAAATAATATAATACAAATTGTATAAATATTTAAAGTGACTCTCACAAGAAGTAACGGCAAGGTAATGTGAGAATATAACGAGTATTTGCACGTTTTTCATTTTGTTTGGGACAGTGAGATAAATAAGCTAAGTAAATATTTTTGGGAAATTTTTATTAGAATAGTGAATATTCCATTATTTCTCTCGTTGCTACACTTTTTATTCAATCGAATTATTTCTGCACTTTATAATAGGTAAATAAATATTTTCATTTTTATTTGATGCACTCTCATAATCCATCTTTCAATTGTTTCTTTTTGACTCCAAAAAAATGCTGTGTAACGTATTAAATTAAGCCCTTGAAGAAAGAGTAACCATATATGTATATTTCTTGTTTCCAAGAATATTTCTCCACACACCATATGAACAATTTCTGATTGCACAACAAAGGGCCGTGAAGCGGCTGCATAAATCCGATATACCGCATTAAAGGAGACGCAGACCCTGCCTGACAGCCGAGCATGAGAATATTGTACGTATGTACATACGTATACCTTTGGCATTTTCTGAAGTCAATATACAATATTTGTCGTTACTTGGTGGACCGATGGTGGTTGGCCGTCGCTCTGCCTTTTGGCTTTGTTGTGTGCGAAGCTTTTAAAAGTTAATAAATCCTTTTAACTTATTCCATATTTCAATGCTGCTGTTGCTGCTGCTTTTGCTGCTGTTGTCGTTTCAGTGGCTGTTGCTGTTGCTGTTTCTGTTGCTTTTGCTGCTGGTGCGCGGGATTCGTTTAAATCGGGAAAAATGCCAACAGCCAACAATGTGAATTTCCTTGTGTGATGCTGCCCGTGCCCCTGCCCTGGCATCGCCGTGCTCTTCTGGACAGAATCAATGGGAAAAACTGGCTGAATGAAAGCAATTCACTTTATTGAACAACATTATTCAAATAGAGTTGCTCCGCTGGCAAAACGGTCTCTAGATTATGAAGCTGTATTGTGTGTACGATTTGTACAGCTCATCGGCAGACATCATTCATATCAGTTTGCCCAGCAAAACAGAACTCATCATTAAAGTTTTCATCTATTTCAATTTCTATTTCTATTTTCATTCCAATTTCAATCTGTAGGCCTCTGTGTCCCGTCCAGAGACAGCGAGATTGAGTGACTGGCTCATCATATATCATGTCCTGGCCTTTGTCATCCATTGTCTTCCATTTTCGACATACATTTCTTGAATATTGCGTTATTTTTCCGTTTCTTGCCATTGCGTTGCAGACTTTGCTTCTTTTTTTTTTTTTTGATTTGTTGTGGCAACCAACATTTATATTCTTTTATAAGTATACATATACATATATAGGTCTGTATGTCTTTATTCTGTTGTGCGGCCTTTTAACGATTCATTTTTTATAAGAGAGCGCGCGCCTGCAAAGACTTACTATAAGCTCAGTTTCCATTCAGAAGCGACTTCCGTGCTGCCTTCGCCTCAATCGCCCAGTATTTTTTATTATTTATTATCCGTTTTAAATCCCAGCTAAAGATCATTATACACATCAGTGCGTCCGATTGTGAGAATCGCAGCTACTTCTGAT
Source organism: Drosophila subsilvestris (assembly GCA_035043285.1). NCBI lineage: Eukaryota > Metazoa > Arthropoda > Insecta > Diptera > Drosophilidae > Drosophila > Drosophila subsilvestris. The sequence goes on from JAWNNB010001746.1 coordinate 12,480,191, forward strand.
TTTCTGATTTCTTGTTTTCGACGTTTTACCCCCAGTCTCTCCCAAGCACAAGCTGGAGTACCCCACCTCCCCCCCAACATTTGGCCTCACTCTGCCCCCACACAGTTCTCAAGTTCTTTGCAGAATCTCTGTGTTGTCGGGAAGGGGAGGGAGAAGGACGCACAAGCGCCAAACGAAGGCAAGGAAAACGATTTAACTGAAAATTGAGGTTGAACTTAATCATAAATCAATGCTAATGATGCTAAAATGCTAGAAAATTTCCTACACAGCCCAGCCCGGGACGCGCCATTTGGAGTGGATATCACTTCCACGAAGGATGAAATCTGTGGGTAGCAAATCCAGATTCAGGCAAGGATTTGCAGAGCTGGCATTTGCCAAGGCACCACCCAAAAACACCCACACCAACGCCCCCGCCAACGCCCACGCCCACGCCCACGTTCTTTGCCCACTTGGCAGATGTCTGACTGTCATTTATTACAATTGCTTTGACTTTTGTTAGTTTGTTGTCGCTGGCATTTTGTATTATGCATCTCATTGTGGATATCCCTGAACTGAGTTGGCCATGAGATTTATAATCTGCCATTTCGATATTGTCACTTTCCCCATAGGCATTGAAGAAACAATTTCATTTCAAAGTAAAATAGTTGTCGGACTGAACGGAAAGAGTTTTGTAATCCCACTTGAAATTTTGTGAATTTTTTCAACATTCGTCGTAAGTTTTTTGGGAATATTTTCCACTTTTTGAAAAAATGATTTTTGATTTTTTTTTGTTGAAATTTTTTGTTTTGAAGGTTTCTGTATCTTCGGGAAACGCTACGACAAAGATGAGCTCGACTAATTTGGATAACGAGACTGGGGCTCAGCGTCACGAGAAGCTGTCGCAGGACGTGTGCCGTCTGATTATGCAGGGACGTCAGGCCAAGGGACTTAGCCAGAAGGATCTGGCCAGCAAGATTTGCGAGAAGCCGCAAATCGTTGGTGACTACGAGGCCGGACGCGGCATACCAAAAAATCAAATTCTCGCCAAGATCGAGCGCATCATTGGCATCAAGCTGCGCGGTAAAGAGCGCGGTATGCCACTTCTGGGCATGGGGCAGCGTAAAAAAAACTAAAAAACAACCACAATGCACCGACATCCTTTGGATATTGATCTGGCTATTGATTAAAGGCTTGCTTGGATAACCTAAAATATTCTGCTTTTCTCATGTGCCCTGATCGTTGTCTAGTCAATAACCGCCAGGCAATAGCCTCTCTCATATACCTTTTCTGGCAAACCCTGCTTGGGAGTGATAGCTCGTTAAAGTGACGCCATAAAAGTGGAGCGTAATGTGACGCCCGAGAATTGTAAAATTCATGAAGGCAATGGCAAAGGGAATTTTAGGTGCAAAATTTGTGTTCTCTATCCCTTCAAAGTTTGTATACTCTTTCAGGGGAATTGTTAAACGATTATCCATAAATTATTATTGGGCATCACCTAGAATTTTCTATTCGATATTTTCAGAGCTCACTCAATCTTTTAAAATTAGATTTAATTAGATACGAGTATGAGGGTACTCTAATTACAGCTCCACAGTTACAAAATCTATAAATAACAATCGAATTTCTTCATCTGTTTCATCAGCCAGTCGAACTATCTCCAGTGCAGGGCATACATTTGTGCATGCAAACATATATGTACACATTATATATTCAAAGCACTTTAAGTCATTTATATTTCGATAAAAGTGTTTATGCAAATCTTGTAAAACGTAATCGTAAAGCGGACGAAGAACCGCCAACGATACCGAAGCCAATGTCGACGCCTGAAAGCGCATTACCAGGGCTGAAGGCAGTTCCGCAGGAAAGACAGAGAGAGACAGAGAGAGCGAAAGAGAGAGCAAAAGAGAGAGCGAGAGATGGCATACGAGTTGTAAAAATTGAAATAAATGTATGCTGGGACATGGAGACCAGACCTCTCCACACACAGACATATTGTATGCAAAACATGTGTGTGTGTGTGTGTGTGTGAGTGCGAATATACGGGTGTGCGTGTGAGTGTCTGTGGCATAAGTTATGCCTCGCTGGTGCCCAAATGGACAGAGGGTGGCACCTGACTGCTGCTCAGCATACTCTTATGCACCCACCCACCTTCAGTTATTCTGACCTCAGACCCAACCACAATGGAGCAAACATTTTTGCAAATAGAAAATTGAGTTAGCGGCTCCCGCTCCGCTTCCTAAAATCACGTGAGAATTCTATAGTTGAAATGAATAAATGTTACCCTATAAAGGAAAAGGTGTACATACTTTTTTTTGTATGTGGAAATGATTTAATTGCAAAGAACGAGCTTTGAATGAAAAATTAATACTTAAAACATAATTCCACACAGAAACGAAGCTGAATTAATAAGTCTGAAAATAGATTTATATACATAAATGTACATATATTCTATTTGAAAGAACACAAAACCCCCTTCAGTTACTGGGTATGCCGAAAACACAAAAAAAAAACAAAAGCATGAGCGCAGGGCCAGAGGTGGCTGAGGTGCGTTGAATTTGTGGAAATTGCCTTTTTACGAGCGTATTAGCATGCGTGTGTGGATATTTGCATTCGAGCTGGGCCGCGTGTGTGGATCTCGCGGCTAATGTGTCCCCAGTGAATGAGTGCGGACCCTCCAGGCCCCCGGCCACCGACTTGACGACTCCCCTCCCCGTTCGTGGGCCGCAGATAAATCAATTTACTCTCATTTTATTTGTATGCATAAATTTGTGCGTAATAAACAGTGCGGTACGTCGCAGGCACCAGCATTTTTTGAAATGATTTTCTAAAGCAGCTTGTCCCACCCCCTCTTTTCGCATGCGATTGCAAATGAAATTTTAAATTTACGCATGCCTGTAGCCAGGCGCTTTTTTGTCAATATTTTTTATTATCCTTGTTCTTACGATTCAAAAGAGGAACCATTCATTTTGTTCAGTTTAAAATTTAAGCTGATTTAAATTCGAATAATTACGAATTATATACATACATATCCTGTGTAAATATTTTAAGTAGAGCAGCGCACAAACAGCAACCATTTTATTTTAATATTTTTGCAAAAAAAGAGGAATATTATCCAGCAAAAAAAAACAAAAGCATATATGCATATACAGACCTCGATGGATAACGATTTTACTTTTGTTCTTTATTCATATTTAAAGCAGATAATGGTAAGCATTGATTTATAAAACACTCGTATGTGGACATGATGATTAAATTTTGAAATTGTTGTCTTTAAGTAGGTAACAGGTTTTTAATAGGGCGATGATGTCCTTGCCAGGGCACCTGCTGGCGTGTGTATGTGTGAATAATGGCAACAGCTAACAAAACATTTTCCAATTCATTGAGTTTTACAGATGCCATCCATTGGCGTCATCAGTGATTTAGAATTGTTGTATTTGTAGCCACCCTAAATGGAGAGGGATATCGATGGGGATAAAGACGAGTTTTCCCCTTTGTCACGTTTCCGCGTGTGTGTGATGTGTGTGATGTGTGTGTGTGTGTGTGTGTGTGTGTGTGTGAGACGTCAACAAATGTCAACATGCGATTTGTCAAATTGTTGAAAAATCTATACATACATCTGTACATGTATAAGTATTTGAAACACACACTGTGAGTCACAGCCTAAACTCTGGCGGCTTTCTCGGGATGGATCTGGTCGAGCGTTAAAATGAAATTAGATTGACGTTTGATACATTTCCTTTTTTGTTGGGTATGCCTAGAGATGCCGAGATGATTTTGCCTACAGCCTCCTGGCATTTGCTCTTCCGAAGCCCCACCTGCCAGACAACCAGTCAGCCACCGCCATCCAACCATCCAGCCAACCAGCCGGGCTGTCACTTTAAATCCGTGATAGTCTGTCAGAAGAGAGAGAGCCGACACCTGGGGGAATTTTCGTGGCACACTTACAGGCGTATCAATATTCGGGAATACGGGAAGTGCTCGACATGTTTTCGATTTCTGGGATAAACAAAGAGCACAACAAATCACTAAAGCGAAAAGTGTTCAACGAGAGGAGGTGAAAAAAATGTGAGAAAAACATGAAAAACAATTTACAATTGACATGTAAATAAGCGTTGAAATAGAGGATGCTGGGTGGGGTGGGGGGGCAGCGTCTGGAAGGAGCTGCATGTGAAGCTGGTAGGGTGTTGCCTGGCAACGCAGCTGCCAAATGAATTTATATCTTTAGTTTTTTCCTAGTAACATTATTTCGCCCACTGCAGTCGGCTAATTGAACGCTAAAAGCTGTTCCTCAGCTGCTGCTAATGAGCCTGCCTTGAGCTCTCTCCTGGATACCGGCAACACGTTTTGCCACTCTTATATTTATGGAGGTCTTGGGGTCGTAAAATATTTAAACACATCATCGCCCTGAACTTTGTCAACACTTTCACCGCGCATAAATTTGACCTTTACACCAGACTGGCACTTTTGGGCTGGCTTCTCGCTTTGACGCCATCAATCCGAGTCTGGAGGCTACCACCTCCCTGGAAATCCATCAGCAAAGTGCACACAGCCACACCACACGACATTGGCAGACATCAGCCTCCGGCCTCCGGCCTGGCAGTTTGACAGTTTCTTGCCTGAAGCTTGCCACACTGCGCGATTCATTTTTCTTCATTTAGCTCCAAAAACAGCTTGAGTGCAGGCGCCTCTGATTTATCTGCCAGCTAGCTTATAAATATTTCAAGTGCTTGCATTTTAGTGCACGTGTGCAGCATTATCATCATTGGCCAGAGACTCTTGCCGCGGGCGCATTTAATATGCAACGAAATTTCACGGAGCTTGTTGAGATTTAACACCCACTCCTTAGCTAAGATATGTACTTGCCAGCCATTAAAGAACGTGGTGCCCCGAAAGGCTGCATTTAATGCACTTTTAGCCGACCGGGGAGAAGCTTTGGTCGGAGTTGCACTGATGCATAGATTGATGGCTTTTGTGATTGGTTAATTATTTACAACTGTACACAAAATCAGATAAAGATAAATGCAGCAAATAAAATAAATATTAATTATATAGAAGTCGTTTAAAAATCTAAAAATAAATAAAAACAGACTAAAATAAGAAAGGATCCTTGTTGCATGCGAATTATAATAATAAATGTGAGTGTGAATACTCACAAAGTCTTAACTGTTGAAAAGCTTCTTGACATTTTAATAGTTTTCTGATTGACCATTTATTTGTTGTGATGCTTTTTTTTTAGGTGATTTAAGGTAATTACAATATTTTACAAAAACCTAATAACAACATCTTTAAAATGCCATCAACAACATTTTGCCGGGTCTAAACGTGCTTCCATCTCCATGTATTTCTAAGTTTACTTTATGGTTGAGGTAATTTAAAGTCACATATAGACACAGACACATACTCGTCCGTCCGTCCGTCCGTCCGTCCGTACATACACATATGTTTGTATCAACGTGTGCAATATTAACTAACGCACACACGTACAAACTAAATGAAATTCATGGCATATGTGCGTGCGTTCCATGCGTGTGTCCGTGTATCTCTGTGTGCTTTCCGTGCTGCTGGTGTATGCGTGTATCTGTGCTGGTGTGAAGCGACATGCATGGCATGGCGATAGTATCTGGCTAGCTGGCGCTGCCTCTAACAGCCACTCGTGTCTCACAGTAACCGAGCCAGCGTCCCAGAAAGTGGTCTCATTTTTGTACCCTCTTTTAGAGGGTAGTATTACGATTCTGACCAGCAGCAGTCTGAAGTCTGAGAAATTGAAGCATTTCCAACCACAGAGATTATGTATAATTGGTCAGAATCATTACTTGAGTCCAAGTGCGATAGTCATGTTCAGCTCTCTACTATTCAGACCTTTTCTTTTTGTGCATATTAATTTCTATATCTATTGGTGGGCAAACGTATTTGTTACTTACGTTAATACAACCCAACGCGTGGCATGCCTCTATACATGCAGTTTCCCGAGTAACTCTCGGCTTAAAAGGGTATCAAAGCCTCGGTCCTTGTTATGCGTTTCAATATTTTTTGGTTCTTACTTTCTTTTTACATTAAACATTTTTTAAAAATTCCTCTGTCGCTGCAGGCCAAATGAGATTTAAAGAGGGGATATGGTGGTGGGCAGGGAGCAAGAGACACACAATTATGGCACTTTCTGCAGTAAGTTCTGGCCACACACTTGCCCCTGTTTCATCTTTTTATCTTTATTTTTTTTTGGTCTGACTTTTTAGCATATTTTCCCTTAGCATATTTTTATTTGTAGCATTTATAAGTGAATAAATGCGCGCATTTAAATGCCACTTCCTGGTCGCCCTGCCTACTCCGTTCGGCCCTGGTGTGGTCTGGTCTGGTCTGGTCCGTTCTGGCCTGGTCTGGCCTGGTATGGTCTGGTCTGGTCTGGGAATCGTATTCGCTCTGAGGCTCATTATGTATGCAGTGGAACAGTTTTTTTCTGCTGCTGCTGCTGCTCAGCATTTTATGCACGTCTTGCCAATTTATAAATCATTTTTGTTTGTCTGTTTGCATTTAGCTTGTTTGCTGCCTGCTGGATCTGGCTGTAACTGCGAGAGAGTGTGTGTGTGTGTGTGTGTGTCTGAGCCTGGACGTGGCCGGCTACGTGGCGTATACGTAATGTCTGCACTTGCATATGTTCGCTTAGTTTCCCCATATTTATCCCTCCTCCTGCTCTGGATCTCTCTCTTTTCTATACATTATGATTTATTTTAATCATTATGCTAAATGATTTTTTCGTTGCCTCATCTTTCACTTTTACGACCTCGACTTCAAGCTCTGACAAAATTATTTTCTTGTAACTGTACGGGCTTTGTAATATCAATAAAACGGTGATGCTGATAAATCATAATTCCTACCTATGTACGTATGTATGTATATATGCCAGAAAGTTGCCAACTTCATTAGCATAGAAACACTGAGCAGATTTCAATAAACAAAACAACTTGTAGACACTCAAACTCGCAGATACAAACCTCTTGGGGGGGCAGTGGCAGGAGCTTGGAGGATTTTTCAATGTTGCCCGATTTATATTTTGACGAATTTTTGGCCAGGCTAAAAGCATTTCCGTGTCTCAGTATTAGATTTTCGTGTTACTTTATTGAATTGTTTCGTTTCTTTTGTACACCAGAGCCTGGCAGCCAAATGCTGCAAGGAGATACCATACATACATACATACTCGTATCTCTGGCAACGAAAATCTCTCAAATATGATGCCTTCGCACAGCAAATGACCCGCATATGTATCCTTGGACCTTGGACCTGGTCATCAGGTTGTACAGGGAGATGGACAGGACTGAGTCCGATACGGAGGCTGTCTTGAAGGACATTGAATAACACGCAACACTTGAGCGGACACATCTGACTAGATTTCAATCTTGTGTGAATATGGATGCGTTGGGCACAATCCGAGAACAGCTGTCAGAGATGGTCAGGCAAAATGGTGGTGGTGTGGCAGGGTGATGGAGAGTGGATAGTGGTGGCCGGGCAGGGGTGGTGCCACAAGTGCGCTTGTTGTCCGCTTGTTGCGCACTGAATTATTTATTAGGCATGTGTTCTCCTGTTTTGCACTAAGTGTCATTTTGTTGGCCAACAGAATTTGCCTTGTACCGTTTTTGGGTTTTGTCTGCCCCTCAAACGAGTCCACACAGAACCACTGTCTCTCTCTCTCTACATTTGCCAGATCAGACAACCCAAAGTGTGTCAAAGTGTCTGAATATTTTATGGGTTTGCTCAAATGAAGCGCACAAATAAAATAAAAAGCAAAGAACCGAATAGAACAGACCGGGAGACAGAGGAGAAAATTGATTTAAAGTTGAGCTGTGCTTTTCCTAATTAAACTTGAGATTTGCATAATTTGATTTGCGCTGAAGTGGGAGTTGGAATTGGAGCTGCAGTTGTAAGACCATTGAAGTGGGTTGAGGAATGTAATAAACTTGCACTCTGCAAGTGTATGTATGTATGTGTGTGTGTGTGTGTGTGGGGGGGGGGGGGGTCTTTGACTTTTGTTTTGGCAACTGGAAGAAACATTCCCAAAGTTGCCAGAAAAAATGTGCAAAATTTGCACTCCTCGAAGATTTCATATTTGAGCTTCTCCTTTCTCCCGGCTCCCGGCGCGGCACAGGAATGCAATCAATTTGCAAATTTTCGCTACTTTGCCGCGTTTGCAAATGCTCGAGTATTTGGCTCCTTAGCAGTTTTTTCTTCTCCCTATAGTATATTTGTATGTTTGTATGTATGTACTTACACATATATTTTTGTATTTTTTTAGTTCGCTTTTGCCTTCTGCATTGCCATCTATTTTGTGTTATTTCTGCACTTGGCTGCTTGTCTGGAGCGCATCGAACGCTGAGACTATGCCGATGCCTGAGCCGTCTATCTGTCTTCGATATTCTCTTGAATTCCTGCTGGCTTCGCTGGGGAACAGCGAGTTATGCAAATTCAGCTCAGGTGGGATGCTTGCTGGCCATGTTTTGTTGAGCCAAAGGTGGTCGGGCCGGGCCGAGCCGGGCCTTTTTGGCAAATGGCGTAAAAATAGTTTGCGACTGCAAGCCATCAAAAAATGTTCACTGATCATTGGCCATCGTAGCGCTCTAATGAAAACTAGAATCGGGATTTTGCACTTGCCTGGAATACCTATGTACATACCTATACTTTATGCATAGATGACTTCTTCCTTCTTTTACATTTCTACATTTTCCTATGTGCCATGTGTAAAATCGACAAATAATGGATGCCTCTCTCTCTCTCTCTCTCTCTGTGTGTGTGTGTGTGTGTGTGTGTGTGTTGGCAGTGCGCATTTGAATATCAATTCAATTGAATTCTTTGTGTGCTGCTGTGGCGCCTCCTGCTGAGGATGCTGTGGCGCATATTTCTCTATGCTATGGCTTCTTTCTCCGGCATCCGGCACTCAGCCTGACTGGCTGGCAATATACATTCCCCACAGCGTTATGCAAAGGAATTCGTAATGTGTAAATGCGCCCAGCCAAGTAGGGACTCAACTCTTCTGTTAGTGTGTGCGTGTGTACGAGTATTTGCAATAAATTGCAGCGGAAAATGTTGCATCTTTGCAGGCCATGTCGACAGGAATTTCAGCTCAACTTTAAGTGGGGTTTTTTTTTTTGCATATCGAAGTAGCAATTAACAAAGTTTTCCATCTTTAAGCAGCTTTGAAAGACGAAACTGTTAAATACAACAACCCAAAAAATTGATTGTTACTTCATATGAAAATTAGTGCAAAGAATTTGAGTGCACAAACTTTAGGTGGAAAGGTGGCAGGACGAATCTCGAAACAATTGCAAGTAAGATAAACCGATTTAAATACATTGCTCTGGCCATTAATTACCTCAACTCAAATCGACTGACAGTCGGTACACTTTCCCTTTCACAATATTCTATACTTATGTACATACATACATATGTATCTATGTAGTGTATATGGTTTTATTTATGTTCGAAATAAATTATTCTGCTCACTCATCAGCATTTTGCGCTGTTATAAACACGTTTTTAATTAAAATTGCAAAAACAGGCAAAACATAGAAGCGGCAATAAAAGCAAACAACACGGTTTCTCTATACGAGGATATGTGGGCTGTGCTTGTGGGTGGGGAGGGGAATGGAAAGAAAAAAAAATATATATGATGGCAGCAACTTCAATTAGCGCAAAATAAAAGGCAATTCCAAGTAGAACAAAGCCAGCAGCAAAAGCAGCAGCAGCCACAGCCACAGCAACAGCAACAGCAACAGAGTCACAAACAGACAGAGAGACAGAGACCCACTTACCCCAGCAGATCAAAGCGCAGGGGTGGGGGGAAATGGATGGAGAGTTGTAGGCGCAACAGTTTTAGCCATAAAATGGCAAACACGTAATCATCGCAGCCTGATAAATGTGCGTGCAACAAAAGCAACAGAGCCACGCACTCACTGGAACACTAGATACAGTATCTACGAGTTTCCACTACAAAATCGATCACGGAAAAAGGTATATAGATTTCGAATTTACCCGAAATAAATATTTTCATAGACCACTCCAGCTGGGAAATATAAATTAAAATAAAGTACCCATCGCTACCTATTGTCCCTAAAGTTTTCTTTTCATTTCATTCGGTCTGCAGGAGTGATGAGAAAATCACGTTCCATGCACATCTCTAGTCCTGCCATCCTTAGTCTGCGTCTGTGTATGGGCCCCACATCATCGACCTTCAGCATTTGTGCCATATTAATGAACTGGCATAGCCCGCATACACTCACTCAGTACCTCCCCGCATTCATTACGATTCATTTTCAGTTTTGCTATTCAGATATCGTTCTGCCCATGTGAATGATATTAGATGTGAACAAAAATATATGTATACGTGTACAATATATATACATGACTATGTGAAGCTGATACATATATGTGTGCATGTATGTAGATATTGTATGATATCCTTGGCACTTAGCAGCGGCAGGTTGAACAAATTGAATACAAAAAAAAAATAAGGAACACAAACAATTGTTTACAATTTTGCTTTCCTTTCAAATCAAACCAAATGCCTTTCGAATTTATGTATGGATGTACATATGTATGTAATATGTATGCATACACTCGTACATGTATGATTTTATCCCTCCCTTTCCTTTTGTGTGTTTGTGTGTGTGTGTGTGTGTGTGTCCCTCACACTCTCTCGCTGTGTGATGGGTGTGGAAATTCGTAACATTTTAACCCCTCACGTGCCAGAAATGAATTGGCTCCCAGTCAAAGTATGTGGCCCCCTCAAGGCAAAGACATCGAAATTGTCCTCACGTCTAGACATAATTTCTTCAATCATTTATTACCTAATTAAGTGGAAGTATAAATGCCGAACTCAGCCACCCGGTATGCCATTATGGGCGTGGCAGGTCAGAGGCTCTAAGGCAGAGCAGGAACTCTTGCCTCCTGCTATTTTCATTCTCTTCTGGGCCAGCGCCTTTTGTATGCGAATTAACTGGCAAAATTCCAATGATTGACCTTACTCTTTGTTGCTCTTTGGCTCTCTCTCGATGGGTGTGTTTGTGTCGTCGAGTGCGGCGCAGTGGAGTGGTTACTGGTGGAAACTTGAGTTTAAGCCATGAAACGGCGCGCCGTTGCCTTGAGCGAGTGTCTTTGTCTTCTGCTCATCTTTTGTTCCTTGCAAAAATACAAAAGCATTGTGTGGCTTTTTCTTTTTCTCTTTCCATTTTCTTTATTCTCTTCTTGGTATACCCTTGCAGAGGGTATTCTACTTATACCCAGTTGATGTTACCGACCCGCATAAAGAAGTACTTACGTCTCTCTTTTTGATGTATAAATCCTGGCTGAGCATCAATCAATTAAGCTTGTCGGTTGCTGTTCATTTTCAAGCTATCTGAAAATTTGCAGATAAATTATTTGTAGTTTTACATAACGCAGCATCCAATTTGTACCTAAATCGAGTGAATATATCATATTGTTGTTATGGTAATGATGGATCTGTAAGGGTATCCACAGTTACGGTACCCAAACATGTCCTGCCGTGCTGGTACGTTTTGCTGTAGCCTTGTTTATGAATATGTTTGCTCCTGAAGCAGGTCTTCTCTTCCAGCTGTCTTTGTTGTGTGTTTCTTCCTTATATTTTCCATTGTAGTCATTGCTTTGTTCGACTCAATAGTGTCACATACTTAGTTGCCGATCGCTGTGGGGCTTTTGGGGGTCAATAATGAAGTGCACATCGAGTGTGGAACGTGGCTCTATAAAAGTGAACTATTTTACTTACCAGAAAATCATTTTTTTTCATTAGCTTTAACCTGCAGAACCCCGGAAACCCGTAAACCAGAAGAAAACGTTGATAGTTGTTTAATTGTACTTTCTATATTTTGTTGTTCTTGTTGTTGTCACTTACAATGTTTTATTTTTATTACAAATATCGCTTGGTTTCACATTTCTGTTTAGCTTTATTTCATAGTTTATATTTTTTTTATTATTTATATTTAACTTTATCCATGTACTTCAGTTGGTTGTATACACACCTACACACCTACACACACATTCATATTATGTACGCTAACATAAAGCCCACAAATGTATTCCTAACATATCGTATATGTAGATCCTATCCATTACTGTTGTTTAGGTTTCAACTTAAGTTTTCGTTCTTCGTATTCCTCATGCATAATTGCCAGAGTTCTGCTCTGATTTTATGTTTATGCTACTTTTAATGCATCCATGCTAGGGATTCGTATTTGTGTGCTAGTTTATTTTTTTCTTTCTTTTTTTGTTTGTTTGTTTGTTTGCTTTATACATTAATGCTGTCTATTTTGTATTGTTGTTTCGTTTTCTTCTCTTTTTTTTTTCATTTCTATTGTTATTTATTTACTTCAACGGTACTTTACATTGTAGCTACGCTTTGTCTTGTGCCGCACACCGAGTGAGGGGTTGAAACAATACACTCGAGTGGACTCCGGATATACCCCCAACTGATCTGATAACGATATGCTCGTAGTAGCCATTAAAACGATATGCAATTGCACAGCAAATGAGCTCAGTTTCAGTGGCCAGCAATTCCACTTATTCCCATAATCCTAAAGATACTGTTGCCCCTTTCTTACTTTGTCACTTTGCCTCTGACAGCGGCGGTTTTTTTTTCTTTGGGTCTGGCCTGGCTGTTGGTTAGATTTAAATTCGTCTAATATTTAGCTATAATATTTGTTAAGCAGGTTCTCAATAGACTTTACACACTTTTTGCTAGCTTTAATTTATTTTCTATATTTTAAGGTTAAAGCGTTGCTTTCTCTAGAGACTATTAAAGTAGTTGCCAATGCTCTCTAACGTTTATAACTTTACTCGTACTGTGTGTATATTTTGTTGTTGTTTTTTTTTTTATTAATATGTATAATTAGTTAGGGGTATATTTTTGCTTAGATATGCTGGGATTAGTTCATAGTTTTGTGTCAACAGTGGTATAATTTGCAAGGATATTCGATAATGATATGGTTTAGCCCCTCGGTACATACATATATGTTCTATATATTACATTATCATTTGTTTAACTGAAGCGCAGGCTAGGGTATTGCCAGATATTGTATAGGTATATATATATATATATTTTATTTATATAAACATAATACATATCGCCGTGTATATGCATTAAGGAAGACATTTTTTCATGATTGTGACCATTTTCGTTATGCGCACATTTTTCACATTTTTCCGCCACAAAGTATGTGACAAAAAGATACTGCTCTCTTTTGTCAAATGGTCAAGCTTAGGCTTAGAGTGTGTTAGTGTGAGTGTGAGTGTAAGTGAGTGTGTGTGTGTGTGTGTGGCTGTGTGTCAAACACTCAATTAATATTCATAGAATTTTCATTCACCCAGGTGTTGTTATTTTTCTCCTGTTACTCCTGGTACTCGTCCTCTACTTTATCCTTCCCCCCAAATTCTATTTACAATAGTTTTGTTTCTTTACATATTTAATATAAGGCTGAACTGAAGTTTCAATCAATATACAGTTCAATTTAGCTGATGGTTTCATATCATAATTGTTGTATATGTATATTATTATATATCGTTGTATATTGTTATATAAAGAACTATATACAAAAGATTCGAGCTGGGGGCATTTGTAAGAACTTGGTTTTTGTGTGTAAACGTTGTTTAGGTGTTCATATTGATATGTACTGTTAGTATTTAATTACGTTAATTGAGTTTTAAGTTGTTGGTTGTACGATATATACAGCAAAACGGAAATGCTAAACGGGGGATACTGTGATAGCAATGAAACCTGTTGAAACGAGGCGAGAATATGGCTGCTGGCCGGAGATCTGCCCCCCCTTACGGCTATGTGAGAGGTGTGTGGCAACAATTGAAATGCAGAACGCATAATGGATAATGAAACCGTAATTGTTTTCGCGCCTCCAAACGAAACGGTAAACTGTGAAATAAATTAACAATAATATTTCGCTTGAGAGTTTTAAATGAGTTCATTTCGTTTGGCCATTTATGTTGCCTGTTGTCTGTGGAGTGGATAAGGCCGCGACAGGACATGGCCGACCGGGCCCGACCGTTCGCATACACATTAAAATGTAATTAAAAATCAAAAGAGAGAAGGAATATGCATGAGAAACAAACATTGTTAAGGCGGTTAATAATTCTTTTTAATGGAGGTGGCCAAGAACTTTAAATAATAACAAAAAAATAGCAATGGAATATTGCCTGCAGCAGGTATATGATAATGATGAATGACTAACAGAGTGTACTTACATATGTATGTATGTATATGTATGTATGTATGCATATTGTTTACCGTATAAAACACTAGCTACGGGTAGTATCATATTTAAACCCATTCTATTTACAGGCCACATCAAATCCAACTATCGAGTATCTGTTTTCTTGTTATTTGCTAAGAATATTATTATGTAGACAGCAGTTTTACTTTTCACTTTAAAGTATTGATAAATCTATTTGAGTTCTATATTGTAGGTATATGTATATGTATATGTATGTATGTACTATATCGTAATGCTTCACCACATACTCGTACGTATCAAAACAGACGGACAGCAACATCGTCAGGGTTCAACAACAAAGCTTTACAAAAATTGCAGCTAAACACAGAACTAGGCCCTAAATGTATACAACATATATTCATCTCGTATCATCATATGCTAAGTACTCCTTAAATGTATACGATACGGTACGCAATATCCCCAATGCCAATGCCAGTGTCATGGCATATTTTATTTAGTTATAGCTATCCTTGAACACGTTCCGTATATCGCGAATACGTATAGTACCACCACCTCCCGCCCTTACACACATATCTACTACATACAGTTATCCAATTGTCCTGGGCAATTGTGCGAGCCCTTAGCTATGCGGCTGTCATGTCGCTACGCGGCCCTGTCTGCTCGCATCGCTCATACGCAGCGTGGTCGTAGAGAGATAGGCCAGCGAGAGCAGGGCCAGGTGGAGCAGCCGATGGCAGCCACTCGCCTCACCATGCCCACTCTGGGCAGCACTCGTGCTCTCTGGCCAAATGACCTCGACTTCGGACATTTTGAAAATGCTCAGCAGTCGGTGGGATTGCAGCTCATTGTGCTCAGTATTGATTTGATGACTGATGGTCTTCAGAATCGCGGTGCACTCGTCCTGCAAGCAGCCAGATAAGCCATAAATGTTTGGTTATTGGGTAAATGGATTATTAGGGGAAATCGAAATAGATTTGCTTGGGCTTGGGAGTTCGGGAGTTTGTGTCTGTGATGGCCAGGGGCACCCACCTTCTCTTTCCGCAACAGCTCAATATCTTTGAGTTTGCCATCGTGTGGCAGGCGTGCAGCTATGATGATGTTCTCCTCGGTCATATTGAAGAGTGTCAGCGTACACTGGGTCTGCACCAGGACAAAGTGGAGAGTAGTGGAAGTGGAAAGTAGAGTGGAAAGTGCATTCAACGGAATGCAATTAATACATTGTTGGCCATAGTTCTTTCGCTTCCGGCTCACCTGATTATCGATGTATGTTGTTACGTACTGCTGCAGGGCACGCACGGCGTCCTGCACCCCCAGATTGGTGTGTGGTCGTAGCAGTGCCTCATCTGCGGCACTGTAGCCCAGCAGCAAGAAGACGCCACCTGGTAAAAAAAATAAGTAAAAATAAGAAATAAAGAGGGGGTCGGAATGCTACATCAATTGCAGCAAACGTAATTTACTAGCGGCCATGGCACGCAAGTGGCATGTGGCAAGCATGAACAAGAGCCACGCAACCTTGCACCCAGCGCGACCACAATGGATTTGTGTGTCAAATGTGGTCTGTAGTGCTCTACAGTGTGAAGAGTAAAGACGATGCCCCGACAAAGGGTTCTCAACTAGAATAGAGATGCCGTTCGTGCCGTAAAAGAGTGGGAGGAGGCCGCTGCGCCGCAGCCACAAAAATGCTGCATACTTGACAGCCCCGCCATCGTCATCGCCTGTCGCCGACGATAATCGTTAAGTGCTCAACCCGTGGCGGACTCCCGACACGCTCTACACGTATAATGTGGCAGTGACGTAGCCAAAGTCTCGACTCACCTGGCAGAATGTACTCCCCGAGCGGCGGCTTCATGCAGATGAAGCGACCCGAGTAGCAGAGGCAGCGACCGCGGAACGCTTGGTAGGCGGGCGAGGCGTGGCTGTAGAACGCCAGGGCGGTGCGACAGGGGGCGAATGGCACGCAGAGGGCGTGGCAGGTCAGGGTGAGGGACTCCCCGCAGCTGCACAGCTCGCTGCACTCGGCGTCGTCCAAAGAGTAGATCTGCAAAATAAATCCCCCCGAGAATAAAGAAAAGAAAACGTTGAATAAGGGGCACCCACAAAAGGCTAATATTACGCGGACGTCACGTGTAATAATAATTTAACTCCCTCATAGTCGAAAGTGAAATTAATTTCTTATTAGCATTATTCCTGTTCGCATTCTATTTTTATACGTATATTTTCTACTTTTCGTTCTTTACCACGTGCTGACACGTAAGCTGGGAATGCCGGTGTTATGCTTTCCCAGATATGCAGCTTTCACCACACATTTTCCCACACTTTCCGCTGCCATTCCGTTTGGCTTTTCACGTCTCGTTGCTGTTTACCGTTGGCTCAACTTTTAGTTATGTAAATGCGCTAAAATGCACTTTCTCAACACTAACAGAAAAAGCCCCCCAAAAACAAATAATACAAAAGGAACACACAAAATAAATTATAAATTTTGCACTTGCATATGAAATTTAAATGAAATAATACACTCAAACGAAAGCGCAAACATTCATTGCTGCTAATTGATATCGATTTTCATTTGAAATTGGTCAATTATTTTGTGATGTGCGGAATGATTGGTCAATTACAGTAGTTTGGGGTATACAGAACATGATATGTAGAACCTAACTCACCCGTTTGCTGCTGCCCTCTCGAATAAGCTGATCCGATTGGTAGGGACGCTGAACCACGCAGTTTCCTAAATGGGAAAGAAAGAACAATAAGCATTAAGTATATTTGTTGAAAATTTACTTTATTTTAGAAATGGCTGAGATTTTATATGTATTTGGAAGACTGGCTATTAATAAGCTGCTTTTTCCCATTGCTATTTCTATTCTATACATCTTCTGGTACCCAATCAATATCTAACCCCAAACAGCTTAGTTTGAATTAATCCCAAAAATGTTCCTTGTTTTATGTCTACAGGAAAACTCAAATCAATTCATCAAAATTTATATATAACTCAATTTGCACTATTTTGCTGCATTTAACATTCAATTAAATGCAATTTTCACTTCCCACTAAGCCTGAAGTGTGGTCATGTCTGTGTGGGCTATGGACTTGGCCTGCCATGGCTAACACAGACACAAATAACTCCAAGCAAAACACACACACACACACACACAGAAGTAAGCATTCGTGTCCCTTATTTTTATTTTACTTTTATTTTTATTTTTTTTTTGGTGTCAGGCAACGTACACAATGCGACTCTGCCACTCATTCTCAAATAACGGATGTCCGCCACTCATGTGGAGTATTCATCATGTCATCAACGCCATTACGAGCTTTTTCAGGCTGAAGTTTATGGCTGGAGTGGGTGAAAATGTGTGCTTATGTAACACAAATTTTCACATACGAAACTTGAGTTGAAGCAGGAGACGGAGACCCTTTCACTTAATTACAGGCAATGGGCCGGGCTGGCAATCATAAATTCAGAAAATGAAGTCTAACTGCCACCCTGGGCTTTCACTAATCAAATCCATTTTGCCAAAAACTTTACCAATAAAGCCGCTCCGAAACATGCATAAATAATAGAGCTATGCAATAGTTAAATATAGTTTTAAAATTTCCACCTCACTTGCCAACAAAATCAATTATAGATGAGACACAAACAGGTTCTATCTGCCGCCGGGGCACAGCAACATTTCATGCAAAATGCATAGCCAAATGTCCCAAGTGTCTAAATAATTACAACAGACGAGTTGACCACACAGACTGACTGCCTGACTGACTGCCTGACTGACTGCCTGACTGACATCCCGACTGAGGGTCTGGCACACGTTTTGGGCTGTCGGACTGAGGGCCTGACACACCGTTGGACGGGCGGACTGATGGACTGGATGGCAAACAAACAAACTCATTTACATTTTTAATGATGTTTGCAAACCCTCGCCCACTGTCCTCTCTCTCTCTCGCTCTGAATGTCTCTCAATGGTTTTCGGTTGGAGTTTGTGTGATAAATGGATGGACAATAAACGATGTCCTCTGGCGGAGGTTTTAACTAACGGAAGTATTATCACAATGCAGTCGAGTGATATGTTTTGATGGGTAGTATCCTCTCCCCCCCCCGCTCAGCGTGTGTGCGTTTGGCACACAATACACTCGTATAATCGGATATGGAATTTACTAGAATCGCAAGACACATTCAGCCGCAACTTTTCACTAGAGAGAAGGCCGCATAATTGCCACATCATCCGAAAGCAAACTCATTTCCGGCCACACACACAAACACACAACACACACACACACACGAAACAAACATGCAAGCGGATATGAGGAGGGGGTGGGCCCGTAACCAATATGGATACTGAATTTTAAATGATTTTTGCACAAAATATTAAAATAATAATGATGCATGGCGCAGAGTTATGCTTTCAATTAGACAAACAACCGCAATCACCGCATCAATTATGTGGAAAACTTCAAAACGGAAACGAATCCCAAATACGAGTACTGACTGCTGCCAAAAGCTGGCTCCAATATCAAAGGTGTGTGAGGAGTGACTCTTAATTGGTATTAAGCTGGTCAAAACTTTAAATTAGACATCAGAGAGCTGAGGTCGAGTTTGAGTCGCGAGAGATGTTTGTTTTAAATATCAAATTTTATGTCATAACCGTGCACGTGTGCATACATCAGGGGGAAGGCGAATGTGAGTAACAGATAATCAACTGGACCTCCAGTTTGGGCACCGTCTCCAGTGACTCTGTCGCCCAGTTCCAATTTATAACCCACTTGCATTTACTTACTTGGCGGCTGTGTTGTTGTTGTGGTTGCCATTGTTGTGGTTGTGGTCACCGGCTCTGTGATGCTGATGCCCACAAACTCTGTTGTTTCCCTTGGGTCAACGAAAATTACTGGATCATCGAAATCTACACTGCCGGCACTGCCACGTCCCTTTCCGCCATTTTTACGTCGACTGCCATTCCCATTGCCATTGCCATTGCCGCTACCGTTGCTGTTGCTGTTGCTGTGGCCATTGCCATTGCCATTTCCATTTCCGTGTCCATTGGCATTGCCGTTGTGATAATCGTCATTTCCGCCATTTCCGCCGCTCTCGACATTTACGCTGGGTAACGGTATCGAATCGGGCGGATCGAGATAATTGTGTTCTACCGATGCTGGCTCTGATTTCTCTTTGGCTTCTGTTTCCCCACAATTTTTTGTTGTTATTTTTTTTGTTGTTATTTGGTTTGGTTTTGCGTTTCGTGGTTTTTCAATTTTGTTGTGCAGTGGAACGTTGGTTTTGTTGTTGTTGTTGTTTTCGTATATTTTTATTTATTTATTTGCATTTTTTGTGGTTTTCGTTTGCGGTTCATTGTTGCAATTGTTCGCCGTTATTGTAGTTGTTGTTGTTGCCACATGAAAGAGAAGGGCGAAAAGATGTTAAAGAGTTTGAATGCGAATATTTTTGTGTATGGGGCTTAATCTTTTTGCTGCTGCTTCTGGTGCAGCTGCAGGTCAGGAATTGATTGCTTTGTCGGTTTGCCAACCGTAGGAACTGGGCCAAAAGCAGAACCAGAACCAGCAGCAGACCCTGGCCACTGTACCAGGATCGAAGCGCAGCGGAGCAGAGGCAGGGTGTGGACTTTGGTCTGGTCTGGTATGTTGTGGCATATTGTACTCGCCGCCGCCACCCCTGTGGAGCCACTGATTGAGTGCTGATTGGAAAACAGAAAACGGACCGACAAACTATATGGATTGATAGTCACAGACAAGGGAATGCCCCGAGAGGGGAATGGGACAGGTAGCTGTTGTTGATGCTTGTTAGAATCGGGTAGCGCTGAACGGGCGGCCACTAGTTGACCGCAGTGGGTCAATTAGGATTCAAACATAGCCCGCCTGGACCCTGGACCCTGGAAACTGGAAACTGGAATCTGGACCCTACTTACCGCATTGAAGTCCTTAAAGATGTGCGTGGCCGGCTTCCGGGCCGTTTGCTTCGGCTGCAGGCTCGTCGACGTCGTCGTTGTTGTGCTGGTCGGTGGTGGCGGTGGGGGTGGTGGTTTCTGGGTTGTTGTCGTTGTTGTTGTTGTTGTCGTGGTCGTCGTCGTTGTTGTGGTGGTGGTAAGGAAACCCAGCTCAGCCAATCGCTTCATATGGAAATCCTTTTGGGCCTCAACTGTCAAAGGAGTGAAATCGTCGGTTAATGAGGATGCAGGAAATGGATACAGTAAGCCTGTCACTGAGATAAAGGGACACTATATAAGCTCTCAGCTACATCAAGTAAAGTTAGCTTCAATTTATAATTTAAATATTTTAAAGAAAAAGAACGAATACCAACTGTAGCTACAGTGGATGGTCATCACTTACCCACACAAGGATTCATCCACAACAGACGCCGCCAGCCGACGCACTGGTACAGATGCTGTGGATCTGTGCCCTGGCAGGCACAGGTGGTGCGCAGCATAGTGCCCAGGATGCCAATCATTGCCGTTCGACATCCGCTGGGTCGGCCGGCACACTTTTTAGTGACGCTGTCCACGGCGCAGGCCTGCTCGTAGTACTCCAACTTGAGTCTGTTCACAAGCAGAGAGAAAAGAGAGAGAAACGGAGTTCAGATAATGCCAAACAGAGTCATAAAATCCGAGTAAGCTGCCCATCTCCAGCCCCCATCGTCATCCGCATGCAGGAAATGTCTCTGTTCATGTCTTCAGGTTTGTCATGCGCTAGTTAGGTTCAGTTGCAGCTAACTCTCTGCTATCCTGCTACAAGTGATGTCTGTGAATGAGTGCCAGTTGCCGTTACCTGCACTGCAGTCGTCGGTGGGCACATTCTCTCAGCACCCTTTGCCTGAGATTGATGTCGTCCAATTTATTCTGAAATTACTCTCGGCATTCTACTGCATTTCATAGTCTTGGGCAAATGATTCTTCCGCTACAAAATTTACGAGTCGGCCCCAAGTCTCAGGAATCTGGGTGAGATTTTTGTCAAGTGCCATGCGGTGTATGCGTGATATTTCACTTGCAGATTATAGCAGTAGACCCAGGCTTAAGTCGTTGGCATTCCAATCAGATTGGTTGCAGCCTAATTAGGGTTCAATGCATCAGTTCTGCACAGCAGATTGCATTTCCCAGCGGCTTAACTCTTCAGGGGCATCGTTTCAAATGGGAATAAAAAAAAGGTAGAAATATTTCCATGGGAAAACGCTCATAATTGCCTTGAAGTCTTTTCTATGGCGAAACTGCCTTGAATACTCTTTCTAAGCCCAACCGCTTTTTTTTTTTTTTTATTATTTACAATCTTTGCAACTTTTTTTCCCTCCCATTAGCCGCGCTGAAACTTTGCCTACTTTGCCACAAGATGAATATTTCTCGGAGTCAGCCCAATCAAGCGCTGACGCAATCGTCGGGAGATTCTATGCCCGTGCAGTCGCTTGTGCAAGCGAAAAGTTGCAGCACGCAGCCGGCCAAGTGCAGTTTAAGACATTGGTTCAGCTTCAATGGAAAGGCAGCCAAACAAATGGCCATTCAGTTGGAGTCAGCCGCCGCCCCCGTCTCCTGGGTTCGCGGCTGGCGCAGGCACAGGCACTGGCACTGGCACGTGTTTGTGCACAACCCGTCGTATACGTAATAAGTCAACATAAGCACTCGACACAGAGAGCGAGAGAGTGAGCGTGAGGGAAGCAGAATGGGGCACAGCACACGTTGCATAGAAGTTCTCAAACATGCGGCAGACACCTCCTTCTCCTCCTCCATGTGTCTCTCTTCTGCAGCATACAAAATGAGCGTCATTAGTCCAATTTAGTTGTTTGCCAAAGCAAGTGCGATTCACTTAAAAGGCAATTAATTTCCAGAGCCACAGCTACGACCACGTACTTTGCGGTCGTTCAGCCGTAACATGACAACAAACAAACAAACACCCTAAACACCCTCTCGTGCCCCCCAGAGCTATGCAAACACACACACACAGTGTCACACACATCACTCTCTCTCTTTCTCTCTCTCTCTGTGGAGATGGTGTTGCATGTGGGTGTTGCATCCTATTTATAACTTAACTTTGTGTTTGACACATTCGCGCGGTCTGGCCCCAGCCTAGCTGGAGGTCCTAAGTTTGCCTGTCAACTCTTTGCCGCAGCCTGCAACTTGGCCTGCTTAAATGGCAGCCGGGTTTAATGAAGAGCATGGTCTGCCGAGCGGAGTCTGGTAGCCCCAGCCAAACTGGTAATTTTATGCCCCGCTTGCTTGCAACTGCTAAAATTTGAGAGCAAATCCCAGCCCGTGCTCCTCTTCCGGCCACTCCTGGCGGTACTGTTGGTACTGTCGGTACTGTCGGTCCTGTGTTGCCTGCGTTGTCAATTTAACGAGTTTATCAAAGTGCCATCAAAGTTGTGGCTTTCGCTGACTTTGCCGTGGCTAAAGCTAAACGCTTCTAATTCAATATGAACGCGAGCGTGTGACTAAGTCGATTAAATGCAATTTCGCTTAATTGAATTGAAACCGAATAGGGAAACAGAAATTGTACCAGTAGAAAAGTTTAAGCCGACTTTTTGACTCCTGTTACGTAGATTTATTTGAAATTTTACAACATGACTCTCGTAAGAAATGGCAATACTCCAAAATAAAATTAAATTAAGCTGCCTATCTATCTCAAGTGTCTGTAAGCATTCGATATACCCTTTGCACTCTGTCGTTGCGTGGTACCAAAAAAAGATAACCGCCGTACTTGTGTATCGTTTCATGGCGAGAAAATTTACATTGCGTTGCGCATATT
Organism: Drosophila subsilvestris; assembly: GCA_035043285.1. Lineage (NCBI taxonomy): Eukaryota > Metazoa > Arthropoda > Insecta > Diptera > Drosophilidae > Drosophila > Drosophila subsilvestris. The sequence goes on from JAWNNB010001746.1 coordinate 12,503,146, forward strand.
TCCGTTTCCGTTTCCGCTTAACGGTAAATTTTGTGAAATATTGCCTTTTTGTACCCACCTGCACTCGCGATCCTCCTTGCAGCTTTCGGCCACCACATGACAGGCGGGCGGTGGATGGTAGTAAATGCCATTGGAGCTGGCCGGATTACTGTTATCGGGCGGCCGCTGTGCACACACGGGATGCAGTTTTTCCTGTGCAATCATGCACATGTCGTGCCGATTGCTGTTCTGCTGCATGCTGCTGGTTTTTCTGCGACGAACAATGAGAAATTGGCGATTGTTGGTGGTGGTGGTGGTGGTGGTGGTGGTGCTACTGGTGGTTTTCGGGGGAGGGGCAAAATTCCTGGAATTACGTCCAGCCACTTACTTGCATAGACAAAAGGCAATGTCCAGATTTAGGTCGTCATGCGGACCCTTGTAGAAGGTCTGCAGTGATGTCATGCACGCGTTGCGATTGCACCGATGCAGTTCACAATGCATCAGCATTGGCTGCAGGGACGACGAGCAGGACGGATCTTCCCGGCAGCTATCCAATGCTGTGTGACAGGTACTCTAAGGTTGTGTTTGGGGAGTGCGATTTGAGCAGAGAAAAAGTAATAAGCGTTCAAAATTGTGTACTGCTGTGCGCACTTGCAATTGTCCTGCGTGTCTCGTTTTTGGGCCTTTTCTTTGCGGCACTCACCTGAAAGTGTTGCTTGATTATTTCCGTTGAGAGGTCAACTTCCACATCCTGACCACCTGCATTGGCAACGGACCGAAACGTGCCCAAGTGTGGCAATGGGATTTGGATTTTGCATTTTCATTTGCATCGAGAAAATGTTACCCAGGAGAGGTGAGGCGAATCGTTCGACAGTGTTTAGTGACCACAGCGAGGGGGCAGGCGTGTAGAAAATGTTTGAAATAGTTCATTAGTTTTCAATTTACACAACCGTTCTCAACATATTCGATTCGGTGTTCGGATTTTTCGACTTATCCGCTGTACCCACCACCCGCACCCGCACCCGTACCCGTAACCCAAATCCACACACCATTCTGTCGATTCCCAACCTGGTGAAACTGCATTAGCCGGGCATTTGATTTGGTTTGGTTTGGTTCTGGTCAATAGCACAGGATGGTTCCCATTCAATTGTAAAATCCTTGATTACGCCAATTGAGAGAGAACTCTGGGACTAATTAAAATGTTAAATAGATGCGTTCTCTGCCTTTGTTTGTGCATATTTGCCGCTCTATGCCCTTAATTAATTTCATTTATTTGTTTTAATTTCGCTCTCAATTGGCTTATTTATTTATTTATTCCATTCACATATAATTTACACATGGAAATGTATTTAATGTTTAACTGTTATGATTATAGGCGCTTAGGGCCTAAACACAACTCAATTATGTTCTGGCAGGTTGGGGGTTGGGGGAAAATTATGACCATTTTTATTTCCATAACCAAATCGTAAGTTCGTATGAGAATATCAATCACAGTCGCCAGCAGCCAGCAGCCAGCAAGCAGATACCACCAGGTTGGAGCGGTTGACAGCTATCGATTGCATTTTAATTAACCAACTTTTTGTTCGCTCTTCCCCTCGCAGCACAACACATAAAAATGATCGAAATTATTGTATAAAAACAACATAAAATGCACATAAATAACGTAAATTAAATGCAAATATTCCACAAATTTGTTTATTGCCTATGACTGTAATCCAGGGAGGAGATTGAGATTCGGAGAGTAAAGAAGTGAGAGTCAATTAGGGGATTTATGGGGTATTACTTGGTGGTCTTAGGGGGAGGGACGTAATCGTAGGGTCGCAGGGCTGGCAAAACACAACTAGGTTCTAGAGATATATGTAGGTATATTTATTATTAAATATAAAGATATTTAAGTTATTTGTTCGACTTTAAAAACTACCAAAACCTACTGATAAAAAGATTTTTTTTTTATGGGGGATCGAACGGCAACGATATGTTCTAACTCCTGTTTCTGTGTGTATGTGTGTGTGTGTGTGTGGGTGTATGTTTGTGTGGGTGAGTGGGTGTCTGCATGGGTACTCCTTAACAGTAGGCATCACTTTGTGCCCGACTCAGGGGTCCCATGATAGCTTTCATGATTCTATGCAAATGTTATTCCGATTGAACGAGTGTTTCTTTGGCATACTTTATTGGTTTTCTGTACGAGGACTCTGTGTGTGTGTGTGTGTGTGTGTGTGTGGGTTCTTTAAAATGAACATAAAAACTCGTTTCAGACTCGGCAAAAATGAAATGAATACGTATGTCGAAAAGGAAAAAAAGAAGAAAAAAAATGTACACGCAAATAATTAAATTTTAAACGGAAAACGGAATAAGCCAAACAGAAATTCGAGTAGCAGCAGCAAAGCCAAAATAAAATGTCTTAACACAATCAATTTGTATTCGTATATTTTCTCTTTGAGGGGATTTTTTTTATTGCTTTCTGCTCTTTTTTTTTTTGGTTTTTTCTTTCAATCAATTTTAACCTCAGGTCGAGTAGTTTTTGTCTGAATAGAAATTTCCTAGGCGCTGTCTTTGAAGTACAAAGAAATCAGATGCTTTGGTGGTTTTGTTGTATGAAACAATGAGTTTGATGGATAGTGTATTACTTCCATGTAGATTGTTGTATGACACAAATGGTACAAATATATTGGTTTTGCATTTGAAGGGTATGGTTTAATGACTTTGGAGCCCAAAAAATGAAACGCTTTGTCGTTGGGTTAATTGTTGTTTGGTTTGGATTCAAAAAACTGTTAGTGCGTTGGAAAAAATTTGAAAAAAGTGTGCTTGAATTGAGCTGTAACAAAATTGGTTTGTCTTTGGTTTTTGTTGTTGTTGTTGTTGTATTGTTCTTTCTCTTTGGTTTAAGTTTGAATATATAGTTTAGGAAAGAAATTAAATGAATTCTGTTTTAGTTTGGGTTTTGTTTAAGATTTTCATTTTGCTCAATTAACGCTAAACAAAAGGAAGAAGTTTGTATCGAAAATATTACATTTCTTTGTACAATTTTGAGTTGTTATTTTTTGGTTTGTTTTTGTTTTAGTTTTCAGTTAGTTAAACAAAATGACAAACAAAATTCATAGTAGAAAATATTGTTTTAACGCATTTGAAGCAAATTGTTTGGTTTTTAGTATATTCTTGTAGGAAAATTTTCAAAAAACTCTCAAATCAAATGGCAAGCTACGTAAAAATGATGTAACACAAAATAGAGTTAGAGTTGTATTAATATTTATATATTTATAAATAAGCTGTAATGTATATTTGTTTTTTGTTTTTTTTTTTTGTTTGAGCTGTAACTGTTTTTTCATTGGTTTTTGTAATATTTAAAAGTTGATCAAATGCCAAAAATTATGCACAAAGCCACGAGAACCGCGCTCGATTGACGCTCGCTTTTTGTGGTTTTATATATATGTATTCTGTATATATTCACCTTTAACGCAAAAACGAAAATTGGAATGATTTTGGATTTGGATTTGGTTTTTCCAACAAAATGTACCTGCAACATGGAAGGGCGGAGTGGGGAGTACTTAGTTACAGGACGGGGGTGGGGGACAGCACAAATGGAAATCATACAAAATTCACACAAATATCTATCTAAAATGGTGAACGAACGAGCGAATGAACAAACTAACTTGTTTTTTTTTTCTTGCTTTTTGTTTTGTTTTTGCCTGTTAATTAGTTTGAGCAGTTTTGCACACACAAATATGAAGTATATGTTGTATATCTGGATATCTGAATATTTCTGGATATTATATTTGGAATATACTTTTTTTGTTGTACATTTAGCTGCTTGGGTTTTTTTTTTTCGCTTGTATTTGTATTTGTTCCTATGCAGTAGTACGTGGATTTAGTTATTTATGGATTACGTTCATGCTATTACGTGTACACATACTTTGATAGTAAACACCGGAATTTCCGTTTCCGTTTCCGCCGTAGCCAAGGCCCGTATCAATGATATCGAATGGCTCATTATCGACGGCCGCCGCTGCCATGTGCCGCTGATGGAAGCCGCTTATATTGAACGGATAGCTGGGCACGCCGTGCATCGAGCCCGGATAGTTATAGTTATAGCCGCCCGAGAACCCAAAACCGGATGCGGGACTGGAGCCGAAGCCAGAGCCGGAACCGATGACGGTGCCAGAGCCGGAGCCCGGGCCGCCCAATGCAATCAAGGGCGTATCAATTACGGCCAAATTATCATTGAAGATTCTCTGATGCAGTCTCTCGTCCATGCCCAATATTCTTACTGCAATTTGGAATTAGCAAGAAGAGAGAGGGGGTAGAATGGTTGTAGTTGTGGTTGTTGTTGTTGTTCAGTGCCTTCTATATAAGATTGTTGTTGTAGTCTAAGTTGTTATTTGTTGTTGTTGTTGTTATTGTTATTTGTGGTTGTTGCAGCTACGCAGCATTTGAGTTTTCCAATCAAATTCGCATTAAAATTCTGTATCGATTTTGTTTTTTGCTTGGTCATTTGGCTTTCTTACAATCGATTTGATTATTTATTTGGTATGAAAATAAAATGTTAAGTAGTATGTATGCCAAATACTTTTGGCACATAATTTTCGCTATAAAATAGTTTATTAAATAAAAAAAATAAAAAAATAAACGAGTGAACCAAAACACACAAGTCAGAGAGTGTCAACGAAAGTGAAGAGTTGAAAAGTTGATTAAACGTACGAGTACAGAGGAATAAAAGAATGTGCTCTTAATTATTGCGAGTATTGCCAGTACACAATTAGTGCTGTGGGTAGGGGGCAGTGGGTAGGGGGGGACAGGGACAAAGAACAGTAAAACGTTTTGCATTGAATCTGGGGAGCTAGGGGTAGCCCATCCGGGCTAAACCGATTTCCATTTCAGTCTGGCCACGCTTCGATAGTCATTTTCGGGGTTTTTGGTCCCGTTGCTATCAATGGCCACACATAAACAGAATGTCTGTCAAATGTCATGCGCTGCTGATAGAGCGCGCAAATGGCAAACGTTTCGACGACAGCCCCAGGTCTGAGGAGTCCGTGCAGCAGCCGCAACAGCCAGCCATTTCCATTGCCATTGCTTATCTCGGCCAGAGCACGCCAAAGTGCGCTTCATTGGAGGTGCCGGTGCTGGTGCCTGGCTCAAAGCTCAAAAGGATGCGAGATGCCAACGAACGTCCCACCCAGAACCCTCGCTCACGGAGAGTGTGCTGGCAGCAGACATATCGTTGGAGGGTCAACTGCTGCCGCTAAATGGCTAAGGATTTGTCGAGAGACGTCTCCACGAGCACAAGCACAAGCACAAGTATATATGCGTTGATTCGTATTTATGTTTGTCGCTCACATTCCCTGGCAAATATTTTCCAAACAAACACACACTGAAGGGCGAGCTCTCTGGATGTCTTCTGGGGGAGCTTGAATGGGATTAGCTCCGTTTGTTAACTGTTATCGCGCTTGTAAGCTGTTTGTCCTGGAGTGGATCACGGGGGCCATGTTATCTAATTGTTGCGCATACGCAATGTGGTCCCCGCCTGATGGTCTCAATACAAAACGATTTTACTGCATTTCGTTCATTTTGGCTGGCCCTTTTACCACACAAAAGCAAAACAGTTCATGCAATGTATGTTAACTGTGTAGAATAGAGCATTAAAAGCGCGATTTACACAGATGCTCGCACATGAATCGAATCGCACACAGAAACATAAACGTGCACATAAACATTGAGCTACAGATACACATACAGATACAGATACGGATACGTTAAAGCAGAAGTGGTAGCGAGCGAGCGAGAACTACATAGAACAAAAACAGAAAACAGAAACATGAACAGTCAGAGTGCGCGAAATTTTATACAAACTCATAAACAACGCATATAAATTTCAGAATGTGCAATAATTTCAAAATTACGCCGTGTGTGTGCGTGTGTGTGTGGGTGTTTGAGAGTGTGAATAGAAATGGGAGCAGGCTGCATCTGGCTGGGAATCGGGTTATGGCTGCCATATCAAATAGCCTAGTCAAACGGCCATCCGTGGTTTTCATGCCCTAATTGGGAGCAGGAGCAGTCCTGCAAGCAGCCTGCAACAAGCTCACATTCATGCATGACAGACATGCACAACAGTCAGAGGTGTTGCGGATGGTGCACTGAAATGGCGAGGGTTTGTGTTTGTCGATATCAACGTGGCCCTCTGCTCTGCGCTGCTAGTACTTCTAAGTGGATTGTACAATATTATGAAAATATTTATTACACGCAAACGTTCACATACTATCCCAGTCGGACCTTGTAGAAGGGGTTGCAATAAAGAACTGATTCTTCATTAGTCCCTGGGCAGGCATTGTGGAACCGATTCCACAAAGAATGCTACTTTCATGCATCTTTTATCACATAAAAAGATGGAATGAAACCCGACCCGATCCCCGATCGTTCGTTTTTTTCACGAAGCTGCCTATGCATTCCCTATGCCTTCTCATAGCAGCGAGAAATTCATGTATAAAAATCGTCCGCCTGCGAACGTTTTCGATGCATGAACTTTTCGCTTCTATTGGAACGCATAGGGAATGCATAAAGAGATTCTGGAAAAAACCCGCCTTACCAGGCAGTATGGGAAGCGCATGATGCAATTATATAAGGTGGTCTCGTCGGCTGCCGACTCGCTTGTTGAAGTGAAAGACTGTGTGCGACCAAGTTTTTCACCCCGACGAGACCACCTCATAAAATTGCATCATGACCGAGAGTACAAATTTGTCTTCGAAAACATTCCCTATACCTTCCAATAGAAGGCATAGGGAATGTTTTCGAAGTAAAATTCCTACCCTCGGTAGGGCGGACAACAACAAAATAACAAAAGGGAACATGCAAGAACGTGCGCGGTTCTTTCTCGTCTCTTTTGTTTCATCACTTGCGTCGGTGAAGTCGGTGAAAATTGTGCCTTGATCTGTGCTCTCTGTCAAAAATTGTTAAAAAGTGAAACTTAAGTGTCTAAATATGTTTATTTTACTACGTAAGTATTGGCAGATTGTTGTGGCAGTTCGACCAGCACCTTAAGCAATAAATAATGGATTATTTACATATTTCTCTTTGAACATGTACATGCATATGAACATAACCTCAACGATGGAATGTGATCAGTGTTGCCAACTCTTTCGGCTATCCCTTAAAAAAAGCTAGAAATATCCAGAAAATTTTGATGGTAGCTACAAAAACACGCTAGAGTATTTTATCGATATTATTATTGCTTTAATCAAGTAGTTTTGAGACCTTATCAAGTTCTTCATATATTTCCTCCTCTTCAGCTGATTTTTTACGGCGAAGTCCGTATCTACAAATAGATTTCAAAATTTCACAGACACAGATGCAACAAACGGTATTTACAATATTTTCAAAAGCATTTCCCATGATCGACTGAATCTAAAGCCATCTAAACGATAAAAGCATTTAAATACACGAAGTTGCCAGAGGTTTTTAATAAGCTAAAATTACGTAAATTTGTCTTTAAAAATAGCCATAATTCCAGCTACGCGCTATATTAAAATGTATCCGCATATGCCAATTGAAACACGATAGATCTGGTGGGAAAATAGCTAAATTGGCAACACTGAATGTGATATACATAAAATGTGCAGACTAAGGAGAGTTAAACGAACTGTAAGTATTAAAAGTGGTTTTAATATATGTTTATACAGGTAAAGTGATGTTTCAATGTTCATGATGTTCTTGTACGTATCGATATATCGAGTACAAAAGTGTTTCTACAACACTATCGACGAATAACTCATTAACTGATATTCATATCTTACAAAACATTTTTATTCAAAATTAATGAACCATTTATTATTGCAGAACCACAAAAAAAATAGGGGTACAGATTCCCCGATAATGTCAGGGATGTCCAAAGAAAATAATCGCGTTTAAAATGCCACCTGCCACGAAAACATGCAGACACCGACAAGACGACGGCAACAACATCCCCGAGAAAAACATCTATAACCACGACATGGATTTCATCGTAGACGACGAAGGCAATGCAATTATTAAAATTTGTTTTTTTATTATTATTATAATTCATTTTCTTTTATTTCTTTTTTCAGTTTTATGTTTTTTTCCAAAAATTTTATTTTTCTTTTTTTTATTTCATTTCATTTCTTATTTTAATTTTATTTTTAGTCCTTTTTTCTTACTTTTTTCATTTATTTTTTTATTTTATTTCTAGTCATATTTTTTCATCACATTTTCTTTTATTTTATTTTATTTCTTTTTAATTTTTTTAGTTTTATTTTTTTCGTTTCTCTAATTTTTACTTATTTTTATTATTCTTGTATTTTATTTTATTATAGAAAATATTAAAGGAATCAAATTGAAAATGTACAGATTTTTTATGGGTTCATTTCGCGTTCTTTTAGAACGCTCTTTCATGCATGCTCAAGGAAGGGTTCTTGAAGCATGCCAAGGTAACTGTTACCGAAGGGTTCTTAATAGGTTCTTATGTATGCATGCTGCATACCTTCTCAAAGAACGGTTCTTGATACCTGCCAGGGATGCGTTATGGAATGATTCCTTTGGAACAGTTCCAGAACGGTTCTTTATAGGTTCCTATGGAACCGGTTCTCGATGCATGCCAAATAAGTGTTCTGTAATGCTTCTTTTGGAAACTACAGCTGGAAGCGAGAACCGAGCGTTTGAAATTACAACAACCACCAGTTCCCAATGCCTTCTAACGGAACGGTTCTTTACTAGTACGAATGGTACCGGTGAAAGCGTGTTCGCCCTTAGGGATTCTGAAACCAAAACGGAATGTATGTTTCACTGGTTCCAATTGCAAAAGAAGGCATGTAGAATGCCTTCTTGGAATGTATAAAGTCCGACTGGGATCCCGTATTTGTGTGCTTGTGTCTGTGCGAGAGTGTATCACCCATGGGTGGTGTGGGTTGGAGGTGGATGTGGGTGTGGGTTGGAGGTGGATGTAGGTGTGGGTTGGAGGTGAAGGTGTTGGGTTGGCGTTGACTCTGTCGTGGAGTGCATGTTTGACTTGTTTTGCTATTGACGCAATGCTGACAAATCGCTTTATTTGCTTTTTAGTTGTACTTAATTAAATTTTCAAATTGAAAGCTTGGCTTGATTTTGGCTTTTATACACCAGCTACCCTTTACGTAAAAGGTTACTCAGATTACTGACGGACAACAAAGGAATTTTTTTCATATTTATGATTGAAAAAGAAAATATCAGGAAGTAATACATTCCAGACTATTTTTACGTTGATTATGATCTAAAAAAAAACTACACTTTTTTGGTTGAATAATTCGGATAGTCTGCAGGTACCTTGCGGCATGTACTAACTAACTTTAACATCTTTGATTTGCTGGGCATCAACTTAGTCCGAAGGCTTTCACGAATACTCATCATATTTATTTATTTTCACGAGCCATTGTTGCATTGTGTTTGCGGATATTGTTGATGCTATTCCGACAGATTTGAACCCCTCCAGGCCTTTCACAATGTTTATGCTTTGAATTTGAGAATATCCAATCAGAAACAATAACAATTCAATTTAAATATAACAAAAAAGAGAGTATAGTTACTGCCTCGATACGAGTATTTATGGCTATCTATTGGCATTTCTGTCACGGAATACGCCTAAACTGATTACCGCTGCTAGCTGTTGTTAATTTACTGGTCGCCATAAACGTAAATAAGGCAAATGTGCACAAATGTGTGTGTTTGTGTGTGTTTGTATGCTTTTGACGTGCATAAATAGTTTGCTAATACGAGTATCTACAACAACGAACAGCCGCAGTCCCCCGGCTGGGTGGCTGCTGCTGCAGCTGCTGCAACAATGGACAATGCAGATGCAGATTGCGAATTGACAGCTTTTGTCGAGCAGATGCCACAGAGAGGGCTGCATAAAAAGAACAACGTTACAAACGAAACACCATCCATGAGGATGGATGATGGACGGCCAGCGTCAAATGCGAGTGAAATTTTGTGGCAATAAACAAAAATAGAAATGCACAGCGAACAATTGAGGGCTATATATTGTACGAGTACGAGTACCAGAGGGGATGCATTGATTAGGGCATTAACAAATGCTGGAAAAATGATTGGAGGACTAAAAATGAGTACAACAAAAGGATAACTATTCTAAATAATATTGGGAATAGGAGCATAATAGAAGTACCAATATTCAAAGAGCCAAAGAGTGGAGTGCAGTGTAATTTAATGTGTTGCAGTTCCTCTGCTGCTTATTTATGGCACCAATGCGCCTTCCACTAGTGTGGATATGTGGAGTATCTGTGTCGGTGCGTGTGATTGCCCTGGCCGATATGTAGCTAATGGCAAGAAGTGGAAGCTATAAGCTATCCCTTAGCTCCTTTGTCTAATAAGCTAGGAAAGACAAAGAAGGAGGGACTGTTAACTGTGAAGTGTGTGCAAGAGAAAGGTGCTGAGAGAGAGAGAAAGAGAGAGAGTGCTGGACGATAGAGGATATTACTGCAGTGCTTCAATGCTCGAATTCATCTAACCAGCTCCTTGAGGATACTTACTTACACGCAAATTGTCTAATTTATGAGTTTGACCCGACCTTTCGTTCACAACTAGTTTACAGTGCATTAATAAGTGGTATAGAAATATTCGTAGAGTGCAATCCAGCCGCAGAATAAGATTTACTTTGAAGTGAGTCCCCAAATCAAACAAAAAAAAAACTATAGAAATATTTAATAGTGGAAGTTCCTATCATAAGTCATTTATATGTATATTGAAATGAGACTAGTTTATTTATTTAATTTATTTTAAGAAAAAAATAAAAAGAAGAAGGAGAATATGAGTCCGAAAATAAATTTTGTAGATTTTTAGCTGTTTAATAATACAACGATTTATATAACTAAAAAATGTCTATAAAATTAGAATTAATTTTTAAACCCCCAAAATCCAAAGTTTCGATATTGAAAATACACTTATGGGATGTATCCCCTGGGATGTACATATCTCTAAACCTTGAACTTTCAAATAAAAACTTATTGCGTTTCTATCCCCCCATTTTTTAACCATTCCCACATAGTAACTGGAGTAGTTATTTTCAATAAACTGTTGAAGTAACCAAGTGCGATTAGTTAAGGAGTTCACTTACCTCGCTCGTCCATGGAGGGGCCCGTGTAGGTGCGGTGGGTTATATCGCTGCCGGCGACTAAATCACCGAGAAGTGCTGTTTTGTGCAGTTTTGTGCCAGTGCTAAATAGATTGCAGAGTTATACAGATTACAGATTAAGTGCAAATTACAAAACAGGCCAAAGTGTGTAAGTCATGTGCGTGGTTCGGTGCTTAATTTATTTGCGTAAGTGCATAAGTACATGGATTTGGCAGATTGTATAACTTTTGTTTGTTTTGGGTAAGAAAATGGCTTAGAGTTGGGTATTAATCGGCTTAAAGCATTACAGATATTCCTGAAATAATGGGGTGATACAATGGCGATACAATGGCCAATTACCACTACGAGGAACAGAAGTAGGTGGTTAGCTATCGGACCGACAGTCTGACTCTACATTTCCGCTTCAGGCATTACAAATTAATTGTACATGCCACCCAGGGACCCTAGGACACCGCCCACTCTCTGCTTGCCTGTCTGACTGTCTGCCTGTCTGACTGTCTGTCTGTCTGGCTGTGTGTTGTTTCAGCTTAGAGGAAGTACTGACCAAGTGCATGACTCATTTGAATATTTATTAAGATGAAATGCATTAAAATCCGATTATATACATAAGTGGTCTACAAGTGCCCAGGGATCAGAAAGCAAAGAGCACACAAATCGCCTGCTTATGTGTGTGTTGTTGGTAGTTGTCTGCTGGCAGTTGTTGGACTTATTCATTAGTTGGCTTTTAACCGGAAATTGTGGTATACCCAAGTGAGTCAATTATTTTAAAAGCTTTCTGCATAAAGTTTTCAGCTGCCTCGGTGGTTAAGAGTCGAGTTAATGAAAGCCTTTCTATTGGGGGCTGAGGGGGTTGTAGGAGGAGGTTCGGAAGTCCAATCACACATGTGTGTGTGTGTGTGTATGCTAAAGTTTCGTGAAAGTTGTTCTCCCCTCCCCCAGCCCCCCTTCTCTTGATCCAAGATGCCACCAGCGTAAGCCCCAACAAGTTAAGGAAGTTTTGTAGCTCGGTCAGGCCGAGCACGAGCCCAAGAGCCGCTTTTCAACCCCCACATACTTTGGTGGGCTGGGAATCGTTGGCGCTGGCCCTGCCGATCCAATGGTCGAAGTGCCCGCCTGCTCCCCATGCGTATAGTAGGTGTGAGGATGCGGATGGGAATGCGAGTGCGGACCGGCATCGACCACCACCACAACGTCATCGACTGAGCTGCGCTCCAAGTCATCCATATGGGAGTGGGTGGGCTTCTTGTGGTGGTTCGTTGTGGCCACCTCAACGACGACATCGTCATCGTCCAGGGTGTGCGGACTGTGTGAGGCCAGCACCAGCGGATTGTTGATACCCCACGACGGTGGATGCAGATAGTGTGGATAATTTGAATAAATTTCAGCCCGGATGCGGTCATCATAATCATCATCGTCAGAGTCCTCCTCATCGCCGTCCCCATCAGCATTGCCATCGGCATTCCCGTTCTCATCATCCGTTTCGTTCTCCTCCTGGTTCCCATCCTCGGAATCCTCTCGCGCTTCATTGTTGGGCTCGTCGTGGTACTCTATGTTGTTGGACATGAGCTCGGTGGTGCCATTGAGGCTGTGCGAATGTTTCTGCTTCGGTTTGGGCCTCGGTCTTGGCTTCGGTTTTGGTTTTGCTTTTGCTTTCGGTTTCGGTTGCTTCATTTTGGGCAAACCGTTGGGGAAAAATATTATTCTATCTGCAAAGAGCCAGCAAAAGGGGTGGTGCGGTGCGCAAGGAAGGGCATGCGTGCGGTGTGCAGGTTACAAAAGAGACAAAAGAGAAAGATAGAATCGTTTAGTGCCGCAGAGGTGCAAATTGTTTTTGCTCTTTCTCTATTAAAATAAGTGTGCAACAGTGTGTACGTTTGGTGTGAGGTTTATTCGAAGTGTGCGAGTATTTAATTAGTGCAATTAGTGTGCGCTCTTAACAATATAATAAAATATAATATAATCTGCTCTGCTACGGATTGCTCTACTCGTGGGTGCTCTTAATCCATTAGTGCAGTGCTCTAGAAGTGGGTTTGGGTCATGGTTGAAAATGAAATTATGTTTCCGCGTGATAAAATCAAAGCGCATTAAACAGTGACTGATAGAGGGATAAAGATGGTTGGGATGGTTCTACCCTGTTTTGGTACTGTATTGGTAGCCCTGTGGTTCTTCAGCTACAGACTGTCTATGGATGTGGGTGTGGGTGTGGGTGTGTGTATAGATGGCTGTTAGTGTCGGTTAGATATTGTGTTAGTAGAGCTTTAGCTAGAGCTTGAGAGCGATTAGATTAGATAGTTCTAGACGTGTTCGAGTGCAATCAATCTAAAGCACAGACTCGGGTTTGGTTTTTGGGTGGGTGGCAGTTTACTTAGCATGTGACTATAAATATAGTTTATGGGCTGGCTTAGTGAGTTCTTTTTTTGTAAGACTTACTGCTACTGCATACTTTGATGGTGACAGATACAGAGATAGAGAGAGAGAGAGAGATATAGATATATATATATATGTAGAGAGAGAGAGAGAGAGATAGTTTTGCGGTGACTTCAAACACGGCAGCTTGGATTTACATTGATATATATATATACTATGGCATATTGATATACATTCGTATACGTGATATTAACGATTACTGGAGCATAGCTAATATTCATATTATATATGTATAGGGTATATAGATAGATATAGGCATATCGATTACAGTTTACTGATCGCAGAACATGGGTTTCTTTTGGGTATTGGGTTTTCTCTAGTTTGGATTTTTTTTGTTTGTTTGCTATTTTTTATTTGTATTTTGTTGATGCAGAAGCGTGCGATAGTTTTAGTTTCTGGTATTTTTTAAGGTTACTTAAATGTTTAGGCTAGTTTCGGGTTTTGAGCGTTTCACAAAGGTACAATAAAACCAAAGGAAATTCCAAAACGAAAAGGAAAACAAATGAAATTAAAATCAGTTCCGGTACATAATACGGATACCATACGGATACAGATAAGAAAAGAAACTCAAGAACTGTGTACCACAGGTTGACAGATGGAAATTGATAGATAAAGAGATAGATAGATAGAGATAGAGAGAGAGAGATAGACACACATAAGAACAGAGGATAATTCAAATAAAAACCATATTGTTTTCCACGATTTTCGAGGCAATTTTTATCACTCTCTGCTGTTGACGCGTTGTGGGGTTTGTGTTGTTGCTTGTTGTTGTTGTTATTGTTGTTATTGTTATTGTTATTGTAGTTGTAGTTGTTATTGTAGTTATAGTTATAGTTGGTTGCAGTGGTTGCAGTCGGTCAACAGTGGAGCATCGGCAGACGGCAGAAACTTACCCACACACGGATTGTGATTAACAATATTAAAGATACGATCACAGCGCTTTTTCATATGATTGTTCGGACAGATGCACCCGAACATGGGCGAGAGACGGAGATTAGTCCAGGAATCGTGGCAGGCATCCCTGTAACGAATCAAGTTTAAGAAATAGTTTTAGCCAGTTTCTCGTTTACCCACGGATAACCGCAGCCCCACCACACCACACCACACCACACCACACCACACACTCTCACCCCCCAGCTAATTGAATTCATTTGGATTCCCCAACCAGCAGAAACCAACACCGAAGCGACTTCCGCTTGGCGCAAGCAAAGTTTAAAATTGGCAATTACATCAAAAATGCATATACACGAGGCACTGCAATTAATATTTTATCGCATAAGGTGGATCTCCGGAACCCGGGAGCAGGAACCCCGGGAGCCCAGAAACCGAAGAGAGCCAAGTGCCGGGGCCAGAATGCTCGGCATGCGTGTCGAAAGTTTTAGGCAGCGCCGGGAGAGAGAACTTTAAGCCCGAGTTTCGCAACTAGCAACTCCCAACACGACTGCCAGCTCTCAACAGCCGCCGCAAAAAGTCATTTCGAGTTATTAAAACATTCAGAACGTTTGCATTCAAGTGTATCGAAGTCGGGGGGAGACTCGGGGAGACTCGAGACCCAGACACGGCATCGACCCGGCCAGGAGGAAGTCGCGTCAGTAAGGATATGTGATGGCTAAAGGAAGCAGCAAGATGCCGGCAAGCAGGAAGTTTCATTTCGCCTTCTGTTCGCTCAACTTGACTCCTGTTTACGCTGCTGTCTCTGTGTGTGTGTGTGTGTGTGTGTGTACTGTTTTTTGCCAATAAAATCGAATATCGAAATTGAATGTTCAACGAGAAAGTGGGGGGAGGAGAAGGTGGCAGGTGGCAGCCCCTTGACTCCATTTTTCGCTGACTGCCACTGCCAATGCAATTTGCATTTACCGTTAACCATTAAGCGTTATGGCCAGGCCACGCCATTGCTGTTGGCAAAAGGCAAATCAATTTTCTTATTAAGCCAAACATTCCTTAATTGAATTTTCATTTTATCAATTGCGTTCCTGGAGAGCTCTTGGCCAGCATTTCTTTTACTATATATATAATTTGTTGTTGGTAACTACTTTTGGCTTCTTATAACACGGAATACCAATGATCAGTATTACTATGCATAATAATAATTTTAATAATTTTTTCATTTTACAGTAGAAAAAAATATTTTAAATTTATTTGTATAGAACCCCCTTCTTGTGACTTACCTGTTTTCCATTTTACACTTATTGTCACGCACTTTGCAATGGGTTTTGAAGTCCTCAAAGAGCTTCAGGCATTTGCGCTCCTGCTGGCACACGGACAGTGCGTGGTTGCACGTGGGCAAGGCATCAATTGGATAGGGATCCTTTTCGGCTGTTGCGGTATAAACTAATTGGTACTCCGCAAAGACAACATCTGATGAAACAACTCACCTTTCTTCAGGACAAATCCGCATGGATGATCGAAGAGAAAGTCCCGAAAGTGATTGCAATCGGGATCCATGCCGGGCTCCTTGCACAGGCAAGTGGGTCGAAAGAATTGAAATGCCTGAAGGGTACGCAGTGCGGCCTGGCACTTGGTTACCGTCACCGTGCTGCAGGACACTGCAAAAGCGAGACAGTACGAGAGAGAGAGAGTGAGTGACAGTGGAAAGCATTGTGGGAATTGGAGCTGTTTTATATGTTGTATATACTCGTGTGTATGCTTAATGATCTATAAATGGCAGCCATGCTTAAACTTTGACATGCTCTTTCTTGTTGTTCATTTCGTTTCGTTTCGCTTCGCTTCGTTACGATTCGAATCGTTTCTGGCTGGCAGTTTGGGGGAGCAGAGCTGCACATCGATTACCAAGTGGTGGCCCATGACAGTTGTTATAAATGGCAGCCCAGCCAGACAACTACCAACCAGATCCAGACACATGTCATAATAAGAGCTGCGAGAGCAGTTACAACAGCAACACCAAAAGCAACACCAAAAGCAACAGCAACAGTATGAATAATTGAGTCTCCAAACAAAACGGTCGATTTAAGCGACCAATGAAGCGAGCCATGGACGTGGTCCGGATAATATTTTATAACATAATAAATTATGTTTCATATCACACACACAAACACAAGGACATGCGGCTGGCACATGAGCATGTGACAGCTTATTGGAGCATATGACAACTACTACTACTACCAAACAAAAGGCAAACATCTGTTGGCCATCTATTGTCCTTTTGGCCATAAAACATAAGCCCTACTAATAAACTCGGCTACGCCAACACTTCACAAACATGACCAAACACAGACACCACCCCCCTATCCTATCCTCCTATTCAATCCTACTCGCACTCGTACTCGTATGTAGAGAGGGGAACGGAACAGAGAGAAGGAGACGACCCCGGACTCGTTTGGCTCGTCATAAGCCGTAAAATCGCCAAAAAGCAAAACAAGCAAACTGCCGGACAATGGGATCCGAGCATAATGGGAAGAGAAGAGTGGCCACGCCATGTGGTTCACGTCACTCATCCTCATCTGACCCGTGCGCAACGCACACACCCACACACACACATACACAGAGTCCGAGAACTCCAGCCCCAACCCTCAACCCTTGTGATTGGCCCACGACCCCCACGACCATGGGTCCAGTTCGGACCTTCGGTCCAGACCGGACATGATTATTTGCTAGTTGAACATAAAGTTGCTTCCGCCACGGGGGGGCCACATCGGAACATTGACATCGACTACGCAACAAGTGACATTTTTCACAGGCATCCATCATTTTTATGCCCCTGCCCTGATCCAACACTTTTTTCGGTTGGTCTTTGCGGCTTTTAGTTTGCCACTGAGGCGAAAATACTCTATAAAATAAAGTGCAAAAATAAAGTTTTTGAAAATTACTATTTCTAGTCCCTGATAATATCCATTAAAGGTCAGAATATAAGACACGTTTTTCATTCTACATAAAAATAAGTTAAGCACCCGAAATAGTCACTTATTAAGTATAAAATTATTCGTGCTGTCCCATGATTTTGGGACATTTTACAAGACTAAAAAGATTAATCAACTGGACAGTAAATTTTTGAATGCTAATAAAAATATATTTCAAGTATGTGAAATACTATTAAATTTATGAATTAATATCAATTTAATCTGCCCAAATTTACACGTATCCTTATTGAATCTGAGATTATTCTATTCCTAAATGTTTTCGTTCAGTGTGGTCAATTTTTGTTGGCTCTCAGTAGCCTCAATTAAAACTCATTGGCTTCGCAATAGCAGTAGCGTTTGCCACCAGTGGTCGCTCTCCACAGAATTCCCAGACCCGACTTAAGTTCTTAGTGCATTTGATGGCTGGCTGGCTAACTAGTTCCCAGCTCTTGACTACTGGCTCTGGGGCGGGCTAGTAGTGGCACCTTTGGCTTTGGTTTCGTTTGGTTTCGTCATTGCATGCTGGCCAGTCATAAAAAAATAAAGGCAAGGCGAGTGGTTTTTATGCTTCGTCGCCATCAACTGACGCCATTTGCTGTTTGTTGTTGTTGCTGCTGCTACTGCTGGCTATTTTTTTTTCTCTCTTCGGTTTTTTTCTATTTTTTTTTCATTGCCGTCGCCGTTGCAGTAGCCGCGCCGCCATTGCCATTGCCCTTGCCTTTTACTGTTATTGTTAAGTCCTCAATTCGTTTTTATTCGAAACGCGTTTCCGGTTGTTGAGTTGGTCGCTGAATTGGTTCAATGATTTCTTTGTTTGTTTGTAGTTGGTGGTGGGGGCTTTTGTGAGTGCGAGTGAGAGTGTGAGAGCGAGTGTGACTTTGAGAGAGTGTGAGAGTGACTGAATGGGTGTGTGTTTCAATGAGTGGCTGTATGAGTGTGTTTGATTTTTGTTCCCCTGCTTCCCCCAGCTTTATTTGATTTTAGTTTGTTATGTTATTTGTTTTCCTTTGGTCTTTTCTATTGCTTTTTCCTGGTTTTGGCATTTTATTGCCCGGCTCTAGATGAAATTTATGAGTCATTTATTAAGTTTGCACATTCAAAGTCGCATAAATTATTATTATCGAGCATATTAATTACGCTGAGCCGAGCCGAGCCGAGCCAGGCAAGTTGTGGACAATGGGGCGTCCCCATCGGTCCCACCCCCCTATTGGTCTGTCAACGCCTTTTGTGGGTCTTTTGTGTGTGTTTGAGATATTTTTGTGCGCAGACTTCGTCGTGGCCATCCCGACATCCCGGCAGCCGGTGGCATTTCCTGAAATCCTGTAGTCCACAATATGACGGCGCTGAGAGCACATGTCCTTTGTGTCCATATTAAACAGGCGCAGCATGCACAATGTGCAGTGCACGGATCTGGGTATGGGTATGGGTATGGGTATGTGCTGATATTATTGAACCTTCGACAAGTGCCCGCAGTGGCTCAAAGTGAGTGCAGTGCTGGGCGCTGGCAGTGGAATGCCGTTAAGTATGCCATGCAAAGGCACGACTGCTGCAGCTTCCGGTGGAGCAGAAACTACCAAAATATATACATATGTACGTACGTATGTATATATTTATTACCCAGCTGGGGCATTGAAGCTGCTTTTAAAGGCTTTTGACGGTCGTGCCGTCGCATATGAAACGCAAGCCACGCCGAGAGGAAAAAAAAAAAAGATGAAAAAATGGCAAAGAAAAACCTGCATGAAATGCAATTATCATAAATATTCAGACAGTGTCCTCGCGTGCTTTTGGCTGCTTTAAGTCTGGTTATCCTATTGCTGTCGTATCCATATTTGGGGGACATTTAAAGGACAACGCGACAGCCATTAACCTGAAGCGCCAACAACAAAAAGTAATTTCACTTTTAAATGAAAAAGTTCAAAGTGCGTTTGGTTTATGCCACACAAACACACACACACACGCACACATGAGAGAGGAGAGTGTGAGATTCTGGGCCATAAAAACAAATGCCAAATGATTTCTGCTGTTTTCCATTTGACTTTTTTGTGGAATTCCTCTGCAGCTCTCCCTGCTCTTTTCTGATCCAAATTAGACGCTGGCCAACAATTGTAATCGTAACTTTTTATTGCGGACATGATGCGTTTTGCGTTTGCATTTGCAATTGAAATTGAACGTATGGATGGGGATGGGGATGGGCTGCTCCTATTCGATGATGCCGAGAACACGGGCCTTGCTGAGGAAGTCCGTGCGTTGCACATAAGCGCCGGACATAGTGCGGCGTCCCGTGTAGGCCTGGCGACCGTGCAACACCCGCCAGTTGTCGAAGAGTACGATGCTGCCCGGCAGCAGCTTAAGGCTCAACAGCTGTTGCTCCTCCCGTACAATTTGCAAGAGCTGACGGAGACTGTCGTAGAAATCGGACATCTCGGACTGGGGAAGTGTATCGAATACGGCACGATCGTAGACATTAAGACGCAGCTGAACGAAATCCCCATTGAGCGGATCCACACGGATAATGGGAGCCGTAAAGCAATGGTGTTCTCCCTCTTCTATATACTCGCCGGGCACCTGCACCCGACACAGCACTTCGTAGGCGGTGGGAAAGCGCCGACGGAGCTCGTGAACAATATGCAGGCCATCCACAAAGAAGTTCTCCCCACCAGTACCGCCGGAATGTTCAATGCAGTGTAGGGCCTGCAGGCCAGCGGCATCGCAGAAGTACGTGTTGTCCGTGTGGGAGCCCAGATAGAGCTTTGTATAAGCCGTGTCGGCGTGATCTTGCCTATCGCTGAAGGTCCACATCTCGCCGAAGAAGGTCTTCATCAGGGGAAAGACACAACGCAGGGCCAGCTCCGTCATTGTTGGTGTGGGGGCCACGTCATCGATGAACACAATGCCATAGCGAACCAGGGAGGCCACCAGAGACTTGGACACCTCGTCACTGGCCACCAGCTGGGGCAGGGAGAAGCGCAGATGGCGCTCATTTTGCAAGATTATGCTGCGATTCCAGGCCGTCAGCGAAGTAAACTTTGATCGACGGCCTATCACTCGAGCCAGCTGCGAGTCGAAGATGAAGTCCAAGTCATAGCTTGACTGGTGGCCGTCGCTCCCTAAGAAGTTTGAATAAATTTGATCTTGATCTCGATAGAAGACATCTTCTCACTTACACTGAACCGAGAACTTATCCGCTTTATATTCGCTCACCACAGCCCGCACATCGGCAGGTAGATCCAGTAGATCATAGCGACGCTGATTTGTCTCCAAGTTAAGACACTCCCCACAACGACAGTGATCCCGCAGCCAGAACTCGTTAATCTCTAGGCATTCACCGGTCTTCGGGTGCTTCAGTATCAACATCTTGACATCAAGACAACATCCGACTGTTTCAGAGAGTGCCAGCATACTAAAGCTCTGATTAGCGCTGACTCGAGTGCGAACCAAACAAAGGCTTATCAGTGAACGATTTTCCGCCTCTCTGCTATGGCAGAGATAACGAGACAATTCATGGAAACCTTTGCCTGATTACAAAGATGTCCATCAATTAATTGTATGGTTTATATTTAGAATGAAATATGAAACGAATTAAACGAATTATGTACATACGATGACCATGTGCTGGTATATGTATGTAGGTACAGTAGGTATAACAATAAATATCTATTCTATTTCGAGAGAAATTAATGCAGCAAAAACATTAAAGTCTTCGAATATTTGGCACAAATAATGATAATAAATTATTTTCTGCAATTTAAATGTAAGTGGGTTTACTTTGTGGATTTAAAACATTTAGCAAATAGAACTGCTTTCTTGCATATCATCTTGAAGGCAGACGCAAAGGTAGGGTTTATTTTGTATTCAACATTGATACCTTTGACATTTATCATCGCAGCAATCGTGAATGTAAAACTCTGAATATTCAGAACTAGGTTTGCATTCAAGCATTTGGAAAATTCAAAGCTATCCAGAAATCTCAATAAAATTTTGTCGGTAAGAAAAAATCGGTGAAAAAAAAAATGTATATTCACTAAAAAAAAAAAACACTTCATTTTGTTGTTAAAAATCCCAAGCATTCGCTTACTTCCCTTCACTGTTTCAGCAAATTTCCGTAAATTAAATATAAAACAAAAATAACACTTTTTTTTGTTAGAATTTAAAATGAAAACAATGAAGACTTCGTGGGCCGATGAGGTGGAGGCGGATTACGTGGATGGGCTGCCACCTGCCAAGGAGTACACTGAGGGCAACTTGAAATATGCGACCGAGTACAAGTTCAACGAGGAAGGCAAGAAAGTGAAGGTGGTGCGCACCTATAAGATCAAGACGCAGACCGTGCCCAAGGTGGTGGCGCGCCGTCGCAATTGGTTGAAATTCGGGGACTCGGTCGAGGACAAGCCGGGTCCTTGCTCGCAGACCACCATGGTCTCCGAGGAGGTTCACATGGTCTTCCTAAGCTCCAAGGAGCTCGAGCAGGCCAACGAACCTCAGCTGGAGCCGGGCAAGAACATCGCCAAGTGCCGCATCTGCAATGGCGAGCACTGGTCCGTGAACTGCCCATACAAGGGAACTTCCATGGATAGCAAGACTTTGATGGAGAGCAAGGCAACAGCGGCGGCAGCCGCCGCCGTCAGTGATTCCTCCAAGACGGGAAAGTATGTGTCGCCGTTCCTGAAGGAGGGCGGATGCGCCATCAATGGCTCCGGAGTAGGTGGCAAGCCCTGGGCCCGCGAACGCTCGGCTGTGCGCATCTCCAACCTGTCCGAGTCGATGACCGAGGCCGATCTGGAGGAGCTGGTGAAGAAGATCGGACCCTACAGCAAGTTGTACCTGGCACGCGAAAAGAACTCGGGACTCTGCAAGGGATTCGCCTATGTGCACTTCAAGTTCCGCCAGGATGCCGCTGCTGCCATCGAAATTCTCAATGGCCATGGCTACGATCACCTGATCCTCTGCGTGGAGTGGTCCAAGCCGCAGCCCTAAAGGGTTGGGGGCTGGAATCGCCATTAACTTTAATTTAATTTTCGTACTTTTTTTCTCCTCGCCGTTAATTCGATGCGGAAATAAGCCGCACCGCAAAGAAATCGAAATAAAATATATGTATGTATGGACAAGCGAGCTCTTTTCGTGCATGCGTCCAGACTAAAGCCGTTAATACTTCGTTTTAAATGCGATTTTTTTCTTCTCTGTGTTGCGCACAACCACACAAAGGTGAAAGCCACTTAAATGGAAGCCAACGTAGTGGGGGACTGCGACATGGTTTTTGGGGCCTGGAAAGGAAAAGCTGAGAAATGCCACAAGACGTTGGCTGGACTGAATGAATGAACATTAATAATTAAATATAAGAGCAGACTTATGCTCACGAAACTACAGGGCCATGACGATGGGGAGGTATGTATGTATGTGTACATACATATGTAGGTGGTGGTGAGTGAGGGGCTTACCTACTCGTAGATGGGAATAGTTCGGTTCGCGGAAAGTCTATCTTAGATACACATTTTGAATGAGGGGCGGATCAAAGCGAAGCAACAAAGGAAATTTATTCCTTGTTTTGTTGTAGTTTCTGCTTGTTGCTGTTGTTGTTTATTCTATGGCGTGAGGTAGGTGGAGCCCGGCTAAAGCAAAGTCTAAAACAAATTACTGAATAATTTATAAATTAAGTTTTTCTTTTGGAGCGAGCTCATTCGTTCGTCCTTGTTCGTCGCTGGCCATTGTTGGCCACGAATGGATTGTATGGCCAGCGGGGCAGTTGCTAAAGCAGGAGCACGGCTACGCGTCTTTCTTTTCATTTTGCACCTTTTGGGTCAAATGCGCAGAACACACAAAAAATGCTATAGGGAAATGCCGACTATAGGATACCACCTGCTCATAAGATTTACTACATACATATGTATGAGGATGATTTTTAACATGTCAGAGGATTTAATCATTTCTTAATCAAGAAAATATATATGCATATATTTTTTATATTTATTTAATGGGATCAAAAACTCCATCTTCTGGTATACCATATACCCCGTGTACTCTATCAGGTACGGGATATGTATATAAAAACAGGCCATCGACTCGACGGGTGTCGTTCGCTCTTACTCTCTAGGGCATTTGAATATTCAAATGCTTTTTCTTTTCCCTCTCACTTTGTCCCTGTCTCGCTGACTACTTTTTCTTCTTCGTGCTCGTCTGTTGCGCTTTAAGTATATACCGTTATTTACTGTTTTATTGCACGCGCGCGCCTGCTCACGGAACACACAAAAATTGTTGAAATAATTACATAGTTGTCGGAACAAACTCTCACACCACAAAATACACACACACACACACACACACACACACGCACACATACGCTTTCCAGAGTAAACAAAAGAGAGAAAGAAAATGTAAATAAAATTAATTCTCAAATGACCAAAATGCTGGCACATAATCAGCGTTGATGGTGCCACAAAAATTCTCAAGAGCTCTGCCAACACTTGCCACGCAAAACTTTTTGTTTGGATTTTTGTGTAAACATATCATCAGGAGGCGGACAAAAAATATATCTACATACATACGTACATACATATGGGTATATCGATTTGATTTGAATTGCGTTTTACCTGGAATGGGCCCGCAAACACGGGGTATAATTTCCAGAATGGCCGAACATGAGGGATCTTCAAAGCACAGTTGACGTGCCAGGATGCAGTTCAAAATGGCCACAACACCCTTGATGGTGGAACCTGAAAGTTAAAAAGGAAATAATTTAAATTCAATTAAATTTAATTAAATTCAACTAAACACTAGTTCATTTATTTTACAGTTTAGTTGAAATAAGATTTTGTAAACATTAAAACTAAATAAGAAGCTCGTTCAGAATGGAGCTGGATCCGGATTTAATAGAGGAATTTTCCAATCTGATGGTCTCCACGCGCCCCATTAGTGCCGAGGAGCTGGCCAACTTTGATGAGAATGCGCCACTGCGTGAACGGAATGCGATCGACCGCTGCCGCCGGAGGACACCATACGACAGAACCTGAACAAGGAGGCGCATTCACTGTTTCTGCACCAGAAGTCGGAGGAGCTGCTGAACAGCAACGAGCTGAATGAGCTGTGGAGCACGCTGGAGGTGCATGTCACCCAGACGACGCCAACAAATGAGCAGCTGATTGACTTCGATGCCTACATCCAGGTGCAGGGCGCGGTGAGTGGCAAGATCCGCAAGTATGTGACGGCCCAACTCTTGGGCACTCTGCTCGTCTTCTCCGCACACCCTGGAATGGTGGATATAGTGTCGCTGTTTAACTACATCATGCGCAAATCGTGGCTGAAGCAGGGAAGAATCGGTCTCTCGTTCTACGACGAGGCCGGCCAGGGCAATCTGCGAGAGACGGACATGGAGCAATACATCATTGACTTGATACCCAGCTTGGCGCAGATACGCGACTGCATCCAGCCCTCGTTCCAGACCTTCTACGTCTGTACCGTGCTGAAGAGATTCTTCTTTTTTCTGGACGCGCAGCACAGACGACGCATTCGCATTCGGGATGTCCTGGAATCGGGCATGCTCTCAGAGTTGCTGGCTTTGTGTGACACGGCCGATCCAATGGATCCGCAGGAGCAAAACCCCTTCTCAATGGCTGCTGTCTTTGCGGTTTATCGGAACTATCTGAGCCTGGACAAGGACCACAATGGCATGCTCAGCAAGAAGGAGCTGGCTGACTATGGCTCTGGCACCCTTACTGCCATCTTTCTGGACCGCGTCTTCGAGGAGTGTCGCACCTACGAAAGCGAAATGGACTACAAGACCTTCCTTGACTTTGTTGTGGCTATGGATAATCGAAAGGTGAGGAGGCTACACCAACTATATTTAATTCATTTCTAACCAAAGACTAACTCAAGTCGCCACAAGCGCTGCAATATTTATTTCGCATCTTGGATGTGGACCACAAGGGCTACTTAACAGTCCCAACATTGCACTTCTTCTTCATAGGCATCCAGGAGGAAATTAAATCACATAATGAGGATCCCGTCTATTTTGAGGACATCAATAATGAGATATTCGACATGGTCAAGCCAAAGGATCCCTGCAAGATAACGCTGCAGGACCTGATCAAGAGGTGTGTTAAGCATGGAATTACAATTCCACCTACGACTTACATTGCTTCCTTCTCGCAGCGGCCAGTCGGCGACTGTGGTGTCCATACTAATTGAATTTCATAAATTCTGGGCATACGAGAACCGTGAGCAGAATCCGCAGAATGTTTAATAAACAGCATTCCACCCGGCAAGGCGCAGCACGAGTGCGGTAATAGCATTAAGTGAAATTTAATTAAATCCCCGGTTGGGCCCGGTCTGTCCCGAGCTGGCTGGTCAGACCGCAACCGGGTAATGCACTGCCATCCTGCTGGCCGCTGGTATTGTTGTTGTTCATTTTGTTTTTCGTGTCATACTTACATATATGCAAATTCGTTGTGTAAAGATTCACAAATATTTCTGGCCCATTTGTATTTGCGTGTCTTTTTTTAAATTGCAAATTGCTCATAAATATTTATGCGATTGCTTTAATTATGTTAATTGAGCGTGCCCAATATGTAAGGGGTTTAAGGAATTTACAATAATTTTTATTGAAAATCAGGCACGAAAAACTGCGGCGGAGCTCTTAGGTTTTATCATAATTTTCATAATTTGATGTTCGACAACTGCAGAAGGAGTGAGAGCACAGAGGGAGCGATAGACGGAGCTGGCGGTTGATAAAACATTCATTTCAATTTCATTTCATTACGTAAAATAAACCAAGTCATCCGGACGGACTGCAATGCTACAACTGCAGAGGCAGAGAGAGAGAGAGAGAGAGAGTCATCCAGAACCCGGACTCGGACTGCTGCTGTCTATCTAAGCAGTCAAGTTTATAATCGACTCGTGGCAGGGCCTACACCCGGCCATGGGTTGCCATGATTCACTCTGGCACTGCATCTGCCCTGCCCTGCCACCCCCCCCCCCCCCCTCTCTCTCTTTCTGCCACTCTACTCATCCGCCGGATGCCCAGTAAAAGTTGTAGTCTTCCACTGCTTCCACTCCGCCTCCTGCTGCTCATTAACGAAATGACCGTTTGCATATTGCAAGCAAGGTCGGTAGCTGGAACGGTTGGTGGGTAGTTGGGGCTGGATCCGGACTCGGAATAACAAAAGAAGTGCCTTCAAAAATTCACGAATTGCATGCGGACGCAGCTGGAGTTGCTCCGCCGCAACTGCAGGAAGTGGCCTACTGGCCGGGCTACTAACCAGCACGGGTAACAGTGAAAACAGTGGCCGTAACAGTAACAACCGGTCGGGCCGTAAAAGTTTTGTGGCACCGCCACTCGAATTGTTTGCGGAAATAAAAATAAACAAAAGTCAGTAGAGAAAATTCCACCGACACGAAACAACAACCAAGTGACGATTGAGAGCCAACAGGAGACGGTTCCGTTCGGTTCGGTACGTATGGGTTCGGTTTGGTTGGACTTTAAAGTGTTTTATGGTTATTGGGTGCTTTGAATTGCATTGAGATATGCAGCGCGCGTCTGGCCCCGATGACAGTCAAGAAATTATCAGCGTCAGCTGGGCCCAAACACACAAATTGCCAGGCCTCCCTCCGTTTAGCCAGCTGCGGGTCCATGTCCAAGCCGGCCCCCTGCGACCCATTTGGAATCACTTAAAACACACAAATCAAGCAAAAGTTGAAAACACAATAACAATTGTTTTGGGACACACCATAAATTTGCATGCCAAGTTGAGTAATGCTCTCCGACGCCACCTCCACCTCCACCTCCGCCTCCACCACCGCCTGCGCCAGCCACCGCCACAAGGAAAAAAGCGAAATAGGCACATAAATATGCGACCGACCGCTGCCGAGGCACCACCTTCAGTTGCACGCCCATTCTACTGCCCACCAGCTACTGGGACGACGACGACGACGACGACAACCAGAACAATTCGTTTGTGTCACAATCAGATTCGGCACAGGCACAGGCATAGGAACAGGCACTGGCACTAGCAAAGGCACAAAAATGTTCGCTTTTCGCGTTTCGCGTTGTTCGCCATGTTTCATGAATTATTTTTCTCCAACCCCAAAAACTTTTCCCCCAAAAACTTTGACTGCAAAAAGTATGCCAACCAAAAAAACGCATAGTGAGTGTGCGGGGATGGGGCAAGAAATTGACTGGGAACTGGCCAGTGTTGCACTGGCCCCAGCAGCTCCTCCTCTCCAGCACCAGTCCCGGCTTGTTTGCGTTGATTCGTGCGGCGAACGTTTCGATTACCATTTTGCCTGGTTCACCAAGCCCGCCTCAGCCAAACCCCAGAGGAGGAGGTCGCGTGGGGGATTCCTCCAGTGTTTCGCATTTTCTGCAACTTCCTTTCTGCTGGCTGCCCTTTGCTCTCGTGGCTCTCATCCATGGCTCTGGTTCTGCACCAGGTTCTCCTGGTGCTCCGGCTCCCCCTACTCCAGCTCCTGCTGCTTCTGCTTAAATTTCAATTGTGTGCCAGGGGCACTGGCCCGACTCTGGAGCACTCTGGTGCAGGCTTTAATAAATTATGGCCAACGTTGGGGGTGGCGAACCAAGATGTGTTGTTGCTGCTGCTGCTTCTGCTGATTCTGCTGCCGGCCCTGCATGCCACTTGGAAAAAGTTAATACAACAAATGCGCTACCCAACGGCAACAACAATTGCAATAACAATGACCGCATTACGAGGCCGCGAATCGTTGTTGCTGCTGCTGCTGCCTCGAAAGCCAAGTCTTCAACGATGGCGGTGGCGGTGGCGGCGGCGGCGGCAGCGGCACTGGCAACATCAACAACATGGCCGAGAAATGGCAGCTTTACAACTTCCGGCAAGCAAGGACTACAGGCGGAGGTCTCGTCCTCGTAACTGTGAAATGTTCGCTGTGGCTATTTTTCCATTTTTTGCTGTGGGTTTTCCTGTGCTCTTACTGCTGCTGTTGCTGCTGCTTGGTGGCCATCCTTATGTCATTCGGGATTATTTTGTGGGTTAAAAACTAATTTTCGGTCATGAAGTGGATTTGGCTGTGCATGTTGCCGACATTCGGCGGCCCATAAATATGCAGCCCAGCAGTGGCGGCCAAACTGGAAACTAACGGCCAGCAAATGGCGCAGGGCCCCACAATTTTCGGTAGTTCATTTGCATGGAAAGCGTTGGAGTTGGCTAGACCAGAAGCCCTACACATTAAGGAGTGTTTTACGCATTGATTGCTTGGATCAAGGGGAGGACTGGACCCAGCTAAAAGAGTATGGATGGTTCCTGGTTATTGAAGAGTTACTATAGAAGAAATTGCCTCAATCAATGACAGCTGGTTATGGCTCAGAGGGACAAGTTTTAAGATATTTCCCAATAAAAAAAAATATAGGAAAATTACCCGGCTCAATGGCAGATCTTAGCAGCTCTCAGTGAATGTTGTGTCATGGCGCGGAAGAGGCCCTTCCTCACTTGGCTATCTCCAGCAAATGTCAACAGTGAAAAGTGCGTGACCGAAATTATTTCATTTCATTTTATTTAATTTATGGTTCAGGCCCGCGCAGAGGTCCTTGGCTGCTGTGGCGGCTGGCATTTAAATTTAACTACAGACAGACAATGCGAACAGGGCTCAGTGGCAACAACATCAGCCACAGCAACCACTCTGCCCCACGAGCAGCAGCAAGCAGTGCCAGCAACAACAACCACTCTGCCCCATCAAAAGCAGCAACAACAAGGGGCGACAACAACGGCAACATAAAATGTCGCCTGCGGCCATTTTCATGGGCAACCAACCGAATTGGGTGTTGAAGCAACAACAGCAGCAATAATAGCGGAAAGGAAAAAAATCTGTTATTCGTGGGTAGGTGGAGAGTGGTGAGGGGCGAGAGGCGAGAGGGGCGAGAGGGAATGTGGATGCTTCTGGGGATTATGGTCAATTATGTGTAAATACAATTATTGTTATTGTTGTCGCTGTTGTTGCTGTTGGCCATGATGCTGTTGTTGCCGCTGGTTGTTGGCCATGTTGCTGGTTGTTTTTATACCCTTGCAGAGGGTATTTTGGATTGCAACCCAACGAAGGAACTATTTTGATCAGCATGAGCAGCGTAGCCTATGGCCATATGAATTGTATAACTCTGTGGCTGAAACTTGTCACAAGTAATCGTTAAACATCAGCCATCATTTTGTTTTTAAAACATATTCCAACCGGAACATGGCTTGGCTTGGAATGAACCACCTGCAAAGGGTATCAATAGCTTCCACCTCCGAGGCCAGCATTCGCTGTTTTTTGTTCGCTGTATGTTGTTTCGGCTATTGGTGTTGTAGTTGTTCTTGCGCTTGTAGTTGTTATTGCCAGTGTCATTTATGTTTTTCCATAATTGTAGTTACTGTTGCTGCCGTTGTTGCGGCCGATGTTGCTGTTGTCCATATTCGAACCGATATATGTATTCCATAAATATTGTTGTTGCTTTTTATTGCACGCCAAGCTGATCTCACACCAGCCAACAGCTCGAGACCTTTACGGACTCCATGGGGCCGTACTCCTGTCGCTGGCTGGCTGTTTAGTTGCTTTGCACGTTTTTGCCGTGATTTAAGTACATTCCCAGTCGGTCGCCAGCTCAGCAGAAAATACAAAAAATAAAATGTAAGTAACTGTAAATGCAGTAAATGCCTTGCCAGCTCTGGCTGCTCTCTCCAATAGCGACTTAGTCATGTTATCAATGCTGCACTTGCCTGGTGTCGTGATTGAAGGGGTTACATGGATTTTCCAGACTCAAATCTTCTCTTATTTTGGTTTATGTTTTTATCGAACGTTGACACAGGCTGTAGGACAGTGATTTCGGAATGGAATTGAGTGGAAATGAACAATTGAAAATTAACAATCCCACAGAAACGAAACTTACACCGGGAATGTAAAGATTTAAAGTCTAATCCCTTTGGGTTGTCGTTAAGGCTTTTATTTAAATTATCATAATGTTTTTATTTGCACAAATATTATGACAAGCTCCCTATCAGCAATAATCATTAGCTTGTTAACTTCTACACTTGATAGGAGTCGAGGCGCTCCTTTTCACCAAATTTATTCCAGCTTCTAAATGTTATTCGCCGTCTGGCCTGCCCTGCCCCGCGCTGGCATTGGCCCGGAAAACCAAAACAAAATAAACACATCAATAAACAGAGTTGACAAAGATTTGATTGCATTATTATAAAACAATTTGCATTCGATAAAAGTCAAAAGCAGGCAGCCAAGAGTCATAAAAGTCGCGCAATGAAAATTGAGGGGGCTGCCAGAATGAGACGGAGCCGTCGAAAAGCTGCTGAATCAGAAGCGGAGGCAAAGTCACTTTTGTTGGCTTTGAAATGAAGAGGAAAAGAAATATGCAAAATGCGCATAAATCTAAAGGCTCGACGCAGACGGAAATCACGACGGAGGCAGGACCCGGATGAGTCCTCTTCCACACCGGCTTCCATTTCCATTTACCCCCTCTGTGCGAAATCGAATCCCTCTGCTGGCAGCCGGGGCTTGGCTCCCAGGCCCGATGCGTCCACGTTCGCGCATGCAGAATAAATGATTTTCTATTTGTTAAGTCAAAGTGAAATTGTCTATGGGCGGGGAGGGGAGGGCAGGGCAGGGCGTCTGTGCGTGAGCGCGGTACGGGCCTTTCTGGGTGTGTGTGTGTTGACATTTCTTTGAGCCGCCATCACTCACTGGCTTTGAGAGAAAATCGTGAGCCAGAGCAAGGGGAAGTACACTGGCAGAAGAATATAATTTTATAATTTAAGAGTACAAGGCCTGTAAGTGTACCCTGACTTAAATAAATTAAAGTGAGTTTCTGAGACATTTCTGAGCTGTTCTCAATTTAAATATAGAAAATAGTTGAATTAAAGATACTTGGAGCAAACATTTTAAAAAGGTTTGCCAAGACTTTTAAAAACTTTGATGGGATATTTGGATTTTTGCTGCTCACTTCTTTGGGGTGCTCGAGATTTTATTTGGCAGCTCAGAGCTTTCTTTTTTTCTCAGCGTATCTACGCGTAGGCTCGACGTTTGTGAGTACGTGTGAGGTAAAGACAACATTTGGAGCATTTACATTTCATTTTTTGTCGTTCGTCAAATGTTTTGGCCGCCTTGTCGTCTCATTTACAAGATGTTCGCCCTGCCCTGCCCTCCGCCACTACACATGGCTCTCATCAAGAGAAAGAGGTCAAAGGGCGGCACATACATATGTCAAGTGTTGCGCTCGGGCCGAAAGCAGCACAGATAGTGGGGGTGGGGAAGAGACACAAGTAGAGAGCGAGATATGCAGCATTTTCTGTGTGTCTTTGGGCCAGCCAGCATCTCTGGGCCATGCTTAAAAGAGTATATGTATACTGTAGGTATGTATACATACATATATACTCGTACATTTTTATTCTTATCTTTCTGCTATTTTTTCCACCGTTTTTTACTCTTCCGCTCTCACTTTTGTCCTGTCCGGGAGCTTTTTTTTTTTGCGCGCCTGACTCGTCTGCTGCATTATCCTTTTCCCTTTTTACGTGTGTTCCATTGTTTTAAATTATTTATGCCTGTGTAAAATATTCAAAGCTTTGCCAAATGCAGAAAGGCAGAGGCGGTGGCACTGACGTAAAATTCGAACGCACCATAACAAAACAACAAAGAAATGGAATCATAATACCCTCTGATAGTGTAAAAAAAAGAACTACGGGAACAGCCAGCGGGACGGGAAGTGGAGGAGGCATGGCAGTCAGTCAGGCCGGTCGGTCGGTCCAAGTTATTATTCATAACACAGCAGCATCAAAGTGTAAAGGAGTCTGCGACAATTCCCACTGCCATTTGGAAGCCCCCACTTTCCTCCCCATTGCAAACCTTCAAGTTTACATAAATTATTTACGACCTTCAGAGGCAAAAAAAAAATTAAAAAAAAAATAAAACGAAGCGAAAGCCTGAGAAAATGGTTGGCTGACTGACAATAATTCCAGGGAACCATCTAATTTCGTGCTTTGTTTGCCATTTCGATTTCGACCTGCCTCCTGCCTTCTGCTGTTGCCGTTGCCGTTGCCTTTGGCCTGGCTCTCTCCCGCGATTTTCCTTTTTACCCACCCCCCCCAAAAAAAGGATTCATCCGCGCACTGATTTCACTGCTTTTTCCACGCTGTGTTTACTTTTTGCCAAGTTCCGAAATGATATTTTAATTAATTTAAGTGCTTGTCCTGTCTTATTTTCACTTGGCAATTAGGAATTACGTCAGCGAATTTATTGAATTTAAGTTGGAGTCCTTATCGGGCTGTCAGACCTGACCTTGTGGAGCCCGGCCCAGCCTTAAAGTGCTCAAAAGTCTTAAGCATCTTAATTGGCAGGCTACGTTTTCCCCGAGTTCCTCTTTCGCTCTAATGCGGCCATAATACCAGTCGAACCAGGTCATTAGAGCAACAAACTAAAAACTGAAACTGAGAACGAGCTAAAGCAATTGAAAAATCCGACACCAAAGGAGCGAACTCGGTTCAAAAGTTGCAAAAGTCAAGTCAAGACGTTGCATTGAGTTAAGGTTTTGACATCCCACACCTTGCAGCGTGCAGCGTGCAACTGTGGGTCGGTAGCGGTGGCAGGAATGTTGGTCGAGCTCAAGTGTGGGCCAGCCCTTTGGCTGGTCTTAAGTAGCACTTGGTTTTCGGTTATCAGCCAACCGAAGCCTCCAAAGGCAGCATCAGCTTTGCACACAGAGCCAAAAGAGGCACTCAGAAGCGAGCGATGTTTGGTGATGTTTGTAGGGATACAGAAATCGAGAAAGCGTGCAAAAAGAATTTAGTTCTTAATTAATACAGACAATCCCGATAGAAATTTTCCATCTTAGCTGACAAATATTACTTTTAGCTAAATGTAATTCCAGCTCATTTTTTATCGCAGAACGTACACTAAAATGAGTATTCCCGTACTTAGACCGTTGATATTATTTCTATTTTAAAGTAGGGTTGCATTGTATTTCGCATTTGCTTTTCAGTATGAAATTAATAAAATATATAGTAAAAGAATAGCCACGTTTTTTCGTACGGTGTAGCCGGGGAGTGCTTCTTGTGAAATTTCCCGTTTTGTTTTACAGCCAAAAAGTAGACCCTAGACCACCTCCTGACCCTAGACATCCTCTTTTGCACATCTCAGTTGAAGGTTTGTACTTCAACTTCAACTGGAAGAGCATGCGGATGGGGGGTGGTGGCTAGAATGGGGATTGGGATTGGCCGCACACAAAAATATTGTCGCGCATTTGTTCGCAGCTTACGGAAACATTTTTCTTAACACGCTCGGCAATTTTTTGCACGCTTGCAGCCACAGCTTTTGTTTTGCTTTGTTTGGCTCCGTTCGTGCCAAGTTTTGTTTCCATTCCCATGGCCTGCCATCAGTTTTTCCAGCTCAACTTCAATTTGGAGCAAAGAAAAGCAGAGTTTTTTTTTGCAGCTCAACTTCAATTTGGAGCAGAACTGCAGCAGAGGGCACAATTTAAAGCGTTTACGAGCGCAATTTGTCTGCTGCCTGCTCAGGGCCAAAGTGGCAGAAGACCGCAGTCAAGTTGCAGTTGGATTCCTTACTCCACGATGGTTTTTTTTTTCTCTTTTCTTTTTAGGAGACAGGTGCGGGCAGGTTGGCTGCCCGCAGATGCTGGGGACTGACATTTTTCTTGGCGTAAATCTGGAAGCAACTTTGGTGCAGCTTTTTGCAGCTCATTGAATTCCGTGCGCTTTTGTCTGCCACTACCAATGCCATAAAAATGGATGCACTTTTGTCCCCTCGTTCCGCTCCGGGCTTTGGTTGCGCTCCCTCCCTTGCCCGGCCTCCAGCAAGTTCGCAACAAACTAAACCTATTTGAAAGCATCATCGCAGCCTGCGGGCTTTATCTCCGGGGAATGTGAAGTAAAAGTACAACTAGTACTAGAGTACGAGCATGTGCATATCCACTCTCAACTCTGAAGCTGCCCTCCGCCATACCCCTGCCATTCAGCTGCAGCTTCTCTGCATATTCCATATTGGAAAGAAAATCTTCTGTCGTCGTTTATTGTCAATACGAAAGTTTTATGCATTTGCGGAAACTTTTTTCCCTGCGTTAAATTGTGTAAACGGATTTTTACAGCAGATCCCAGCCCGCTTGCGGCTGAGGATGCGGGATCGCTGGGAGAGAGACTTTCAAGTTGTTCACCGCACACACACACACACACACACACACAGGGACGCACTCAGGCACTTGTGAACAAGTTAACAAAACGTTTTCGCTGTTGGCAAACTTTTATTGTGTGAATCCGCAGGCAGACACACTGGCAGACAGAGTCTGGCAATGGCTTTAATGTTATGTTCTGTTCTGTTCTGTTCTGTTCACAGAGCAGAGCAGAGTAAAGAGCCATGTTTTATTCATGAGGCACAACACTCACGCCATAAGTCTGACCCTGCCTTCCGTTTCCGTTTTGTGTATGCAGCGATAATCGTAGGTCAATTTCATAAGCAAATAACGGGACAGCTATCTGTGAGCCCATCAGGAGTGCGATTGAGCCCACTGCAGAATAACCATAATGAAGCCATTCCGTACAGGCAGGCAGCAGACAGACAGCACACTCGTACGAGTATGTGTACGAAGGCTTATCTTAATTATAGATCGATACAGCCACAACACAACACAGCACAACACATGTCTGGTAGGTGTCGGCCATTGTCTGCGTGTCGGAGGCTAATTCATGCCTCTCTCACTCCCTCCCATCAGAGGCCTGACCCCCAGAGTTGACACCGTAATTTATAACGATTTGTACGCCCATTGCAGCCCATTGACACGCTGCAAAAATACCTTCGCTCCGCAATTAATTGTACGGATTCTGTTCAGTTAATTGCTGCAAGCATGCCGAGGCACGATCTGCAAGTGGAATGCAGCTTAAATTTAATTTAAGTCCATGCAGCGCGAAGGCTGACGACATCGGCAAGGGCCGTGCTTGGGTCTTGACTGCATTTATCCATTTTATTGACGCTCTAATTAAAGTGTTGGAATCATCAATATATGCCCAAGGTGAAGCCGCCATGCTATGCCGTCATGTCTATGTGGCAAGGACAGCTGTGGTGGGTCTCTGGTTGGGGATTTGGCAGTTTTGTTGCAGCAGACGACACGACACCGATACAAGGTGAACCGAACACGAACCGGCGGCAGCAGTAACTGTGGCAGTAGCCGTAACAGTAACAGTAACTGTAACAGTTTTATCGCCAGCGACAACGCAAAGGTAGAAGCAAAGTCGTAATAACAACGGCCAGAGTAAGTGACTGAAATTGACTAGAAACAAAGACCTGCCTCACCTGCTCTCTCTCTCTCTCTCTCTCTCCGGTGTGTGGACTTTTGGAATTCATGACGAGGTGGAAACCGCAGGGAAACAACATTGCGGTGCATCGCAAAAGAACAAAAGGCCAGAAAAAAAGAAGCCAAAGGGAATAGGGATAGGGATAGGGAAAGGGAAAGGCACGGCTCAGGCCCACAATGGAGGCAACAAAGTTGATGACGTGCCATGACGACTACGTTACTCATACGCAGCGTATGTACTGATGAGTTTTTAGCCAGGTTAGCAAGGTGAGTCCTAGCACTCACTTAAGCCCTCTTGACGTATTTCCGATGAGCTCCTCAACCGCTTTTTTGTGTTCAGCATTCATCTCTCTCTCTTTCTCTTGTTACAATTCTGACCGTGTTTTTCGTGTGTGTGCGATTGTGCAGCAAGCTGTGGGGATATGCGTCAGATATCTGAAACGGAATGGCTGATAAATCAATATTGGCCCCATTCTTCGTCATGGCCATCAGCATTCATAATTCCCTAATAGCCGTAGAGAAATCCGATATCTGGCATTCAATCACCGCAATGCCGCAAAGGTCAATTGCCATCGAGTAAACAATTAAACGAGGGGCCCAGACAAACCGCAGGCCAATCCCAAGTCCAATGCCAGTCGACAATTTTCCGTCGAGGCCCTCAAGCAGGCAATGAATTTTTGTCGTACTCAATAAAGGAGCGAGACAGCCAAAATGGCAATAAAAACAGCAATTGATAAGCAGCAAGAGCCCCGCCAAATAGGCAAACAAACCAACAAGCCAAGCCAAGCTGGCATGGAGGCCCAAAGGAAGCTAAAATGAAGGGCGAGACGAGCAAACAATCAAACGATAAACGGATGCCAAAAAGAGGAGAGAGAGAGAGGAAGCGACAGCAGGCCACAGGCACAACCGGAGTCACAGGCGGAGGCAGTGGCAGAGCATTTCAACCTCAATTTGGCAAATTCTATTACGATAATAAGAGTGTGGCAGAGGGGAGGGGTCTTAGAAAATAGCCAGAAAATGCTTTATGTGGAGGCAACAACAACAGCAACAGCGAGCAGCGCAGTTAAAAGCAAAACAAAGCCAAAACGGAAAAAGAAGGCTGGGAATGGGATCGGTTCGGTTCGGTTCGGATGGGTACTGTATCCTTGCAGTGTTTTGAGAATGAGCCAGATCCAATTTCAGTTCGATTCTTATCCAATTGTCGTGCAAATAAGTGAAAATGTTTTCATTTTCATGCCTTTGAGCAATGGATTTTCCACCCCATACACACACACACACACACACACACACACACTCCCTTCTATCTGGATGTCTGAATGCGTGAAGCGTGCCAATAATTTGTCTCGAGCTTCTTGGCCTGGCCCAAAGTGTGAATAAGAGCCAAGTGCAAACGGAATTAGAAATGAGCAAATATCGACAGGGCAAATAAGTGAGGGATTTTCTCGCAAAAAAGGGTTCGGTTTCGGAATTTAAGCGGCTTAACAGCCCAACCGCAAAGTTCTATCCAGTTCTGTCATCAACAATTGATGTACAAGCTCAGCTCTCAGTGTAGGCAAAAGTTCTTTTAAATTATTTTATTCCTTGTTTTGGCAATGCTGAAAATCTTTGATTTTAAGCCCGATTAGCAGCATTAAAGCTGAGCTTATCCAAGCATAAAAGGAAGTGTTTCTGGGGGAAAGTAGCGGAAACATAAAATGCAAATCTGAGATTTGGTTTGTTGAACATTTGCTTAACCACAAAAATGAAAGAGAAAAGCCAACCCGAAAGCGAGCCAAAGCCAAAGTGTCGCAACGGGGGAAAATGATGAGAAAGTAAAAGGAAAACCATGGCGGAAGGACTCCAAATAAAGTCGAAGATGTAGACGTAGACGGAGACAACAACAGGCAGCGTCACCACGTGGCACGAGTCGAGCTGCCAAATATGCCACATTATGAGGCAAGGAGAGGGCAACATATGCTCAGGCCCCCAAAAACCATGGCAGGAACAATGCGGCAAATATGCGTGGGGAAATGAGCTGGCCAAGAGCAGGAGGCGGCGGATGAGGAGGAGGAGAAGGAGAACGAAGAGATCACGAGAGCAGACAAAGCAAATAAGGGGAAATTACGTTAAATAGAAAAGAAAAACTTTTCCACTTTTTAACTTTGGTCGTGAAGAGGCGTGGGGCGTGGGGCGGAGTGCGCAATGCTGCGCGGTTGTTGAACATTTTACAAACAATTTAAGAGCCGCATTAAATTATTGTTACGCTCGCAGCTTAAACTTTAAGACAGCTCCGACGGCACAACGTGGCACGGCAAGGCTCGAGTCCAACTGTTTTTCATTTGCCTGCCACCGTTTTGGCCTTATTTTTATGGCCCAACCACCCATCCATGCCACCCACCCACCTTGTGCTGTTAGTCCCTCGCCATCCCTCTAGAGGGGCGATAAGAGTGAAAAATGGTAAATTAAGCAAAGGCGGCAGCGGAATCTTCACAGAGGGTAGGAGAAAACAAGTTAACGGGCCTGGTAGTCAATGACTACGACTGCACGATACCCAGCACTATCGAAAATAATGTTCGAATCATGTTCGAACAGAGCAAAGGATAAGCCAGGCTACGAGGCTTCACTTTAAATATATTTATTGACTGCAAGATCAATGAGTGTCTTTCGAATAGGCTCTAGACTCTTAATTTTCTGTTGCATTCGAACCTTGATGCATAGAATGCGAGTACTCGTACGCCCATTGTGTCTCTTGTCTACAGGGTATTGAAATAAGGAAAAGAAAGCCACGATTGCCGCTTGTTATGAGTGTTGTTCTCGTTTTGGCCAACGCGCGTCAGACTAAATTAGAGCAAAAAACTTAATTTGCCTTTTTTTTTTTTGTTTTTTGGTTGGTTTGGGGTTGAGCCAGAAAGTCGGCAACGGAATGTGGCCAGAAAGGAAAATCAAAAGAGGAAAAGGCGCAAAATAACAATTATGTTTTAAGGCAATTGTTTTGGTTTTTCTTTTCGTTTTCGCTTGCCTTCTTCAGCTCTCACCGCCCTCGCAGTCATCTTCTTCTTCTACTTTTACTTCTCTTCCTGATTTGCCTTTTTTCCTGTTACAATTAGTGTTGTTGTTGTTGTTGTTTTCTACTGTTTGTTCTTGTGCTTGTAATTGAGAATGAAATAAGGTTAATTAGTGTAATGGCCACTTTGCCGCTGCGCTCTGACTGTGGAAAAGATGTTACCATTCCGGTCAAGGCTGATTGACACGACTGGGTCGCTGTCGATGTCGGTGTCGGTGTCAGTCCGGGCATGCAAAGTGACCGGATCGGATCTTTCGATTGCACCACAACTAAATTTAAGTAGTTAATTTATTTATGACTCAACCCATACCGAAAACCCATCCAAGGCTAGGCAAACTTTAGTATGGCCCAACTGTGATAGTAGTAAACTTGTCGACAACTAAACCAACACGTGCTCAAACTCCGGCCATTTCCAATACCCGTCGTACTGGCTACTCGTACTCCACTCGAAAATCTCGCACCACGGCACGGGCACAGGCACACCACGTAGTTTGGCGAAAACACTTTTGAAATATTAAACACTTGAACCCATTTACTTTATATGGTGTACCCCCAGAACCTGTCAGTGCCAGAGGAGGCACTTCCCTGACATCGGCCAGCCATCGGACCTGTCCTCTGTCCTCTGTCATGGTCCCGGTCCCGGTCCCGCCTCCTCTGCTGTGTGTATGTGTGGGGGGTGACTTGATACGGGGGTAGATGTTAAATGACTTTTAATTGGTGTTAGCTCACGTTGTCTTCTGGACCGCTCATGTTGTTGTTCGTGTCATGCGATAGTCCTAAAGTGTACCATGAAAATTCTACCAAAACTTTGTGCGCATAAGTTTTGCTCCATATTTTGTTATTTTTTTTTTTGGGTTGCAATAGGTTTTACATATGTAGCTACAAGGCGGAGCAATAGAGCTAGACAGACTTTGCGACCAAGCCGCAAAAGTTTCCATACAATAATAATCACTTTGTAAAAGTTCTGCCTTGGCCAAAAACCATTGAAGTTAACGAATTTCATGTTCTGGTGACGTTACTCGACACACACGCACACATACGCAGAGAGAAAGAGAGAGAGAGAGAGATAGGAGAACCGTTCAAATCTGGTAAAAGCCAAACTGAGGGCCAAAAACTTGTCCCTTCTTCGTTCGTTATCTCATGCTACACAAATTGAGAGCTACTGGTGATGGGACAGGATGGGACAGGGTGTTGGGATAGTGTGTGTAAATGGTGGGCCACTAGCCAGGCCAATTAATATGACTACGTGATATTCACATACGCAGGGAAAATGCTGTCAAATGATGACATTTATTATGTCATAGAGAGCGATATCCTGACGGGCTCTCTGGCATCTCGTGCCACATAAATGGTCATATGAATGATTAAATCGCGCATTCTGTTGTACGAGTATATTTTTCGCAAATGCTTAATAAATTACATTTTTTACTACGCCACACTTCTTTTTTTTATTATTATTATTATTTTGCTGTTTCTGTTCTGTTCTGTTCTGCACTGCTCTGACTCAGTCGCTTTAAAAATTTATGCATGAATTTGATGTGCAAATTCAAATTAAATTTTTGCTGGCGTTGTTGCGTGTCCTCGCACACACAAATACATATATTTTTACAGCATGACTTTGCGACACACAGACATGTGCAAAAGAAAGTCGGCTATATATTTCATGCCAGACGGAAATTCACAAAAACAGGCAACAAAAAACGACTCAAAAAGGGTTGCCACAGCACAGGAGTCACAAAAGCAAGAGCAAGAAGGTAAATTTAGCTTCAGTGTCGAAGCTTTAGATACCTTATATGGCCTAGTCTCCATTAAAAGTACAGTGGATATACGATTTGACTTTTTAACTTTTATTTATATTTGTATTTAGTTATAATTTGCATCCCAACAAATATCCATTCTAGAATGAATCTTTGGAATGATGAGCTCTTCTCGATGTGTTGTTCCCATCGAAACTTTAAAGATATAGGCATTCAAATAATGTCCGCCAGATAGTTGAAATACAAAAGTGGATAGGAAAAATGCTTCTCCAGCTATTCGTTGCAAAAACCTTTGTGGAGTTGAAATAACCCTAGTCCAGGGTATTACAACACGTTGATGATGATGTGTAGGCCTATACACGAGCAACACAAAAATCCTACACGCAATTTGTTGTTGTTTTTGACGTTTCATTTTGAACATTTTGCGTTTTTTGACCTTTTTTTGACACACATACAACGATACGGGCATGCTCATTACCCATACACACGCACACACACACACACACACACACAACAAACACACTCAAAGCGCACTCAATCATAAATGAATGCACACACACTCAGGAACGGGCCATGTGAGTGGCATATGAGCGGACGGGTTAGCATTTGTACAACTCGTACAAAAGGAAGTTGTTACTTTGGCTTCCGGTTTAGCTGAATTGTTATTATTTATAAGCGCTCACGTACCAGACATTCGATGCTACATTCAATTTCCATCAAATTCATTTTTACCCTTTTCCCCCTAACCTACCCACTCTCTCTCTCTATCTCTCTCTCTCTCTCTTCTTTTCTGTGTGGTCCATGACCAAAGCAGAATTGTAGCTTTGACTTGGGTCAACTGGGTAAAGGTCAACAACAGCAGGATTTCAAACTGCCAACTCATCATCATGGATGGGGGCTTGGACTGGGAGGGATCATTAATCAATTAGGCCAGGCCAGGCCAGGCCAGCTTCACTGAGTTGCAAATAATCGGTAGAGTAGCGCTGTGTGCTCTCTGGCCCAGCCTGCCGCCAGCCTGCATTTCTAACTCTACCAAATGGCCAACAACTTGATCTGGTCCAGGACCCGACCGTCCTTTGGCTGACTGCCCAAATGCAATTGGCTTCATGCAAAATGCAGGAGCTTAATTTGTTTGTCCTTGCCGGCCATTTGTTGGCTTTGCATTTCGTTCGGGCTTTCCCGGAGTTCGAGTTCGAGTTTCAGTTTCAGTTGCAGTTGCTGCTACTGACATTTATTAGCTTGTAAATATAATGCGGAAGCTTTTATGAAGCTTACCAGAAGATTTGGCCGACTTTGCAGCTGCATAATTGTCGAAAGTGCAACGGAAAGTGCTTCAATTATTTATATATATATATTTATATTTCAATTTGGCCAATTGACAGTGGGACGGACGGAGCAGACAGACAGACAGACAGACAACGAAGTTGATGCTTAAATTGTTTAACTTGCATGCCCATTAATTTATTCATATTTATAATGTGGCCGCTTTTGATTCCCAGCCTGTCTGCACTTTTTATGCCATTTTAATTAAATCATATAAATGTCAATAAATTCAGGCAGGGCCAGGCCACTCAAAAGTACGCTTCAATTAACAGCGCGCACGAAAGTGACCGCAGAAATTATGAATTATGCATATTATATTCGCAATTGTTATTACAAACGCTCCAGGCATTCAGAGTGTCATGCATGCATGCAAGTGGATCTAATTGTGTGCACAAAGATATCCCACAGTTATGGATGAGCCCATTTGTAAGTATGGGGTAGTGGAGGTGAACCAGTTTGGTCGTACACATACACAAATTAGCATATACATATATACCTGTTTGTCAGTCAGTCGAAAAGCGACAGCCACAATGGACTAAGGCGATAATTGGAACAATTGTGGTACCAATTTCCATTGGAATGTAATGGATATTAGGCACATTATTTGAATTTTAAGTACTTAGCTGGAATCGGAAACAGAAACTGACTGTAAAGAGCAACCTACACCTATACCTACACCTTTTTCTATTCATTGAATCACAATTCAATTTGGAGCTCAATCCGCCTTCTCTAGAGCATCGCTTTCAATCCGAGCATATCAACAATCGCCTAAAATTTCATTTATAACTAACTCAAAGCCAGCAGCAGCAGCAGCAGCAACAACAATGGATGAATATTCACGTAGTAAAACCATTTATATGTACCCCGCGAATCCTGCATGGAATAGAAATAAATGCACCTAGATTATTTTTGGCCTGTCAACAAAATGCATACAAAATGTGAAAATGCCAGGAGAATAACAGGCAAAACTACACTGCAATAGCGACAACAGCAGCAGACACAAACAAATAAACAAACAAACAAAAAATCACAGCAAAATGTTTTTCAATCTACAAAGACACGCGACAGTCGTCGCAGGTCGCCAAGAGAGCGCCAGGGGTTGCCACACCGTACCGGAGAGGATGGAACAGGGAAAAAACATTTGAAAAATGCAAAGCAGCTGCGGTGATTGTGCAGCAGCTAAGCCAAACGGAAGGCAGCAGGCGAACAAGATGTCGACAAAAATCATCGACTGGCTGCGCGGAAATGGAGCCAGAAACGGGACAAAATGAAGCAATCGGAGTGGTGAGAGGAGTAACACGGATAAGCGTATCCCGTGGGAGAAAAAATTCGAGGAATATGAACTCGCTGAATTGGGGCTCGTAATATGCGGAGAAGGGTAGCTTCGAGTTGGCCAACTCTGGCAATGGGAAGAGTAATTTTGAAAATAGCAACACGTAGAAGGGTAACTCCGAGTCGGAGATGGTGATTTAACATTACCCAACCATCCAGCGAAGTGTTTAGTGAAAGTGTTTGCCTAGCCGCGAGGTGCGGACTGAAGGGGAGCAGCATATTCCTGGCCAAAGTCTGTCGACGGTTCGTTAGAGTCTACCTCCATGAGCAACAACAGGACCTGGGGAACAGCACTAACAAGAAAAGCTACAATGGCAACCCCAACAATGGAAAAGCGCGTAAGTGTTGGCTGCGCTGCTTAAACGCATTGTGCTCCTTTGGGTGTTGTTGCTGCTTTTGTCATTACACTCCATGCAGTCTGCATGCACGTGAGGTTGCACTGGCAAGGAGCAGGAGCATAACCCACACAGAGACAGATCACACACGAAGGGAGACACACACATACTCTTACTCATACTCGGGCATATCGCCATTGCTTATATAAACTTGGCGCGCACGAAACACTTCCGCAG
Organism: Drosophila subsilvestris; assembly: GCA_035043285.1. Classification (NCBI taxonomy): domain Eukaryota; kingdom Metazoa; phylum Arthropoda; class Insecta; order Diptera; family Drosophilidae; genus Drosophila; species Drosophila subsilvestris. Next base: position 12,546,853 of record JAWNNB010001746.1, read on the forward strand.
GCGAAAAGCTTTCCGCTTCCGGTGCGCTGCTGTTGCTCCTGTTGTTGCTTTTGCTTTTGCTGTTGCTGCTGCTGCTGCTTCCCTTTTGCCTTGCCACTGCTGCAACTTTAAATATTAACAGTTAAGTAGCGTGTGTCGCACGTGTATGTGTGGGTGCGCTGCCTCGATTTTTCTTCCCCTTATCGCCACCGCCATCGACTGCGTGCAACTCAGCCGAACTCGACTCGACTCGACTCGACCCCCTGCCTATCCAGGTAACCGCACCCCAAGCTCCGTGGCCTGGCCCGCTCCTGTCAAAGTGTCATTTAGATCGTAATGGTTTGATACGGCGAACGCGCTCAAACACATTACAAGCGGCAGGGGGGCAACATCGTGCGGCAACATCGATATTCGGCCTCGTGTAAGCCACTTACGGTCTGATTGCCATTGCCCGCCATTTGTTGTTGCCTTGTTTCGGATCGACATCGACTCTTTTCCAATTTATTTATGAGCAGTTGCTCTAACTGCAACCAGCTTAAATGCCTGGCAATTAATTGAAATCAATAAAGTTTTATTTTGGCATATTACGCATACGTCGTGGTTCCCATAATGAATCAGCAATTACACACACACACACACACACACACACACACACACACAGAAGCAAAAACAACAACAACAAAAACAAATTAGTAATTTGGTATTGGCTAAGATTATAATTTGGTTATGATTAGGCATTCATTCCTCCTCTCACATTAACATTCATAAAATTCACATGAGGAATACAACAACAAAATTGTCAATGCGAGCGAAGCACATATTATGGTGGTTTTTAATTTTATGCCCCACAAATTTCGACCTGTGGGAACGGTATGAGCGGCACCAGAAACGCCATCAAAAGTGACTTTCTAATTAGTTTGGTTTGTCAAGCGAGGCGGGAAAGACATCTTCTGCTTCAGGTCTCACTTCTTCGTCCGGTCTCACAGCTGACTTTCCCCCACAATCGACATCAGTCGCACTTGACTCAATTTGTGTGCAAAGAGGAAGGGAAAGGGGAAGCTGCAATCACTTCGACGGTATCAAAACTCATATCTGCTTGGAATTCCAAGAATGTTTCGGAGACCCAGTGAGCACACGAGCACGAGTATCCGCCACGAGAACGTATGTATGAAAGCAGAAAAATGTATGGCCATAAAATATGCTACAATACTTGGTTGCCTTATGAAAGAAATTATAAAGGCAACGCGAGCTCAAGAATCTTTCGTGGATATCGTGTGTGTGCATGTCTGTGTGTGTGTGTGGATGTGTTTTTTGGTGGATTTTGTGGGTGGGTTGCCGCAATTAAATAAAAACGCAAACTTAAGCCGCTAGCAGTGGATGAGTGTCGCTTTGGTTTGCCTGAAATATTTGCATATACTCGTACTCGTATGTGTGTGGTGTGCCTGGCATGCCCTGCCCTGCCTTCTAGCCAACATGGTGATGAAGTGGCCTACCCACCACCACTCATCATCCGGCGGGGCACAGTCTGAGGCACGCAACGCGTTAATGTATTTTGATTTCACCTAACATTCAAAGCTGATGGTGGTTCTGCCACTGATGGTAGTGGTGGTGGTGGTGGTGGGGTGGGGCTGTCGCTGGCACTGATGGCGGTTGTGTGAGTTCATTTTTAATTTCACAGACATGCAAAGACTGGCAAAGACACACGCGTGTTAATATTTCCACCATTTGCTTGATTTTACTGCTGTATATACTCGTATGTATGTACATATGCATTTATGTTTTTCTTTTCCTTGTTTGCGTTCATTTGAACTTAACTTTTTGCCGTTTGTTTTGGGCTAAAAAAAAAGAAAGGAAGGAAGGAAGACAGAAGCAGAAACAGCCAGCAGGCAGGCAGGCAGGCAGGCTCTTTTCGTTTTGTGTCTCGTGCAAATCAAATAAAAGTAAAACTTTGCTCATTTGTAGGCCGATGAATTTTGCGGTGCGTATGTACATATCTTTCCATCTCTCTCTCTCTCTCTCTTTCTCTTTCTGTATTTATCTGTGTATCTTTGAAGTTGTCGAGTTGGAAGAGTTACAAATTACGAGTATTTGCCATAAAAATATCAACACATGACTCGCGACAGCACACACACAGCCGAGCGAGCGGCTAAAAATATGCTTTTAATTTTATATGCATAACAAATTTATGTAAAGTACACGGTCGCGTAGCCAGGTGTCCCCTGTACCTATACCTGTACCTGTATCTCTGTGTGTGTGGGTGTTTGTCTACCGACAGACAACCTCATGAAATTGTATAAAGATGCTTACTAGGTCGTTGATATGCCTTCAACTCAGGCCTCGTCATATCATCGTCCACGGCCCCCGCCATTATATTAAAATTGACTCTACGTGCGGGTTAAATGTGTGGCATACAGACTCTAAGCCAGACACATCTACGCAGGAGAAGAGAAGAGTGTAGCATATGAAAAGTGAATTTTGATAGATGATGAGTGTGGGCGGGCCATGCCTCTGATATATGTATGTTTCCTTGGGGTTCCATTTCAAAATGTTGTGGGAAAAATGTGATTTATTTTACCAGCTGTGTCGGCGCATTTTGTAGCACATTAAAGTATCATTAATGAAATGCCAAAAAGCTGAACGAAGAATGCCCATGTCTATTTATGAAAATGAATGCTGTAAATGGCACAAATAAATTTAGCAATATAGGCCACAATACTAGTTCATTCGTTGGTAAGATTTTCCCGCCTGCAGCCAAGAAGGGTAATGTAATCCCTCAAAAATTGATGTTAAGCTGCGGGGCTTAGAGCATGATCCAGATCCCACATACAGACAAAGACACAGAGTGACAGAGGGGAATCACGAGAGTAAATCCAGCTTGTGCCAGAACTGGAACTGAAGCTGACAGAGTCTTATATGTGCTGTATGTGTTTAACCCCAAAAAAGCACTTAATTAGCAGCCTTGACTTTCAACCCGCCAAACCATTTTTAGGGCTGGCTTTAAAGCGCAATATACACTGTACCCCCACAAAGAGGAGTGAAGAGTGTGTCTGGAGTACCTCGAACAAACTGCAGAGGCAGCATATTTTGTTCTTTGCTTTGCTGGAATTCTGTGCAAATAAACACACAATTTTAATTTACTTTTTGCTGGCTTTCCCCAGTCCTCTGCCCTTGGAGCAGCATCAGCGGTGAGCATTTTTTCTCATTTGAAGTGAAATCGAGACAGGTCGAGACCAGGGCCAGAACAACCTTTGCCATCGCTCTGAGGTCGTCGTCGTCGTCGTCGTCGTCGCCGCCTCTGCTGCTACTTTTTGTCTTGTGCTGAATTTTTAATTTGCCTGGCAAACACTGCGCTGAAGAAAGCCGGCGAAAGAGAGCGAAAGAGAGAGATAGAGAGTGAGTGAGTGCTGCTGCTGCTGCTGCTACCTTTCGTTGATTTGATGAAGGTCGTATTCAGGCAGCAGCACCACCAATACTAGCAGCCAGCTAGAGCACCACCATCAACATCAGCATCTCAAGTCGAGTCTGTACCAGAAAGAAAGGTTAAGTGCAGAAAGCTGCTTCTTGGGGTTTCTTTATATCTTTTTGTTGGTCGAGTGGTGCTACAAATTGGAATATTTTTGCATGCTGTCCCTGTTGTCTTACCCTGTAATCGTATGCAAGTAAATATATAATTGCTGTTACAGGTGAAAGAATCCCCGTCAACTGGGGATCAAGTGCAGTCTGGATCTACCCATGGATCTATCTGTATGCTATGGTGCTCAGCTTAAATTTTTAATTATTTGCCTCCAATTTGTATATTGATTGTAGAAGAAGTAGAGAAGTACCCATATTAATTTACGAGTATTTCATGTGTTTTGTTTTCTTTCTTATCCTATAATAATATCAAAAATACATATATCCAAAACATAAGAGTATAAAACGAAATAAAACCCTCTGAGCAGCGAACATTCCTTAGTCCAAGCACTAGAAAATTCCGCTCTTGCTTGGCTGTTACTGCTGTTTCTCCTGCTTCTTGTGTTGCATTTTATTGTGGCATGCTCTCTGTGGCAGCTGGCTGACACGCATACATAATAATTTGCATTACTTATGTGAGAGTGTGTGTGTTGAATTTAATTACAATTTTAACTGCTGTAAATGCACAATGCATTGCATTGCACAATGCATGGGGGCAGAGACTATTGATAATGCCGGCTGCTCCTGGCCAACGGCACGTATACGCAATAACATTAAATTGGCATTGGCGGCACTCTAAAAATATGGCCACACTCAATGCAACAGCAGCAGCAGCAGCAGCAGCTGAGAATGAAGCACAAACTCGAACTGGAACTGAAACCGAAACAGAAGCAGAGTAGATGGGAGTATGGGACCGTGGTAGCCGTTGCAGCGGGAAAAGAAGAACTGCTGGCTGACCCAGTTTGACTTTGGCTTCATAACTAATTCACGCACACACACACATACGGTACCCACTCCCGCTCCCGCTGCCGTGCAGCATGGCCAGTACATAAAACATTGTGTTACATGGACCTTCAGGCACCTGGGCGCGTTGTGCACACATGGCACACGGCGTACAGCGAACAGCATACGGCGTACGGCTTCGAATTGGGTCGGAATGGGTCGAGCATCGCATCGCATTGCATCGGGTCGGGTCGGTTCGAGTCGAGTCTCGACTCGGGGTGTTGCAATATAATTAAGGTGGAATAACTTACGAGTGTTTGTGTGTGGAGTGAAGTGTCTGTTGCGTTTAAAATTGATGCGATTTAAGCGTAAGCGTGTTAGCCAGGCACTGTGGCTGCAACAAAATTTGAGATCCGCTTTAAGGATTTTAGGTGAAAGCACTCGGACTTTGCCCCAAACCAAATATTAAATATGAAATACCCTTTTACAACTGACCAATTTCTATTTATTTTTTTGCATACATATGTCAGAGATAAGGAGGGCAAGCAATCGAAGGAATAACGAAAATTTTATGCTGATTAAAATCTTATGTCATGGCTCAGCCCAACGACAGGAGAGACAGGCAGACAGACAGACAGACAGACAGGCAGACAGACAGATCGACAACTCAAGGAGGTACATCCGTCGTGGAGGAGGACATCGTCATCCTCGATGGCCACTAAAGGAAATTTCCCATTCAAATGCGAATTCGAACAACTTGTGTACATTCGTGCAAACTCAATCTAAAAGCTATATACATAAACTGCAAGATGTTCTCAACGTTCCACACGTTTGTCTGTGTCCGTGTCCGGGTAACGGGTCCGTATGTGGGTCCGGGTGCTCGTGTTACAGGACGAAAGGACCATAGACTGGGCCAAGCATATGTCCATGTAACATTGTTAGTAGAAAGGCAAAAGAAAAAAAAAAAAAGGGGCAAGCAGCTTACATAGAACGGAAATTTTTATGTCCCTCAACGTCAAACTCATTGCAGCTAGGACTATGTATGTCCTTTTTGCAGTTCGTCCTTCTCTGCTTTTTCTTCTTTTTTTTTTTTTTGTGTGATCCTTTCACCGTTCGTCTTTCGCTTTCTTAACGTCCAATCGATTCTGTAGTGCTCTCTCGACCTGCGTTTCACTCAAAGCGTCTGGCATATTGAGAGCATCGTTTAATGACTAATTTGCCCTGTCTGTCCGGGCCCAGTCAGCCAGTCAATCACGCTTGTTGCATAATCCACTTGCTTTTTAAGCATTTTTGCATTTGTGATGCACAATTTCCCATTATTATAGGAGTACTCACTCCCCCCCACCCCCTGCACCAGTGCATTTCAGTCCCAGTCCACAGTCCCAGCTCCATCGAACGAATCGAACCCAATCGATATTGGTGATTATTTAATAAACTCAATTACGAGCCATGGCCCACGGGCTATTTCCGCTACCTTAACCAGCCAGTGCGTATATTGCTTCGATTCCTCCTGCCTCATTTTCGTGTAGCTTGTGGGGGGGTTAATGCACTCGGATCAATTTTTTCTTCGAACCAATTGAATGTCCATCATACTTATTTTATTCACTGGAGGCAGGTATAGTGGAGATGAGAGGCGGAGGCGGCCCATTCAACTTTTTTCACTGACATTTGTAATTTGTTGCTAATTTGACATCTAAAAATATTTTTTTTTTAGCCAGATTTCGGCTGCCCAAAAAACTTTTGCGCACTCCTGGACTGGACAAACTTTTTTACAGCTGGCTGTACCGTTGGCAGTGCCAGCGGCTATGTGCATGAACAAAAAATTGCAATTAAATGGTCTGCAATGGTTTTTGGCCAAAAGCCAAGGGCCTTAGGGCATTGGCGAATTATTTGTATATGCTATTTATATGCATTTCAATAAAATGTCAATTTCATTCTGCCTTTGACAGTTGCCGGAGTTTTCGTGGGCGTGGCAGAACATATTTTTTCTTGGAATTTCGACAAATGGAAGTGCGTCAAGTGCACATGCAAATCTTTTGCCTAAAACACGCACGGTGCCACAAGGGGCCCAAAGAGTGCAACAGACAACAAAATATGTTTTATATATACTCTGTACATACGTGTATTGCAATCCTAACAGAGGGTATAATAATTTAGATCTGATTTATGCGACGCTTGTCTTCCATTCTGTGAAGACTTTATTTTCCATCAAATTACTCCCTCTCAGCTATTGTATAGATAAAATATAAGCTATCAAAAACTGCACTGTGCAAGGGTAAGTAAAGCTTCGGCTAGCAATTCTTTCTTGCTGCTGCTATTTGTTTCTGGTTGCTGCTGCTGTTTAGGGCACGTAGCAACGCTCAGTAAACATTTAATACAAGGGGAAGGGATGCCGCCAGAAACTGAGACGTACACACACATATATACATATATCCAGCCCCACTCCTCTCCGCATATCTGTCTGTCTGGCTGTCTGTCTGTGGCAGAGTTACCCCCTACCGATGCCGCACAATAAAATGCGAAACAAAACCTCAAGCCAAAGTGAATATAAATTGTTTTACAGCTGACGTTTGCTTTGAATTTCAAATTTTTGCCACACGTCGCCATTCCAACCCCAACCCGATCCGACCCGACCCGACCCACTGTTGCACTGTTTCAGCTGCCTTATGCGGCACCGAAGCTGCCACTAAAAGGTCATTGTGTTAATTGGAGCGTAAGTTCTGATATCTTTCACTATCTGTCTATTAACAGCCCTTGGGGGTGCTCTTTTCTGTTACTGCCCACTGAGGTGTTAAATATCGTTTGGCAATTAGACATCGGGCAGCCACTTGAGGGCAGCCGTTTTTAGTGCGCCCCCTTCCAACACACTTGTGGCACGGCACTATGAATAGGTTGCCCGCCGTGTCCAGCTCGTTCCTTTTGTGACACTTACCCGATCGTCCGATGGCCAGATCCGATTCCAAGGCCGTTGTGGCCGATGACAGGGATTTGTCGGTGGGCTGCGCTGCCGGCGGCATGGGCAGCGGACCCACTGTGGACGTGGTGGTTAGGTCGCAGCATTCCCGCTCGGGAAACTCGCTGCAGCGTGCCAGATGCAGGGCGCCCCCAAAGAGCGTCACCCACACGCTGAGCCAGCAGCAGGAGAGGATTTTCAGGTTCTTGATACGAAAGCGGGTCATGTTGTGGCTGTTGTGTCCACCTTCTTCTCTTCCTTCTCAGCTTGCTGATGATTCTCGTGCTGATGATTCCTTTTGCTGCTGATTATTATTGATTTTGTTGCCTATTCTAAACACTGTCGTTGCGGGTTTTAAGCACTTTGTTTTTCTTGCCGTTTTTGGTTACAGTTTTTGCGAGATGCGTACATTTTAAGCAGCATCGAGACTATTGCCACTGCTACGAGTATTTCCGGTTTCCGCTCTGTATTTGCAGTTCTCTTCTGCCATGGCTTGTATTTGTTTATTTTACTTTATGCGCACTAAAATAAATTCACGAATTTAAAACCAGACAGACACACTTTATCGTGCTTGACTTTAAATATAAGAACGTATCTGTTTGCCTTGGTAAAACGGAGGAAAACTGGGTAACTCTGGAAACAGTTGAAGTGAGTGCAAGGGCAAATATTGACAACCACAGAGAGCCACAAGCAAGGCGGGGAAGGGAAAGTCAGTGGATTCAGAGGAGTTACTGGGAGAGAGCCAAGGGAGAGTCGACAGTCAAACTATGAACAGCATTTACAATTACTTTCGACAAAAATGTACGAGTACTCGTATATAGACAACAATAGACATAATGCAGCAATAACGACAGAATACAAGCAACAGCAACGGCGAACGCCAAACGGAAAGAACGAGACGACTGGCAGCAAACGAGGGAAAGAGACAGCAAATAAAAGGCGAAGGACGAGGGACGGCAGCAGGCGGCTGGCGGCTGGCAGCAGCGCAGCGATGGATCCGCCCACTGCAAACACTGAATAACATAAAAACTTTTTCATTTACAATTTGCTCAGTGGGTCTATGTCTATGGCAAAAAAGGAAGGAGACCAGCAACAAAACCACAAGAACAACAATAGCAACAACAGCAACAACAACAACAACAACAACCGAGTAACAAGAAAATGTGGAAAAGTTTTGGGTAAATGCGAAAAGTTGTTGCTGGCTGCTGTCGCAAGTGCTGCGGTTTTTGCGCCGCTGTGCCGCTATCTAAATCCGGATTGTCGCTGGCGTATGCGCAATATGCAAAATTTAAACTGCAAAATGCAAACTGCAAGTCTCTCTCTTCGTTCTTTCTGTCGCTGGCTGCTCAAATTAATTCACTTTGCTACTTTAGCCATGCTTTTATCGAGCAAATCGCGCTCAAATGTTTGCCAAATCAATAAAAATATAATTTGCTGCGATTTGGCTCAAAGGCAAAGGCAAACACTCGAGTGTTCTGCCAGAGGCAAGTGGAAAAAGAGGACTGGGACTGGGACTGGTAAACACTCCTGTGCACAATCATGTAAACATACTGAGGCAACAGACGACAGTCGACAGGCAAATGCAACACGCATCTTTTGGGCGGCGGCAAGCGACGCCCGGGGGGCCAGCGTATAAACTCGAGGAAAATTATTACCAAATAGCTAGAGGAAGGGTAAGGAGACATGTTGCACAGCACAGTCAATCACTGGAGGAGCAAAGGGAATGGCGCGCGATGCGAAGCAGTTGCAAGGACGAAGGCCGAGGCGACGAAAGTTGCCAGTCAACGGAGCGAAATGCAAGCAAACACAGACGACAAACGCTGGAGAAAGCGGCGACTGGAGCTGGGAGCCAAGGCGTTCTCGGCATTTCCCTTGTCGTTTCTGCTTGAAATGATTTTTTCGCCATGCCCACAGTTGCCCCAGTCCGTGCCCCTGCCACTTGCACCATTTTTTGCCCTAGTGGAATATAACGAGAAGATGCAATGAATTTTTTTTTTGTCTACATATTTTTTCCATGCTTCTCTTGCAACGCGTTGGCCGCCGCTGCCGCTGCCGCCACCGTTTGAGATATATGTTCGCCATAGCCATCGCGCGCCATCTCCGTCGTCATGGCTGTCGTTTGCTTTTGAGCCAAAGTGTTGCCATAACGAGCGTAAAATGGCGGCAAAAAGACGACGCGCAGAGACAACATGAGGCTCGGAAGCGACGGCTTCCAATCTAAAAACAAACAGCAGGCCCAGCAGCCCAGCAACCCAGCATCCCAGCATCCCAGCAGCCAGCACTGAGACAGCATTCCCTCTTTTGTGAGCGAGTGTGTGAAAAAATAACGAAGCGAAAATTGAAACTAAAATAAAGCCATGTTTACCTCACAAATTGTTACCTGTGCCCCGATCCCCCCACCCTCACTACGTTCCCCTACCGCCCCCTCGTGCCCAGTCTCCGTCTCAAAGTTTATTTATTTAAAGTTTCAACTTTTTGCATAAGTTATCGTTACGGTTGAGGTCTTTGCCAAGTCCTGGCAGGCAGCAGCTGGTAACCGTTTGGGCCATGTGTAGCATCCAGCAATTTGGATGGTAATGTGTAATAAATAAAGCAAATTAAAGAACATAGACTCGACCACAGGCAGAGGTTCACTTCTAAACCAAACCTGAGCAAACCAGAGCAGACCAGACCTACTACACCCAACCAGTACCAGTACCAGTGCCAGTACTGGAAACCCTCCGGAGCGGTCTCAGTCCAGCAGCTGTGCAAATATGTGTGTATGTATATGGCCCTCGGTTTGAGGCAGTCTGCGTGAGCCAGCTTAACATTTAAATATCCTTTTACCCTTTTGCTAGTACCACTCCTGCCTTACTCTGTCTGACCAAACAAGCCAATAAATGTACCACAAATTTGTATGTCAACCAGTGAGGCACTGCATTGACACACTTGGCCGGGCTCCGGTTTTTGGAAAATAGAGAATGCCACATGCCTTTCACATGCCAAGCCGAAAATTCGATTTAAATTGGAATTCTTTGGGTCTTAAGTCCATCCTTTGGACACTTACTCTGCGACTGAAAGAGAGAGAGACATTCCTGCATGCAACACTTTGCGAGGAATGCCAACTATGTATGCAGAGGACAGGGCCAGGCCAAGTGCATTGAATAGAACGATAGAAACTAATTAGCCGCCTGTCAGTGTCACCATCATCATCAGCATAAGCATAAGCATCAGCATCAGCATCCGCATGAGTATCTCATAAAAGTTACTTCTGTTACTTCGCTGACTCACTGAGTGACTGACTGACTGACTGACTGACTGACTGACTAACTGACTGGCAGTCAACAAAATTGCCGTGAAACTTTTCCAGGCCTGATATAATTATGTGCCCCATAACCGTAACAAGCTGATACGAGTACTGCCGCTCCCCTGGGTCTTCTCTGTGTTAAAACACTATGCGGTTACACCTTGACGTCAGCCCCCAGATGCAGTGTCGAGTGACAGTTGTTGTCTTCATGGTGCTGTCTGTGCATGACAAATGCAATTTGAGCAGCGCAAGTCAGACTCAAAGCCAAAAGCTGGCAAAGGTAATTGTGCTCAGGCATAAATATGATCCAAACACAACTAGAAAAACGACTAAACCCCTACAAATTTAGAAGGAAGGATTCTTCTATGGAAGATAAGTGAGCATAGAAACTCTAGATAGAACGAATTCTTTACTTATGTATGCTGCGATTTAGGAATCAGCTAATTTTTGATGGGACTTTTATTTGAGTTTGATTTGAATCTTTCTCTCTTTTTCTCTCTTTCGTTTATAGCAAAAGTTTCTGAAGTTGAGGATTGCTGTTCCTGCTGCTGCTGTTGCATCATCTGGTCAACTGCTGGACCGTTCTTGCCACGACTCCTCTCATAATTACATGCTAGGGCGGATCTCTGATGCATTTTTAATAGTCTCGCTGGGCTATGTGGCAGACAATGTGCGCGGTAATGAGTCCGAAAATGTTTGCCTCTCCTCTTCAAATGCAAAACTTATTTTCCCCTTTTGTTGGAAAATCAGTCACGAATTCAGCGAACTTATTTTGCGGCCTGTCTGTCTGTCAAGCGTTTGCAACACGGTCTCATGTATTATGTAAGACGATTTTTATTGTTTGTGAAAGTTTAAATGGGGCTTGGAGGTCGCCGATGCGGCTGCTGCTGCTGCTGCTGTTGCTGTCTACCCGACTTTCCCGGCCTGTGCTTGTCTGCCCTCCTCTGCCGCAAGTTCCCGTTCGGATTTCCTCTAATTCAATGAGAAATAAACAAGATAATTATATAGAAAACTTGGGCAGGTTGTTGTTGGTGGTTGAGCAGGGGGCAAAACAAAGTCCAAATTTTGGTCAACTTTGATTTGATTCTGGAGCTGAACATCCTTGGATTAGCTTTAAACTTTGTCCTTTCTGGTCTTTCGGGGCTATTTGGAAAAGTTCAGCCATAAAATGTCATCCACTAATCGAGGATTCGATTGATTTTTCCACGTGCAGACAGGCAGCAAAAAAACTCAGGCACACTTGAAAATTCGTGTCTGGCCTCCTTCTGCCGGGCTATTTATATTTATGCTTGCCATTTTATGACTTTAATTTATGAGTATTGATTTGTGCGCACTCCATCTCCCATCAGACCCTGTCGTGTGTGACTGTCTGAGAATCGAAGCAGGTGCAGGGCAGCAGAGTCACACGAAGTACTCGCAGTACATGGCCCCTGCCTGGCCGGGGGAATGGGTTCGAAAATTGAATCAAACATTTAAATTATTCGTCTGACTGGGGTATTGAGTATCGGGTCGTATTGGTGAGTGTGTGCAACCCCTCTAATTGCCCTCATTTGATGTGACGTACACGAACAAAGACAAAGACAAAGACAGCTTTGACCTTTTAGATTTTACAATTTTTTAACTATCGATCTATGGAGGAGTGTGTGGTCTAACTGTCTGTCCGGCTGTCTCTTTGTGGGATTGCTGAAAGGGCACCGAAACATGGCCAATTAATACGATTAAGGGCAGCGATTACGCACAAATCGTTTCTTGGCACAGTCCTCAAAGTGGAAGTAGTCAAAAATGAAATTCCACTTGCATCATTAATAAAAGTCGTTGCAAAAGTCGAGCAGTGTACGCAGGTTAAAGGCATAATCCAATCGACCAGTAAAGCATATATAGTACATATGTGGCACACACACACACACACACACACACATACATGGTCGGTGAGACCCGTGGGACTTGGGCATGGACCTGGCATTAGGATAATGGATGATTACTGGGAAACGTGTGGCCTGGTCTGGCCTGGCCTGGCCTGGGCTGGGATGGCTTTCCTTGGCGTGCGGCATGGTGCCATTTACATGCGGCAGCAACGTTAGTCAAAGTCATGTTTCGGTCTAAGGTTTCACTGAACGCACACACGGGGAGATCTCTATATATATACATATACATATATATATATAGATACATACCTCCCCAACATAAAGTCAATTTCGTGTACAATTTTATTTGCATACAAGAAGTGCAAGACAGAAGGCAGAGGAAGGGACCTAAAGGGACTAGCTAGACAAGCCAGAGACACACTTAGACACACATTTGGCTCGTCCTCGTCTTATTGCATGTCTTGCAATTTATTTGTCTGCCCTTCCAGCAACCCCTCAGAAAACCCGAGCCCCAGCCCAAGCACGAGACTGCAATGCCCTCACTCATGGTAGAAAAATAGCTGCAAAAGTCATTGAATGAATTTTATGCATTGACATTCGTCCCAATTCCGTCCGCCTTGTCTCTGCTTCTTCATTGCCAAATATTGCAGGACAAAAGAGATGGATATAGTGTGGCAGAAAGAGATGGACTGAGGCAGGCAGGCCGTCAGGGTTTGCTGCGACAACGACATGTCAAACTGACCCAGTTATGCATTGTTGCCATAGTCTGCTCTTGCGCTCGGTTTTTTGCGGTATGTTTGCCTGAAAATTTGGTCAATAATTTTAAGCCCCCGCTGCCAAGGGTGTCCCTCCCGCCATCGAAAATGCTGCCAGTCCCCCCCGCCCATCACATCATTCATATTTGCTGCCATTGTTGTTTGTCATTGTTGTGTTGCTGTTTAATGTTTGCACTTGCATTGATTTTCCGTTTTTCCCGGTTTCATTGTGCATTTACTAGTACTATTTGAATTAACACCCCCAAACACACACACAAAATATAAAACCTCTAAAGAGGCATGCGATTTGTTTGCTTTGGCACCCCACATTTGAATTTATTTGTGGATTGGATTTTTCAGATTTAAATGGAATAAGCAGCGAGGTCGCATTGGCATAACCCATATAAACCCAGGGCCAGTGCCTGTCTCTGGCTGTGTCCCGTTATTAATTATGCAAATTGTGCATAGATATGGGAGTGGATTGTCTTGGGCCAGGTGCTTAGCCTTTGACAGTTAATTGGGTCAGTCAGCAAACTGCAGCCAAATCACTTGAGTCGACAGTCTATAATTTAAACATGAGTGCAGTGCTCCCACACAGAGATAGAGAGAGAGAGAGAGAGGAACACGCACACACACACACACACACACACACGAGAGGACTGGCCGGAACACAGGCAATTAGTGCTGGCAGGCGAAGGCAGGAAATCGGGCGAGCGGACACTTGAGCCCACAGACAGGGCTCTTAAAAATATTAAAAACCAAAATACCAACATGCCACGTCTGGCCAAAGTGACCACATCAAAGCGTACGACGGTGCGTATGAGCAATGTATGCGAGGAAGAGCAGAGCCAGGATACGATCCGGAGCCGCTGGAGAGCAGTGCTCTGGTCGTGGTGTGTGGAAGCACTTCACCAAATGCCAAATATGGTTCCTTTTTTTTTTTTTTCGTTTTATTCGAAATGTTTTCTTTTCTCGCACGATACAGGAAGCATCGTCGTTAGTTTTTTTTTGCTGCTGCATAGCCACGTGCACAGGCAGAGAGACGGGCAGACAGACAGACAGACGGGCAGACATACAAGCATGCAAGCATGTACATGCTGCCATAAAGTAATTCAGTGTTGTTCCAATAAAGTGCTTCATAAATATTTATTGGATTATCGAACGCATCGGACATACAGACAGCCAGCCACAGGATGAGGAGCAGCTCTTGTCTGAAGAGCAGAACGCACATTGCTCCATTGCCATAATGAATATGAAGCAATGAGCATTGCAATAAGCGCACGTATGAATAAATGAGAGTACACCAGAGAAGCAGAGCAGAGCATAGCGCAGTAAAGAAGGGAGAGAGAGAGTAGAGAAAGAGCAGAGAAAGCATCGGACTGAATGAGTAATGGAGCCATGCCATATCTGAATGGGAATGAATGGAAGAAGAATCCTTACGGCAAATAAACTAATAGTTCAAGTAATTTCAAGTGCAGGTTTTTGTTCTCATAATTTAATCAATGATTCTCCCACTCTCCCTCTGTCTCTTTTTCGTAGATTGGCATTTATGGGATGTGTACCTATGGAGTGATAAATAAATGCCATAAATTTATTCATCGACGCTTAATTAACTAACTTGTCCGGGACGATCATCGTTGGCGCTAATTGCATAATCAATTAACACATTTTATGCTTTAATTATAATCAACTGAAGGCAGTGGCTCTGCCAGTAATTAAAAGAGGATTAAATCCATAATCAATTACATTAAAGCCTCGTTAAAGTCTGGCTATTTAAGGCATGGCATAAGTCTGGCGGCGCCTGAAAATTGCTATTTATTATTTATTTTGACATTTACATCAACAATCGGGAAATCAGGCGAGCAAACAATCACAAAAGTCGAACAAGAGCTGGGAAACAAGAGCCAAAACAGAACACAGAGACAGAGACAGGAACCACACACCACCACCACCACCACCACCACCACCACCATCACCTCTGGGGCCTGCAGGTATTTAGGGTGCTTGCATATTTGATGGCCTGTCATTGTTTATATTGTTCAAATCTTTGGCCCACTCACACTTACATGTGTGTATGTGTGTGTTCACGATTATGTATGTATGTATGTATGTATGTCCGTCTGCCTGGGAATTTCTTATTGTGACTTCATTTGCACATTTTACAAAAACATTGAGGCGTGTAATTCAAAAACAAAGGGGGGGAAAGGCTGCACTGCTGCGTGTCCCAACCACTGACAAAAAGTCAACTGAAAAACTGTTGAAAGTGCTGCCTGGGGCTTGGATTCGGATTCGGATTCGAGTTCGAGTTCGAGTATCGTAATGTATTCATAGAAAATGACAACTGACAAGAGAATCAGACAAATGGAAAATCTGACTTGCCATGTTCGTATGTCAGAGGGTTACAGAGAGACACTGAGGCACTGAGACAGTTAGACAGGATGGGTAGTGCGGCAGGATGGGGAGAATGGAGATGGAGGGCCAACACTAATCACACATAAATCAAAAAAATGACAGAAAGTGTAAGAACAACAGCAGCTGGTGGTGATCTTGCTGTCAGACAATATGGCATAAGGCAAACTGCCGACATGATACACGAAATCAAATCGATTCGATTCGAATCGAATGGAAATGTAAGGGAATAATGGTAGAAAAGCGGATTGCATGGCACGAAGGTATATTGCTATATTATATTGCTATAGGCATATGGGGGAAAATCTCAGCCATGAGGCAGCTGCTGGCGGCATGCAGCTCATGTAATATTAATTACAAATTACAAGCAAGTACATTAAACATGCATTGTCATCTCCCCCGGGACCATGGCAAACACGGGAGCTCAGTCCCGTTCAACTTTATGTATGCCCCGCTGCTCCATTGTGAGCGATGTATGGGAGCGATAAAAAAAAACAGCGTGGAATATGCCAGCAAGCCCTATCGAGTGCCTCTAACACAATGCCATTGTAATATCGATTACAAAGCCCTCGAAAGCCATATTAGCCTACGCTGGCTGGCTGGCCACACTGCGTATACCGTTATATACATACGTAAGTATTAATAAATCTATGTGTGTGGGGGGTGGGCCTGGGGCGTGGGTGGTCGTTGGGCCGACCTCACATAATTGCTGTCATGAAACTCGTTATAATACACCTTTTCCGGGTAGTGGCGATGGTGGTGGTTCATTTTATCAGCTTATTCAGGCACCTCCCTTCACCTTACACGTCCACTCCACTCCACTCCACTCCACAACACTACACTCAATTTCACATCCATCTGGCAACCCCGCCCCCACACCGATGGCATGGCCACAATGCATTGATTGATTCTTTTCACTGGCCATTGAGTAATTGTTGTTAATTTAATAATTTATTGCGGTGGAAATTATTTAAACTGCCCCAGAGATGGACAAGCCATGACGTCAGTACGGTACACCTCAAATAGGAACTGTAAACATTTTGATCAAGTCCGAACCGGGCATGGAATGGAATGGAATGGAATGGAGTGGAGTGGAGTGGACAAAATGTAGTCAACCTCAAGGAGGAGTACGAAGAAGAATGAATAGGGCAAATGGTAAATCCATGGCAGGGCGACACATTTGCATAAGCAAATCTGATGCTACTTGCAAAAAGTAGAAAGTAGAGTGTGCAGAAAGTAGAAAGTAGAAGCTAGAAAGAAGCACTCGCACTCGCACTCACACTAGCAGAGTATGTCAAAGCGAATGAGTTGAAAAGCTGCATTAAACAACACTTAGAAGTACCCTGAATGGAGTGGATTGGGTGAGTGGGTGAGTGCTGGAGTGCGGAGAGTGGGTGCAGCAGAAATGATTCATGATTTGTATGCGGACAGGGACGAGTGTAAAATGAAGGGAGTAACAAAAAGGAATGAATCGTTGAGCTGCAGCTGTAGCTTTAGCTAGAGGTCGGACTTCAGGTGGAGTTTGGTAGAAAAACAAATATTGTTAAAATTGTTTTACATGAGGGAGAGGAGTGTGGTTGGCAACCAGCTGCTGTTGGTGCCTGCTGGGGCAGGTAACAAGCCAAACAAAAAACACACAAAAGCTGCAAGCCAGTAAAAAACTGTATAAAATGTCAAGGTAAACTAACGAACTGGCTTAGCACTGGTAAAGCGGAAACGGAAATGCCAGCGAACGTTTAAAGCGCCCCCAACTTTGGACATGGCTGCATTTAAAGGATCCTTCACCGGCACTACTGATAAACAGCTGGAAAAAAGGATAAAACAACAACAGTAGCAGCAGCAGCAGCAGCCTGAATGGGCCTCGTAATTAGAGTGTAAACGAGCGACAGGCGCAAAGTTCAAATCGCTGCTCAAAAGTAATTAAAAAGTTGCAAATAAAAAGCAAAGAATAAGTCCAAATTACGCGATTGCGAAAAAAGTTTGCGACAGGCCCGAGACCTTCCTTCTTCCACCACCCCTCACCCTCCTATGTATTTATCTATCTTGCTGTGGAACCAGACTAAAAACTCTTTAAAATCCGGCTTAACTGCGAAATGAATGCACACACTGCTTGGGCTGGCGCACAATTGCAGCAGCAATTCCAACTCCAACTCATTGAACAGCACTTGAAAAGTACGCCAGCAATTTTACGCCTCGGCCTAAGCCAGGAATTCATGCCCCCCACCGCCGAGACCAGTTCCCCAAACGAGGCTCGCAAATTCAGTTGAATGCATTGCAACTATTTTAGGGGCACTCATTTTTCAGTTGAGCGGTTGGATGGGTTGCTGCCTCCCTTCTGTGTTCTGTGTTCTGGCTTCGGTTAGTTCTGGGCTGGGCTCTGGGCTGCGATGGATGTTCTGTATTTAGGTGTACGAGTAGTTTATGCCCAAGTCCAAGTACTGTTGCCAGCAAGCAAAACATTTTAGCTGGAAAATTGAGAAGGAAAGGCAACGGCAAGGACATGTGCATGGATCTGCCTGCCAGTGTGCCCTAGGTATGGGTCTGGGCCTCTCTCTCTCTCTCTCTCTGTTGGTGTGTCAGGTAATCACGTCATTATCACGTGAAATTTCGGCATTAACGTGAATTTACGATTTGCACATGAGCACGAGCCAAGAAAAACGAGTCGAGCCGCAATAAAAGAGGCAACAAAAACAAATACACAAACAAAAAAATAACTACCAAATAGTTGGTGCGCTCAGGCAGTGGCAGGGGGCAAGGGGGCAGTCAAGGTAGCGACGCACATAAACCCACATTAAATGCGATTGCCAATTTATTTACTAAGTGAACGCCACTGAGGCGCAGCAACTAGGAGCAGGTCCTGTTCCAAGACCACGGTACGAGGATACGAGCGAGCACAGCTGGCAACGGCAACGGCGACGGCAATGGCGACGGCAACGGCACTGGCACTGGCACTAGCAAACTTGGCTCAAATTTTAGAGCGGAAATAGTGTGGCAGGCGATGTTGGATAGCGGGGGCCATGGGGCTGGGCTGTAATTGAACCAGCCACCCAAAAGTTGTTGTAACATAAGGCCACAACAGCGAAAAACCTGAGCCAAAAACAAACACACACACACACCACACACACACACACACACGCATAACACACACTCGGAGCTAGAGAATGTTGGCAACTTTTTTGCATACAATTAACGAAAGTGGCGCACCTAGGTAAATAACATGAAATATATGTATTTTTTGAGTGGGTTACGGAGCGGAGCGGGAAGCGGGAGTGCTCAGCCGCATTAACCCATTACCAGCATAAGCAGTAAGCCGTAGAGTAGAGGAGTAGAGGAGTTCGCTCTCCCGAAACAATCACTGGAGCAGGACCAGAAGCAGGTCCTGGAGCAGGAGCAGGAGCAGGAGTCAGCTGCTCCACTGATTCTGTACGAGTTGAGTTGTTCACTTGCTTTCCCTCGCACTACCCCCACTTCGCATTCGCTTTACGTATGCCCATACAATTTTCCAACACATTTGCCAAATTAAATTATATGCCAAATATGTGGGGTACTCATTCGCCTGATGATTTCCGTTCTACGTTCTGGGCTCCGATTATACGCAAAAAAAGGCACACTCGAGTGACTTTCTGGTTTGCTGACACTTTATGATTTACGGCACAACCGGAGGGCGGCAAGCGCCAAAGCCAGGCTTTGATTTTACTTGGCCAAGTTCGATGCTTGAGGATCGCTGGCACGGCACCGCACGCACACAAGTCAGTCTGGACTGGCCTGGCACGGGGTCTCGGTCTCGGACTGCACTCACACATGCGATTCCTATTGCGATTGCGATTGCGATGATGGAGCCCGGCGACTACACTCGTAATTCTGGTCGAGCATTCGCCATCGAGCGACTGAATGCGATTTGAATGGATCTCAGGCTTGTTTTTCGCGCTGCCTGTCTGCCATTGGCCACGCGTCCGTTCATCACGAGTCTCAGTCGCAAACTGTTTCGCCTTGTGCACGCCAAAGGCTGGCAAGGACTTCGTGTCCTGCCACTCACGAACTGCCATTCGGCTGTAAATGTTTCTCGGCTGCCAATCGGCTTTTCCTCCAGTCGTGTGCCAGAGAGTGGGACTGACTACCCGAGAGCATACGAGAGCGCTGCGTTTCTGTAGAGACATTTGGCGCCAATTTGTTGTAGAGTGTGACTCTCAAACTGTACGCCGCAAGTGGCCATGGGCACCATGAAATGTCTTGTCAATTAAATGCTTTGTACTTAATCATCACAGCCAATTCGATTTATTTGATTTCCCCCCCTATCACCCCTCCCCCGACCCTTAATTCAATTTTAATTTGACCAACTTTTGGAATTTTTGCGATCCGGTGAAATGAGCATTAATTGCGGTAATTACATTAGGGGTAAACTCAATTGAGATGATGGCTTTGAATGTGTGTCAAGTGGAACAAGCAAATGCAGCAGCACACACACACACACACACACACACACACACACACACACACCCATTGAGACATTGAAGACACAGAGACAGGTGGCCGGAGTGGAGAGATTGCAGAGCCACCAGCTGGCGGAGAATGAGCCACAGAGAGCACACACACACACACAGAAAGAGAGAGAGACAGATAGTGCAGATGGCTGGAGAGAGAGAGAGAAAGTCAGTATAAAAGAGTGCGGCGTTTCAGGTGGCCATGCAATTATCGGTTTTTGTTTTGGTAGCTCATTCGCCGAGTCAAAGCTCTACCGTGTGTTGGCCTAGGACTTTTTGTTGACTGCTCTGCCTGCTGCGTACGAGCAAAAGCTCACGATTTGACACACAAACGGTGGCGAGACGAAGGCAATGGACGCCGACGAGGATGGGGATGGGGACGGGGATGAGGACGAGGACAACGACGAAGACATACGATGGATGACGACGCGTGGAAGTGTCCAATAAAAATTACGTATACGCAGCGAATGCCCGAAGCGACGGCGACACTGCCCCACGAAGCTTGCGGTAATTGGCAATACAACAGCACCAACAACAAAAAAGGTGGTCGAGTGTCGCGCAGTCTATACCGTGCAGTCTCTCTGACGCTGAATTTTTGGCGTTTTTTTTCTTTTTTGCCCGCGCAACCCATAAAACAATGGGCACAAAAACGAAACACCAAGAGGATTGGCCGTGCCTCAAGAAATTGGCCCCCACAATCGACACGGCCTCTGGCGCAGCATGTCAACATGTCGCCGACGCCATAAATCCTTAAAGGCTGGCAGGACTGAACGCTCCAGCGAATTGGATGGCCCAGCGTGCCGGCTTCCCCTTTGCTGCATAGCTGCACGAAAGCCACCGGAGTATTTCTATGGGGGGGCACGTTGTAATTATCGCTCGAAATCAAAGCGCTTGCCCCCTTTAAAACAATGGGGCCAAAGCCAGTGGCAGTGGCAGTGGCATGGCAACCCAGTCGCCCAGTCACCTAGTCGCCCAGACGAGGCTGCCTCCATTATGAAGTCCGACTTTTGTGTTTGCCCGCAGCCAAGTTAAGCTGATTATTTCATTTCCATTGTACTCGCCCCGGCATAACTTAATTTTTTATGGCACTTATGAAATTTTAATCTAATGAAAATATAATTACATTGCCATTGCTAATTTATACTCACTGCGAATGGGAATGCGAATGCGCGTGGAAGCGAGCCCGAGACTTACCTGCAAGTGAAATAAAGCAAAAGAAATATATATAGTAAGTATTATTATTATTATTTGTGTGGTTGAGGGGTTGGCGGTTGGGTGGGTGTGCCTGGCGGGAAATGCCAGCGAAGGCTTCCGTGTTGCGAGGCCAACATCAAAGACAAGTGCTCCCACAGTCAGTGAAATAACTAAACTTCAATCGCAATTGCAAGCAGGGGAATAAAACAAATTTTTCTACAAAAAAATATCTACATATATACTCGTATATATGTATATATTTTTTAGCACTATAATGGCCATTCCGACTAAAAGATACCCGCTGCACAGACTTGTTTCATAATCTTTAAAAATTACACAATCAGTCGAAAATTGTTTGATAATTTTGATTAATTTAGTTTAGATCGCAATGATTTTTGATGAATCAATTTATGCACACATCTATGCATAGTACCTTGTACATATGTACAGGACTACAGAATTCTGCTGCATCTGCGTATCCCAGATTTTGAGGCAATGCCGTACGTCTCTGCGACTCAATATACTCTACAAATACCGCGCATAAAAACGAAAACAATGTGGAAAAGAAACAATACTGTACAGTGTACACAAAAGCGGAGAGGAGCGGAGACACACAATTGTGTGAAGGCTTCTGAGGTGTGCTGTAGAAGCAGGATCTGGCTTGGTGTAGACTCACACACACACACAATTACAGTTGCAAATTGACTTGCTTTTGAAGTACAAAGCGTTTGCTGTGGCTGCCACCTGCCGCCCGTTGGCTAAACAACAGCAAGACACGAGCTGGAATTGAATTCACAGCAAAAACAAAAAAAAAAAATATACACCACAGGCCAACGCCACAGACACACAGAGCCACAGAGCCACATTCACGCGAGTCAGGCCACAAGGACAAAGACGTGAGAATTGCTTATTTTGTGAAAATTAGAAAATATCACAAAACGCACAAAACACAGACACACACACACATGTACATTCATAGAGACACAGATGAGAATGTTGTGTTGTGGGGGGCAGCAGAAGAAATCTCAACTTGTGTGACAGTTGCAAGCTACTTCAGCGGCTCTTTGGCCCGTGTCTTCGTCTCCATCTCCAGATCTGCACATCTAACTCTGGCTATGTGTCAACATCAGCTTGGTTTGTTGCCCCGCAGTCTCTGCATAATTAGTAGAAAAGAAAATACTAGCAGCCCGAGCTAGCCGGGCACTTGAGAGCCGCAGCAGCAGGAGCAGAGGCAAGAAGCGAGAAGGAGCAAAACACGGAAGTAGCGCCAACAATCCTTATCCATGTCACTCAGGACAATTGCAGTCCTGTCACTCTGTAAAAGTTGAGTGGTGTGGAGTGGAGTGAAAGTTAAAGTTAAAGTTGTCCCATCCGTATAGACCTCCAAATAATTGTCACCTTTTTCCTGGGTGTAACCTTTTCCCTGCCATCGCCATCCCAGCCAATGCATCAAAATCCCATTCACGAAATGTTAATGCCTCGACCCAAAGCAGAGGGTAGCTCTCCCCTGAAAGCAAATTGTGTACATTAGACAGCCCTTAGAGGTGTGGGTAGGTAGGTAGCAGTAAGGCTCCCATCGAATTGAGCCATTTTCAATAAAGGCCAACACAAGGCAGCCAGGCCGAAGGGTAACATGGGCAAATGCTCCTTTGAAAACTATGCACATACACGGGCATAAGCTTTGGTTACGGTCAAAGGACACATATAATAGATTGCCAGTTAGTTGGCTCCGAAAGCTGGAAAGCTACACCTAAACATGATGGGGCGCCGGAAGGTGACGAAAATTTAGTTCTGAGAAAATTTAAATAACCGATTGAACCCGGGCCAAAATGAGCTGCTCATTGAGAGAGAAAGCGAGGGTTTTTTTTGTATTACCTTTTATCAGACTCCATTCAAGTGTTAACAGGCGTTTTCAATTAGCCAAAATCTGCCGCTCTCTGCAGGAAATACGCGTTGTAGTGGCGCCCATAAAGTGTGTGTGTGTGTGTGTGTGTGTGTGAGTGGTATTCAAAGGGACGACCCCGTATGGAAATGAACCGCTCTTGGAGTAGATTACATGACAGAGCGAATGAATTCCAAAACGTTGCCCACCAGCAAATGGCTTCACTTGCAGGCCAGCACAGAACCGACACCTTCCCCCCACCTACCCATTCAGGCAGTCACATTCTGACGCGTTGTTAGGAAGGTGTCTGCCTGTCTGTCTGTCTGTCTGTCTGGTCGCATTGTCTTGGCAAGTGTGACGAAGTGCTGTCTGTGACTGCTGTCTGTGTGGGTGTATCATCGTGTAACCGTGTGCTGTGTCTTGACTTCCGCTCATAACTCGACTCGACTCGACTTTAGCCACCTCAAGACTTGCCGACTTGACGGACGTGGCTTATTGTTTCATTTTGCTGCCGCGTTTTGCTTATGAGTGAAACAGCATATAAAAGAAATTTATCAGCACCTAATTGTGTGTATGTACGAGTATGTACTGTGTCTGGGTACTTGTCATTGGTGTGTCAGGGGGAAACTTGGCTCTAGTTTGTTGTACCCTCAACTCCAGGCTCGGCCCATTTACTTGTGGCTGACAATTGATGAACTTGAATGCGGGTTATGCACCCGCAACGTGGAACAGGCCACAAAAAGTTAACCCCAAAAGAGGAACAAAAAAAAAACTCGGATTGACACTTTCCATATTCCTTCCGAGCTGAACTCTGCTCTGCTCAGCTCGGTTCTGCTCTGTTTTATTCCACATTTTCGGAGGCATATTTCATGCACGAGAATAAAAAGCTATTAGGCGCCACACACACACACACACACACACAGAGGAGAGACAGAGGAGAAAAAAGACAGCAGGGCAAACGACAGCTGTCTTCAGCTGCAGCCCAAGTGCATAAATCTTGCACTGAAATGTCAGCCAGGACGTCAGGACGAAGGACCGGGCAAAAAACGCGCCAAGCCCTGTGATAAAATGTCGCGGCGTGCAGCTTTTATATGGCACTGTTACTGGAGCTACTTGCTCCACTCTGCTACAGTCTGGGGTTTCTTAAGCTCGCAGATTAACTCGATGGCAGAGGGTTGCTCCTACTGCTCCTCCTGCTTCTGGCTCTGCATCTGCCTCTGGTAGCTGTCGACAGGCAACAGCACTGCGCGGTTTTTGGCCTCCTTTTAGGACCCACTCTCCCATCAGTGCCAGAGCCAAGTCAAATTGCAAATTGCATATTCAAATGCGGCGGCTTTTTCCAGTCTGCGGCTGTCGCTTGTACAAATACTAAAGATTTGCTCATGCAGCGCAAAAATAACTGGCTATGGCTATGGCAATGGCTATGGGTTCGGCTATATGGATAGTATATATAGTACACAAAACCGCGAATATACTATAGTAGTTTGACTGGCAGACAGCGTGAAATGAAAGGCGCAATATTTTGGCCACAGATTGAAAATTAAATTCGCTGCCAGCACAGGCCAACGAAGGAGTTGCACAATCACAATCACATGCTTCATATCTGACCTGACCTGAAACGTAGTAGAGCCCAGGCATGCTGAATGTCTTTTGAGAAAAGAAATGTCCCCAAAAAGATGCAGCAGCCACCCCCCCCCTCGGGCAGACAGGCGACATCAGACGCTAATGCTGATATGGCTTCATCCTCGAAAAAGGCAAAGTGCATCCAGCGGCGGCTGCTGATGCTGCTGCTGCTCCGGCTGCAGCTGCCCCGGGGGCTGCATGCAACGACAGCGATTGCGCAATATGTGTGAGTGTGTGTGTGAATGTGAATGTGGGTGGAAGGATGAATAAGAATGCCACTGCCTCTCCCTGTATCCCTGTATCCCTGGCTCTCTACGCTAATGATTCAACTCATTTTGTTGGTCTTACTCAATTTGATATTCCCCCCCCCCCCCTCATGCCACAACAACAACAACAACAATGGTATGGAATGGCAATGGCAAAAGGGAACCGCGACGCAGACAGGATAAGATGCCACCAAGTCAGAGCAAGAGGCAGTCAGCCTGCCAAGATAGTTGGCCCAATCGCCGTCCCAGTCGACTCGACTCGACACGACACGACTACTCCTGGACTGCTCCTGGCTCCTGGCCTGCCAGCTTCCATCCACTGATGACAACTTAAGAATGTCATTAAATTCTCATACAGCGCACAAAAGCTGCATGTGCTTCATGGCGAAAGAATTGCCACGAGGATTTTAGGGACAATTTAAGTAGCACGGATTTAGTGAACAACAGCAGTAGGACCAGTGCAGCAGCAGCAGAAGCAGGAGCTGGGGCAGATGCTGCCACGCTGACAACATGAGGAAACATGAAGATGGGCCCGCAAACATTGCAACAACAAATATAGTGGTTGCATGTGGAATAGCAAGCAGTCGTTGTCCTTTCCTTTCCCTAACACCCGTAGCCACCTTCAAGGAGAGAGGGTACAACTAAAAACGTCTTGCAAAGTAAAAGAAAAGTGAGAGAAAAAATGTAGAAAGAACAGATTTTGAGGCCGAAGCTGCAAATACCCCGACAGATCCATGGATATAGATCAGGTTTTTACTTGAATTATACAATCATAAATACTTTTCCACCAATACTCGTAATTTCATATGAGTTGGTGGCAGGAAGAGAAGTCGTGTCAAACCTTCAACCAAAATTATTATACCCTCAGCAAA
Organism: Drosophila subsilvestris; assembly: GCA_035043285.1. NCBI lineage: Eukaryota > Metazoa > Arthropoda > Insecta > Diptera > Drosophilidae > Drosophila > Drosophila subsilvestris. The sequence goes on from JAWNNB010001746.1 coordinate 12,572,813, forward strand.
GTGTATAATAAAAACCTGCCCGTATGGCTGCGGGATTTTGTCTTCATTCTTTCTTTCTTATTTCCTTTCTGCTGCTACTTTCCTTTCCTTTATTTTTTTCTTGCATTTTTTTTCTTCCTTTTTCTAAGCGCCTTCCACATCTGACATGTGCAACGCATTCGCATTCAAAAAGTCTATTTCCCGTGCAATTGCAACAATGAATGTGTGCGTGTGGCTGTGGCTGTGGGTGTGGGTGTATTTGTGTCTGTGTTGGTGTGTGGTCTATGTAATTGCATGCGCATATGTGGTTGTGCCTGTGTGTTTGTATGTTTGCGGGTGTCTTCTTGTGCCCTGCCTTTGGGCCCCCAAAAGAAAACAAATGAGTAGCGGCTGACGACTGCAAATGTAAAATGCATGAGGCCAGTGAGCAGCAGTAGCAGGAGCCGTAGAAGGTAGAGCTGTGCCACGAAACAGAGAAAGAGAGAGAGGAGCAGGAGCAGGAGCAAGTGCCACAGCAAAAGTCGGAGGGCGGGCAGATGGAGATGCGGATAGTGGCAGCCAGCGGCTTATTTAGTATGCAAGTTTGTAGGCGACATCAACTAACAAAAATTGCACACACACACATGAGCACATGAGGAAAAATTTAAATTCTTACAACAAATTTAATGTCTCAGCTCAGCCATTACATACATACATACACACATGCGTAGCATTAAGGATTTCCATTTCTCTGTCTCCGATCTGCCAATTTAAATATATGAGACTCCTGGAAAGCTGCTTACTGAACAAACATTGAAATGATGGGATTTGGTCAAGTCATCTGGCTGGGCTGCAATATCTATTTGCTTATGCGACAGGCATCAGCCAGGGCAGACAGGGCAGACAGGGCAGGGCTGCTGCTTCTCCATCGAAGGACCAATAGCAGACATCGGGGCATTTATATTAAACATTAACATAACACACGGCGAACGGAGGGAAATGTGAAAACGCAGGGAAACGGAGGGAAATGCGAAGACAAGGAAGGCATTTGGTATGCTCAACATGTTTGCCAGAGGGCTCTGATGATGGCTCCGATGGCTCTGGCTATGCTGTCATTGTTGATTGCTTGTAAAAATATTTATAAAATGCAGATTGCATAAATACAATATGCAGCTCCCATCTCGCCATCTCTAATACGATAATCTGTGGAGGAGCCCCCCCCCCCCCCCCTCGATGACACAGATGACAATCTATTTGTGCATTTCTATTTGTAAAACGTTTATTTTTTCACATTGATTCGTTGTTGTTTTTGTTTCGTTCCATTCCATTCCAGTTAGTAGCTTCCCTTTAGGCCATGGCTGTAACCACAACAATTGCCATTGTAATTGAAAACATACACGTATATAAAGACAAATGCCTGAAGGCTCCTGGGACTGCGACTGCGACTGAGAGTGGGATTCGAACACTTTGCTGATGTTTTCTCAGTGTTTTTCCTGTTCGCAACGCGATTTTCATTTTATTTCGCACATTTTTTCCCATTTCACACATGATTTCTGATTGCCAAGCCTAATGCGCTGTGCTCTGCTCGGCTCTCCACTGCTCTCCATTGCTCGGCTTCGTGCCTGAAAACGTTGAGCAGACCCAGATAAACGAAAGTGAAGACGGCGCAAAAAATTGCATGTAATGAATAAATTTCAAGCCAAGGGGCAGAAGGGAGAGAGGGCCGAAACGCGGTGAAAATGAGCCTGGAAAACGTAATGGAATTGCTGTTGCGTTAAATTTTTCAATTTCATTCAATTTACACGAGGCCCACCGCAGACGCACGCAGGAAATTTTTGAAAGTACTCGAAGGAGGGAAGTGGTGCAGGAGCAGGAGGTGGAGCAGGAGCAGGAGCTGGAGCTGGAACTGGGTCTGAAGCAGCGCCTTGAAGTTTGGCGGAAATGTAGCAATTTGTATGCTGCGCCTAAACGAATTTTAACGATATGTGAAATGATATTTCGAGGCTGATCAAAAATGCCAAGCCACGCCTTTTTCCGTGGCAGGCAGGCAGGCAGGGTGAGTGGGTGAGTGGTTGGGTGGGTGAGTGTCTTCACCTTTCGGCAAATTACCGTGTTCATTAAAAAGTCAACGCCTTGTCGTAAAGTTGTATGTGGCAGGGCATGGCAATAGGAGACCGACCAGGACCAGACCCTCAAAGAGGGCCGCCACACACTCACGCAATATGCATACTTGAATAGGAAAAAGAAACACACACACACACACACACACACAAACAACAGACACTCACACGTGAACCCTGATTCACATCACGCAGTCTGGCAACGCTATCGAAGGACGTAGCTGGCTGGCAGCTCCCCAAAGGCGGAGCAGGACGAATCCTGTGGCGGCATGCGGCATGTTGGCCATGGCCACAACCAACTACAAACTTTTGCCACTCGCCTTTGAGCCGATGTTAGTCGAGCCGAGCAGAGTTGAGTTGTTGCCACAAACTGCAAAAGTGTCAACAACTTGTAATCACCAAGGCAGCCCAGCTGGGCTGTGGCATGGGCAGGCAGGTGCATGGGCGGTGGGTGAGGGGCCACGGGGAGTGAGTAGGCGTGCCAAAAGCCAGCCAGCACTTGGTCACATTTTAACACCTGCTCGTTATCAACTTTTGCTGGCAACACAGAAAAATGCGGAACGAGGAGCGAGAGGCAAGAAGCGAGAAGCGAGAATATTGCAGCGACACCCACAAACTTTCATATTTTTTGGCCGGCCTGGCAGCCCTGCCCCTGCCCCTGCCCTGTCCTGTCCTGCCCTGAATTATGTCAAAGTTGTGGGCAAAAAAACACGGAAAATATTCCGAGCTAAGGAAGGTGAAAACTGCATAGAACAAATGCCATAAAGTTGCTTGGGCAAAGTCAAGGGAGAGCTCTAGAGGCTGGGCGGGGGAGGCAAGCCAAGTGCGCCCATTGCTCGTTCATTAGTGTTGTCAGGTTTGGTGTCACAGCCTGCGGCAGGACCCGCCGCTTGCTGTTGACACTTTTTCATGCAAAACAAGTTGGTCAAAATACCCCAGCCCACCCCTCCCCCACCCACTCGGCATCAAACGGATCTTAAATTTATGGCAAAAGCAATTGTAAATTCAAGCGTGAGATAATTACCACCAAAGAATGTTTGGGCCCAGAGATAAATTTAAAAATACCCAATACGCACATAACGGAAATAAAAAATGGGCACCAAATCGAGTTTTATCTGCTTAACATATTCGACTGGGCCAACGACAACCCCCGCTACATGCTCAGCACAGACAGAGGAACGCGAAAAACAATTCAGATCGAATCGAAGGGATACTCGCATTCAAGGGGATCCCATGGCAGAGAGTGATGGCAGCTATAAATGTGTAGATATTACCAGTTGTGTACCACTGATTAAATGCCATTGAAGGAATAAATTCCCTTTTCCAAGACGCAAATGGAATGTGTGTGCCTTTTGACCTTAATTTGAATACAAATTAAGCGGCACTTTCGCTAGTCTGGCAGAGCCCGAATAAAATGCCAAGGCATTTCCATAGCGATTTAACCCCCGTCTAAAACTTTCGCGTTATGCCACTAATTACTTGGCAAACACAGAGAGGGAAAAACTAAAACAGAACTAAACAAAAAATTAGACATACGCCGCCGCCTGTGTGTGCGCTGCCATCGACACGAAATGTCTTCATAATAATAGAAAATGCAAACGACTGTTCACCGAAACAAAACAACCAAAAACAAAACAAACCAAAACACGCCCATCCAGATCCAAAGTTGCCCCTGCACAATGGGCCACACATCTCTTGTCCGAATTGATTAATGGACGCCCACTTCAAGTCCAAGAGTTGATCCTCTTTGGCTCTGCTCCTGAGCCCCTGTCTGCAATCGGTCGAAAGTGTCGAAAAGTGAGCAATCACTGCAAAATGTGACGAGCTCTGGGAACAATCACGCAATCTACTTATTACCCATTAAGGCCGCCCACTGTGGTGCGGCTGTGGGAGGGTAGCCCATCGTGTTTGGTAATCGATCAAGGCACCGGCCCAGCCATGAGGTGAAACCACAAAAGCCGACATGCCATGTACGCTGTAGGTTGACTCCCGCTCGCAGACACTCATCTGTCAGGCCATTTGCCCTGCCCTGCCCTGCCCTACTCCTCCTCTTACTCCTGCCACTGCCTGCCTGGGGTGTTCCGTGAAGTGACAAATCATATTGCTGACAATAAAGTCAACAATGGAGGAGCCAAGGACACGGCGAGTGCAGAGATCGAAAGCAACGCCTACACATGTCACTTGTCACCCGTTGATGATGAGGCTCCTCCACCTAACATCCTTTTAAATGGCTTTAAACAGAGAGGTGGAACTCAAGGATTTCGCTCGGCACGGCCAGGAATTGGTCATGCACACGCAAATATAATTAAGCATTGGTCAGAGTCCGAGTGTCCCCGAGGCGCACGCACGAAAAATGAAAACTCAACACGCCAATCCGCCTGCTCTTTCTGTGCCATTTCTGCCCCACAGCGACGGCGACTTCCGGCCACAGCGACGACAACTCCCAAAGCGACGACTCGACTGGACGGGGCTAGACCTGGCTGTGTGCTGGTTGCTGTTGTGGGTGCTCGCTCGGCCTGTTTTTGCGTGGCCTGTTTGCGTTTCTCATAAGAGTTTTAAGTGGTTTCTCGACTACTTTACCGCTGCCAATTGAGGCCTAGACTTGGCCGACAGTTGCGTGCCGCTTGTGACTGGGCGCCAGCCATCGAAGCTCAATTAAAAATATTTGCAAAGCTAGCAGTGGACTCAAAGTCACCGGCAATAAAAAATACTTCTGGCATGACATCCAGCCGGCTATGGCCAGTCAGCCCCCGATGAAATGTCCAAACAAAGCGACACTGTGTCCACACACTCTCAGGATATTGGAAAAACTACTCCAGGAACAACTACTGCAGTGCAAAGGAGCTCTGGTCTGGTCGAGTGCACTGAACTTTACCGCGTCTGGGGGACAGAACCTAAAAGGAATGAACAATTAAATACGTATACATTTTAAAGGAAAGAAAATCTTGCTTTTCATTATATTTTATGAAATATCCCGACACGCCAAGTGCTGCGAAAGGGGAGTGGGAGCAGTGCGGCGTCTGGGTTATCCCCCCTCCCAACGCACTGTAGACTTTAAGGGCCCAGAACAGATACATGGCTAACAGAAAAAAAAAAAAAGTAAGCCACAAAGTTGAAGTTCCTATAGACCCGAACATCCCTCCCCAGAAGAAGGGCTCACGAGTTTAAGCAAATTGCCATAATGAACCCTTTTTTTTTGCTTGCCTGTTTTGACGCCTTGCCAATTTTATGTAGTCGTGTCTGCCAAGGGAAAGCCAGCCAAAAGTCAGAAGGAGTAAAATCGTGGGGTGGGGGGCTGAGCAGGAGCAGGAGCTGCAGCAGGAACAGGGCCTGCTGCCATCGGTTAAGTTTCCATGCGTTTGCCTTTTTCGGTGTTAAAATGAAATCTATAAAAATAAGTGTGGCATGTTCTGTGCCATTCCGGTTGTTCATTCTTTTTTGTTGTTCATTCTTTTTTGTGGGTTGCTTGTTTTTCCTTTGCCTACCCATGGTGTTTGTTGTCTGTGTGCGTACATGTTGGTGGTGGGGTCTGTGTGCATGTAGAGGGAGTATTTTGGGGTACGGTGCCGGCATCGCTCGGCATTTAACCAGCTCACTTTTGGGTTATTAAATGATGAAGCAGTTTGCCGTTAATGACTGCTAAAATGGCGACGCTTGCCGTCAGTCGTGAGCGCGGGGGGGATAGGGTTAGGGCCAGGGCCCGAGCTGAGACAAACTCAGTTGAGTCGGGCAGTCCTTTGAGTTTATTGAGCTCTCTAAAACGTTACAGGCATCGTCCTAACGGGACCGAGCTACGTCCCTCGGCGGAATTCTGCCCCCAAGCTAGGGCTGCCAGCAGGCGCCGCGCGCCGGTTCTGGCCCGGCCTGGCCTGGTCTGGTCTGTCCTGGCCTGGCCTGGTCCCGGCATGTCAGTTTGTTTAATGAGGGTAAAATTAGCGCTGTCTCAAGCTTATTAGCCCCACTTGGGAGTTTGGTTAATGCCAGTCACTTTATGGCCTCAACTTCGACTCAGTCAATTTAAAGCGACTTAATTATTTTGATTTATCGGCACCATTGAATGCGCCCAGGACACTTGAACGAACTATCGACGAGCGGCCCTAAAAGAGAAATTGATTTTCGCGCAACTTTTGATTAGCATAAATAAGTCTGGCCAGCTACAGAAAAGCCAAAGCTGATTGCCAACTAAGCACTTGACTTCCACTTGGATATTTGCATGGCTTATGTAATCCACTGAAAGAATGGGTGGGACTGGTGGCACAAATCCCGCCTCGCCCCGCCTCGCCATGGGGGTGGAGCGGAGCGGAGCTCAGCAACAAATCAAGGTAATGACGTGCATTTTTATTTTGCGTGTGTCGTCCGCCTTTGGTTACAAAACTTCAAGCTTTTATTTTGCATTGCGCATACGCCGGGTGGGCGACCAGCAGCAGCGACAAGAACAGCCCCACGGCACGCAAATGAAAATGACCAATGTGCTTAATTTCTTAGCATACTTTTCGGCGCTGCAAGGCGCAAGAAATCAAGAACAAAAGGCTGTGAAAGGCAGCAATTGTTGTGGCTACCGCTACCTCATGGCGCATTAGAGACGCGTGCTGCTCCACCTTCTCCGCTCTCTCACATTGTCCATCATACGTTTTATATGCAAATAAAGCTGAAGCAGGAGAGAAGGAGCACACGGAGAAGGCAAACAAAGGCGCCACTTGGTGGTGACCACTCGAGCACTTTCTGGCTTTCTGGTCATTTGGACGAGTCGCGCTGTGATTGCTCACGCGACTACAGGGTGGTGTGGGTGTACTGGAGGACGAGCCGCCTGCATGTAATAATAATTCCTTAGGGGTTCGCTACGACCCCGCCACCCATAAACATGGTAAATTGTTGCTGACTTTGTTGCCGGTTAATAAGAAACTTACGTCACGCAATATAATTAAGATAAACATAATTATAGTTCGCTGTTATGTGTTGGTTTTCTCCCTTGCCTTTGTGCCTTTCTAATGGCTAGGGACGGTGGAGAAGCGTCTGGCGATTGAAGTTTGATTAAAGTTATGATGTAAAAGGTTTTTAAAACTGAAGGCAGTCAAAGGGAAATTTAATATTCCCCACCACCACCAACTTTAGCCAAAAGATGGCGACTTGTACAGCTTAAGAATGCTCCACACGTAATTTACAGAATTTGCATACATTTTATGGGTTAATTTCTCCACTAAGTATGCTTTTTTTTAGATCTATGTATGTTAAAAGTTCTAAAGTTTACATGTGCTAAAAAGTACTAAGAGTACTAAAAAAGGGATACTAAAAATTAGAACTTTATTGTACTAAAGTTCAACTTTGAAGCTTCTTCGAAGTTGAAAGCTTTACTTTCGCAACAATACCAGCTTTTAAGCTTAACTGCTTGCTACAGTTTTACAATCACTGCTCAAGCAAGCAGTTCAAATAAAATAGCAGAGATAAGCACTCGTATAAACAGTTTTACGGAAACTGATAAATGTTTAACAACGCTTTTAAAACTACAAATATAATTTAATTTCCGTTCGTTGTCAAATACATAGTAATTTAAATGCGTGAGCATCAAAGAATTAAATATCATCAAAAATGCATTGGTAAAAGGTATGCAAAGGGTAATTCAATCGGATTGAATCGAATCGACCCGAACGGGACAGACCAGAACAGAACCAAATTGAATCTCGACTTAATGAGCAAAAACATTTTGAACACAAATCGTTTACCGGCAAATGTGATTAATTAAACTTCGTCCGCTCGCATATTTCGCATGTCGAGATTCAATTCAACGAGCGTAATTAATAATACACACGGTACGGTTGATCGGGATAGGAAAATCGTGGGGGAAAAGCGACTCACCTAAATAAAAAATGCCAATAATCACGGCCAACGGTTTCAGCATGTTGTCATCGGTTTAAGCACAAATGAAATCCAGATACAAGAGGATGTCGACTGTTTAACTGCAACAGAGAGAACGAAACACAGAGAGAGAGAGAGAGAGAGAGAGTGAGTGAGATAGAGAAAGGGAAATTTGTTCAATTAATTATTGAAATTGAAGCGAACAGCTTTATAATTGCCAAAGGAAAATACTGTAAACTCTGACACAAGAACTATATTTACAATTTACCATTTCCGATGGTCAAAAAGGCTGGAATGAGCATGGGCCCGAAATCAAATGATAAATACGAAATGTAAACAGCACAATTATAGACCAGTTAGCTGCCACTATCCGTATTACGGCGGACAAGTGCCTCGCTCCATCTTGACAAATGTAAATTTAAATGTAAATGCAAATGGCAAAATACAAATTATGCACATTTTGATTTGGCAAACTCAGCAGGAAACACTTAAAATTCATGTGTCAAACAATTGTAGCATAAATACAATTATGATACTGATTTAAAAAAAAAAATAAGAGAAAAACAATTTAAGGATACGCTTTCACAACAAATTCGGTAAGTAGATATAATATAAAATATATATATAATAAAATAAAATAGAACGTAGCATACTCAAATTATAATGTTTTTAAACGATGAGTCAAGTATATATTTGTCATTACCATCCCCACTTCATTGAAAATGAAACATACGAGTAATGCGCCAATTTAAGATCTTTAATGGATCCACATCTACAAACGTACCGTGAGGTATCTTACCGCTGCAGCTCATTCAGATAATTATGAATTAATTTCTATGCCAACTGATTATGCTGGCCCCGGGCCTTTAGGAATGTTAATCTGCTCTCCCCTGCTATTTTAATCTGCATAATGGCCGACTGCCATTTCGATTTTACACATTAATTATCCGCAGATTTGAATATAACCCTGGGGATTTATTAACCTCGCGTGATTGCATTGTTTTTGGTTGTTTTTTCTTTTTGTTGTTTTCTGTTGCTGTAATAATTAATGTGGCACTTTATTGATTTTACAACTTAAATTTCTATTATCCGTGCGAATGCTAATGAGCTACATGGAGGCTAAAAGCCGCCGTGAGCCAGTGACAATTGTTCGATAAAAGTGCAGAAATGAAACTGCAAAAAAAAACACAGGTGAGGCAGAAGCATACATAAATTATAATTATGATTAATGTATTCCCAGAATTAGCATGCCATAAATAATTAATATACATTTGTAGCGCCCTGGAGCAAAGGGTGAATTTAATGGGTGAACATTTTCGTGAATTTTCTGAATCTTCAAGATTGACCTCATTCAACGGACCCTTGGCTGTTGGCCCAGTTAGCCGGCCATTTGAGTGCATAGCAAATGAAGTTGGTAATAATAACCGGCAATTCATCTTGCCTTTTAGCACATTAACAGCTTGTTCCAGCTGGACCGCCCACTTTTTATTTAGTTTTGACCAAGCTCTCAACCCCGACAGCTGCTTTTGCTGGCATTTAAGTTGATGAGCAGGGATAGCAGCCAGTGATTAAAGTTGCAAAGCAGCTGTCGTAATATTGGCCGGCAACCACTAAGTCAACAATTGGCCAAGGGGTTCCCAGTCGAGATTTCTGTGGCTTTTGCCCGGGACAACAACAAATGAATACGTTTTGCATAAATCTTGTTGCCAGGACAACAGATAGGGCCAGAGCCAGAGAAGTGGCAACAGCAACAGTCGCAGGCAAAGTCAAGTGGCGGGCACAAAAACAAAGCAGCCAAAGGACAATTTTCTTGCCGTCTTCTGCGGTTTTTTCTTCTCTGTGGCTTGACTGAACTCAAGCCCTTTGAGGCAGGTGAAAGCCTTAGGCAGCCAACTATCCATCCCCATATCTGACCCAAGCAGATCCTAAAGGATTCATAGTGCCAGCCGGCTGACAGCATCGCGTGTGAATTATGAATGTCGGCGGACGCGTTCGACCCAGTGCATTATCACGCTCCGTTGGCCTTTTTCCGCCACTTAGTTTCTGCTCAAATTGAAATGAGTGGCAATTGATTTCCAATTGGCTCCAACAAATGCTCCCCCCACCACAGGAGCACATGTGGTGGTTTATGTGCATTCATTCGTCCCATCATTTAATCGTTCAAATCGAATGGAATGGCATGGAAATCTAATTAGATTCGAATGCATAAAATGTGTGTTCATGGCTGTGCAATTTGGGCCAGCCGCATGGAGGCCATCTGCCCCACAATGCAGTCTATCGAAATCATATTTCTTGAATTTGTCTCTAGTTGCAATTGGCAGGCGGGGCAGCTTCCGCCTTTGCTCTAGCCTGGTTCAATTTGCGGTTCCATTACCAGCAGCATATTGGCACATGCTCAGCGTCCACCCCACACCCACACTCCTGACTTCTGCCATCTGTCCGGCCCCCGCTTATTTGTCAATATGAGAGACATAGCCGCCAACATCGGCCACAGTTGATCCTGGGAGCTGCCCACAGCCGGGTGCGCCCGTCTCTTTCACGTTCACGTCTCGTCATCTGTGTGCTGCCCCGGTACGGCAATTTTGGGGCTCGGCTGGGGCGATAAACTCGAACATGACGCATTACGTACACACACACACAATCATACTATATAGTACTCGTTGGAGGCCACTCAGCTGCTATCTATGTACGTGCTACGTAGAGAAGAGTACAGTATATGTATATGCCTGCTGCTACGCCCACACAGGCATACACCCGAGAGCTGTTGGGGGAAAAACTATCTACGTCGCAGAAAAAGTTTCCTTTTTGCACCACGTTCCCATGAGTAACTTGTACACGTTGCGGTTGTGGCATCCAGCTGAAATGTGAATCGTTCTTGCTGGCTCCTGGCAACCGCCAGGATGGCCAGGAATCGAGCTAAACTAATGCTGCTCCTGATCCCAGTCTGCCTGTCAGTGTATGCCATATGGTCTCAAGCATTTAAATTCGACATTAATTGGATTATGTCTGTAGTTTGTTTACTCGGGCGTGCCACTCATCTCACTCATGTGCAATGATGCCTTGACAGCGATGACGACGACGACTCCAATGATTCAGGTAGCGCACAGAAGTTGCATCAACTTATTTTTAATTTATTTATTTTGCATAATTGCAGCCATGCTTATTAAATCATAAATTAAATCCATCCCACCCCAACCCAGCCCAGCCCAGACATCAGACGAATCGTCGTGTGAGCCTGTATGAATGGGGTTCATCATCAATGTCTGGTTGACATTTGTTTATGACAGCCAGGAGAAAATAATTGAAAAGCAGGCAGAATTGAATTCAATGGATTCCCAATTAAAATTCAATGTGGGATGTATCAATTCGACTAATGGCATTCCGTTCCCCTGCGCCCCCTGGCCTCAAATTCAATCGGAGATTGCCTGCACACATACGCAGAGCTGTTGTTGTTAGATATCCAATTTTATTTAGCCTGCTTCTCTTTTGGCCTAATAACAATATCCGAGTCATATGTGCATGTGTAGGATGAAGGAATCAAATCATAGTTGGGCAGAGCCAACGGACAGCCCAATCGAATGGACGTAATTTTCATTTACTCATTGGCTTTGGATCCCAGGGTGCCGAAAATCATTTCATTTTGCAACGGATGCCTGCCAAAATGGAACCTGACTGCCGAAATGGCAAAAACAAGCAAACAACTTTTATATTGTTGCGTAAATTAGCTTGTTAGAAGGAAATAGGGAAAACAGCAGCTTCCCCATGACTACTATGCATACGTATGAACCACGCCGAAACACACCCGAAAACCACAACCACAACCAAATGAACTCTCAATCCAACTGCCAACAAGTTTATAACTTTTTCTTTTTTTGTTTTTTTGGCACGCTCTGCCTTCGGATTGATTCGATTAAAACGTCAACCCGCAGAAGCGACAACAACAAGCCAAGGAAAAACAATTCGCCAACTTGCGTGAGTATGTGTGCTTGTGTTTGTGCCACACATGTGTGTGTGCATGTGTGAGGGAGTGCGTGAGATGCCATTTCCGTTGGCCTTGTCATATCCATCTCGATCTGGCTGCCTGCAAAGTTGTCACACCAAATTTTTGCTTTACTTTTATTTTGTCATCTTTGGCCCTTGTCTGCTGCTCTACACTGCCAATGGGTATATTGATTTGTTATATGAGCAGAAGAGCTCTACAGTTTTGTAGCCAACAGCTCAAAACTTTGCAAAGAGAATTACTTGCAGGAAACTCGAAAAAATAAAACAATATATTTTTTTTAACTTATCCTTAAAAAAGTTTGTCAAAATTATGTACTGGTCAAGGGTATCTTGAGCTTCGGCCCCTGAAGCCTCCTTCCCGTTTCTGCTTGTTTTTGCCATCATGTCGCACATTTAGGACCCATCCTTCGACCCACTCATATGGCAGCCCTTTTGACATTTTGCTCCAGCCGCAGGCCGGGACAATGTTGGCAGTAAGGGGTCTTAGCCTGTCATGTCGTTTGATCTTTTATTGTGTTTGTTTTACGAGGCGCCGTAAATCCCTTTCAAATTGCAAATTCTTTATGTTCGAATTTTGGGCTCTCGCATAAACACCCCCTCCATCAACCATACGCATATATATGTATGTATGCGAGTATATGTGCATACAAACATATGTACATATGTATGTGTATCTGCTTCGATTTGTGTTTATTTGTGAATTTCATTCGCAATTTTATGATTATTATTTTTCGCCTCTGTTTCCGCTTGTTCTTTATATATATTTTTTTTTTGGGATTTTTTTCAGCCACACGGGATAAGTGAAAGTGAATGTGCGCTGCCATGTGATGTCGCCAGCGGCATTGTCACTCCTATATTTTACACCTCATGGAACCACGCCCACTGGCCATGTCACTTTGACTGGGCTCGGGCCTCCTGACTCGTGACTCCGGTACCCGATACTTGGGCGTGGGCTACGCTACCCTGGTGAGTGATAAAAATTTATTGAATCGAAAACAATAAATATTTGATTTGATTCATTTCGTCGAGCATCGCTCGAGTGTGTCCCGGGTCTGTTTCCGCAGTTTGCAGCTCATCATTCAATTGCGATTGATTTCGTGCCGTGTCCACTTGGTTAATTGAAATACAAAATTGTTTATAGCCTCTAAACTGCTGAAATGGGACGACACCGAGTCGATGATGGTCCATAAACAAAAATGAAGAAAATAAGAAATATACCAGATATGAAAAGAAAGTTGCCTTCAATTTTTGGGTCAAAGTGTAATTAACTTTAGGGGCCTGCCTTCATTTGCAGCCCATCAAGAAGATGGGGGAACGAATTAGGAGAAATCCCCACAACCAGCAAGGACACGGCGGAATAAAAGGCCAAAATCCCAGCCATTTCAACGCCTATTACAACTGCAAATGAACCCATAAACCCATTTAAGCAATGCCCGGAACACGGAACACGAAAACTTTTCCAAGACGACTGACTGGCATGGCGCGACCCCATCCCGTCCCGTCCAGCCTTTCTGATTATTGCTCAACACTTGAAAAGTTTTTTGTGGGAGGGTCTGGGCTTACTGGCACCCACATGCGCCAAAGGTATAGTATCTACCGAGACAGCGCCAAGGCCAGCACTTTGCCCGTGCCCGTGTCGGACGCTGAATGAAGAAATATTTCTGTTATCGCAGTGAAAAGATGTTCTTTAGCTCTTCGTGTTTACCTTGGCCATTGTTGGTGCTGCTCCTGATGAGCCATGTCCATGTCTATGGAACAAAGTCACAGCCTTAACAATTTCTTCAGCTTTAGCATTTAAATGAGCAAACTGCTCAAAGGCAAGTCGAAAAATTCCTCTTTGTGTTGAAAACGCCAGGGACGGGACAACTTTAGCTCCAGCGCTTAGCATATGCAATGGAAATACCGGAGATTGAAAACTGAGCTAAGATAGACAACAGATGCCCAGACTTGGACGATTTGTGGTGGCAAGAGCGACCAGTCGTGTGTTCCGTCCACCAGCGTCCCTCAAGTTACAACAAAAGGAATCCGGGATGAGCGCGTGTCCCTTCCCGGATTTCTATTCGCAGACATTTTGCCTTCTCCGAGTATTCCCCTTTCTTGTCTGACTTCTCTCAGCCTTTGTGCAACATCATCAACAAATCGTCAATAACACTTGACACTCGTTCAGGATCCTTCGACCCTTTTGGCCCCAGCCAGGTCAGCAGTTGTGAACTTTTTTAAAAAATTACTTTTTCGGCTGTGCGATAAACGGCGACCCTAAAGAAGGAGATGCCGCCTAGATCTGCCCCGGTTGGCCCTGTCCTGTCCTGTCCTGTCTGTTGGCTGCTAACAATTCGCCACACATTGAGGCAGCCATCGAGTCATTGGAGCCGTTGTCAAAGGCAGCCAGGCGAAGCAGACGAACCAACAAAAAGAAAAAAGTTTCGGTAGCCCGGAACCTGACCTAACCGCCGTAACCATGGCAATGGGGGCACAAGAAGAGTGCTATCAACGTTTTGACCTTGATGAATTTTCCACGGCCTGACTGATAAGTACTTTTGCCTCTGTCCTTGCCTGACCCGGCCGCCAAATCAACGTGAAATGAATAAGAACCAAAATCAAACAAATCAATCAAACGAATATTAAATGCTCTATTATTGTTTGACCTAAGGAATTAAATTTTATAAATTATATTTTTATAAAACGATATTAAATTTGGGGTTTTTCTTAATTTGTTGATACTAAACTTTTAGTAGAAGTCAGTTTTTTTCCTAATTCTTATTTGTTGTCGTCCTCTTTTTAACCCGCTTTCCCCATTCAATGTACATATGCTTAGTTTATGTATAGTACATACATATGTACATACAAAATGAATATACCTCCAGGTAGGGTACTAAAAAATGTGCATAAATAAAGTAAGAGAAGTGAAGGAGGGAACTTTTTACTTTAATTATTTGTTTCCTTTTGTTGTGTTTGAATTATTATTTTTTTTGCTGAGCCCTTGTCCTTTCTTTTCTGTTTGCCTTGCTGATTCCGCTAGATGTTTGGCTTCTCTTCCTGTCGCTGCCAGCATTTCCATTCCATGCCATTTCGTGCCGTACTCGTACGCCTCATGCTTAGTTTCTGCTGATTGCCGGAGAGAGAATGAAAGGTAGCGTGAAGGCGGATGTGCAACATGTTTGAAATTCTACGAGCGTTGCTCACGTCCCTTTTCACTTTTATTAGTGTATATCTGTTGGGGCTGTGTGAATGTGTGTGCTTGTATGTGTGTGTGTTCTGGGGAGCTAAATTGAATGACTTGCCTGGTTGGTTTGGTTCTGTATCGAAGGCCGCTATCTCAGTCTCTAACGCTGCCTCTGTTCATCTGCTGTGGTTCTATTTCACCCAGCACGTTAATGTCTCGCCCCAGCCTTTGCCCTCGTCTTCTGATAGTGACACTCATATCCGTGAAATGCAAATGTATGCGTGCCTCTTGAACATTATGAATAATTCCGGTTAAGATTCCTTTTCTGCCATTTGCCATGCCATTTTTCCCCATTCTCATTCGCATTCGCATTGTGTTCTCTTTGCCGCGCTCTGCTCCACCTTCACCTGAGCATAAGTAGTTGTTGCTTGTTAAGCGACTTGTTTTGTTCTTTGCTGCTCATTCTCATTCTCATTCTGGTTCTCGTTCTCGTCCTGGTTCCCATTGCCATTGTAGTTCATTCTCGTTCGTTGTCGTGAGCTGTGACATTTATTATGCAAAACGGAAAGCAAAGTAGCAGACAAGCAGACAGGCAGACAGGCAGCCCAGGCAATCGGCAGGCGGCAGCCAGCAGCCGGCTAGGAAGCTCTCGCAAAACGTTGTGGTTTGACACCCGGCCCCGGGGGCGATGATTAAACCAACTACCCCCAGTCCGGATCCGATAAACGAGGCATCAGAAGGCGGCAGCCGGAATGAATCCTATCCGATCCGATCCGGTTGCCCATGCATTTCTCATTATTTCCGCTACATTAACCGACTTTTGAATTTTGATTAACGAAAGGTGATAAAAAGGTCTTTCGGGCTGGAGCTCCAATTTAATTTGGGTGAAAGGCCGCTGCCTCTGCCATCTGACACGTTTTCAATTCGAAACGAAGATTCTGAGGGAATGAATGTTGGCTCTACGCTCTCTCCCTCTCCTTCTCCTTCTCCTTCTCCCACTCTCTGCTCTTCCGTTTTCTGTCACCATCCCTTGTGGGCTGTTGTGGCCTAATTCGAAGGCGTCAAATTGATGGTCTGCCATTAAATCACACACTCTCACACACACACACACACACACACACACAGATAGGAGGGAAAACCACAATCATGTCACCCACTGCGGTTTCAGCTGGGTCAGGGTCAGTGTGTCGGTGTTTCGGTGTGGAGAACAAAAAAGAAATGAATTATGCCAGCGGCTAAAAAACTATGACAACTCTCGACTGGCCATTGGCATTGGTATTTGTGTTTGTGTTTGTGATTAATACATTCATATCGTTACGATCATCAAAAATAATTTACTTTCATCCATTGTAAAGCAATGGGATTGTAAATTACTTTCCATCAAATTCCGCTCAATTAAACTAAGTGACACCAGCGGGGCGACACCAACAATGGTAGCTCCACTACTATTAATAATAATAGACTACGCCCTGCCACTCTCCGTGCCCCACCCAATTAGCTCAAGTATAATGGAGTGTGTGTGTGTGTGTGTTTGCGGCAAATGTCACCGGGATAATTGAAAATTAATTATGTTGACATATTTGGAAAGTGATTGTTGAGATGGCGACTCGTTGATGTTGTCCGCGCCATATAATTTCCCCCATCCAGGAGCGACTGACCACGGACCAAAGGCCTTTGGCAAATTAGCCATCCCCAGCGCGTTGGGTATACGGCACACGGCTACGGCTGGCCTTGCCTGGCCTAGCCTGTCCCTAATAGAAGCCTGTCAGGTGGCCATTCATTTGGTGATGGCGCGCCGAAGCTTTGTCCCTCGATTCGGGACCACGTGATAACTGGGACTGGCTCAATGGGCGCTATAATTTTTGTACACCCTCAACTCGTGGCAGCTCAAGAGTATATTGTTTTTGTGCGTCTTTAATCAATTTTATCAGCATGAACAGCGGAGCTGAGTTAATCCTTTGCCCTACACTTTCCATGGAACATATATTCTCCCAATTGAATGCAGAATCTATGTTGCGAATAAATTCCCGCTAAGTAAGGGGTAACGCACAGTCTGTAATCGGTAATTGCTTCCTATTTTACTTTGTTCATTTGTTATTTTCCCCTTTAGAGGACACATAGTATTTGGCTTTAATTGATGAAACGAGGCAACTTTAACCATGGCTTTGACATTTCAGCTTATTATGACTTTAACCATTGCAGAGCGCTCTGTGGCTCGGGACAAAGGATGCGGCATGCGAGGGCAGAAGACGAGACGGAAGGAACCAAGCCAACTGCTCCGACCGATTCATTATGCGTCTGTGCTTCCGTGTGCCGCTTGTGTGAGCTCTGTGTGTGTGTGTGTGTGTGTGTGTGTGTGTGCGTGCTGCCTTGTCTGTGTAGATGTGTGTTTGTGTGTGTGTGTGTGTGTGAGCAAACATAAAGACGGAAATGCAAACCAACTGGCAACAGCAAGAGAAACAACGAGGCAACAACAGCCACGGGAAAAAGGCAAATGTGAAAAGAGCGAAATAATAATTTCTAAAGAGCAGAAGTTAGGTTTGCATAAATAACGACAGTTTTGTTCCCATTTTGTTTGCATACTAAATGCAGTTTCTGCTTTCAAGACAAACACAAAACTCCCTCGCACTCACATTAAAGCTAACCACTGTACCGGGACTAAGACCGGGACCGGGAACGGGACCGGGACAGGGACGGGGTCAGGCAACAGTCCGACGGCTTTTTTCCCCTAGGGATCATGAGATTAAAGTGCTGCCTTCATTTCAGCGTCAAGTGGTCAGTTCTCTTAAGAGCAGTCAGCATTCTTCCCATAGAATTGCCTTTAAGTCAGCAGGCGAAATGAAAATCAGGTTACTGTACGTGTATTCAAAATTATGAATCCAATGGGCTGTTTTTTATTCTTAACCGCAGGGGAAGCTTCAAAAAATAACTTATTTATTGCTTGATCTAACCTTAGGACTTAAAATACTTTAGACTGTGTTTTTCAATAGAAATAGGGCAATTAAATAGAATTTACTTTGATTTGGATATAAATGTATTTTAAAGTGTATAATATTTTAAAATAATCAAAGTATATGATTCAATTTGTATACATATTATTTAAATAAGAAATATATTTATTTAAAATGTGAAATATTTATATTAAAATCAAATATCATAAAATCAAATTTCATATTACTGTCAAAATGTAACACTTTTTTTGTGCAATTTATATTCTAGAGTGAAATTTTTTGGTATACATTTCCAAGTCTAAGTGTAAATATTTAAACTTCAAGTTTTTTTCTCTAGGTGTAAAATCTGGCAATTCTTAGTCGCCTCAGATGTTGCTAAAGAATGGGCACAAGATTGACTATTCTCAGTAGATCTGTAATGACACCTCTAACCATTTAATAATATTAAATTTATATGAATACAATTTACCCATGTGCTCAACGAATCTCGGTTATAATGAATTTTTAGGCAAGAGTTAAGCTCCTACTCCACATACACTTAATTAAGTACATTAAAAAATTCAACAAAATTTGTGTAAATTACACAAATTGCTATGCAAAGTTAGCCAACATTTTCATGTGGGCCATTAACGGGCAGACATATTAGAATACAATGTTGGCATGTGCCCCTCTCCACATTCGAGATGGAAAACAGACAAACAACTAATAAACCTTTGCAGAACACAAAAAAAAAAACCTACCAAAACGGGTCTGAATGTGGCATTTCCTTGCTGTCCCCGGCCATCAAAACAAACGCATTTCGAGACTAACGCGCAAATGTCACGCAAACCCTGTTCTATTTCAGCATTGCAGTGAGCTGCCCTGGAATGCGAGCCACACGGAGCCCATAAGAGCCTCCTAAGGACACATTGCCACACACGTACCCAGTACACCCCCGCTACCCACTCGATACGGATACGGATCCGGAACCATGACGCTATCAAGCGGAAGTGGCACATGCAGCCGACCGCGCACTGTTCACCACTCAATCGCAAATGTGAAATACCAAAAATAGAGGGGGAAAGAATTCGAGTCCAGCGATGCATTGCTCGGCAATTATGGGTCTGAATAGGCGCCAGCGCAGGGTTGGCAAAAAATCGGAGCAATTAGTAATCCCGATTAGAAGACAGCAGGAAGTTTTATATTTTACAATTCCATACCCCAAGTTACCGGATTCCCCCAAAACATTTGCTGCCATTATCGACTCGAACTTTTCACATTATTTCCCAGGCCCATGCCTGGCCGCTTTAACCTTTCAGTACAGTAATTATTATGTGGGTTAAACGCTTCACCCAACCCAACACCCAGCCCCAGAGGCACACAGCCACCCATTGGCAGAGGCGTGATGTGTGCGCTTCGAGAGGTAGACAGACAACGACACACATCCAACCAGTATGGCAGTGTCTTGTTATACCCGATACTCGTTGAGTAAAAGGGTATGTTGTGCTCCAGCAAATGTTTGTCAAAGGCCAATGGAAGCGTTTCTGATCCCCACAAGGTATATACATATATTCAGACACAGACCCTAAAGCCATTACAGATCTTCTCTGGTTTTTTTTTGTATTGCAGGATATTGAATAAAAATTCTCGTATGCATACATTTTTGTATAATTTCTGCATAGAGGATATCCCTTAGTCGGAATATTGACTATTAATAGCTGGTATAGTACCAAGTTTTTATGGAATTATTTCAATGGAAGGACCGCTTCTGCCTCTTGGGAAGGCACTGAGCCGAACCGTAGCCTCCGCATGGCCTGTCAGTGAACCAGTCACTCGCTCAGTCAGGCAGTGCCGACTATCTGACGTCATCTGCAGATTGCGTGGCCGATTCAATAAAAGGGTTAAGTGTCTTTTGCTTTTTATGTTCACTTTTCATTAGTAAATAAAAATCGATATGTGAGCCCCGTCTTTGTCTTAATGGAAGCCGAGGCGCCTTCGAACCAACGTTTCTCACGGTCGCTAACTGTTGACCAACAGTACCCAAAGGCAAGATCCTCATCTCGTATTTAGCCCATGCTGGGCCAGAGCACACGCGAAAGTGTGTACATTGTTGCCAAGCTTTATGATTGTTGGTTCTTATGCACTGGCACTGGTGCTGCTGGTGGCAAATCATTATGGGAAGCCTCGAGCAAATAAACTTGACAAACATTTCAATCAAAAGGCGACCCAAAGTTCCTCCTGTCAGTGGCAGACATAAATTTAAAGCCACGCGGCGTATGCGCAATGTCAACGCACAAAGGCAAACATTAATATTTACTTAGCCGTACCGTCAGCCGCAGACAGCGGGGCGGCAGGTGCACAATTAAACAACATTAATTAATTATTTGGTTTTTTTTGTGGTTGTCTAAAACCGAGAGACGCAAAACAACGAAACAACAAAACTCGGAAAACACTGAAAACGCAGGGCAAACACTCGGAGTGACTCTGACTTTATCAAAAGACGTGGCGGCGGAGGCATGGCAAGTCGGCGAATACGAGTTGAATGCAACCAAATAGCCGTGTCCAACCACGGCCACGCCCACGACTGGCGCTGGGGCAAACATTTGCGCATTTCTTTCGCGGCTGCGTTTTCCCTTTTCTTTTTGGGACTGAAAGGGACTTGAGGGAATTTCATCGCGCATAATGTGCCGCATTGCGGTTTTTCCTTAGCCGTGGCAAGAGTTGCTGCTTGCTCAACGCCGCAGGACAAGACACACACACACACACACACACAGAGAGAGACTGGTGGAAGCCAAGTTCCTTACTGTACTGTGTCTGTGTAAGAGTGTAAGACTCGCGATGTGTGAGAGTTGAACTGAATTTTGAGCATAAACGGCATAAAATATGTGAGCAATAAAACAGACGATTGAAATGCTCAAGTCGGAAACTTTTGCGAAAATGCCTTTAAGCGCCATCGGCTGCAGCGTTGGAAGGCATCCCCTCCCACACGTCTGTATCTGTGCGAGAGTGGCCTCCATGGGCTTGATTTATGCCACAACCACACACACACACACACACGAGTATGCCGATGCCGATGTCGATGCCACACACTTTTCGTATGTGTGTGTGGGTGTCTGTGTGTTTAAGCCGGTGAATGGGCGCCATTGAAGCCAAGCTGGCAGCCCGACTGCCTATGAATTGCCTGTTTTAGGCTGAGCTCCTAGCTCATCTGGCTTCTGCCTCTTGGTAGACACATCACTCGGGCTTGGGCTTCCATTCACATTTATTTCACCGACTTTTCAAAGGCTGCCAACAAACAACTACGAATTTATGCATGTGTTGGCTAGTCTATGGCTTTGGCAAAAGTGTTTGAATTCAGGGAATTAGATGACTTGCCGAAGCTGTCCTGCCAAGATTTTGCTTTCAAGTATTCCATGTATTTGTTTTGCTGTCCAATTTTTGGCAAACAAAATGCCAGGCAAACTCTCTCTTCCATACATTTCAATGAAGAGCAGGACCTTGCGGCTGCCTCTACTACACTTTTCTTCATTTTGTCTTCTCTGCCCTTCTCTGTGGATGCATCAAAAATAATTTTCTATGTTGTATTTTTAGTACACAAGCTGGCATAACAATAATGGCAGCAGCAGCAACAGCAACAGCAACAAAAACAAAACTCATCCGACTTTCAACGCGTCGGTCTATCTCTTTATAATTTCGTTCGCATTTTTGATGAGCGATGAAAAGTATGCTCCCGTTTTGGACGCTACCCACAGGCAAATGTCTGTAATCTAATTTTAAAACGAAATTACATGAATAAAATGTGGAAAATTTTGCCAAAATTTGTTTGATTGCCGGTTGCAAGCGCCTAAAGGATACGAATTTAAAATAGGTTCAATTTTCAATGAAGGGTTTTGAATATAACAAATTTGAATGAAATTTCACCTCTGGCATAAATGTGTACAAGGAGCAATTTAAATTTTGTACAGAAACAAAGCTAAAGTTTACTTAATAAATAATAATAAATAGAAAAGCTTAATATAATAATAAATAAGAAAATAAATTTAAAAATAATGTAACTACGAGCATATATATTATTATTCATTATCAAAATCGATAAATTAATAAAATATAAACTTATATTCAGTTGTAATAAACTACGCAAGTGTACTCCAAGTTTTCACATTTTCCATTTTGTTTTCTTTTTGACTACTTAGTCCCCAAATGCCACTCTTCGAAACTTGTTTCATTTTAAAACTGTGATGATTACAAGAAATTAACGCGCTTGTTGGCTACCCATCCGCACCGATCTCGAGCCAGTGGCACACTTCATCGTAAAGCGTCAAAGTGGTATCGTTAAAAAGAAGCGTAAAAAAAGCAGAGCTCATCAACTTACTTGGAATTAATCAGCGGCATTGGATGCAGCGGAGCTGCATGCATTTTTCATGGGTTCGCTTATGCTCGTAAATGTCTCTATTCGTATCTCTATCTGGGTGGTCCTGGACGCGTTGCCGGTCGCCGTATCTGAGGCTCTGTCTGTCAGTCTGTTGCTGTGGGGCTTGAGAGAGCGCGTGCATCGTTAACAGCTTAATTGCTGGCCCATTCACACACAGTTGACGTCATACTAGGAGCCGGCGCCAGGCGCCACACGCTCGGCAGGATGCGATGGGGTCTAAATCCCAGCTTCCTGCTGGTCTTCGCTATGCCTTTGTTATGCTACTTTTGTTTCCTTTTATTTGTGTTTCTATATGTTTGGAGCGCTTTTTACGTTGCAGCTAATCCGTTGTCGTGTGTGGCGCGATAGAATTCTTAGGCCTCGTCTTGGTCTTGGTCCTCCTGGTTCGTTCCCTTCACCTTATTGCGAGGGCATAGCCATGCGTGCTTTCACTTATGCATATGAAATCCAGAGAAGAAACGCGCGCGGAGCCGAGCAGCTGCTTTCGCTTATCGCTTAAGCACTTGATCCGCCGAGAGGCATAAAGACATTACATGACAAAGCGATTTGACGCGACTCGCACGGAACTCCGGAGCTCACTCTCGGGCACACTTTTTTCCATAGGTAAACGTAAATGTTTATATGTATGTATATACGAGTATGTGTGTGTTCTTTTATTAGAGAGGAAAACTCGCGTGATTCGTATTTCCGTTGAATTACAATGCCGGTGACTAGAGACACTCAATTTAATAAACGAAATACTTCTTGATGGCTTTAAAATATTTCTGGTTTTTTGATAAAATTCTATTATAATTTCACTTAAAGATTCCTTTGCTTTCTCAATAAATTTAGCACTTTTTTATGATTATTTAATTGATATTCTCAGAATAAATTGATTTATTTCTTATATTAGTTAAATAAAATCAGACTAGATTTGATATGTATCGTTAAAGTTATTACTTTAGTTAAATGTTTCCTTTAATTTAAACACATTGTTCTAGTGTGTGTTTATGATTTGTTTTTAATAATTCATCTCTTGTGATTGGAGCTGTTGGATTTAATATGCCTGAAAAGAGAAGAAACACAGAGATTACAAAATTATTGAATACATTTAACCTTTAAATAATTGTATAGAAAATTATTTGTAGCTAACTATTATAATTCAATACAATTGACAGCCTAATTAGGCACATGCAATGCCATTCAACCCGATTGTATGCCATTCCTTCCATTGGCCCATTATCTGGCGGCCAGCGCCGTGACAGTACCACCTGTCTCGTACGTAACTGAAACAACTGGGATTAGGACCCTTAGGAGCTTCCAAGGTTTTTACTCGTTGGGTTGTAATTACATCAGAGCCGAGATTTTTCTTTGCACCTCAAGAACAGCAAGCCCCGCACACAAAAGCACAACCATATGGGGGTATAATTAGAGCATAATTACAGCTCGACTAATACTCGAGTATCAGGCAGAAGACTGAAGGCAGCAGGAGAGAAGAAAAATTAGCAGCCCGAGAAGGGGAGAGCGAAAGCTCCTACAGTCGGTCATCTATTAAGTATAATCAACGCCACGGCAAGCGGAAATAGACAGATTTCCGGCTATTAAACGCCCAACAGAGCGGCAAAGACGCTCACGGTCGGTACACAGCTGACTGCACTGCGAAAAAAACTCTTTAAGGTAATACTCCCTAATGCAAGTTCATGATGATTTTATTAGAGGAGATAATTGAATTCAATCATAGTTTCATCTCATCAAAAAATTAAAATTAATTAAAGCCTTTGCAATTTTAACTAAGAACTAAATCGACCAATATGTAATTAAAACTGCAGAGGCTTATTAGTCAATTTTGTTTGAATCAATTATCAGAAATAAATATAAATGTACGTTCATACATATGAATGTATGAACATACATACGTATATATGTATGAATGTATGTATGTATGTATGTATGTATATATAAAGAAAAACAAGCGAACATTAAATAAAAACATTAAGAATGTTTATCCTGTGAGATCCTTAACAAAACAAATAAAAAACACACAAAAAAACTTACTTGTTAAATAAAAAAATTAAATGTTAATTGACATATTAATTATTTTATCTGTCAAATCTTTAAGAGCATTATTTGTATTAAAAAAATCTCCTCAAACTCAAAATCATTTGTTTTTTTGAACTGTAAAATGTTTTAAAAAAATGTCCGTAATTTCACAGCAATTTCAATTGTATTTTTATGGTAAAAAATGCATTTAAAATATGAACACAAGCAATAAACAATAAAGTATTTTAAGTTTCAATTGGTTTTGAAGCTTCAGTGTAAATTTAAAGTTTAAAATTAATGTAAACAAATTTAATATTTATATTTTTCCGCTAAGTGTAGTCCTAGAGGAATCATGCAAAATGTGTGTGCCATAAATTGAAAAAAAAATTAGAAATGTTAATTAGCTGTAATTTGCTTGCAGCACGACCAGGGAGGCAAGCTGAGAAGGTGGCATTGAGCCAAAATGCGTAGGCGCCTCTTGACATTGACACACACTCCTGTAACACCGACTCCTGCTGACACACACATACACACGCACACACACACACACACACTAACGCAGCAGGTGTTGCCTTAATGATGTAATGCTCCCCCCTTTGGGGAGCCCTGCCTGCCACCAAACCCAATGCCCATATCCATCCACATCCGCCTCCTGTACCTTACATTACTGAGTGGCCTGGCCCTGCTCCTTCGGTATACCCTTAAACCGGTGAGCTCATTTATTAACATAAACAGTTCATTTGTATTAAACTGACAGTCGCAACATGAGAACATGGTAGCAACATCAGAGGAGTGCGATCGGTAGTTGATAGGCAATAGGCGATAGTTGGGAGTGGGCATGAGGGTGTGGCCTTGCCTAGATGCTATCTGGTTTGGGGGCATATTCAAACTGTCTTATTCGTACATGAATGCAAAACATAAACTTCGATTAGCAGGGAACAACAGCAAGAGTAGCAGGCAGCAAACAACAAACAACCCATAGCTAATGGCAACTAACAAAATGGCAATGCCAGAAAATGAAAGGAAAACAGGAGCATGAGAATACCATTCTGAAACTAAATAGTATACCCTTTGTGTGTGTGTCTGCCTGTGTCGCTATTGAGTTCCTTGTTGTCCAAACAGTTCACACACTTGGTATGCTCTTTGGGTCGCTCTTCGGCTGGCAACATGAAACGTGGATTCATTGTTCAACTCGCAGCAATTTCATTTTCGTTACATTCATTTGCTGAATTTTATTTATTTTTGTATTTTTTTTTTCGTGTTTATCCAGAACACGCGATATGGCAATTGATAAAACACCGGGTATTCGATATTTCTGCCCCCACTCCCCCCCACGACTGTTTGGCAGTCATCGTTAGGGCATAAACTGGATTCGCATTTGCCTTGTTTCATATTTTATTATTATGTGCAATAAGTGTGTGTGTGTGTGTGCCTGCTTTTGTTATTTTTTTTTATTTGAACTAAATCATTAATAATGTCATGTTATTTGCATTTCACTAATTTTGAGCAACGAGAGTACAGTGATTTATTACGCTTTGGTGGATATAAGCCAAATAATGGCCTACATTTATAGCCCGTACATGTTACGCCTGAAATAAAAACCAAATCAATTGAAACATGCACTTACAGTTTCTGTACAGCATACAAATCTTTCAATAAATCTACAATTCTTTGAAATATTTGAATTTGGTCGATATTACGTGGTTTTTTTTCGATGTGTTTCGATGTGAAATACACAAACCCAGTTTGGATTCGATAACAAACTAGAAACCATTTTCCCATACAAACATTTCATATTTTCTTTCCCCATAGGAATTTTTTTTGTAGAACTAAAGTTGCGGCCAAAAAGCGAAATTTAACCATTTAATCTTTTGGTTTTTCGTGGATAAGTCCGTCGAGTATAGAGATTTAAATAGATCTGAACCTGACTGAAATTCAGCAGTATTTGGAAATTGCTTTAAATAAATTCATATGTATGTATGTACATATTTGTGTATGTATGTAACAGAATAATAAGAGATGTGTGTAGTAAGTTTTGACTACAATATTTTCTTGCAACTAAATTTTCAGACTGCATTTCAGCAGCAGACTTGGTCTTTCTTGAAATGTTCCATCATTTTTTGTGGTAGTTGAAAACTCTGTCAAAAGATCAATAACCTCACCTATCTATCTATATACACACACAATTCTCTTTATACCCATTTTGAAGTCCTTGAAAATATGATGATGCATAGCCCTTACATAAATCATTCTCCATTCGGTACGTTCTAATGTAGTTTGACTTTAGTTTTTCCGAATTTTTCATCACAAAAAAGAACACAGTGAAGGGCCGAAAAAAAATATGGCCCGCGGCTCGATTTCGACATGGTTTGGTTGTTATTGAACACGGGGAACCCAGGAGTAGCGATGGGTACAATGGGTACACGGTGTGTAAAAGTAGTACGAAGAAGAATTATGGATGTATGACGGCAGTGGCAGCAGCAACTGCGGTGTAGTGTGGCAACTGCTGCTGCTGGTGCTGCTGCTGGTGCAAGTGTGTCGTAAATTTTGATAAAATTGTCTGAAATTTAATTACGGTCTGGCCTATCTCGAGGCTGAAGTTGATGCAGCTGCATTTCAATTCAAAAACATGTCAGAAGCCTCAGCCCGGAGGACATTCTATCAGGTAATTTATTGTGGTAGTACTTTAGCAGCAGGAGCGCTGATACTGCATCAGCAGTAGCAAGCCCAGACCAGACCGCAATTCAGTTCTAAAAATCCAACCCATACCCGTATATGGCATTGCACAGATATCACTTACATGGCCAGCGATGGTGTCGAGCAGCGGCTGAATTTTGTTTAGCGACATGTCCCGCGGATACACCGACACGGCACGGAGAATGCAGAAAAGCCCCGGATATGTGTATGGAGATAATAGGGCAGCTAAACCGACATTTTTGGCTGCCAGCTCAACAAACCGCGACGCGAACACGGATACGGGATCGGGTACGACTACGGGCACGTGCACGGGACACGGGACACGGACACGGGACACGGGACACGGACACGGGGTCGAAGCTGAATACGAGTGTGGGCGGGGTAAAGATGTGGAAACAGCGTAGGTGTCAGTATTTTAGTTGCGGCAGGGGCACGTTGTGAATTTGCAACTAGCCGTTGGATTTGCGGCTTTAGCACAAACTCAATCTGTGTGGACCGAGTCCGAGGTGGCGCCACAATGGCGGAAGTAATGCCAGCCAGCGGTTGCACTCGCTCTGGTCATGTTGATGTCACACACACACACACACACACACACACACAAAAGGACACTAGCACCTTGGCATACACTACTTTAATGTAAAACACACACACACACACTCTGTATCTCGGAGCGGGTTGTAAAACTGTAAATGAATTCCGTGTGTACGTTTAGCCTGTGGCTGTTCCGTTGGAAGATCTCACTGAGGTTCACTTCTGGCCACAATATCGTTATCCTTTCGGGGCTATTCTCTCGGGGCTATGGCAACTGCGCGTTGCTTGTTCATTGCTTGACTGCGGCAAACTGACAGGCGAGGAAAGCGCGCCGTTTGCCTTTGTGATTGCCTAGGTCGTGTCGGGTGCCCGAGCACGAGCACGGACTCCGAGCCGGATAAAAACGAATGAAGAGAAACTTACGGCTAAGAGAGCCGTTGTACTCTCTTTTTGGTTGGGCTTTCAGCATGGGCCCGACCGGAATGCCGCTTAAAGTCAATGTTGGCACTGCGATTAAGGCCTTTGGGACTGGCCTTATTTTTAGGTTTGCTACGGATTGCGCTTCAAATTCAATTTGGCCACTCTCACGATGGCTGCTGCTGCAATTTCGGGCAGCACTCAAAGACCAGCACACCCCCACACTCCCCCCACCCCCTTTCAGCCCTACAGAAGCGCCCACACAAACACCTCAGCACATGCAAAGTATGGCCGAGCAATTGGGTCAATTGGTCATGGCTGTCAAGGTCTTAAACTTTCGTATTTATGGCATGCCAGGCATTGTAATTTTTACTTTAATTTGTTTAAAAAAAAAAAAAAGGAGGAAGGGGAAGGGGAAAGAGAAAACCTCTCATTTTCGCCCGGAATGCTGCTGATGGCATCTCGATGACGCTGCGGCGGCTGCCCGGCTGTGGGGTGGCATTGGTGGGTGGCAGGGTGCCAAGTAGCTGGCTGCGTGCGTTGCATGTGCTGCAATTTCCGCCGCAGTCGCGTGCTTCCGCTTACAAGCCTGTGCCCTGCCATGCCATGCCATACGATGCCTCGGCATGCCGCGAATGTGGCAGGAGACCCGCCTGGACAGCACTTAAGTATCTGTTGCCAACAAAGTGACACCCTCCAGATAATATCCGCAACTTGCGGTCACCATTCGAGACACATACACATATTTAGCTACGCTCCACCAAGGGCTGCATAAAAAGGGCTGGTGGCAGTTAGCTAAATAACGGCATTGATAATAACTAGTTGCATATAAAAAGTATTGTATAGATTCTAGAAAGTATTTTCAAAGCTTTAATTTGTTGGTATAAACTCACTGTAGACCTCTAGGCATAGATATATAAAATTCCCCAGAAATACTCGTAAATATTATTTATCAAAGTTAATCATAAATCCAATGGGGGGGGCAGCCGCTTGTCGAATCGATAATTAGGATTTGTCTTTCACTTTTTGTGTGCTGTTTTTATGGGAGTTGCCGTTGCCGTTGCCGTTGACGTGGATGGTGCTAAATGTTATTTATTAGAAAACTTTTACGGCTGCAACTTTTTTTTTTTGCCGGCTACAAATTATGTCTGTCAATAAGGCGACTAACAACTCGACTGATTTCGCGCCTCTTGTTGTTGTCGAGGATGCTGTTGTCGTTGTCGGTGTCGGTGTCGGTGTCGGTGTCGGTGTAGTTGCCGGTGATGTTCTGCCCGTGATGGTTGCGTTGTTGGTGGAACATAAATGGCCGACAGTAAATTAATTTACGTATATCACAAGTGTGCTTAATGGCGTGTTGTATGGGGCGTGGTCGGATCTTTCGCTCAGCACTCCATTTAGTCGCCCGCCAGTTAACGAATCCAGCTGCTGCTCCTGCAGCAGTCCAGGCTTTTTGGAATGGCAAATGCGTGTTTGGAGTGTCCCGAGGGTACAGCAGAACAGTGCCGAGCCCCCCAAATGGAGCTCTTTGGCATCGCATGTTAGCCAGCAATTTTTCCCTGCAGCCCCCCACGTCTGTAGCGCTGACATTTTAATTGCATTCGGACAAGGCTGCAACGGCAACGGCAACTGCAACTGCGACTGCGACGATGCTGACATGGACACAGAACGGACCGTAGTCTGGAACAGAAATGAACCGTGCACGGGAAGGGTATGGTGTGGTATCCACAGTTGTCGATGTCGCTGCCTCAAAATGAGAGAGTCTGATGCTGCTGGGGCCACTGACTTTTTGATTTGCTTAATCCCGGACCGTTCGAAAGGGGCCAACAGTGCCGGACGGGACGGGACCGAACCGGGCTGGAAAAGAAATCCTTTTAAATATTTCAATAGGCGAAAGGAGACTCGACTCGGCAAATGCGCTCCGCTCTCTGCACCCAGTGGCAGCTCCATTTGGCCCGGCAATGACCATTAAGCGTACAATTTCCTTTTTGACGTTGCGCTTTTGCCTCATATCTTTTGTCTGTAGCCCCGCCGCCTAAGCAGCAGCAGTTTCCTCCGGAGTCCACTCCGCTCCGTAAGCTCCTTCAGATGCTACACACTCCACTGCCAGCCAGACAATGTAGCTAAATGTTTAATGAGCGCAAGTGCAGCGTGGCAGAGGGGCAGCGGGGCAGCGGGGCGCAGCGGAGGAGCATCAGTTTAGGCAGGCAAACAAGGAAGCGGCTACCGGCTAGAAAATGAGAACAACAGAATCGAAAGACAACATTTGGCCATATAAATAAATAAAATCCAGCTAAGACTACGAAAACGAATTGAAATGAAAAAAAAAATAAAGAAGAATGGGGCCAAGTGAGTGTCTGCCCCATCTGCCGTGTGCCACCTGCCACATAGAAACAGATACATACATATGTATTTATGGTTCACTGAACTGTTTGCCACGAGCTGCAACATTGAAAAGCCTTGCCCTGCCCTCTGTTGTGTCTGATGTGCAATGAAACAAAAAACCAAACAGCATTCCTTGCACCTGCCTCAAACTAGATGCTTTAATACGAGAATCCCCCTGACTGTATGGTTTATTATATTGAAAGCTATGACTATGGCTTTAATAGTATTTTCCTTTGTGCTACAGATTGTATCAATATCCTAATGGAGACTCCCCAAAGGTTCTGAACCTTCCCGGATATGGAATATGGCAGTTCATTGAACCCTCTGCATGTCCAGGGATTATGTGGCTACATGTCCCGGCAAAAGTTACTGCAGCTGCTGTTGTTTCATCTGAGACTCATATGAAATTGTGTCACGTAGTTTATTTCGTCAGAGTGTTGTGCCATTAGGGAGAGGTGCCGCACCGGCACCGGCATTCGGAGAGTTCTGACGTTGCCGTCAAAGTTTGCTGCCAACTACAGTCGAAGTTTCTAATTTAATTGTAAACTCGAAATGTGCAGGGCTGAAAATAAATCCCACGTATATGTAATTTGATTTCCCACCTAGACTTCCCAGTTGGCTCCCAGTCCAGTGTGCTGTGCTTGACCTATGACAAGCTCAACCTTTAGGATTCGCTGGACCCCATAAAGTCCCCTTGACCAGCCAACGGATGACTGACCTCGCCACAACGATATCCTCCTCGGGTATTTTTAGGTCGTTAGCGATTTTTAATGAAATTAAGCTGAGTCAGTGAGTCAGTGAGTCATGAAAACGGGATCCGACTGGCTCGGTTAGCACATTAGTTACTATTTTTACCGCTAAACGGGGTCGCCGTTGCACTTAAAAGCGGGATTTAATTATCCCCGGGGAAAGGCCAGGCGAAAATTGAGGGTTGTGGCAGGTGCCATTTTACCGCAAAAGACCCTTAACCCTTCCAAATGTTGGTGGTTATTTGTCAGCGCAACACTGGAGAGATTCTAAGTAGACTTGGCCTACTCCACACACCACACACACACACACATTATGCCGCACTACTTGACCCCATTCCGGCCATGTCCGTGCTGCCCTCTCCACTCTCATGTGACTTCCTTTGGCGGCCTGCAATTTAACCCAATCCCATTGTTGTTTTGCGGTCGCACTGCCAAAAGCGAAAGTTCATAATGGCTATCGCTCGGCCAGAAAGGCGTGGGTGCCCAATGCAACAAATTTGGCAGGAGCCTTGCTGAAATTAGTTGACAATGCAGTCGGGATGCTAGTTGGTAGCTTGAAGCAGGCAGCTCCCCAAAGTCAAAGAAATGAAATTGGAATGTTTGCCTTTAGTCTGTTCCTGTGCCTGTGCCTGTGCCGTTGCCAGCGCCTATTCCCGAGTCCGTACTCGATTCAGGACACAGCCTGTGTGCCACGCTGTTTGCTATTTCCGTTGTCAGCGCTGGCACTGGATGTGGCCTGCCTGAATATCGCCTTCTGCCTAGTCTCCGCCCGGGGGCGTTTCAATTGACATTTTAATTGCTACTCGGCAGCGTTGCGTTGCCGTTGCCGTTGCTGTCACCCCCAACCAGCCAGCACGGCGGCGCCTGCAGCTCCTGACACTCCTTCTCTAGTGCCTTTGCCGTTGCAGCTTGTGCCTGCTGCTCCTATTGCTGCTCCTGTTTCGTTTCCATCTGGCTGTTGTCTGTCCGTTTCCGAAGCACTTCAATTGTGCGACCAGCGGGGTCCCTCAGTGCATAATTTAATGTGGCTTAATGTTGGTTTATCTGCGCCAATTATTTACCATCAACAGCCAGCGCTGAGTCTGGCCCAGCGAGCGGGTCATTGACTTGACTGATGGCAGAGACAAAAGGGTAATTGCTAAACCGGATAGTTCAGCAGATAGGTGGGTGCGACACCCATTTGGGCATAGGTTGCTGCATGGGCCAATTAATTTGCCAGCAACGCAGACACTCCGCTCCGTTAATGACAAGTTCAAGTCAAGGCCCAGATCATTGCGCTGCATAATTGCCTCGATTATGCCTGACAATGCTCGTGTGTTAGCTGGGTATAGTGTGGGGTCGTGGCGGTGTCTGAATGTCACAACATGGGAAGCTTTAAAAGGGTCCCTCAGCGAAGCCCCTGCTGTGCCCTTAGCCATCTTAGCCAAAGCTTAATCGCGTCTTATGCCGGCCAGCCATTCCACACGTCGTATGCGCAATGTCACCAGCGTGTCACATCAATAACAAATTAAACACCTGCCGCACTCGAGTTTGACAAAACTAATTCGATTGCCAGTCAAAAACTTGAAGAGAAGCTCCTAAAATTGGCCTCCTGCTGGGATTCAGATGCATGGGAGACACGTGGAAACCAGAAATCTGACATCTGACTGTCTCCCTTTTGGGCTTCTGCCATTCAAAATAGTTCCCTGTAGCTCGCGCTGACTCTTTCGATTCTGGTCGGGAATCCAGGTTGCCAGGTTGCCAGGGGGGGTCTAACGGAATATGAAATTTTGCTTTCACGTCTGATGGCCGTCGGCGGATGTTGGGGCTGCGATTTCGAGAAAGTGAAATGCGCGTAAAAACTTTAATTAAAATGGAAACCTTACAATTGCATTGTAACCACAGGGACAGCAGACAGGGGCCGGCCCGTCTACCATCTACCATCAACCATCTACACTCGCCGTCGCCGTCGCCGTCACCGCCGCCGTCGCTGGTCGGTCCCCAAGCCACGTTTTAATTAAATTAAAAAATTCCCAGTTGTCGTTCTGGGCGGTCTCAAGATTCGCAGACGGCTGTGGCCAACTTAAAGCCTGCCGAACATTTCAATTGAGCTGGTCAGGAGAAGTGGGCCGTAATTAAATCAGCGCAACATGGGCTCGATGAAGCCGAGACCGAGACGAGCCCATTGAGTAGCAATTTCAAAGGAAATCAAACACACAATACTGGGAGTATGGGGTGGGGGTAACAAATACTGAAACCCAGCTGAAAATGTCGCTGGAAGACGACGAACCATCCATGTAATTGAAGACGGGAAAAGACACTAATGAAAATCAATAATTCAGGCAAACAAAGGCCCAACTATAGTAGTTGGCCTGTGGAGGATGGGGCTTTAAAGGCAACTTTTATGCCGGCTCCAACAATAAGAGCATAAATACGAGTACAGGCGGTGTACAGCCGAATAGGTTGTGGCATGGTGAAGAGGCAGCACCTCTTGTGTTGCTTAAGCTGTGCAGCTGTCGGCTTTTATTCTTTCTTTGTTGTTCTTGTCCCATTTGTTGTTGTTGCTACTGTTTCTTTGTGGCTGCCCACGACAGGAACATGGATTGGGGCTGGCGATGGGTAAATGGGGCAGAAAGTTGGCCCAGGCAAAGCAGCTGCAATCGATGGCGTGTCTATGACAGACAACAAGCGGTTCAAAGGCTATATAGCCAGCATTATAATTGCTCCGCTGCCTCCTCCCTCACCTCCACCCCCATCTCCACCAGCTCTGACTTTAACTTAAAGCCATTCAAGCTGGCATATTTAAAATCTGAAGTTGAACCCGAAGCTGAAGCTGAAGCTGCTGTAGCCAAAAACTGGCTCTAAGGCTATAATTCGTCTTGTGTATTAAATAATTGAGCATATGAAAATGTAGCTGAGTGAATTCCTTGGTGCATTAGCAGACTGGTACGCACCCACCCTTTCCCAACCCCACACAGCACACATAGTAGTACTCTGACACGGACATGTTGGCATAGCATCGGAATCCGTAGCACAATTTCCAGCGTGAAGCAGAAAGTTTTCAGCATGTTATAAACTACATTACATTCTGGGGATAAGCAAAACAAATCTGCACCAAAAAACCCCCCCAGGCAATAGAAGCGGAGGCAATGCCCAGGGTAGTGCATTCTAATAGGAAACAAGCAAATGTGGAAAGAACTGGCAGTCGTTAGACCTGAGAGTGCAAATAATTTTGCTACTTTTCCGCATTTCCCCGACAGCCTGACACATTGTTTCACACCTTGTGGCCTACAGAAAAAAACGAAAAGAGGAACCCCAAAAATACTTTGGGGTAATAATAATAATAATAATAATAAGGAAACCCAGGTTCCCATTGAAGTGCGGCTCGAATGACATGCAAACTTTTGAGTCATCGCAGCCCTTTTGCTACTCTCCGAACATGCATGCCTATTGGTATGTTTTTTTTAGTATATCTTTGATATACGAGTATGTACATATGTATGTACATGTGACGAGGCTACCAATAAAATGTCTTTGAATGGAGTAAATTGACTTTGGCATGACAAAACAGTTCCTAGAACACAGAAACTGTATGCAGCCAGGGCTCAGGCATGAAAACATTTTGTCCGCATGACTCGGCTATCCATTAGAAAAGAACTTAGCCCAACAATAAATATATAAATGTGGGGCCTGTGGTGTGTCTGTCTGCGAGTTAGTTACTTTATGGAGAATTTATGGGCTCATATTAGATTACTTTTTGGGAAAGAGTTCGTTAAGTTCATCACTTCGTCTGCTTCCATCACCTAATAAATTATATGGCTTAATAGACATTTAAATGTTTATAGAGTATAGCATATTCGTGTGACCAGATTGTCATAGTTATTCAGGAAAACAGCTTTTCTATTTTCCCCTTGCTGTGCTTTACTTTTTAATGGCCAAATAAAACGCTGCTTCGACTTCATGTGAACGCAAAGGCCGTAATATATATATTTCGCTTTCCCAGAGTTAATGAATTTTTTGACGTTTAAGCGATTCCACGTGTTAATGACAATGATGCGGCAGTCTTGAGGATATGGGCAATAAATTAGTAATTGATCTGGGATACGAGTATATGCCACATATGTATATCCACGCCACTGCAACATGTTTAAACAGCCTCGAGTCGAACAAATATTATCGTATGCAACTATAAATGTTTACACGAAGTACAGTTCAAACAACACATCGAAATCGGTAGTTGATTTTGATATATAACACATACATATATGTACATATGTACATACATATGTCCGTGTTGTGGCTGTGATTAATGGCTGGCCATATTTTACACTGCCAGCAATTAGTGCAAACGAAATCAAATTTGAGCAGCAAAGGCACTAAAACGTAAAAGAATTCTTTTGGGTAATTCACGTGGAAATGAATACGGCGGTGTTCAAGTCCAACCAGCAGCAGTAGCCGTAGGCACACACATCTATCTTTACATATATTTACTTAATAATGGTGTTTAAGTGGCAAAGTAGGAAAGTGGGAAAAGCCAGGCCGTGGCTCGTGGCTTGTGGCTGGTCCGCTGCATAGTTACCATTTTATTTATGACACTTGCCGGCAACGCCTACCAGCAAAAGATAATAACGAAGCGATACACATACTTAGACGCCCAAGAGCCCCGACATTACTCTCTCTCTTTCTCTCTGTCGACCAACTAGTCTCCAGGGCACAACTCGCCAACAGAACACACAAACAGGCACAGCGGCAGTCAAGGGGGCATAAAGTGGCGAAACATGCAAGTGAAAGTGAGAGTGTAAGTGGAAATGGAAATGGAATGGGAATGGGAATTGGCCGACTGGCCGAATAATTATCTCAGGGCATAATCTTGGCCAAATGTGGCAGGAAACAGCAGCCAGTGGCTAGCAGCGAGGCCAGGATCTTGCCTCAAATCAGTGCCAGGCTCTCCAAGTCAAGTGTCTATCTGTATGTGGACCTCTGCCTTTTCTTTTGTATAGTATCAGCATAATAATTATGCTGATTATGAGGCTGCTCTATAAGGGCCGAGTCGGGGGCGTGTCGCTGCCGAGACACGCCTCGCTCTGGGGCCAGCACATGTCACAGCTTTAGTGCTCCTTAGAGATCCATTGGGGTCTCCGAGGGAAAGTGTCAAGGTCGCTGGCTCTACTGCTGCCCATTAGCAGCCGTAATTTGCTTAATTAGCTGATGGAAAGCGTGCTTCAATTGCTCGCAGCTGGCTGATTCTTCAGGCAAGCAGCACTCCTGCCTCCTGCCAGCACTCTCCAAATGCACTCGACTGTAGCACCACTCCACGGGGGGCGCTAAATTGGCACACGCATTAAAAGCAGTTTCAGCACATTGCTCATACGCCATGTCAGCCAGGCGCAAACATACAGAAACCGAAACCGAAAAGGCTTAAAGAGCCATCCATATCAACTTCCATTTAGCTGCACAGATAAAACGATATACATACAACACCAAAACAGTAGTAGGCCTAATAAATCCTAAACGTAAACTACATAAATTAGAAATTTTTATATTTATGTGAACGCTGCTGTTTGGGGATCATTGAAAATGCGAGGCACGTAGGCGACTTTATAACCGCAACTAGGCGAAACCTTTTGCTGATTAGGACGTGACCAGACAGGATATATAAGTCTTTGTAGCTGTGTGTGTGTGTGTGTGTGTGTGTGTGTTGTTCCTGCTCATAAAATTATTTTAAATTATTTTTGATAATTGAATGAACCACAGGAAAAGGGAAAATGATTTAATGCTGTGGAACCAAATGGATTCTCTTTCCGGTTTATCCGCGCATGCGCCACATCCACAACTCACTGAGCGCTAAAACCACAGGCAGAGCACAGAGAAGCTCGAGGAGATACCGCATCGGGGCACGTGCACTTTGTTTACACAAAGTAATGAAATTTCAAGAACAAGCAGCTACAAAATTGGCATGTCTGCTATGTGGGCTATGTGTGCTGTGTGGGGTACAACCTACGATCCAGGGAGTGCCGGGCCCCAACCGAAATTGCGCATAAATGCGGCTAATTGCATTAGGCAACAATATAGCCAATAATCATTTGACAGACATCAAAGGAACAGCCAAGTTCTGTCATTGTCACTTAATGCATATTGATGAGCTGCGATAAACGGGACAAACTAACTGATGCTAAAAGGGATAGTTGCCCCGGAAATGGCATCGCAAAATTGCTCCTTTTAATGGCCTGACGGATGACCTCGGTTTCGGTTCTGCATTGGTATCTTTATGCATTTCATTCATCTAAATCGCAGCGTCCTTGGCTCTGCCTCGACATTTTATGAATATAAGCCGGGGAGTTGGTTTGCTTCGTGGCAGCATAAATTATACCGCATGCATTTATTTCGGATGAATTTTCCACCATTTCTTTTTTCTGTGTGTTCTTCTGTGAAATGTGCAACCTTGAGTGCGAAAAATGTAAAATACCATGTCGAAACAAAAACCAGCTGCAGCTCGAAACAGAAGGAAAAAATGGAAAAGAGCAAGCTCAAAGATGCCGTAAACCTGCAAGGTCACTTGGTTGGAGAACTTAAATTTAAGAGAGCTTTAAGTGCGCAAAATGTGCGTTGAAAATTCCAATTAAATATAAATTTGCAGGCAAGCAAAACCTGTATCAGTCACATGGCCACAAAAAGTTTCTAGAATGTTGTAGTATCTAAAACAAAATACCGTACAAAATACTTGTAATCCCAATTTACATAAATATTTATGCTGATGGCGCCCAAATTGCCGACTCCCCCCCACACCATTTGTGTTAATGCGTCTTAATCTTTAATGAGCCAAGTTTCACGTTTCGCGGTTTGGTTTCTAGCTCTAGTTCTAGGTCTGGGTCTGGGATTGGGTTTGGGTACGCTTATGGGTCTTGTCTTGTATTTCCCCGGTGCCAGCCAGCATGACCCCACGGCAATGGCAATGACAATGACTGCTGCCATAGTAAACTACTTTGGCAAAAAAACAACTGAGTGCGAGCTGCCAGATACAGTCGATGAGATCTAATTATAAAGATAAACTGGCTATGCGTGAGCAGCATTCAAATGTGCCAGTAAATCCAAGCTACACAGATGCTTGGCTGCTTCTAATGTCTCTGGAACTACAAATCGGAGTAGAAGTAGAAGTAAAAGAAAGGCTGGTTTAGTGGGCCGAAACAATGGATTGTTCCTGTATGCTGATGAAGTAATAATAATCGTATTAAATATGCTGTATGTACGCAAACATTTGCCCAGTAATAACCTTAAAATAGAAATGTATGCTGCAGGCAAAAACTCCTTCGAATATTATTAAATTACAGTGTGGTTACGTGGATTAGCTTTTTATCCTCTACCTCTACCTGAATCTCTCACTTCATTAAACACTTTGACATGCTGCGTACTTTGCTGACAGCCAAATCCACACAAAAGATAATAAAGCAGTCCCAAACCCACCCCAAAGGCAACTCCTCCTCCTCCTCATCCTCATCCTCATCCCCAGGGCTACTTTGCGCTACTTCTTTTAATTGCTCAACATTTTTCAGAAACTTTTTGTACACACAGACCCTACTACCACATACTCGCACTTGCACTCACACATACGTACATAAGTGGGGGAGTAAGCGAGTGTATATCGAGTGCTTTTAGGGGGCATTCGCAGATCGCAGTTTAATCGACTGATTTAGAAGTTTATTGCGGTCCGGCAACTGCTGCGCCTTGGCCTGCTGTACGGGAGGAAGGGAAATGGAGCCGGACACGAAGGTATTTAAGAGTTCTGCGTGCACAGTCCAACTCCATTGTGGCTCCAGTGTGCTACTTTATTTTGTGTGTCTCCGCCGGACACCGTACTCCGGACTCTGAAACGGCAGCAATATAAATGGACTTCCGTGCATACAGCGGATAATGCTCGGATTGTCTCAGGGTAGAGTCGGGGTCGGGCTCGGGCTCGGGCTCGGGGTTATGTTCTCTGGCGCCCCAAGACAAAGCGCCACTTCAAAAGTGTGCTTGAATTTATTAGCCCGCATTTAAATGGCCAGCAATTGCGAATGCCTTATGCTGTCTCGCTGTGAACTCAATTCTGTCATAAATATGGGAGTAATTTCAACACAAACTCCGACGCAATTTGTGCCCCACAAATGTGCGGCAACTGGTAGCTGTCGTTGGCTGTTGCTCGTCCTGCTTCTGCTTCTGCTTCTGCTCCTGCTCGGGCTCTTGCTCGTGCTGTGGCTGTGGCTGTCACATTGTCCTTGACCATCGCATGAATAATTATGCAGGGACAGGATTGGACGATGTCCTTGCGACAATGCGTATACTTAAGCAAAACCGCAAAAATTGCACAATTTATGCAGCAGGCGCAGCATATTAATGGCTGCTTATTGAGACGGCAGCACGGAATGTAACGAAATTTGCATTAAAACTGATTTATGCATTTGTCGTTGTGGTCGTTATTCCTGCCGTTGTTGTTACTGCCTGTCCTGGTTGTTGTTTCAGCAATGTTTGCCGGCTAATGCCATGCTCTGCACTGCTCGTTGATGCTTTGCTGCCTGATGCTGCGGCGGCACATGAAAAATTTGCATAAATTTTTGCGCAACCAAATGGCATTTTTATTATGTACTTGAGCCGCCGCATCAAAGCATTGTCATAAAGTTTTCCACTCAACTGACGGAAGCACTCGCATTTTCAACAGCATAAAATGGATATTGTTGAAGTTGTTGAATCTGCCTGTAAGCAGTTTATGATTCATGCATAAGACAAAGTAATTAATAAACCAAGGCCTTCATCGGTACAAGTTTGGGTATCAGTTGTTGTTTGGCTGCTATGACAGCTATTCTGTATCGTATAAATAGAGCTATAACCGACAGTTCCACTGTTCGCCTATTTGTCTTGGGCTTCATTTAATTAATTGTAGCTACATTCATCACATTTATACCACGACCAAAAATTTAAAAAAAAAATTTAAAGATTATCTGCATTTATTTTAAATAAAACAGCAATCAGATTAAATCGAAAATTTATTTATTTTATTTATTTATTATTATTATTTATTTGCCATCGCCAACAAATTCCTCAAATAATAGTCAGTGGTGCAGAATAACGTAAATCACCTTCTGTTCGCTTCCACTGCCCACTGAAGATAAACATTGCTGAAAATTTGCATATGCTTACGCACTATTCAGTCTTCCTTGTTTCGTTTCGACATCTATAGCATCTAGCTATTCTCTAGCGCTCTAACTGTCTTTACTAAAATGTTGATCTGGACTTGCACCTGTATACTATCACTCTATCGTCCCATACATACATACTCTTAGCTGCATATTCGGTATTTCCTACGTACATCGCGTTATACCATCACACCTTATATCGTTCTCCGCAACTTAAGCTTGTAAGCATACATTATATGTATCTAAAGGAAACCCGCTCAACATTTCATTTAATCTCCAACAGCTAGAGTAAAAGCTCAATAATTTTATTGTGTACCAGAGGCATGGAGCATCGTCTTATAACTTGGGCTATTTGTTGCCAAGTGTTTCAATGTGTTTGTGCCATGTTTTTGGTTAGAGTTCTCAATTATAGATTTCTGTACAAAAAAGTTAACTCATCTGCATCAGCTTTATTGGAAACACTCTTTATGCTCATTGCCCAGTAAAATTAAATTATTTTTCATAATTATTTATTATAATTTACATTGAAACTCGGATGAATGAGTCGATGATTCAGAGAACCTTTTGGGTTTCATTAATTTTTAATGCGCATGAAATCTAATTAACTTCGGAGCACAAATGCCCTCGGCCAAATGGCTTAAAGGAGAACGAAAAGATCTGAAGACTACCTCTGCTTTTATTTTTTGTGTTAAGCTTAAACACGATTTAGGACATTGGAAACTCGTTGGGGCGGTATCAATATTGCATGGGCAGATAAACCGTTGAATGGCAGCTCACAATGGCATCGGTAAAAGGCAATGACATTGGGCTGAGATGGGACACTCAAGGAGAAAACTACCCACATCATTCCATTACATTCTGACCGTGTGTCGCCATTCCCATCAAGGCTACTCTGGCACACGGGGCGGCGCATGATTGTTTTTTCATGTCAACCAAAACTTGGCTCTCTATACTATTGTCCGTTGCTCTTTGGCTCACACATTCTCTCTGCTGCTTCCTCTCCCTGCCTGCCGCCAAGTCTGTTAATGGCTTTAATGCGATTACACGACATCAGGCATCAGACGACTGCGGCCAGGTGCTGAGTGCTCGCATTATGACTTCTTCTGTGAGATGCGAGCTGACAAAGCCACAGAAAAGATTCATTAGGTTTAAAGCACATTGAAAAATTCATCTGGGTAATGGCCGCCACCTCATAAAGCATTCATGGACTGTGGCAGGCCAAATAAAATGGTAAGCCGCCTGCTGACTGGGCTAAAATCGAAACGGAACGAAAAAAGTTCCACCAAAGAAAAATGCAAATTGCAAAAATTCGAAATTTAATTTTGTTTACACTGAAAATTTAATTCGTACTTGCACAATACACGCACAATCACGGGACAATTTCGATCATTAAATTACATGATTAGTTATCAATTTTACTTGGCCGGGGGTGTGGAGGGTGTGGCAGCCGGTTTCGGTTTTGGTTCGGGCAGATAGCCAAAATTAATGCGCAAGAACTCGAGCGTCAAGAAGAGCAGCACCGTGTGCGGCATGAGACGGGCAAAAGCCGGAGTGTAGCCCTTGAAGAAGGCCATTGGACCCTCCAGCGATGTCTTCACGAAGATGTCAGTGAGACCGGAGTACTCCCCGGGCCGGGCGTTCATGCGACGCGTCTTCACCACATCGATGGGCTGGGTAAGAGTTGTGGCAGCTGCTGCCGATATGAGGAGGCCGTGATGAACGTGCTTGTGCTCGCCGGCATTCCCAGCCCCACCAGCACATCCTTGCTCTGTTCATAGAAGGCGATTTGGCCCACGGTCATGAGCATGCCACGCAGGGCCGTCATGCTGGCCCCATTGAACATGCTGCGCCATCCCTCCTCCCGAGTGATGCGGATCAGGCCGTCAATGGCCTGCTTGTAGCTGCAATGGCAGGGGATGGGGTGTCGGTGTTAAGCCCTTGGGATCGTTTATAAACACTTTTCTTACTTGCGTCTCTGCTCCACCGGCAGCTTCACATCGTTCTGGAGGCGAACGTTAACTAGATCCGCGGGGGCTCCGACGAAGCCGCCTATACCGCCTGCGACGGCTGCCAGAAAAGTCTTTCGCGCCATCGTGCTGGTGTCCATCATTCCGCTGCCCATTTGATAGATGCCGAAGCGAGACAGGGTGTAGGTATACTGGCGCAGCAGCGAGGCAGAGATGCCATTGTACAAGGCCAGCACGCCCTGCTGACGCACTATCTTCTTAAAGGTGGACCCCACGGACAGCTTCTCCGCCTGCGTCTGCATGAGTACCTTCATCAGGTCGAGCGGATGCGTGATCATGGCGGCCATCGAGCTGGCCACGCCACCGAAATACCAACGTGCCACATTACTCTTGTTGTAGGTCAACAAAACAGTACGCCTCGCGGACATCGTGAGCGTGCTTCAGAAATATTCACTATGACTAATTCAATTTCGATTTATCGAGAAAATACATCCAAAGTAACGAAAGTAAAAGTACTAACAACAACACGCTTCAACAATTTTGATTTATGAAAAGCACAAAAAATAAATAAAAACTGAAAAACATTAAAATACGGGATAAAAGGAAAGAAAACTAATGTACGAGCTACCAGTTGGGTTTCAAATATGTTTCTGTATTTTATAAGTGCTTGTGGGGTTGTGGGGAATGACAAAAAAGTGTGCGGCATCCTGAGTTGACGTCAGTTGAGAAATATGTCTGAATGTTTGGTAGTTCGAGTAGGTTCTTCCCTGCACTTATCAATTATGAATTTGGCATGCCGTGTGCCGTGTGCGAGGACTTGCGTGTCACTGCCACTTAATGCAATACAATTCATGCCGCTGCCGCACAAAAGAAAGCTATAATTAAATTAGTTTTAGGGCCAGGGTGAGGATGAGGGTGACGGTGACGGTGACGCTGTCGGTGAGTGCCCATAGCGGTAGATGGAAACGGTTTATAGAGTTGATTGTGTTAAAGAAACGTGCCACGGCATTGGCCACGACATCGGTCTCTTCCGCCGGCCTAAATGTAATAGAAATGGGGGTTGCCCTTGGAGAGGTCCTGTTGGACATAGCCCGTAGTCAGTGGTAACGCATAAATATATTGGCCAGAATTCTCTACTTACGCCCATCTGATACAGACCCACGAAGAGAGCGATGGCCAACACACAGTAGACCCCTTTTATAACGCTCTGGCTGTCCTTTTCAGAGCGGCTTTGGAAAAAAACATAGAAGCCAGTGATGACCGCAATAAGGGTCATATTGAACAGAATCAGCATGAGTCCACTCATCACTATGCGGTAGGCTCTGGGCTGCTCCTCGCCATCTGCAGAGGAAAGGCTGTAGGAATAGGCAAACACCTTTGAGGGAATCCACTCTCACCTTGGAGTCCTTCGCCACCTGCCTCGACAGCTACCAAATCTTGGGTAGATGTCATGCTGCGTTTACGTTTCGGTTTCTTTGGACTAAGGAAAATTTTTAAGGTGACTTTGCACGTCTGAGGTTCAGGTCAAAGCACAGTATGATGTGACTAAGCGTTTAAGTGTCACATTATTCACACCTGATTAGGCGAAAACCTGCGACTAACTTCCTGCCCAGCCCTGCCCCGTCCTGCCGGCACCATCGATGGTAAAGCAAAACGAAACAAAATGAATCTGGCACGCAACGAGAGCAAAAGAGAAACGCCTCAATCACGCACATTTGATTATGCTAATGACTCGGCCATTGTTGCTGCATAAATATTTTGACAGCCCGAGCACCGGAAGCGGATGGCCCAAATTGCCCGGCAGAGAGCCACAAGTGCTTCCATTTTAATTGGTCATTTGGTTCTGATAACCGATATATGTACCAGGCCAAAATCTACCACTCCCCAAAACAGATTTCTGCTCAAAAATATCCAGGGGTGACAGTGACTGAGCGTGGGGCAGGCTGTCAAAATAAATAAATGCGAATAGGAAAAATTATTATTATTTGACTGGAGTAAAACACACATAAATTGCGATGGCAAGTCATAAAAGAAATGCTAACGATGGAGAAATTCGTTCTCTGCTGGATTGTATATTTTTGGAAAGCAACCAAAAATTTTCAAATTAATTCTCATTCATCTATGGCTTTGGGAATTTGCTGTGAATAGCAAAAAATATACATTTTATGGCCTAAACAAAATAAGTTATTTGGCTAACAATAAAATGCATTTGACTGGCACATAGAAACGGACTCCGGCACCAGATTAAAGCCAGAATTATTATTGTAGAGTGTTTCGGCTCACAGGCCGGGAGAGTGAATTTTATTT
Organism: Drosophila subsilvestris; assembly: GCA_035043285.1. NCBI lineage: Eukaryota > Metazoa > Arthropoda > Insecta > Diptera > Drosophilidae > Drosophila > Drosophila subsilvestris. The sequence goes on from JAWNNB010001746.1 coordinate 12,617,486, forward strand.
GGATTTATCTGCAGTTTAAACAACACTTGAACAAAGTTTCGATGCAAATATTCATTTCGAATTCGATCCAAATTGGTCGGAAAATTGTAATTGATGGATGGATTTTCAGGGGGGCTGTTGCACAAATATTTGCGATTTCAGCCAAATTGTCGCAATGCGTTTGGCGTGTTTATTTTGCCTGTAATTCTATTTTGCGGTTTGTTCACCTGAAATTGCCCACCACGAATATTATTTTGGCATAATTCCATTTTCGTTGAGCGGCAGCGTGCGAAAATTATCTGTCAAATGCAAAATGAAATACCCAAACTTTTAAATGCACAAAATTGTTATGCCATAAACTTTATTGTAGCTCCAACTTGGTGGAAGTTAAGCTCAAGTTACAATTGATTCATTTGTTGCTGCAGCATTGGTCCTTGGGTCCGGTCTTGCAGACACACTTGCAGTCCTTGTTGCAGGCACAGTTGTCGCCGCATGCCTGGGCCGAGCACTGGCAGTCTAACAGTTTGAAATGCGTGTTAATTGTTATTGATTAAATATTTATTCTATACCACTTACTGATTCCGCATCCCTTGCACACCATTTTGAGGATATCTTTGAATTTGACTTGAAGTAAGCAAAACACAACTTTACTGTTTCTGGTTAGTTTCTCAACTGATGACCCATCCCACCCGATCTCATCCTACTTATAACGACTCAGACTGCTAAGCCGAGTGCAAAATTGCACAGAACCAACACGAAATTGTTTTTTCGACCCGCCTTATCAGTTCGTGAGCAGTTCCACAGCACACGGTTCTCTGTATATCGAACGATGGGCCAACTAACTTTTTGCGCACGCACTCGCTCTTAATTGTCTTATCAGCTTATCAGCGGAGCACGTTACGTATACGTCGCAGCTGATGTGTCAGCCCAAAAGCACACATTGAAATAGGTCGCTATCAAGTCACAAGATAATTCTAGAAACATATTTATGGATGTACGATATTAGTTAATTTAATGTTTATTAATTATATTAAATCGCATTAGACTGTCAAAGTATAAGAATGAGTAACTTCAACGAAACGGCTTGATCTCGGCAGATTTTCTCTTCGGCTGACGACTGTTCCTCTTGTTCTGCCTTTGCTGCTGTACTGCTTGCCTACTGTTGGTCTGCTGGTCCGTCCCTTATCGGTGCTCCTGTCAGTGTATGAAAGGAGCCACCTTCCTTTTTACATGCATACAAAACGAAGATGCAGAAAGATGGAAAAAGAATATGAGAATATAAAAACAAAACTATGTGCTCAGAGCAATAGCAGGTTTTGCGCATGTTAACATGCTGTTAACATGTAACTTCTCTGTATAACTTGTCACTATTACTGCTTGCTACTACGGCTGCTGTTACCGCACCCTGAGAGAGAGATCGGTCTCTACCCGACACTCCACACAAACAAAGGTACACATTTCCAGGAATAAATTATGAATTATAAGGCCTCTTTATTCTTTGTATTTTCGGTTTATACTTGCCTTAGTTATTAATGTTATATATTCAAATATTTCAATGACATTCTACAAGTTTAAGAGCAAGCTTTGCCACCTGTAAATAACATTTAATTGTTGATTACTTATGTTTCTGTTTCGGAATGCATTAAGCGTTAAGCAAGTTGAGCATAACCAAAAGCCACTCTGACACATCTAATGAATAAATGAAAAGCGTAACCAAAGTGCCACTCAAAGACCCGAACGAAGGCTCAGCACGGAATGTTGAATGTTACGAGTAATTTCAATTCTTTGGCATACTTCTGGGATGACTATGGGAAAGACATCTAAATGGATTTTTGTGTATCCAACTTCAGGGCGGACAGAGTTCGCGGAAAATGCTTGTAATAAAATGCTTCGTTTATTCGCAGACACTCTCACAGCGAGTGCTCTGCTACACTAAATAGATTAACATACATAAATATAGACACAATGGGGCGCATATTGCTAGCATCACACAAACGTAACAAAGAACAAATACTTGGGGAAGAAATTCTTCATGTGGTGCTCTTTAAATGCGTGGGATAGATGCCAACACGGGAAGCATTCACTCAGTGGAACAGATGGAGCCGGGGTGGGGACTAGTCCTTCAGCTCGGCTGCCGCATTGACAAACCCTCCGGTCTGTTGTAGTTGCAGCTGCGCCTTCTCCTCGGCCTCCTGGGCCTTCTGTTCGGGCGTCTTGGCCCACTCCTGCAGATCGCCGGAGCAGTAGAACCAGTAGATAACACAACCGACCAGATATATACCCGCCGAAATGAAGAAAACAATGCGCCACTCATTACTGGTCTGTTCGACAACCACGTAGCCCGTCAGCAGTGGACTGACAATTCCCGGAATGGTGGCGAACGTGTTGCCAATGCCCATCAGGACGCTGGCATGCTGCGGAGCAATGTCCAAATGATTGACGCTTTAGGGTGAACAAAAGTGAATTAGCAACCCTTCTACATGAGATTCTCGTGAAAATACTTACGCAAAGCCGGACCAAGCAAAGGCACCCAATCCCACGGCAATGGTGAGACTCACCACCGACCATGTGGGATCCAGGAGATATGCAGTGAGCATCATGAACACCGTCTGAGCCAGGAAGGCGCCACAATTGAAGTTGCGGCGCACCTGAGTGGTCGTCCAATAGCCCTTCACCTGCAGCCAATCGGCCAGATAGCCGGAAACGGCAAGGAGAATGCCCATGGCCAGGTATGGAACGGCCGAGAGAATGCCCGTCTTGCCCAGGTCAAAGTTGAGCGTATCTGAGAGCATGTAAAATAACATTGTTAGCAGTCAGTGTGAGGGTTTCCCCTGCAGAAACTTACCCCTGAGGAAGCTGGGCAATTGCGTGAGCAGCGTGTAGAAGCCCCAATTCTCCGAAAAGTGCGATGCCATGATGGCATAGAACGGCATCGACGTGAAGATCGCCTTCCATGGATGCTTGATGTTCCTGCTGCCCGAATAGCCAATACTCTTCTGGATATAGTCGCACTCCTCCTTCGAACAGAAACGATCCAACTCCGGGCCAGCGCGCACGAACAGCAGCCAGACAAGGTACCAGATGCAGCCAATGGTGCCGAACACATAGAAGACGCTCTCCCAGCCACAGTGGGTGGCCAGGTAGCCAGAACAGGGCATCGCTACCACAGTGCCCGCATAGTTACCTGCAAAGGCAATGGAGGCCATGCGTGAACGCTCCAGGGGCGGCGACCAGCGGGCCCACACCGCATGGATGCCCGGGAAGGTGACGCCCTCAAAGAAGCCCTCGATGATGCGCACGGCCAGGAACATTTCCAAGCTATGCTTGGCAGCCAGCGGCGTGATCAGTGTCAGGATCGCAGTACTGCCAATGCCAGTGCCAAAGACCTGCACAAGTCAAGCATCATCAACATTAGCTTTGAGTTAGGCGTAGGGATGTGGATAAGTACTCACAAGGTTGCCACCAATCTTGGTGCCAATGTAGCCGCCCAAGAACTGCGTCAGAATGTAGCCGTAGAAGAACGAGCTGAGTATCAGACCTTTCTGTTTCGAGTCCCAGGGAAAGTCCTGCACATATGACACACTCCCATCGCCATCGATAACCGTGCGGTTCTCGGTCATGGCCACAATCGCCACCGACAGATTCACACGCAGCGAGTACACATTGAAGAAACCGAAGAAAGCCAACAGCACCACAATGTAGCGCTGCTTGCGCCAGAAGCGCCATGTGAGGGGCTCGCTCTCCGTGACATCATTGCTGAAAGGTACGAAAAAAGAATTCCCAATTTAGCTGAAATCATTGTGGATTCTCTAGCTCTAGCTGACTGGCTTTCTGGCATCCATGCAAATGAATAGCCAGCGGCATTACTTTCCCTTTCGAATAGTGAATTATGTATTGCTGCATTGCTGCCGGGGGAGTTTTGGTGGTTGATTTTTTGTTTTGTGGCTAGCCGGCGGCGGAACCAGTTTTCAAGCTGCTTCTGCTGCTGCTGCTGCGATACCGACTGGTTTGGCTCAGCTCATTCGGTCGCAGGGCACCATCGAGAAGTCTTTGTGTTTTGTACCAGTTTAACCACTACTTGGCTTATATTTACTTTGGCTCCTTTATGCAATGCGGAAGAATTTAGCATGGGTAACATGTATCTAGATACGTACTTGTTGTGGTGCACCAGTTCATGGTGTTTTCCATTTTTTGTTGACTCCAAGTCAGTCATTGTGCCGTGCCGTTCGATTGACCAAAACCTGCAATCAAATTATTTTGTTTATACAATATCGCAATTGTTGTGGCAACTGGTATGCGTGCTGGCGTTTCATTAAACCCGTATTTAGGCTGGGAATGACTCCCATTTGAGTCAATGATGATCATGATAATGCTCACCCACTCACTCTCTCTCCACAGAAAAAGCGTGCTATAATTTAGTGATTTGTTGGCGCCCAGCCACGAACAGAAAGATTCTGTAGCGTGTCGGTCGCGTAATTGCAATTGACACTGTGGACAAAGAGCAAACATTTTCGTAAGCAATTTGTGGGATTCTAATGCGGAAACATAATACACCGTATATGGATGATTTGAGCGAACACTTTTTTTGAGAGAAAGATTTAGCTGGGGGCATCCGCCACGGGAACGCATCTTAACTCAATTATCCATTTAACTTATTAAGCAAATGTTTCGCAAATTGTGGCATCTGGCTAAGCACGCGAAATCTAATACAGAACACACTTACACACACACACACACACACAAACGGAGATACATAGATATTCTGGATGGATGCCATAATCAAATAATTGTGAGGCAAGTGAAGCCCAGAGACCGACCGGGCTGAGTTGATTCGCTTTGATTTGTAAATTGCACGAATTTTTGGCAATCCCCAGAGCCAGACGCTATTTGAATGTCATTACAAAATTGAGGCAATTTCACAGCACGCACGTGTTGGATATTCATTTATTTCTCCCTCTCCCATCTCTCTCTCTCTCTCTACAATCAGTGAAAGTACATAAGTACTTTTTGTACCGACATGTGCGGGATATCTAAACATATAGCCACTGGAGGGAGGGCTCTGCTTATCGTTATGGGTTTATGACAACTACCACACAATTGATTGCACTCGGTTGTCATAAACTGAATAAACCAAAGAAAAGCGCTCCAGCCGAAAGTTTTCCATGCTATCTAACATTTCCATAGCTTTGCTGATAGCCATCAACGTGCACCATAAAACATTTCAGTTGGTCCCCAAATGTATGTGGCCAACACTTAATTGTTATTTAATGGATTCAGATTGGATTCATTCATTTATAATGGGATCCTTTGTTTAGAAGGCAACCATTTGATAAAAGCAGGTACATAATCGTAGAGCGATATAGTATATAACTTTAGCTTGTGCTTTTATTACCATATGACTGTTATCTGGGTTTTTTTTGTTTTGCTTTTGGCACAGCATGAAAAAACCAACCGAGATTTTTGTTTTATTAAGCGCCATTTAAGAAACAGTAATAAATTCCACCTTCGCCTGAGCATTTGTTTTCGACAACTCAGATAAAACCCCTTGCCCCTGATAAGTAGCTGCACAAAGAGAAAAATATTACACATTTTCTCGAGTGGAAGATGCAAAGTGCTTGAAAAATTATGGCATCACATTTGAGCAACGTATTGTAAATAACTACATACATATAATGGGAATGGCAACTCTCCGAAAAGGAGAAAAGTACAAACAAAGCCAAGAGTAAAAGTTCTTTAGCTTCCTTTAAAATGTTTGCCCAAAACCATAGAGTGAAAAAATATTTATAATTTTCTCTAATTGAAGTGCTTTACAAAGAACTTCCGTCTGAGTTATTTGTTGTGCACTCAAATCTATAAAATTGCAAACTTTATTGGCTGAAAATATACAGAGATAGAGAAGGATTTACGGGCAGTGTAGTCATCACAGCCAAATGTGAAGTAATGCCATCCAGAAAACACTTGTGAATGTAAGTCGATACACCGTTACAGGTGCAGATGCATTTTTAACAGCAGCCGGCAAAAAGCAAAGTCTTTAATTACAACTTCATCGAAGGCAGTTGAGCAAACATTACACTCAAAAAGCACACACCACACACACACACATACACACACATATTCGTACACAGAATTATAAATAAGTAACTTAAGCACAAACTTTGTGAGGTTTTATTGGGGAAAAAGAGTGAAACGCACCAAGGAAAGTTTTGAAACGCGTTTTCAAACTGCTCTCAACTGCTTCCTTTCGTTTTGATCAGTTACACTGCTTGCCACAGAGGTGATGGCGTGGGCAGGTGTGTGGTCGCCGGTTGTTCGCAGCGGACTGAATGTGCCAGTCTCTCTCTGCCAGCAGCTGAACTCAGCGGCAGCAGCAGCAGAAGCAGTCCCAGCAGTCCCAAGCTAATGCGGACGCAGCTACCGATCGGCTCAGCCGCTGTGGAACTTGGGATCGGTGGTGAAGCGCGTGTGTCGGAAATGCTGCCACATTAAGTTAACTTCAATTGAGGCACGGCACACAATAAAGCCACAGCGGGTACCAGAGCCAGAGGAAGAGCAATAGCAAGAGCAAAAGCTAGAATTAACCTTGACTGTGATTAGAACTGATATGGATCGGCATAAAGCTTATCGTTTGATTAAGAGGAATATGTGGCGCTTATAAAGATAAATTTAGACGTTCCGCCGATACCAAAAATACTCGCATGTTTCGCTTGCTAAATTTAATTTGCGTTTAATTTTTGTTATCTATGGTATCTTAACACTGGCACGCCCTACCACAAACATTAACAGTTATCTGCTGTCACGACACTTCTGTGGTCAAGACATCAATTCTCATTAGAAAGTGCAAATTGCTTGTGAATTTGTGGGTATAAATATCTAGATCGAAGTGGCTTTTTAAATTATTTATTTTTATTTTAAGATTTTAGTTTGATCTGAATTTTATGCACTTACTAATTGATCAAGTGTGAGAGTATTTTTTTTATCTTCGCCGGGAGGCACGGCTATGTGCGTGCTGCTGTTAACTGTTAACTGCTTGAGCTTAACAGTAGCAAGCAGAAGAGCTTAACAGAGGCAAGCAGTGTAAGCAGTATTGTGCTTACGTTAAGTATTCGACTCATCAGCCTATAGTTATTAGTGCCAATTGTTAGCTATTTTTAACAAACACATAAAACGGCTTTGAGGAACATATTGCAACAGTAAAAAACCAGAACTGTAATTCTTTTAATATAAAACAATTGTAGAACTTTCATTAAGAGAGCACATTAAGTAGTAGAGCCAAACATGACAGCTCATTTCGTTTCAGCACTGTTTGCATCATTTGTCCGTCTCGTTGGCCCACGATAATTTCTGTCGTCTGTTAACAAAACTTATTAAGATATTCCTTCTTTTTTTTAAATACCATTTGTAGGTATATGCACATAAAAATAAATATTAAATATCGAACAATCAATTCCAGTAGCAATATTTAAAAAAATTCTACTGTAGTTAGGCTTTTTTTTTGGGTCACGACCATATCATAAACAATTGTCGCAGTCACACGTGCTGAAAAACAAACAAACAAAATGTTGCAACTCAATTTACATTCTCCAAGCTGGCAGCAGCTGCAGCTGAAGCACGTGACAAAAACATTGGAACATCCCGGTATGAGAATTGCACAAAAAGAAAAAGAAACCAATGGCAGCATACGAATATGCTGAATTAAAATAAAAGAACAACATTGATTGGTTAAATGACAAATGCCGCTGTTGTTGGCAGTTCTTGGAGAGTCCAACGAAAAAAATGTGTTTGCAATTAATTGATTTTTGGGTCAGAGGGGGCTTGGTTGGTTGGTTTCCCTCATCTACTCGCACACCACGCCAGTGTGACGGTGTTAAGCAAGCCCTCCGGGCGGGCATTTGGCACCTCATTGCCAAACAAAGCTGTGGCAGCTGCAGAGTACTCGTCAACTCGGAAATTGTCGACCATTATCCTGCCTGCTGCTGGTGTTTGTCATTACGGGAAACTGTTATGCGGTTATGCCTTGGAAATTATACACAAAAGGGGAATTCCGAGGTGTACTACGAGGAGTATTTCAGTTGCATTCAAAATCCCCATTAAATGCGCCATTTGTTCGGGGTACTCAACGGGATTTCCAGGCGAATTATTTGTTCATGCCCATTGAAGCAGGTGTCGAAATTTCTGCCAAGAAGGGGCTTTGCATTTGGCTTAGCTTGCTTTGAATTCATTGTTTGTGCCTTTGTGTCCCCATCTCCTTTTCCAAATTGCATTTTAATTGTGCGCTCAAAGCAAACGCAGCTAAGTGCAAACAATTTCAGCTGAATGCACGACAAACAAAACCGTTAAATGGAAAATCTTTTTTAACAAACAAAAAATTGAGAACTGAATAAACTGAAAATTGCACGGCTTTAAGCGAGTTTTCATGCGGAAGCTGTATACTACACCTTTAAGCCGAAAAAAAAAAAATATATAGAACCAAAGTGAAAATGAAGAAAAGAGGAAATGTACCAATGCAAATTTGTCTTTTGACTTTGACTACGTGAGCCTTTAATGGTTTCTGTTAGTAACTTTAGCAGAAAACTCGAAACTTTTGCAGCTTCCTGGGCCGTCCCCTTTGATTTCAAGTTGACAAAAGTTCCAGCGACTGAAGCGCATATTACAAAAGCCCCCCCCCCCACCCTGCTCCGCTTGCCGGACAAGAAGGAGTTGCAGAGTTCAGATTGGGGGGTTGGGGCTCTTGCGCTTTTGCCCTTCTTCTGCCTTCTCATCCTTACACCACCTACTTGAAATGCAGCAGCAGCAGCAGCAGTAACACAAGTCTTAAACATTTCGATTCCCAGTCGCCTTTCCCGTTTCGTTTCGTTTCGTTTCGTTCCGTTCCATTTGGACACACGTAAGTCCCCGAAGGTTAGCGCTCAACTCAACTTTGGCCGAAGCTGTTTAACTCCTTGCAGCTGCTCGAATGCAAATGCAGCTAACTTTTCGTAATTGCCGGCTAGATAACGCCGGAAAGTGTGCCCGGACGCACGACCGGAAAGGAGGTCAGTAGTCAAGGCTTTCGCCGTCAGTCGGCAGCTGCATCAATCATCTAAACTAGCCCGCGTCACATGCGAGTGGAGTATGTGGAGTCGCTTAAGGCCAGAGGTCAAACTAATTTGGATTCGTGCATTTGCCACACATGTTTTAATGTCATTTGATACGAGTATGTCCACGAGCTGAAAGCTTTTTAATGACCATAATTTAGCTACTGTTGCCGCTGCCACTGCCACTGCCGCTGCACACACACACACAAACACACAGCACGCATCCTGGGTCAAGGATGCACTCGTGGCATCGAGTACGAGTACGAGTACGAGTACGAGTACTTGGTGTGATGTGGCATGGCTGGCTGGAGCAAAGACAGGCTAACCTTGCGCATAATTAAGCATCGAGCACGCAGCAACCGCAGGAGCAGCAGCGGCAACAGCAGCGGCATCTGCATGGTTAATCATACTCCATGTTGGCTTTGAAGACTTTGAAAAATGTATTCAGCAGGAGAGCCAAAAAAGCCTTTCAGCACTAACAAAGACAAATATTGTGACAATAGCGAAAACGAAAACAGGAGCTAAAGACGAGGCAAGACCGTCGCTTATATAAATATAGAATTTTATAATAACAAAGCACGTCGCAGGTGCAATTAGTGTGCAAATAAGCGTTTATTTGCCTAAGCAGACGAAGCAGGACAGGACAGAACAGGACAGCGTCAGAGACAGAGTCAGAGTCAGAGCCAGAAAGGGGAATAACTGACCTCGTTAGAAAAGCCCTCCACCCTTCCCCCCAGTACTTTTAGTTTAATTGTACTCCAGTTGCCGTCTTGTAAAATTAGAATTCAATTCGGTTCGGTCAGAAGTCACTGGGGTGCCATATTCAAGATAATTGGCCAAGATAATGTCAAGTGAAATTTCGTTGGTCATAAATCAAACTCAAACTCAAACTCTTACACTGCTTGCAGCATCGAAGGCAAATCACATGCAGCAAGGCAACATTACTCAAGGCACTGAAGTCAACCAACTTGCAACTTGCAACACAAGCTGTGCGCTATCCGAGGAGTAGCAAACAAGAAAACTAACCCCATGACCAGTTGGGGACTTGCTACTATTTGCTCACATCACATGTAAAGTGCAGTGACACCACAGCACACACACACACACACACAGCTTCTGGCAGCTCCACAAACCCAATTGACTGCAAGCTGGCAGCAGCATTTCTCAGCTTTCCACCTCTGATATCCACTCCGTCGCTCACCCAGAAAGAGAAACAGAAAGAGAGATCGCCAGGGGGCACAACCTGTCCCGTGTACCATGTGCCGTGTACCGCCCACCTGTGTGACAGTTGGCAGCTGCCTAAAAATTTGCAGAGAATATTCCAGTGCCTTGGGATTTGATGGCAATCGCTGCAATTTGGCCAGCCTGGTAAGAGTATTCTAGCCAAATGGAAATTAAAATGTTTTTAACTTGTCTGTGTGTGAAATTGATTGCGCAGCCTGGCCATCGCCCTCTGACCGACCAGCCCTCCAGCTTAATTTTCTATGCTGATTTGTATGCTCCAGAGCCAGAGCCGGCCCAGAGCCCTTCTGTGCGATTGATCATATTTGCATGACCGGGTAGAAAGTTCTCGGCAAACTGTGCTAAAATGTTATTAGCGCTTAATTAGTGTGCAACTTTTGCCAACGCCACTGCACCACACTCGCACCACACTCGCAACACACTCGCAACACACTTGCACCACACTCGCACCACACCCAACTCAACCACAAAGGCAAGGTGCGCTGGCTGAACTTTTAGCTGAGCTTTGTGGGCTAAAAGTTTTTAATAATGTTCAACTAAAATGAATTAATGCGTCTTACTACCAGACTGACGGATGGCTGAAAGCGGAAGGCTAAAGGCAATGCGAGGCGTTGCCAAGAGCTGGCTAAGAAATGAAGAGAGTGCTTATAAAAGCACTAACAGCAAAAGAAATACCTCACTTTCAAACAACAGAAAATGTAAAAAAAAAAACAAGAAAGAAAACCCAGTGCCATAGGCACTTCATGCTGGCACAGAATGGGAGAATACTATGCGATTGTCAGGTCCTGCAAAAAGGGTCAACAAACCGAACAGACAGTTGAACAGATTGGCTGCGCACTGAAGTTTATGCATTTCTCAAACGCGTTAAATCTTAAGAAGCTTCGAAGGAGCCAACACAGAAGCTCCTATAATCTAATCTAGAAAATAATTAAGAAACATTTGCCATATTAATAAGTACATTTTACGCTCTCAAGACAGAAATGACAGCACTTGCTTATTTAATTAAAAAAATATCAGCGCTTGCATGCTAATTAAACGACCCTGAAATGTGCTTTGTGCTGTCATACTCCTATAAACGGCGGATTCCCCAAGTTATCGTTTGTGCAACGAAATCAACGAAAATTTAATAGACTGTCTCTCTGCCAGCCGGGCAACATATTGTATGACAGGCCTTTACGAGCGCATTACATGGGGTTTATTACGGAGGGGAGGGACCGCACCGTACCGCGTGGCAGCCTGGCAGCGTGCAGTGTGAAAACAAATACATCAAATGTCAGGCCCATTGATGTCTGCAACAATGGCAGACGTTTTGAAGGAAACAACTCTATGCTTGGGAGTGAAGTGCAACATTCAAAGCTTAATTAAATTGCATTTGTCACTAAATTGAAATTGAGCTTGATAAGTAAATGGATTTAAATTCAATGTTCGAAGTCCCACAATTTATGCATATACGATGGGAATTTGGTTTATTTACAGCACAGCTCGTGGCTCAGCCCGCCCACTACCAATTCCCACACACACCTATAGTACGTTTACCATACATCTAATTTATGGCCAGATTCGGCCTAAACTGGCTGTGAGCTCTCCCCAGTCCCAGCATCGAACCCCACCGAAAAGCGGAAAGCAGGAAAGGTAAGCTATAAATGGAATCAAGCCAGACATCGGAGGGCCAGCATCCTGTTTGCATGCACACAAACATACTCGCAAATAAACACATAGGGAGCCACCCACCACCACCCCAATACACACCTCCTCCAAGGGTACTGTGTGTGCATCTGCCTTTACGCCTCGATAAGTTTTCAATGAACACTTTGTAACTATTTTTACAGCGTTTAACGTTTACACTTGTGCAGATCGATGGCGGGCCCAAACTCTTGTCTGTTTGTGTGTGTTTTTTTTTTGGCCCATTGACAACTGCGATTGATGGCTGTCAGTTTATTCAAAGCCATCAAAACACGATGCCCAAATGTTGGCAACAATATTTTCCCTTCCAAATGGTAGACCAACATGAGGTCGTACGCCTCCTACTCCTTCACATATTCTTTCAAATGTGCCTCAATCAAGAAGCATAAACATTGCGTATACGCCGCAGTGTCCCTTTGGTTCTCTTTATCCGCTTGAGGTCTGACTCTCTCTCTCTCTCTCTCTTTGAAAACGAATATATCCTGCATTATCCGTTCATGCGCATTTGCGGCACACACTCTTCGCTGCGGATAGTTTAGTGTGGCACGTGTTTTTGTTTACCTTCTGCATTGTTGTTCTGTCCAGAGCTGCCGCATGAGCATCACCAAAGCCGTTCTCCCCGGTAGTAACCCACTTTTTGGTGCGTAGCGTAGCCCTGCACCAAGGCGAATGCCGAGACGCTCCTGCTGCTGCTGCTTCTGTAACCTTTGCAATTGCAACCACACAACCGCTCTGGATGGGGCTATAAGAAGTGGCTCGTTCTGTTCGTAATTTTGCTTTATTTTGTATGCTTGCGGTGCGCGTGAAGGGTACTCATGCCAACCCATGATTGTGCAGTTCTTTTTTGACATTTGTGGGTAAGAACCCTCGAGCTGTTCCAACTCTTGGCTGGGCAGCGTCTCAATCCCTCACACGCTGACACGGGGCGCACTCTGTTTGGGGCAGCAGCAGCTCCCGAAGCGAGTTGAACTTGGGGATAAGTACTTGGCAATGCATGTGCATCGCACGAGAAATGCTAAGAAATGCACAGCCACAATAAGAATGGATTTAAATGGCTCGTTTTTGATTTGTTCCACTGACCAGACTGCTGACAAATGCAGCTTGGTTCTACCTAAGTTTAAGAAACTTTTGGGTTCTGGAATAGCCGTGGGCCTGTACCAACAAAAATCTCCCACATTATACTCTCTCATCGATTAAAAGTCTGCTAAAAATATAACCAACTTTTCACACATGCCGCAGGATATCGCATGGCTCGAAATTTCCAATTTTGAATAAGATTTTCAGAGGCATAAATATATAGAACAAGGGTCTTGAAGTGGGTGAGGGAAGCGCGGGCTATAGCCCATTGAAAACTTAATTATCTACGAGCGACCACAAATGTTTTTACTGCCTGCTGCTCCTCCTCTGGCGCTTCTGCACAGAAAACATAAAATTTATTGGTTGTGAAATTTCGAAAGGAAAAAAGCAAAAAAAAAAAAAAAGAAATATAAAGAAAACGATTTCGGCAAGGAAAAATTATTGCAAGTTTGCATGCATTATGGCCACTCGAGGGTTGCAGCACTGCTGCAGCTCCTTGTCTGTGGCTGTATTCCTGGTATTCATTCTGGCATCCTGCTGGGACTTCCAGTGGGTTTATGTTTATGCATAATCTGCACCTGCTACTGCTACTGCTACTGTCCCGGCGAGGAGACCTCCTTCAGCACTGCTGCCTCATGTGGCAAATACATATTCATTCCATGCAATTTGGCCACATGTTCTCCCCAGTTTCGTTCTGCTGCTGTGAAAGTTTCGTTCCCATTCTGTTGACACAATTCTATTGCTGCACTCCGGTCTGTAATTACCGAAGCGGTCAGCAGTTTCTGCCGCAAATCTATTCATTTTGTTCCACATACAAAGCCAACAAAAAAAAAATAGTAAAACGAAAGCCAGAAATCAACGCTGCTGACCGAAAATATCCTAAACCGAAATTGAACAGAATTTACGGCGACGTGGAGAGTAATGGGGATGGGGATAGGGCAGGGCCTGTGGGCCTGATCTGCATTTAACTTTTGCTATGGAAAATTTAATGAATGAACCTGCTTAATTATTCCATTTCAGGCGAGTTTATTTTCTACACGCGCGTTTTTACGCGGCAATTGAAATTTTTAATAGGAAAATGCGTGGGCGCGTCCACAATCCGCACTCGACTGTGCCGCGAGATGAGCTCTCCTGGGGCCCGGGTCCCCGATCCACTCGGTTCGCTGCTGTTCCCAGACCACGAGCCCGTCTCGCCGATGGATGTGCGACTCGTCGTCAACTGGCTGGCGTCGCTTTGTGGCATTTTAATTACAAGCTTCAACCGGGGTGGTATGGGGCAGGGGCAGAGCAGAGTGGAGTGGAGGCTAATGAAATTAAAAAAGTCCCACAAATAGAATTATAATAAAATAGAGTTCTGCAGAGAGCAGAGGAGCCCAGGAGGACGGGTGCCATAGGAACCTGAGACCACAAGGAAGGCAGCGCTGGTTGGGTCCCTGGACGGTGACCTCAGCGTTGGCAACCATCAACCATCGGGAAACCATTGGGCAAACATGGGGGCAACTATTGGTGCAAACCATCGGACAAACCATCGGGCAACCATTGATGTTTTCGCCTTATTAATTGCCATTCGCGGTCGGCTTTGAATCCAATAAGTTACCTTTAATTGTAATTAGTTAGTATTAACTATTTAGATTATTCGTCTGAGGTAACCGCAATGATTCACTAATTAACAATTATCTATGTGCCAATTAGGCAATGTCAAGAACAAAATCAATGTTTGTTTTTTTCGCCCCTTTCTCCTACATCAGATGATGCCAAAAAGGGAAGGTCACACGAGTTGACACATGGATGGCCCAATTTAATGAGTCCCAGTTCGGTCCGTTCCGTAAAAGTCAATTAATCCAGCTAATCGAATTGAAGGGCATTTCAATGTTGGGGACAGAAATCAATTCCCATGCAAAACGCAAAAACATTTCAACATTTTTGTAATTAAATAAAACCCTTGCCCAGAAATGTCACAGAATTTCGAATGTGATCTGCAAACAGACGAAATTTAATTTCAATTTGTCACAGCCACATGACCAAAACACACACACACACACACATAGATACCCACTCCTGGGCACTCACATGGTACCTATGTATATGAGCCACGTCAGGGCATTGAAATTTATCGCATGAAATATAATTCGTTCAAGTAAAATGCTTTATTCATTCATTCATTCATTCATCCTGAAAGGGTAAATGGTGGATTGGGTGGATTGGTTGCCATTGGTGCCATTCTCTGGGGATCGTTGAGAGTGTTATGTGGCCGAGGACCATTTATAAAATATGCATTGGGCATAGATTTGTATTGTATGGCAAACGATTATAATGCAAATGCAAAAACATTTTTGACAGCACTCCAAAATGTTTTCCAGCCGCCGCCGCCGCCGCCGCCACCTCAAAGCAGTTTCCAACAACAACAACAACAACAACAACAAAAACCACAAAGGAAATGAAATATTTATGTGTTAAATCCTTTTGCGTCACCCCCCTGCCATCCCCTGCGAGCCGACGCAGAACAATAAATAATAAAATCACTAACTGGTTTGCCCTATGAGTGTGCCTGGGTGCGGTCGGTGTCATAGTCGCTAGTGTCAGCATTCAGCATCAGCATCAACAGCGGACATGGCCATACAACCCATACACATCCACATCGATGGCGTCTCCCAGGACGCTTACCTAAATCATAGTCGAGCGAAAAGCTTTTGCCATAAACCCCCCCAAAACCCTAAGCATATTGACAGACTCGCACTCGCTTTTGATAACTGCATGGAGAGAAAATGGTTGAAGGAGTGAACGGGGTGCTGCTTGGGGAAATCAGCGCCGGCGACAAAGTGAATGGGGCACACGCAGCGCAGCGCAGCAGAGAACACACATATCCTTATATACCCATAGACATATACTAGGCTGTGAACCGAAACGTGTCTATTGGTTCTATGATATTTCTACTCAATGTTTTTCCACACTCGAAGAAACTTTAACTTACTTCAAGTGAGTACGGCGGCACAGAGTACGGCACACAATGCTGGCATCCTCTAGGATTAGATGATGATCCTTCGCTTGCAAACGTAGTGCAAACATCGGATATCCTGCACACGCCACACACAATTTCTCGCTGTACCTAGAAATCACAAAGAAATTGGCCGTCAAAATGCAAACGCCGAACATGTCAAACAATGCAAAAATTTAATTAAATTTCTGAACCACTACGAATCAGTTCGACAACGACAAAGTTTTATTCACCGCAGGACTCTCTACCGCGTACATTTATTACGCATACGCCGCATGGCGCTTCGACAGTGTCGATGGGTTTTAGCCAGGCGCAGGCCTTCCACGACTGCCATGGCTGCCAGTATCGCCCCGGGGTAACTATTAATAATTCACCGGAGAGATATAGAGAGGAGAGAGAGAGCGGAACTAAGCAAAGCAAACACATAAAACGTCATTTATTTGCACTCTAATTGCAGAGTTCTTTATTTTTTTGGGGAGGGCCGGCATCTTGGTGGGATTCCGCTTTGAGTTGGTGGCGGTGCAGCGCAGTGGGGCAGTGGAGCGAACGGCGGTGCAGTAAAGCTGCCACGGCAATGGGAAAACAAATTGAAAAGTGCCCGTTTTGCAATTAAAGTCGCTGCCATTTGCGCAATCCCATGGATACTCCTACATACAAGTTTCTATTAAAGTTTTTGTTTTTGTTTTTTTTTGTGTTTTTATTTTTGCCTTAGCTTGGCTTGCTGCTGAAGCAAAGCTGCACGCCAAACTTTTGATAATAGTAGTAGCACAGCAGCTGAGCGGTAGTTGATTGTCCATGCGAGTGTATCTGTGTGGGTGTGTATCTAAGCAATCTGTGTATCTGTGTGGGTGCCAGGATCTAAGCAATGTGTATGGCATTGAGGGTGAGCGGGAATCCAAGTCAATGAAGTCAAAACAAATATAGGGAAAAGTTTTCCAATTTTCGATTGCCAATTGTGGAGAATTTCTTTTTTTTTCGTTCGTTCGTGCAACTTGCTGGAGGGAATACGAGAAAGTTTTTGTGCCATTTCGATACGAGTGTGTGGGTTCACATATCACCGCCCTGCCCCTGGCCATGGCTCTGACACTCTCCATTTCTCGGAGCGATAGCATTTTACCTGGTCCACGTGTCACCTGGCCACAGCAAATGCAAAATGCGAGTAATTTGCAAATCATTTTCTTAATTTTCTAAATTGAACCTTTAGTTGAGCGACATTTGTGCTAAAGTAAATGCCGGAGAATTATTTTATTTAAATTGTGTATGTATGCTGCAGCTGCAGCTGCAGTTCCGGGCTTTAACTTTCGCTTTGACGGCAAACTTTTGCTTTTTATACGATGCACTACAACTAGCGTCGAAAGTAAGTTTTTTTCCTAACGCAATGCAGCAAAGTTTTTCCACTTCAAGTGCAAGCGACCCGGCCAGCAACTCTGCTCTAACTGTGCTCACCCCCGCCGTCCCACTTTCCACCTCCACCTCCACCACTTTTCACTGACAATACAAGAAGTTGTAGAAGTTTTCACTTGCCACACACCGAGGAGCGGCACAGATACATGGAGACTAGTCGACTAAGTTGGTGTCTTGATGTCCATTTTATTTGCCAGCAACTGTGCAATTATTTATGTGGCAGTCAGATGCTTACAGCTCGAATACGGTTATAGTTATAGTGTGGCTTATAGCATGCATATATATATATATATATATATATATGTACATATGTATGCACTACGTTGTATATTTCTTCGTGCTGGAGTACGGTTAGTGCCACATTGCATTTCTCATGCAACGACAGCAGTGGCAGCGGCGGCGGCACTTTAAACTTGCCATAAGTGTTTGTAATGCGCTGGTTACATTTATTATTGAGTGGCTTTGTCGCCTCGCAGACAGTCGAACAATGCACCCAGTGGCAGGCAGGGGGTTCCACTTTTCTGGCCCCATCCCTAGCCCCATTTTCTATCACAACTCTCTTACTCCATTTGAATGCAGGGCGCATACTGTTGGAGCATTTTTGGCGCTATTCCCCAACACGTGGCCCGTGGCATACTTATCCGGGCAAGAGCAGCATCGCCAGCAGCCAACCAAGTAACCCCCCAATGGCTCTGTATCTAAACAGTGTGGGTGGGGGTGTGTAGTGGGGTGAGGTGAGGTGGTGTTGTAAATGCATATTTTATATTTTCATTTCATTGAAACCAGCACGTAGCCCGTCTAGAAATTGTGTAAATTTGAATTGAACGAACCACCGTCCAGGAGCAAATAATTGATATGTCTTTTAATTAAGTTTCTGTTGCTGAGTGAATCCGTATCACACCTCCACCACTTTCAGCTGAAGCCCAAAAACTTTTCGAAGAGCATTTTCATGTTAAACCCCTCCTAGCACACACACACACACACACGTGCATACGTGGCTTACTAGCGCCACTTAAGCAACAAAAAACACAGGCACTCATATATATATATACATTTTTCATTAGACAAAAACCACAGAGCGGTGCCAGCAGGAGGTTAAAGGCACAAAAAAAAAAAAAAACAAAAATCAACTTTTCACTGTCGCTGCATTATTTAGCGGCATGCAAATGAATGAACAGCCTTTTACTCTCTTTTCGGTACACAATAAACTTCAAATGGCGGCCTATCAAACAAAAGTCCTGCAGTTTTCCATGAAATTGGCAATGTACAGCCTGTCGCCAAATAAAAAGGATGCGAGTCTGCAGCATAAGTTTACATTTCCGCTTGGCTTGTCGCGTGGATATTGCACTTTATAAATCATCTGGGAAAAGGGGGGACCCCACCAGCACTGGCACGTAAAAGTACGAGAAATATGTGAGCCAAAAAGCGAGCGAGCGAGCGAGCGCCCGGCCTGAAACTAATATCCTCATAAAAACACAAGAGAAGCGTTCCGAAATAAAAATCTCTTAGTTTAAAAAAACAAACTCGAGCTTCTTTTGAGAGTGGTTCCAAGTGAAGAATCATCTAATCAGCCAGGGTAGGGTAGCATTAAGTCATGCAATTCTATTGCCGCTTCCTGCTGCTTATGGCTCATTCGGCCATGGGCATTGTGTTTGTGCCAGTGTTTGGGTTTCGTCCTCAAAAGTGCCTCGAATTGGGTCTGATTTCTATTTTGGTTGATCTACTTTTGCCACCCGCTGCTCCTTTGCTATTCTGTGGCTCTGTGGCTGATTCGCTTTTTACTGAATTTCGGGTACAAGGAGGAGGAGCAGAACGAATACGAGTATTTGCTTTGGTTTTTGGCCGCTTCCATTTGCCATTGTTGTGGATACCAGCCAAATTGCAACGATTTCGGCTTTGCTTTCAATGCTCACTGCATCCTGTTTGTGGTCCTGGGCCAATGGTACGTGATGCTATGCTAGGCTATGCTCCTGGGACCCTGATTAAACTGAAGAGTCGGGAGTAAAAAGAGTTCAATTTGCCAGCGTCGAGCAGAGCCAATCGAGTCACACAAATGAGGCCACATTTCATTGCATTCAAATGGACTTCGTGGCCGGGATTTGTATGCGCGACAGAGGACACTGCCACATCGGGAGTCGGCAGCGCTGTTCCTACGTTTATTGACACAACGTACCGATTGTTTGGCTGGCAATTAAATAAATCCACACTCTGTCACGAGTGGCTGCTGAATCTGCTTCTTATTTCATTGGAGCCTCGAACTCGACTCGAACTCGACTCGACTCGACTAGACTCGACTCTGCTCTACTCTACTATTTACTCAGTCTTTGAGGGCGTGGTCTCGAGTTGATTAATTTATGACATTATATAATCCGACATTGGGCAGCCAAGTCACGTGATTCTTTCCAACCACATTAGTATAGGTTTCAGTGATTTAATTTCCGCTTTTGCCTGTCCTCGACAGTCACTTACAATTACAGCGACGATTACGTGCAAAAGGCCTCTCAAGCCTTGAGCGAGAGATTAAGTGTCATTCAATAGGCCTGCAACGACAGGGAATAGTTTGGGAGTTACTTCAAAATAAAAAACTTCTCCCCTAATTGGCCTTTAATTAGGAAGGCAAAAAAATTGGAAAGTTTAGTGACTCCAAAAAGTTTGCATTGAATTTGCCACCGAATTTTCGGTTAACTAAAAGCCAGATGATGATGATGATGATGATGATGATGGAGGAGCAGCTTCAGGAGTCTAAGCCTTGCCAAACACTTGCCACATTTGCGCTGCATTAAAAATGCATTTTCATCTACTCCTCAGCACTTTCTACTCAAGTGTGTTTAATAGTCTATGCAACAATGTGCCTGTGTGTGGATGTGTGGGTAATGCTGATGGCAGCCATACTATAATTTGAACATCATGAAGTGCACTTATCAGAACGGTTGCCAAGCACTGCCACAGGATAAGCATCAGCTGAGTGTGTTCAGGGGAGAAGAAAAAACTGCATTGCATTTACTGCCAACCGAAGATGCTGCAATCCACGTAGAGAGCAATGCCATATTATATTCTCATATGGCATCCATCGGCATTGCTTATTAAAACATTCCTCCCATGAAATCCCTGTGGTTAAAGCTGCAGCTTCAGACTTCAGCTCCAAGAGCATTTGACTTTGATTGCCATTTGGACACCGCGTCGTATGATTGTTTTTAGCATTGCTAAAGAACGAAGCTGGAGTCTGACGTGAAGCCAAATTGATTTGTGCACGTGCCCAGTTAGCTAATGAGGACTGGAGTCAGAGTGGCCAATGCACCGGAGGTTGGCCCTGGCATACCGAAATGCTTTACAATTGTCGCTGACATTTTGCATTTTTTTTGCTCGTCTCGCCCCCTTCATACTCACCTCATGCTGGTTGCAACTGACAGAAATGGGGAATGGGAGATGGGGGACGACATGCAGCTGGGTGGCATAGGATACATGCTGGACAGCTGCCAGGTCAGCTGTGTTGGCCATGTTCACTTAATTACAGCATTAACACACACACACACACCCTAGAGGAGAATGGTAGGTATACGGGGTAAAGGGACTGGTGTGGTTCATCCGCTCTGAACTGCATTAAAGTTTTATAATAAATCTAATGGTCAACCAGGACAAAACTGTAATTTTGTTTGTTTGCTCGAAGGCGAAGTGACAGGCAGACAAGAATCCCGACTGTGGGGATGCGAGGAGGCGTGTTCCTATTTGCCTTTGTCTTTGCTATGTGTGACATCGTCTAATGGTGCATTCGTGCATATGAAATTGCTGTCAACAAAGGGTGGGTCCGAGAGCGGTCCAAGCAGGAAGCACTTCCGTCCACCCCGCTACAATCGCAGGATGTGCTGCCCTAATGTGTTTGTCAGCCATGAGGCCAGCCATCATGGCCCCAAAAGCCAAAACCATTCCAGTGCCATAGTTATGGCCAACACGCTGTGACACATTCACCTCCCATGCACGGGGCGTGGGGGGACTTTAAAGTGCTTGGGGGAAATCAGCGGCAAATCGAAAAATGAAAATGAAACGAAAGCAAAATGAGTTTCGTGTTAAATGTGTGTCGCCAAAGCGATTGATAAACGCCCCAGACAGACCACCAACGCCACACAGCCACGCTCTCCCAGTGGGCGTGTCTGATTACGCACCTGGGACCACACCACACACGATGTGTGCCACAAATCGAAATCAATGTCGGCAGTTGACAGTTTTAATTTTGCTGCGTGCGACACGTTTAAAGAAACAAATTGCGCAAAAACTCCAGATAATTTCTTATGGACACAGGTCACAGGACGATGGCAGTGATTTTCTTCGATTTTCTCGTAATTTGAGTTTCAGTAAGTCAGAAACCAATCACTTAAAACTGATTGAACTATGATGCCACAACAATAAATTCGAGTAGTATACGAAACCAATAAAACAAAGTTATTTGTGTGTCTGTCAAGTGCATTTCAAACAAAGAAACAACAGATTAAAATTGAAAACTGAATATTTTATGCGGTGTGCGGGGTGCGGGGTGCGGAGAAATGTGTGAAACTTTACAAGTCACGTTGGCTGCTGGCAAAACGCCACTCCCCATAGATTTAACAGCCCAGAGGATTCACAGGCTGCGCCAGAAATTGTTAAAGATTTATCGTGGCCAAAAGCGTTGGGGGCCCAGGCTGCAGACCTGTGCTGTACTCAGTGCGTGCTGTGCTGTGCTGGTTAAAACTTTTCGATGGCCACATTCCCAGAAATTAACGAAGCTGCTGAGCTGCTGAGCAGCTGTGTAACCCGGACAGACACTGGGCCCAACGGAATCTAGTCCGTGTGTATCGTCGTCGTGGTGGCGCTTTAGTTTGTTTTTCTTTTTCTTCTGTTTTGGCACCTGCTGAAAGTTGGTTTTTGGGCAGGCTTTTTTGTAGTCGGTTGCCACACGGCGCGACGGCAGCCAACTAATCTGTTAATTTATGTTGAAAAGTTCAGCAAGTTCTGAAGCGCTTAGCAAACAAATTGCAATAAATTATTAAGAATATTTGCGCACAACACAGGCGGGCAGAGAGCGGTGAGCAGAGTGACTTTACCTGGCAATACATTCGCAGTTTTTGTGCATTTCATTAATTTATGTTGCGTTCCTTGCCAAAAATTGCTGTGTGTGTGCGGTATGGTGGGGATAATTTGATTTTGCCGCAGAAAAACTTTACATTGCCAGCAGGCGAAATTCACACGCAAAAGATAAACACAAGGGGGCATCCTTGAACGTTGCCTCACTGCACGTCCATTCAAAAGTGGCTAACGAAAAGTTAAAATGTTCTTATGCATAAGTGATGCCGCTGTTGCCCCATTCTGTTGCACAGAGAGCACAGAGCGCTCGGCCTGCTCTGGCGACAAAGTCCTCACGAAGTGTCCGCATTGCAGTTGTTTCCGTTACGCTTCGTCGCACTTCGTTTCGCTTCTGTGACATGAAAACTTAATGACGTAATTAACTGTTTGCGTTTGCGCTTTGAGGCGGACAGCTCAGCTCAGCTGGCAGCTTGAAATCGCGTATACGCCGTGTGGTGTTGTCTTTGAGCCGAGATTTAAAAGCATCGCGTGACCCATTTGCATGGCCTGCAGTCCGCAAAACTATTCAAGTGCAACCTTCGGCTGGAACGTGTGTCACTTTATCGCCATGAATCTGACAACAAAAAAAACCGTGACACAAATTTTCCGGGCCAGAAACAAAGTCAAATATAGCAAACGGCAGGCAGGCAATAGAATGATTCTGATTGGCATTCGGATTGCGATTTGTTGGTATCGGTGTTGTCGGTGTTGGGGGCTGTCTGGCATTTTGACTGCCTGCCTGCACAGGAAATGGCTGTAAAAACATTTGAGCTTCAACCTTCCAACAAATTAAGTTTGATGACTTGGCGCAAAAAGGCAGTTAGCAGGCGCGATTCCATTTCCGCCGCTTAACGTCATTAAAAGCGCTGAAATTGAAATTTCGGCCAGGGCTACAAAACTAGAAGCAACACAGATTCCATTTCCATTTCCATTCGCTCACCAACTGCCACAACAACAGCATAACAGGCACAGTTACAGTTACTGGAACTGGAACTGAAACAGGAGCCAACAGGCTTCTCAATTCTCAATTGGCTGCCTATGAAATGAATTTGTCAACTGCAATTAGCGCGCTTAATGCATCTTTCGGATGCGAATTGACAGACTGACGGCCTCGGCTGTCAATCTGTTTGGCACTTGGCCCACCTGTCTGCTTGTCAGACCCGCCCTGTCCCTACAAACGCATCCTAAAGGACTCTGGCAAGGACAGACGAGAGAAGCCTTGCCACACAGCACTCAGACATGCATGCGTTGCTCACTCGCCTCTCCAAGTTGCACATTTAAAGACTGCGGCGACTCGAGTGCCCTTCTGACTACTGATGGCCCTTCACCTAACCCCTCACACACACACACACACACACACACAACACACACACCCAGGCACCCAGACATCACCTCACTTGAGCAAATGCTGTTTTGCCTGGCTGTAAATTAAATAAACCCCAAAGATTACAAACTTATGGCAAGAGTCGACCTGAAATTAAATCCTTTACAACGAATGTCACAATGTCAAGCACGGCTTGAGATTGTTTTACTAAAATTAAAATGATTTATTTTAATGGTTCTCTAACTATTATTAAATATCCATGTGCTTGCCAGTAAACAAAGTGTTAATTTGTCTAACAAAATACGAATACTACTAGCGAAGTATTTCTACAGAAATCTTCCACATAATCCTACTGGCCGGATCATGGTCGAAGTTCTATCTTCGCCAGCTATACATATGTATGTGTATATTTATGTATGGCTATCCTATGGTGGTTCCAACTGACAGACGGACATGTTTTTGATTTTAAGACTAATTTTAGAATTTGTTAAAATTTAAATTTAAATTTCTTAGAAATGGTTGTTGGTGTTAACCAACACATTTTATAATTTTAAAAATTAATATTACTATTTATTTACAAAATAGTGAAAAATTTAACATTTGCTGATTTTTAAAAGGGTTTTACATGAAATTTAATAAAGTTGTTTGTCCATTTCATTAAATGTATCAAGAAATATCGACACGGAATTAGATGGAAATGTTTGTATGTATGAGGCTTTTGAACTCTTCTGGTATGCCCCACTTATACGCATAGTAAGCCGATATTAGCGGTTCCAACTGGACATGGACTGAGCTCGTTATCGTACTCAATAGATATGTACATATGTATCCATATATGTATGTGTTCTTAAGTTTGTAATTCCAAAGAATAATGCATGGTATTAATTTGAACTAAAACATAACTTTTTATTTTATTTATCTTCAGATTTGCATCGGTCGGATCAGTCGGAGATTTGGTAACTAATTAAGTACTATTCATGCCACAACAATTGGCCGCCGCACACAATCACTTGGCCTTGCAGCACTTGGCTCCTGTTTTGGCGGCGCATTGGCACTGGGTGTTGCCGGCACAGGTACTTCCGCATTGGCCCGATTTGCACTGGCAGTCTGTGAGTGAAGAATTCGTTTCATTAGAACTATGTATGTATGTTTTAATTGTGTAGAATGTTGTACTCACTGTTTCCGCATCCTTTGCAAGGCATCTTGTTGGATTTTTTTTTTAATTTGACTGTTGACAGCTACGACTGATTAAACCGTTGGAACTTTTTTGATTCCCTTTGTCTGCAGAATGCTTGCTTTTATACCCAATCTGAAGCTATTGAAATTGTATGTTGCTATGGTTTAGCTGCTGATTAGATAAGAAAGTCGTGTGCAGTTGCGCTCGTTCAGCGTGCGCAAAAAAAATTTACGCGTTTTCTTGTGAAAAGGAGATAAAGACGCTTTGCGCACGCCCCCCGCTGATAAGGCCACATAGGAACACATCGACCGATTGGTGACTAGCAGGCTTCTTCACTGGTGGTGTGCAAAGTCAAACAAACAATTGCGAGTGCTATAAAACGACACAGTCTCTCGTCTGGGTGCATCACAAAGCGTTTGCCAGCAGCAAAGTCAATTAACTCCGATTCCAAATCTTTAAAAAACTAATTCAAAAACAAATATGGGTTGCAAGGCTTGTGGAACAAGTAAGTTTGTATACATAAGCTCAAACAAAAAAATATTAAACCATTCATCGTAACCACAGACTGCCAGTGCTCGGCCACCAAGTGCGGAGACAATTGCGCCTGCAGCCAGCAGTGTCAATGCGCCTGCAAGAATGGCCCCAAGGACAAGTGCTGTTCCACCAAGAACTAATAAGGAATGTATGCAGTAGTGATTCGGTGGCATTTAATAATAATATATAAACCTTCATAATAAACTTAATGGATTAAAAACAAACTGTGTTTTTAGTTTGAAAAATCAAATCTTTATTGGCCATTTTGACAAGAATAGTTCTTTAGTTGTTTCCCACAAATATATTTCCAAACTAGACACACAATTAGCGCTTTTGAAATTACATTTAAAACACATTGTCAACATTTAAATACATTCAACTCATTTCCCAATATCAACTTTTGTTTCTAAACGAGCATTGCACATAAATTGCACGTAACATAGTAGTTGTAGTAGTAGTACGTACATACATACATCCATATACATATAAGTGTGCGCTCGGTTGCATCTGTTTTTCTTTTTGGGGAATGTGTGTGTTTGTGTGTGTGTGTAGTGTGGTGTGTGTGTGCTTGTGTGCGTTAGTTTTACAATTAAACATTAAAAACTTTACGTACACACAGATAAACATTTCGTTTTGATCGAAATTGAATTTGTTTTACAATATCAAATACACAATCGCCTGCCTCTTGGCATGTAAAATGTTTGAAAATATTTATTTGAATTATATATTTATTTTTTAGGGGTTTTTTTTTTTTTTGGGGTCCTGTGCTTAAGTCTTATAAAATTCTTACGGTTCATGGTACAAAGCTTAGTGTAGAATAGTGTAGTGTAGTGTTGTATGTTGTTGTGTAGAAAAAATATTATTACGTTCTGGTTACGTTCTCATACATATACATATATCATCCACCCAATAAACTGACTAAAGACAATCGCATTTGTTACATTTGAAATGCATTGCAAACTGTGCCCTGGACTCTCCAAACTCAAAATCAAAATCAAAATCAAACAATTACAAAATATACATCGGATCGGTTAGATTTTTGCGCATTTTCAGCATTGGAAGCCAATAAAGGGGGAGGTAGGGATGGGGTGGTTTCTCTCACATAAAGCATTTCACAATATTATGTAAATAATAATTAAAACTAAAACGCAATTAAAATTTGCTTGCCTTGCTGCTCACTTTGTTTAGCTTAGACCTTAACTCAAATGTAGTTTAGTTGCTAAGTTTTGATAGTTGGTTTAAAAATAAATCCTTTAAAATTACAAAATCAAAATCAAAAATTTAGATTCAACAAATAGTTACTCACTAACTAAATCGATTCTCTCGTCACAATTCGTCGTAAAATTAATGCTTTGTCACACAGTATAGAAAAAAATAAACATATATCGCATCGTATCGTATGTATAAAAAAATATATATATGCATGTTGTGTATAAAAAACGAATAACATGCGGGACACATTCCAATGGAAACCCAAAAGTTTACACTGTCGATTAGATCACACATAATTGTGATCGTAATAGATACAATTTATTGGCTGTCTGTGTGCTGCAGGGTGTTGTGTGTTTGGTGTTGTTGTGGCAATTTGCATGCATTGATTGCTCTTGGTTACAGTTGTTTACCGTTTCACAAATGCTGTAAGAACAAAATAGAATGGATTAAAATATTGTTCAATTAACTAATAAAAGGAAACTAAAGACAATTTTCTATTCCATAATTGTATCTGGTAGGTAGCGGATAGTGTAGGTACACGATTATAATTGTTGTATACATATGTATAAATATATAATCTATTGATCTATATAATCTGTAATAATTCTGTGTGTAAATTCGTAATATCATTCCGTTCCCTGTACGTCTATCTAGTCTTACAATGCTAAACGGATCCTTGACCAGTGAAACCAGGCGTAGTACCATCCGGGAGTCCATCCATCGATTCACAACGAGTACTCGTATACTTGTGTATAGCGTGAAACGGCAATTAACTTTTCAAATACATTTAACAACAAACATTTAATATTTAGCATAATAAATAGCTTATTTTTCGTAAAATTTTTCGGCATAGATCCGCACTCTGTATAACGATAATTAATGTATATTTTTTAACTAAGACTCCTCGATGCGTTCCATCGTTCGTTGTCTATTTTATCTTTATCTCTGAACAAAATTAGGTACAACTACTGGAGTGCATAATAATACTTTAAGAGGTGTGGAGGATGGGTACAAAATAAAAGCGAATTCGAATACATACCAAAACTAAACATGCCACAACGATGCATTCCAAAACTCTTACAATTACATTTTAGGTAAAAACTTTTCGATAAAAACTTTTTTAAAAAGCAGCTCCACGATGGCTGCCAATCGTTGCTGGTTGGGAGAAGGGGCATATGTATATCATCTAGGTCGGGGCGGGGGCATCCACACGGCACACTTTCATTTGTTTATAAGATCTTTTGTTTATACATAGGTTCTATATATATTTGTTATATATATATATATATTTTTTATTTTTATATTTTATACACATCGACAAAGTTCGTCATTGAATCGAAATCCGCCATTGCAAAGTCGCTGGAACTAATATCGTTGGTAGTAGAAATCATGATGATTTTTTGTGTGTGGATAAAAATTAGAAGGAAAGAAAAATAAAAATTAATAATAAAGTAAATATTGTTTTGAAAATATCGTGCAAATGGTATAAATGGTTAGTGGGGAAAGGAAAGATGTTTATGTGGTTTAGATATTTGTGGCATAAATGTAAAGATATGGTAATGGCAGAGAGTTGTAAAGCAAATGGAATGTTGTGCCCCTAAAAATATCTCTTTTTTTAACATTTATTTTTAACAACGATAACATCAAAATTGAGCATTCAGATCGCATGCAAAAAGATTACAATAGCAACAAGCAATCAATCAATCAATTTATCAAGCACGAAAAACGGATAATTTCTTTTTAAATGCATGCAAGAATATGTTAAATTCAATTATTGCCAAACGCAAAATCGTTGGCCTGCGCTGCGCTTAAATTTCTTAATATTAAAATTTAATTTTTGTATGCTTCTGCCTTGGCTGCTGGTTGCAGACTAGAGATCTCAGATTTATAGGTGCATGATGGTGCTATTCTGCAAGCTGCGTACATAGCCAAAATATATAGAAAAAGGAGAACAGTAGAGAGGAATGGTTAGAGGAAAATCATTTATTTGTATTGCGAATTATTGCTTGATTTGTTGGCGTTTCTACCAATTCGCGGCTGAAAAAGTCTAAAAAGATGGCAATACTTTGAAGATAACACACACAAAAAAAGGCTGTAAACACAAACAAGATATACAATTTGAGCTTATAAACGATATATGCTGTATTTAACATCTCTGACGACTGAGCTAGCTATTGTTAGTAAAGTTTGGTGGGGAGCAGCAGCGCATCTGAAACTGATCTGATCTGATCTGATGAATGCGTGGGTATGGCTTTGCGTGGCGTGAAGTGACGTGACGTGACGGGAGACGAGTGCTGCTGATAAAATGCTAATGGTGGGTGTAATGAGCATGAACTGATTGATCGAACGATTTTTTGAGAGGAAGGAATCAGCGTCTCAGTGAATCAATCAGGCGGAGGGAGAGCGAACAGCTTTTAGCAGTCGGCAGAAGAGGTTATTGGGTGGAATCTGATCGAGAAGCGTGAGTTTTGGATGCGGAATATTTGTACTTAAATAGTTATACCTCGCGCGCCAAGCGATTCTACATCATTGCACTCATAATAGTGGCCCTGATCTGATGGATTATGGGATCATCGGGTGATGTGCCCGCCACATATCTCTCTAGGGCATCCGCCACAGAGCTATCATCCGAATCAGAGTCCTCAAAGCTGTGTACACCACAATGACAACCAGAAGAGCACCAAAACAAATCAACCGACGCATAAAATTAGAGGATGAAAATAAATTAAGAGTACAGTAAGTGGGGCTGTATTGTAATTAAATTAAATAAATTAATGGACAGGGCTGGGGGAGAAATAGAGAGCTCTGTCAAGAGCCCAGCTTGGGGGTTCAATCATATCAGTTTTATTTACATAATTTCTCGGTAAGCTAGGCTTCTCGGTTAGTCAGGCAGAATATCCTCCCCTTTTGGTTTTTTTTTTTTCGAATTCAAAGTATTGCAATCTTAGTTAAACTTTTTTGACAAAATCATAAACAAAACAACGCAAGAGCAAAGCAAATAAAATTCATAGAAAGACCAATCACGGATCTTCCTGGGGCGCGGTTAGATTTTAATTTTTGTTGTTTCTGGGGAGTTGGAGTTATATCATATCATGTTATAGATTAATCTTCTTATTGCAAAGTCAGTGATGCATGTTAGCTCTGCGTGTAATTGTGTGTGTGTGTGTGGAAGACCATGCAATGAAACTTACTTTCCCATGGACATGCTGCTATCCTGCGGTGGTGACGGTATGGGATGCTGTGGTGTCCCAATGATGGAACCATTAGCTTCAATCGCATTGCGTACCTGGACGTGTAACGTGCTCTTCACATAACCCGGCGTGGGGACTAATTAAAATAAATATGACCATTAGCAAATAAGAACCAATAATAAATCCAACTTTGGACGGGGGAAAATCATATACCATTCGTACCGGAACTTTCTGTATAGAACGCGCCAAAGGCTCGATCTCGCTCTTGGGGCACCGCATTGGTATCGCTCGGATACAGACAGCGCAGCATATTCAAATCGCGTATGCGATCGGCCAGATTGAGGATATGAAAATCACGTGCAGTCCATGGCGAGAGCATGGTAACCGATCCGTATTCATTCACATACGCAATGGTTACACCACCTGCAACAACAACAAAATCATCAATTAATATCCATTCATATATTTGCATAAATTATCCTTTTATGATCCAATCCAACCCACCCAATTCACTGTCAGAGAAACGCAACAGAAAGGTACCAATTCCGGTGACCGAACGCATCAGATCATCTTGCGCCTTGGCCTTGTTGATGAAGCCCATAATGCAGCCGGCCTTCCACATGCCCATCAGATGGTCTTTGGTGAGTTTCATGATGGCAAAGAACCATTCCCAGAAGGTGAACGGGCGTTCGCTACGAAGCGGCTCCTTGCAGAACTGATTCCACGTAATATATTCACTGCGCTCATCGCGCTGCAGCTTCTCATCTAATCAGGAAACAGCAAGACGAATTTATCAGTAAAAAAAATTACAGAAAATAAAAGTTCTTTAACTCACAGAGAAAGTCTAGGTTATCCCTGGTGAGGGCCCGCTGTGTGCTCGACCCAAATTTGGTATTAAGCGCCACCGAGAGCATGGCCCAGGACACCCGATCGGTGATCATGAACGGTTCCCGTACAATATCCGCAAAAGCATTGTCCCAGGTAATCGTGGCCCACGACTGTGGCTCCTGGTTGCCATGGACAATAACCACCACCGGCAGCGACAGGGTCCACACACGTATCTGGTAATCGTTGACTGTGGTCGTCGCATAGAAGAACAGGGCGAATTTCTCGTCCATGACGCTCTCGGTGCCCTTCTTTTCGGCTCGCTTGATCTTCTTTAGCTGCATATTCCTGAAGCTGGCCGAGAAGACGTGGTTATTTTGTTGGTATTCCATGGTGCTGGAGCAGTTCTGTATTTCCCCTGAGGATTGCCCGGCCATGGTGCTGTCCATTTGGGTGCCGCGGGTAAAGAAACGATTGGCCTGAATCTCTGTTAACGGAGGGAGGATGAAAGCATCCGGTTAGTCCATTGCCGTCTAAAGGGAAATCCCATGCTTACCCGACATAATGATGCACTCAACAGTGGGCGGATTATTGTGTATACCCAATTGGGAGCCAATCAGCCAGCGCACGGAGGCCGCAAAGCGCGTATTTGTCTTCATCACCTGCGGCGGCTGTTTGTCCACAATGAAGGCGGCAATGACCAAATTCTTCTGTGCAGTCCTCACCCGCTCGAGCAGGTTGTTCAGTTCTGGCTCCTCGTTAACGAGATGCACACGTAGGGTCTCCTTGACGGCCGCCAGCAGGTGGCCAATAAAGGATTCAAGCAGCTCAAAGCAACGCTGAATCTGGTCCAAAGCACTTTCATTGAAGGGTGCCCCATTGCCGGCCAGCGCCTGCTGACGACGCCAGTTGTTCAGCTCGCTGATGATCTGCTCCTGCATCGGCTCGTAGGCTAAATAGCCTCGGCACAAGGTCGTCACAATGGCCGCCTTCTCAGTCATCAGGCACTTGAACGCCTCCCCGGCGTTCGTCGAATCCGTGGAGTTCAGCACGTAGCTGTAGTTCTGGACGAGCATCTTCAGGGAGTTGCCGTAGGTGCTAAACTCGTTAAAGCACTGCAATATATGATGCTCCATATCGTAAAGCTCCATCTTGGCGGTGGCCATGCCCAGGGGCGTCACATTCCCACCGCCATTAGGGCCCACCGCATTGTGAATGACACCCAAACAGCCGCCAACCACTGGCTGAACGGGAATCAGTTCGCTTTGATCCATATAGCCGCCGCCTGGATTGTTCATGTTGTATGGACTGAGGGGCATCGATGGACTTGGTGTGGCCACACTCTTTTCGGTCGCTAGCTGCAGCTCCTTTTGCAATCCGCCGCGCAAATGCGTGTACAGCTCGAGGGCAGAGGTGCGCTGGATTTGAGTGCAAAGCTCCACCACACGGTACTTGAGCGCCTGATCGCTGGCCGTGCGCGTCGAGAGCAGCTTTTGTTGCAGATCCTCGTTGAACTTGAGGGCCACACGCTCAAGTTGCTCTGCAGTGTTTGGTGTTATCTGTTCGGACCTGTGTATAAGGGGGGGAGTGGGATTTAATATTATTTCCATTTTCAATTTAAGAATTTTCTGCTAATTTTACAACTGATCAATGCCCGAGTAGTCACATCCCATAATCATCATCAACTGCTGGTCCACCCACATTATGATCTACTCACATTATTCTGTCTTCGATCCAGGCTGCCAAGCAGAGACGCAGGTCGAAGAGACCCTTCTCATCGTAGTAGGCTGCCATACGAGCCTCGCAGTCAGCATGGCTGGAGATGCGCTTCCACAGGCTCATGCTCCTACCCGATGCTCTCTTTCTCTCTCTCTCTCTATTGATGATGTGATTTGCTTATTCGATTCGATTTGTGGGATGAGAGTGTGGATGCTTTTTTGTTTTTTTTTTGTTATCAGGCACACAGCTGAATATGGATATTTTTGGATATACTTTTTTGCGTTCAGTTTCGCTCCCAACGTCCGGCAGACTTCCAACAAGCAAATGAGTCTGAGTCGTCCATAAAATGCAATCGTTACATGCAAACGATATCTGCGCTGTGTTTTTTTGATTTG
This sequence comes from Drosophila subsilvestris, assembly GCA_035043285.1. NCBI lineage: Eukaryota > Metazoa > Arthropoda > Insecta > Diptera > Drosophilidae > Drosophila > Drosophila subsilvestris. Next base: position 12,650,411 of record JAWNNB010001746.1, read on the forward strand.
GTTTTTGGTTTCGATTGATTTAGAATTGTTAAGGAAACTATAAATACACAAGCATATGGGTACATTTTTTTTTGTGATAAGTGCAAGATTTTAGCCAAGGATGATGATAATGGAACTCCTCCCCACAGATGGAATCCACATAAATATTTTATAAGTAGTGATATTGCGTGCAACAAAAAAATACATATGTATGTAGGTGGTATGGAGGGGGAACGACATAATGAGTCTGATGTTTAATGTTTGAGTGTAAGGATTAATGGGTGTGACATTTGATATGCAGTTTAAACTTTTAGCTGTGCGTCGCCCTCAAAGATTATTATCAGTGTATGATATTCTGCTACCTTCTGCTTACTCTTTGCTTTTATGCTTTTGTCAGCGTTACTTTGCTGAACAGTTGCTTCTTATCATTTACCCATAGCTGTGCACTCGTGTGGGTGAAAAGGGCGGACTTGTCATTGTCATTTGCCTACTCCGAAAGCTGTACTGCACTCGTGAGAGTGAATAATGAGAGAGGAAGCTTACGTTCAGTGAGGAGTTTAAGCGCAATAGTGCCCAAAGCAAAAAAATTTCAAATTAATTTCAAATAATTTACCAAAAGAAATCATCATCATTTATAATCTAATGGAAATTGAGGCATTTTTTCCAAAGAAAAATATCCTTAATTTCATAATGGAAATGGTAAAAGAAAGTAGAAATATTTATAAAAGGACATCATCATCATCGTTTATGAACGCTGTAAAATAATGAATGAATGTTGGCGCATAAACCCAGGTTTGGGGTTTTACCAGCATTCAACCTCTAATTACCATAGCAGAAACACACAACAACAAAAACAAAAACAACCACAATGGGCAATAGCAATATGGCAAAACGTAGAACAAACAACTCGCACGCCAGTGGGAAAGCAAACAAATACAAATACGAGCATAAACAGAAACACAGAACGAGAGACCACCGATTCGATGAGGTGGAATTCTAGTCGATGGTCTGGGTCGGACGGACCAACAGGTGTGAAATTAAATTGCAGCAGGCAGGCAGGTCTGATCCATGGGGAATATGATTCTTTATAGCCATGCTAAATAGCGTTGATAAGGGGCCAGCAGGACATCTCTCTCTCTCTCTGTATGGACTGTTGTTTGTCGTCAAAACGTGACCCAAACCCTAAAACCCAGAGCCAAAGCCAATGCCAGAGACTGCCACTCCGTAGCGTGTTTGTTTTTGTGGTCGATACGCTAATTTCTGTAGTTACCCGGAAAAAAGGCCAACAACAGAACGAGACTCTGCTCGGACCGGCTCGACTCACGTAGCAAATATGAATGGCCATTCCAGAGAGCAGAGCAAACAAGAAATGAAAACGAGGCAAAACCAGTCGAAACGAGCAGCCCAAAAGCAGCAGCAACGAAATTAGATAAGGATCTAATGACTGGAAACACAGACCCGAAACACAGACCGAAAGTGCAGCCCAAACAAAAGGGACAAAAACCTACAACCAAGAAACCAGAAATCAGAAAAATAAGTAAAGAAAAATGAAAACAGGTCGTGGCTTTTTGATACCTGTGCCTCTCTCTGCTCCAAGGAACAACAAAAATCGGATGTGCGGCTCACTTAACGATGATCCCAAACTAAAAGAAAAAAACAGAGAGAGAAGAGTAAGAGTCCCAGTTCCAGTTCCAAGCCTTAGGTAGTCTCCGGGACGAACGATTGTATCTCTCCACCACACACAGGTTTCTTTCTATTCATAAATTTGCTTGCTGCTGCTGGCTGCCCTTCGGACTCTTTTTTTTTGTTTAGTTCGTAAAACCAAAGTAGTTCAAGGTTTTCTTGGCCATCTAATATGCCAAGTCAGTCGAAAAGAAGCCACGGACAAAAGTTGGTACAAAGTTTTTCCCTTCAATATTTTGCTGGCACTAACTTTTCACCTCCACGTCCCCACCCGCTCTGGTGGTAGTTTTCCGCTCTTGTTATCAGCAATAATGTTTATTGGCTGTCTAATGAAACGAGAGATCGATGCAGCAACAGCAGCAGCCTGCAACAGCAGTCGCACAAATGTTAAGGTTATCAAGGTGAAAAACACAACAAAAGTAAACAACAAACAAATGAGAAACCTCTGGGCACCACACCACTTCTATTCCATGGAATTTACGCTCTCCAGCTGATCCCCCACATGTGTACGCTATCCGAGAGCCCTTTCCGCCTGGCTGCTGTCAGGTGGTAAAATGAAAAAAAATTTTTTTAAACAAATATAGGATCGTTTACAAATCAAAGAACACAAACAAACAAACACACAAAATTGTCGCCGTAAATATTGATATTTTTGATAGCTTTACCCAGTGCCTTATGCGATCAATCGAAGGAATACAACTGAAGATCCCAATAGCTTGACTCTGCGCTTTTATATTGCCTATGATAAGACTCGACCGACTCTCTGCCGAGAGTGAGCAAGAGTTGTGTAATTTTATGAAATGATATGAAAATTAACCCGAAGTAGTTAGAATAATCGAAGTTTGCTGGAAATTTGGCATATTATATATACCTCAACTCTGCATTTTGATAAGAGACCAGGCCATCTGCCCCTGTGGGCCAAAAGGCAGTTTGATGAATCAGTTGCCGTGAAAGATTGTGCCCGAGGATTAGGTGGAAAGCTAGTTAAAAAGTTAGGCCCTTATCAGGTAAGTTTTTGCAACACTTTGAATGGCTTTCTAGTGATTCCATGAAAAGCCAGCCAACGTTTAGTCTAATTTTTTGGGTTTTTTATCAGGAATATTTTTGGAAATACTAGTAGTAAAAGCCCATACAAAAATAGACTAAAAGAATAATAGTAGCAGACCATTTGATTCGTTTGGTTTTTGTTTTCTTTTGGCATATGTATTATGAAATGTCGGCTAATGGCATAATTATGCAAATTTTTGGCACAAAGAGAATTCCATTCATAACAATATAATATATAATTAGAAGGGGGCAGGGCACATCGCAACACAGGGGTATTATCAACGAAAATACCCATGCGTGGGGGCAATAATTAAAATTGCCCATTACCCAAAAATATATACGAATATGTGTACGGATGAGCGCCCTCCACCATTGGGGCCACAAGGAATTCCCTTCAGCGTGAACAATTTAGGTGCGAGCGTCGCCACTGGGGGATCATTAACTGTTGCCGTTCCATTTCCCAGTCGTTTCCACTCCACTCCAATTCCGAAATTCGGCAACACTGGGGATAACTTATCTATCGGATGGCACGTTTTCAGAGAGCCACATGCGCACATACTCTGAGAAAAAATCAAACACGCTTTTGATATTTCTAAATGAGAAAAACACCAAAAATAAAATCCCTTCGGTGCATAAAAATACGTAAGCCCTAGGGATTCAAAACGATAAAAAAATTTTTAAATAAAAAGAAAAAGATCAATAATTATTTTCTATGTTTTTTATCGTCATTCCAAGATATATACTTGGGTTTAAAATTCTCAACAAATTTCTTAAAACGTAAGATGTACTTTTGTATTTTGATCTGACCCACAGTATTTATTATCATTAGAACCAACAACTTTTCGTGCTATCGCATTTCGAGCAAACAGTAATTGTAGATAACTAACACAAATTTCTCTTATACAGTGGAACGGTGCGACTCTTATACTAAAGTCGTGACGTTAAACGTATGGTGTTAGTATAAGAATTATTCAAGGAAATAAATACTTATTTTTTATATGTACTCTGTGTGCCTAAAGTTGTAAACTACAGCTACATGGGGGAAGGTGAGGGAAGAAGCCGTAGCTACTATAGCCTTTAGCTAAATACAGTTACAAGATTGCAGATTTACACCAGTAATTTGCGCCGCATCATCACCCACTACCGATGGAAATTAATGAAATTAACAGCGAACTAAACGACTATCCATCAATGAACGAACCCTTGTCAAAGCTGAGGAAAAAAAATCTCATTAGGTTCGAAGTTCGCAGGTTTGGACCAAATCCAGTTTTGGTAACGCTCTCCGCACGATTGCTTCAATGAAAACAACAACAAGAAATAACAAAAACTTTCAGACAGACGCGCTAACCCAAAAAAGAAAACAACAAAAAATGTAGCGGCTTCTTTTATTTAACTTTTGTTATGGACTGCTAAAAGCGCAAAATGTATTTATTTTAAGATGCGAACCGATGTGGTATGACGATGATGTTGTAGAGGAGCAGCGCAGATCAAAGCAGGGCAGGGTAGGGAAACAAACATATATTGACGATAAAACTTTATTCCGTTGCGGTCGCGCAATCGCCAGTAGAAGGGTCCCTTGGGGTCCCCCAGTGCCACAACAAAAGCCGCGATAACCGGTAGTTAGATGGGACCCACAACACACAAGAACACACACAGCATTCGCGATTTATAGCTCTCAATAGAATGTGTCTGTGTGTGTGTAGGTATGTAGATATAGATAGCGGTTGGAAAGAGGATGGGGCCACGACGCAGGGCAGAGGTGGAGTGCAAAATCATTTATTTACTTAGTTGCAGCCGCAAAATGTTAGACAATATTATTTACAAGCTGTCATAAATGTTCACACAAGCACACACACAACATACACGCATGTCCATCGCCGGAGAGGGTAAAAGAAAACTTTAAAAGAAATAAAAATTCCCCTCAAAATGTCTGGGGAGGTGTGGGCCTCAGGGGGTTAAAAACGTGTATACAAGAGAGAGACCACAAAGCACGTCACACATTCACAAACAGACACACACACACACTCGAATACGTAACACCAAGCAAAACAAAAGTGTATCGAAGTCGTTTTTTTTTTTGTTTAATACTCTTCCAGAGCTAGGTAGACTTGAGTGGGGATCAGCTGTAACGTTAATGAAACAAGATATAAAAGCTTATGAAAAAAGGAAGGCAGTGTGAGCGAATGAGACAAAAATACCAGCGATGGGCACGCTTTTTTAATTTTTGAAAAGTTGTCCAAATAGCCACCAATAGGCAATAGGCAAGCTTCAATGTTTCCCGTTCCCGTTTTTTGTCTTTTCGCATGTGCGTAGAATAAATCTCTAAAAAATGGTGGCTTGTTTGAAAGAAAGGGTGTGTATAGTTTAATTAAAGACCCACATTTTATATGTAGTTTTTCTTAGGGCGATCATTCTAGTTGATACGCTGCACAAATTTCCCATAAGCGAACGGACGAAAAGGCGAATTTGTTTAATGTCAAGGGTATATTATCTTCGGCGTTCATATCATCTTTTTTTGTCTTAAACGTCTGTTGTGTATAAATTAATTTCGATTTCTCGGCCGCGAAAAATGTTTTCAGTTACAAAACGCGAATTTGCATTGACGTCTATCTTTTTAAGACGCTGGTTCGGGGAATCGGCGTTAATCCAATGCATATAATACATACACAAATTCTGAAATACTCGAAGCATCGGTATTTTCCTTTGCCAAAAAATAAGATGCACCTTGAAAAGAAACGGAAGCTGTTACATTATAAAAATAAAAAAATTACCTAATGGATTCTCAGAAAAATGATAATACAAATATATGTATACATATGTACTATTTTTTGAAATAATCATTTTATTAGGCTCTAATGATCTGACGCTGACCTAGAGCTAAGTGAACCTTTTCCCCACCCAATCTAAAGCTGAAACAAAATAACCTTGAAATGCAAAGAAAGTGAATTGTTGTTGCTGTTGCTGCACTTGCACTTGCATTTGCATTTGCAGTTTCAGTGAAAACTGAACTGGTTTAGCCACTTTTTGTTGTATCCGTTTGTGTATCGCCTCGTATCGCTATGCAGAATCGGAAAAATCTTGGAAAAAAATACAACTCAATTGAATATTGGGGGAAAACCCATGGCGCTTTATGTGTGTGCTTTCTCAATTAGCTGTGAATATTGCTTATGAGATACATGCATACAAATATACATACATGTGTACATACATATGTTTGTACATATTTGTGTATGTATAGCACATTAAAATACGGTCAATAGATTGCTGAGTTTGCCCAATGTGTACAGTCACGATCAAAAGGATTTTCCCAGCACATTCTCTTCGCTCTCGAACAATAAATGAAGCTGCATTTTCGAGCATGATTCCACAATCGCAATACAATAAAAGTTTATTTGCTTAAGAGACCTCCATGATCCATGGGTAAACAAGAGAAATAAACATCCTTTTATATAATTTTTATTTGTGACCATAAAATGACTATACCTGAAGATATATCAAGCCAAAGTTTAAATTTTTTATTATGTTTTTGTATGCTAAGAATATTTTTGAAGCCTTTATATTTCTTTAGTAGCTTTAAATATTAATGTTCAGAATGTTTAAAATTGACCTCAGGGGTATGAATACTTTTTTGAACGACTGTATGGGACTGACAGAAGCTCCCGGTGGCCGGCCAGCTGCTCTGCCCACACACAAATTGTTATTTCTGACGCTTTGGCAAACAAAAAGGCGAATCGAAAACAAACAGAGAACCGCAGAGAGGCATAAAGAGGGAGACGGAGTCGGGAGAACTAGAAGTATTGAGAGAATAACAAAGTAGCAGTAGACCGAAATGCAATATTTAGCTATGTGATTAATGCTGACACCTATTGCCGGACACTAAAGAGCATTGCCGGGCATTGAAAGCGTCTTAGATAAGACTTTTGATGATGAGTCAGCGCTAACAACACTGCTCCAGAGCTAACAGATCCACCATATTTATCGGTATCTATGTATTAATCTACATGTGTGCATCTTTTGCCAGAGTCATGTGCTGCAAAATCCTCTGTTGCAGATACAATTTGAGTTTTAATCCCGAAAAGTAGTATGCATACAAAAAGAACTTTTAACAGTGTATTCTAGATTTGCTGTTTCTGGAAAATGTTGTTATCTTTTGTCCATAAACAAGTAAAATTAGATACACAAAGATATACCGCTCTGCTCTGCTCAAAAATGATTTTTCAATTCAACTGAAAAGCTTTTTTGGCTAGTGGAAAGTTTTATGGCAGCAGCATACGCGCTGCTGCTGATAACCGCTAGTACGTTTACTGCAGTACGGAAAGAACAGATAAAAGGTGTGTAAGGCCTAGGTACTGGGCGCAATCACAGTGGGCCCTCGACATGTGGGAACCGCAACAGTTGTACACAAGGGCATAAATATTTACTAAAAGAGTCGGTCGATCGGTCGGTCGGTCAGTCGTTGTTTGTTCTATTCGAAAATATTGCATGGCTTGGTCATATTTGTTATGGTTCTTCGGACCCGAACCCTTCCTTAGGGCCACAATTTAACTCCCATTGGGGAGCCCTGAGACCAAAGCTCCCAGAGTTCTGCCCCCCATTTGGAATGAATGTATGGTGTTGTTTCTTGCTTCAGACTTTTTGCTGCTTCGACATTTTGTACTTTTTATTATTCAATTTTTTATAAGCAACACGAATACATGCACACACAATAATACGAATACGAATATACTCCGCGTAAGCATGCATGATGCCCGATGTGCGCACGTACATACATACACGTATGTACATATGTACATACATACGTACAATTTGTGCCGTTTGTGGTATTGTTTTTGCACTCATAAATGTTTAATAAGCATGTGTTTGTATACACAACACATGCTTGCCTGTAAACGGTTGTCGTGTCTGTGTGTGTGTGTGTGTGTGTGTGTGTGTGTGTACGAGTTCTTAACGTACAGCAACACTGAAGAGTAGAGTCGAGTGGGGGGGGTGGACTGGAGGGGAGGCGACGCCGCCGCACAAACCAAGTGTTATTTAAGTAATCATTTATCGTTGCTGCTACTCGCCTGACATTTTGTCCGATGTTTGTCGGCTTTCGTTTCGGTGTGATCCCATATGCGCGATTACTTGCAGGGGGCAGTGGCATTGGGTATATTGGGAAAATGCAATGCGCTACTGATCCTCCAATTGGGAGAATAAATATATATATTTATGATTTACAAAACATTAGATCACTGTCATCTCTAACCTAGGATCTCGCTATCTCGTTCTGCCCTTTAGCCTTTAGTATCCTCTCTCAAAAGCAGGACTTGAACTCAGAATCTCGGGACACTACGATCGATCCGAAGAACAACGAACACCCCAACAACCTTTCCACCCCCCTTATCATTTTTTTTTTTTTTTGACAAATTCGTTTATTTGACAATGTCTTTAATAATTGTACGCCCCGATGTGTTTTGATTTAAGACGACGGAATCAGTGATTAATAATTTTGGTTTTGTAATATTTGCTGCTAATCCCTTGACATTTTCGATTCGAAAATCACATTAAACACATTTATTTTTGTTGTATTCTCTTATCATTTTTCTGAGAAAATGTTCATGTTTTTATGGTAATTAAGGAACTCGAACTGTCATCATAATATGACAGATCTCTGAAATATATAATTAGTATGAAACCCAAGAACATATTTCAACCTGGGTAACCTGGTAATAAAATTAGTCTGATGGTCTGTCATTTTGAATATTTTCAATCGTTATCTCTTATTTGCAACAAAAATTGGTCTTAAATCAATCTTGTGTCAACTTGAAAAGTCTCTTATCATCTGTTGCTAAAAAATGCCAAAAAATAATGTTCACAAGAGATCATCAGGGTTCAAGCTAAAAGATGTTTTTTAAATAAGTTTGGACAGCTAAAACAGAAATTGTTATTCACGTTTTGCTATACATTTGGGATCATAAATGTAATGGGTGTCAAGAAATGTCTGATCTATTCTAGTTGTTCTAATCGTTCAGATAGATGTTGCAGCTGTCGTTTTTTCTGCTCCACAAAATCATCATCATTAAAATTGTAAAGAAATAAATAAATACCAGAAAAATCGGTCATACGTGAGTTTTGTGCTTTATTTATGTAAGCCACCGCCTGATGAACTGCAAGTAATTTGTGTAAGTACAGCAAATCCTCGTCAGCACAGCGATCGCCTTAGCGCGGGATGGTGTATAGAAGGCCCCACTATCCTATGTGTGCTTTACTTACATATGTATGTACATATTTACATACATACATATATACAAACTTCTGCGGCCAGAACTATTAAATGCAACGCAATAAATTAGATCGTGATAACAAATTGTAAGTGTAATAGAGTAAAAAATGAAGGAGCAAAAGAGAAAGGCTACTCGCGATAAGAAAGAGAGCATAAAATTCTGCCAAGGACTGGGGATTATCGTAAAAAAAATAACTTTCTGTAGATTTAATTGTAACAAAAAAAGAGAAAGATAGTTCAAATATATATCAGAATTATGCATCCCATGGATATTATACAAAATCCTGTAAATACATATTTAGTAAACACCAATATTTAAAATGCTGATCACAAACGAAAAGAATGCCTTCTAGGAAGTCTAACAAAGGAAAAACCTTGCTTATCGTATCTCGTATCTATTAAACCACCTATTGGCGACGATTAGGCCAGGCCAGGCCAGGCCAGGCCAGGCCAGAAGACAGCGAAGGGAGGGGAAAGGGATTTTTTGGATTTCAGGTCTACCAGCGGGACAAAAAGGGGTTAAGGCTCGCGCAACGTCATTGACACGAACCGTAGTCCGCTGACAAGAGTAATTTGTCCAAAATGGTAAGAGGTGGACAGACCAGGCCAGACCTGGCCAACAAGTCACTGGACGACGGTGACGGTGACGGCGACGTGTGTGAAATGGGGAAACAAGAGGAAGACGAAGAAGAGAGAATGAAGCAGAGATAAAAGTGTTGAGCGCGCAGAAGTCGCGACAGCGACAGCAACAGCAACGTACGTATGAAAGCAAGAGTAGCATGTGAATATGAGGAGCATGATAGGGCGATAGACGGTGAGGGAGATGTAGAGGTAGAGGTAGAGAGGGAGCCCCTTCAGTCAACCAGCAGTGCGATGTAAGAGCGAGGGAGAGCGAAGCTAATATATACTCGATTGTACTGTGGTGTTCATGTGTTGTTGTTGTTGTTGTTATTTGTGCTATTGCACTCGAAATTCTTTTTGCCTTTGTTTTTATGGATTTTCCAGGAAATATAACCATGAACGAAGATGGCCACAGCAACGGCAACGGCAGCGACATGCGCTGCCTGCCAACAACAATAAGAAACAGGAGCGCTGTATGTATGTATGTACATACATATGTATGTATATACCATTTCCATGTGCATTTGTATGTGTTTGTATACAAAATATAAAAACTTCAAGTGGAAACACATGATTTTTCATGGGTCGAAGAAAACACAATTCGGTCGACGTCTTAAAATACAAATTTTGGAAACTTTCAGACAATTAAACACATTCTGCGCAAAATGCTGCATCCCGCCCACAGTGCGGCGCATCGCGTCGCATCGAAGAACTGCAGCAGACGTTGACGTCGCTGCCTGGGAAGTCCTCCCACTCATACACAAACACGCACGAGCGTGAACCCCCCACCCCCCCCCCCCCACCATCCAAGCCCCCGCATTAGATTGCTCTTTTTTTCTATTTACCTTTTGGTGCACACCAACACAAGAACAGCCAGACAGTCTAGAATGTGTAAACACGTACAGGTCGTGCCTTAGGTTGTATGGGTATTTGGCGGCGCTGTTGCTTTCGATATTTTTTTTGTTATGTATTTGCTGTTTTATTTTTAAATCGTGCACACACACAACTCCCGTACGAACACACACAGACACACACCTCACTCCTCCGCTCGGCTTTGGAAATCTCGGTGTCCTCCGATATGAAAAAGCAGCGCCGGAACACGCCTTAGAAGGATTTCCACGTAAAAAGGACACTTGAAAATGGATGCAACTTGTTGGCAAACTTAAAGGACTCTGACTCTGCTCATTTACGCCTGTTGCGCGATTGGCCGCCCGAAAATAAATATTTCGTGAAATGTATCAGCTGCTCTGCTTATATACTTTTTTAGTTGTTTAAAATGTATTTATTGTTCCACGACGCGCACTATTCAAAAAGATAATCAACGGAAGTTTCTGAATTCAGAAAAAATTCGATAGGTGTTGTGTTGTTTACGGGGGCGTCGAAAAATTTGTGAGAAATCCGATTTATGTTCGCATTTAGAGATGTTAAAACTGATATTTCGATTTTTCGATATATTTTTTGTATGTTGCTGGACTCATGTTTCTAGAAAACGTGTTGCCGGCAAGGTAAAAAAGGTGTGCACAACAGGTGAAACGGGCCAGAAAATACAACACATGCAAGGAAAAGTCCACCCAATTCTTGATATACTATGAACAAGGCTCATTTTTGCGTTGCAGTCTATGTATCGAGTTTTGCTTATCGATACCCGTTATTCATTTGTTTATAAAACAATTTGCGTTCTGCGAATTTCATGAATTTATGCTCTAAGCGTATTTATAACTATTTAACAGCTTGTGAGCATGTGAGAAATTGGTCCGGTACAGGTGGAACAAGTTGGCGCTTCCTCCGTTGAGACGTACACTGTCTGTGTGCACACACACGCATTTGTATATACACACTTGTAGCCACATGTCTTTCCGTATAATTAATTACAATTAATTGATTAGCCCCACAAGAAGCCAAGGTTAACTACTGCCACTGCGTTACACTGCTGAAACGGGCTGCAGATGGCACCCTCCCCCTCACCCGCATTCCACCAGTGCTTTCACCTGTTGTGCGCAGCAACAAGCGACGCAAATCTCGCCGTTGTATCTTAGGTCTGGAATCTTCTCGGGCGCCGCTGGGCGAAGCAACAGGGGGGCGGTGGGTGTGACTCGCAAAATCAATAGTCATTTAAATAATTATGCCTGCATTTTTGCAGCCATCTCTCACCTTTCGTTTGCGTCCCTGAGATGCGTTTTGGTTGAACCCTTTGACTAGCGGCCGCGAAGGCAGGAGAAACACTTTTTGGCGGATATGAACACCGCATACAGGACGCGGAATTGTGTTCGTCGCAATTATTTAATATGGCAGGCACTCTACTTGTTAATTTTTTAATCACAATTTGTTTAGTTTAGTCAAGGAGCAGTGTGACCCTCAGAAAGGTACCGAAATATATCGGAAAAAAGGACCTTAACCCACTTAGCCCCGCACTATTTAAACAGTTCAGCACTTTGGGTAAAGCCGCCGAAAAATTACTGTTTGTACAAAGTTTGCTGCTTCTTTACACACACATCCTTACACACCACGCTATCTTTTACCTGAAATGCGTAAAATGTGTAACAAAATGGATTGTAGGGCACACTGTTGCGGTGTTATCGGTAATCGCGGATGGTGCCACCTAACACTAAGGGGATGGGCGGGCTGTTTGAATGCCAACCAGACAAAAAGCGCAATGTTTAAACAATTTTTGTAAATTTATTTATAATCATAAAAAACACACTAACATACAATATACTCGTATATGTATATAATATATGCATAAGATGATTTCGCTGGTGAACATTCATGGTAAATTCATGGCAATTTTTACAATTACGTAAGCAGATTGACAGATACATATACAAATCTTCATTAAATCATTAAATCTTCATTAAATCATTAGTCTAGGAGTAAAGGAGTAAGTTATTGTCCAGGTAATGCCACTGAATACAAAATAGGATACCAGGGCTTAGGGCGAATTAATATACAGACTATTTTTTTTTTTTATTACTTTTGGGCTTAAAGCAGATAATAAATCAATTATGGTTAATAAAAAATTTTAAGCGTTTCGGCGAGTGTTTTTTCTGATCGCTTCTTCTCTCCTCTCCTACACAATTAACAACTAAAAATATCTAACAATTAGAGCAATGCTGGCGCTGCACATTTCCTCGGCCAGCTTTATCATCGGATCATGTGAGACTTAAGAACGAAAGCAGTGCGTTTTTTGGTGTGTGTTTGGTTGGAAGGCTTCAACTGCTAATCCTCCAGCCGGCCACGCTTCAAGTGGGACAGCTCCCTCAGCCAGGCTTTGATCAGGTCATAGGTGGAGAAGCTAATGCCCACAGCAATGGGGCCCTTCAGCCAATTCATGCTGAGGCCCTTGTAGAAACCATTCTTGATACCCTCCTCACTGTGGAAAGCACACCCATAAAAATGTTAATGAAAACCAAAGAAATTGCAATTCATGGCAACCGCGTGGGCTTCTCTTACCGATAGATCTTGAGGAGCGTCTCCAGAATGGTGGGACAGCGTTCATTATTCGCTTCGTTCACACGCATCGTCTGCATTCTTCGGCGCACAATATCCAGGGGATAGCTCGCCGTTTGGCCGGCGGCACCAGCCGCAGCACCAAACGCCAGCGAGACTAGAGTATTCGGTTTATTATTGCCAACCATTTCTGCAATTTAAACAAAAAAGAATTTTAGCAGGCTTATTCAGTAGCAAGCAGCCAGGAAGCACTGGTACTCACCATGGTACTCCCGCTTGAGGGTCTCGTAGGTGAAGAAGGAGGTGCCCGCGTAGGGTATAACGCCCAGCACTGTGGCCCAATAGCCACGGTACAGCGTCCGTGGGCCCTCCTCCACCCAAATCTTGGCAAATACTTGCCGCAGCGTCCGATAGCCCGTGTATCTGTCCGTCACAGCCATGCGTGCGCGTGCCAGATCCAGGGGATACGTCAACGATTGGGAGGTGATGCCCGCCAGTGAGCCGGCCACAAAGCGGCGTAACTTTGTGCTGCAACAGAAAAGAAATAGATTTTAGGAGAATTCCGAAAGGATAAGAGTGTCGCAACATACTTTGAGCCATCCTTGTCCACCTGCAGGATCCTGCGCCACTGCTCGTGGGCCGTAAACTGTATGGCCGCATAGGGCACAATTCTGGCCATTGTGGCTGAGTTGCCACGCCACAGGGCCAGGACACCCTCATTGGCATAGGTTTTCTGCAGATAACGCAGCGAGGCACGAAACGAGAAGGGAACATCTTTGCGTATCTGAAAGTTGATCTTTGTGCGATCCAGCGGCGCGATGACGGTCTTGGCAAAAGCCCCTGCCGCCGCTCCAGAAACCAGACTAATGACCACCTGATCGATACTGGTATTGGTGCGCACTAAATGGGGGGACACAAATTAAATGAAAATCAGCAGTAAATGGCAGCATTTTATGGGACCTACCGCTGGGGCTGGGGCTGAGACTAGAGACTGAGACTGAATTGGCGGGTGTTTGTGTTGCTGATGATGTCACATGATGCTTTCCATTCGCATCCTCATCCTCGACATCTGTGGATGCAGACGCAGCAGCAGCAGTGCCCGCACCCGTTGCGGTGGTGGCCACTGTGCTCGATAATTGACTACCCGTTGACTTAATGGACATGGCAATGTTCGGCTTCTCCAGAAGACGGCTCATGGCAGACTCGGACTCCTGATTCCTGGCCAAAAAAACGAGAAATCAATTTTCATATCAATTTGAGCCATGCATAAGCAGGAGCTTATCACAACAGCCGATAACAGACAACAAATATAGCCAAAGGGTGCCAGAAATAAAATCAAAATCATTTCCATTCCCTCGCAATTTACTTTCGGTTTGGTTCCCCGTTTGGCTCTGCATTTATAAGACTTCTAATCAAAACGAGGCGTGCTTCATAGACCCATAGATAGAAATAGATGGTCATATAACATATGGAACACACATACATATATATATATATATATATACAGTAAACTCTCGAAAGGGTGAACACTTGAACACATGAAACATCGGTAGACATTTGCACCATGTGCTGCTCTACTCTTTTGAGCCTTCACTGTAGGCACTGGTAGATTTATTTTAGGTGATAACAGAAAAGCACTCTCGCAAGTCTATGCAAAAATTCTATCTGTCACAATTGTTTCGTAATTCAAGCAAAACCGAGCAAATGATTTCTTCTTTGGCATAAGTTCAAAAAAGGCACACATACAAATGTTCTTAGACCCAAGTATTGGCCAAGTTGAAGCAGTTGGACTCCTCTATGTTATCTGCTCTCTGGGCTAAGGTAAGCAACATTTCAAATTGAACTTTGCATTACGCCCCCCCGTGCGTGCGCGTATTGGCTACTGAAAGCGCGAAACTTAGTCAGAGATTAGAATTTTTTTGATTAAGCAGCAGCAGCAGCACCTGATTAGATTCGCTTCGTACGCGCTAATTGCGTCTTATAATAGATAGGAGGGAGGGTACCAATACATATGTACATTCATTCTGCTGTGAGAGGAACATGCCGATCGACCTCTGCTCTGCTCTGTCTTGTTGTTTGTTCGCAAACCGCAAAACCGGTTGTGTTGAGGGGGGTTCTACGAGTAAGCAAAAAGGCAAACAAACAGCAATAACAGATTAACAGAGACCCAGAGCACGGCTTTCGTTGTGGCACACACCTCCAAAAACATTATCATGCAAATTGTGTGCGTGTGGACGCACGTGTGGGGAGAATCACTTTGTGGATGGACTGCGGTTTGGGGTGGGCACAGTTCCAAGTGGGCAGCGGCTATAATTAACGCATTTCATTGACGGATCGGTGCAGGAAAGCTTTCGAAGAGAGCGAGCGAGTCATTAGCGCTATAGAAATACATTCGCAAATTTCGCATAAGGCTGGCCTTGAACGTGATTGTGAGGGGGGGGGGGGACAACAACATAAGTATAGACATAGACATAGACACATGTAAGTGCAATTAAATAGTAGGTAAGACATACTGATATGCATGCTCAGTATCCTTCCATTCAAACATTCCCCAATGCCCCCCATTCTGATAAGAGTGGAATCCCTTTTGTACTGATTGCAGGCCAGGCAAATTGCTCTCAGCCCAGGGTGGATGCTGCTGATACTGCCTGCCGGCGTAGCGCTCATTGAATGCAAACAAGTTCGTAAGCAAATTGTTTGTTGTTTTGCACTTGAGTCAAGGCTATTCGCGGGGAGGCCTGTTGATCCCAGTATCCCGTTGATCCAGGGGAAATGTTGCTCACTCCAATTCTAGTTCTGATGCTGCCATTGAAATTGGTTTGTCGCTTGTTTGTCGTTTGAGAGCGCACAGGCCGGTCCATAAATAGACACACACTCAAACGCCAGCGAGAAGGGGGACGGGGCTGGAGAAGTATATTTATACTGGACTTTGTACCCGGCAATGGAAAATCAGTGGGGCAAGTGGAATTGAATCAAGCAAAACAACAATAATTTGCAATTACTATTCTACATGCTATATACATACATAGGTATGCAGATTCAATTACTTAAAGCATGCATTTTCTCGGCAAAGAACGTAGTTTCGCTTTTATTTGTTGTTTACTTCTGGAAAAGAGCTACGTGACTTCATTCTGATTGGAATGGGAGAGGAGAGGAACAGCTGTTTCTCGATTTTCGTTGCACTTTTTGTTGTTCTTTGTCTGACAGGGAGACACACAGCCAAGTGGATCTTATTTACCCACCCCACCCACTTGTATTTAATGTACTCTACCTTAGCTGCGCTTTTATTTATCTATAATGAGGGGCCTTGTTTACTCCATTTTATTGCAACACAAAACACTCTCACACACTCTCACACACTCACACACACAACAAGCACATTATATAATTGGGCTAGACAAAAACAACAATAAATTATGTTGAAATTCTTTTAACGCAAACGCACCTTTTGTTTTTGTTGCTAGCACAGATTTATTTTTGACGATTCTTCTCGAAACCGAAGTTTCGGCTTGCACTTTGCACTGGCACTGTATCTGGCTCGTTGGTTTCGTTCTTGCCCAATGAATGAACTCATTTATTGCACGTCGAAATCATTTGTTTATTAACCATTCTCCGCGCGACTTGATTGTTGTTTATATCTACCAGTGCTGCCGATTCCGCTTTTTCCCGTCAAATCTGGCTTTTTTTTTATGAACAACTGCGGGAATAGTTTGGCAATTGCGGGAAGCGGGACTTCTGGATTTTTTAGAATGGTATTTGGCTTTTTTCCGATTTTTTTTAATTTTGCTATACTTGAATCAAAAAGTATGAGACTAGTCATATATTTGTATCGGTATTTGCAACTCCACCAATAGTTTTAAGAATACTTTCATCTCTATACCATTCTACCATTCCTATGTGCGCGAAAGTGAATGTCAACGTACAACAATTTGTGAAATGCCTATAGAATGTGTGCAAAAAAGAACAAAATAAGCGACATATTAGAGTATTTTAATGTTGAAAACATTACCGAAATTGAGCGTCAGTACAACAATATTCACTTTAAAAAATGGGAAAACAACAGCGACACGAAAAAGTTTTGGAGTGAAGTATATTGTTATAAATATTCTGGCGGAAACCGCCGATTTTTTGAACTGGCATCTTTTGCTCTCCAAATCCTTTCGCTACCGTGGTCGAACGCGGAACTTGAGCGAGTTTTTAGCCAGGTTAATCTGGTAAAACATACCAACAGAATTCTGTGCATTAGGTAAAGTATTATTGCATGTGAAAGGATATTACTAATTTGTATTTAACTGTACAGGTATGGCCTACGAAGACTGGGAAAATGCTGTTTCGATTATGATGTGCCCAAAAATTATCTTCGCTTGATTGGTACGACCAAGTCGTACGATTGCGAACCTGTAGACAATTACGCTGAGTTAGACGAATTAATGGCGGTCCTACAGTAAAAACCCTATAAAATACTACAGAAATAAAAAAATTGTTAAACCCAAAAAGTACGCTTTTTTTAAGCTTTTTTCTGTAATTTTTCAGCTTTTTTTGTGTCTTGTATAAGTCAGAAATGGCTTTTTTTCCTGATGAAAAGTTGGCAGCACTGATATCTACCGTTCAATCAGTCACACTAATACAAAATATACCGAAATATACCTTTTCATTATCTAAATATACCGTAAATATACTGACGAACACGACAAGATGCGATTCCTCGATTTTGATATTCGGCTTAATATTACTAGCAAGCTAAGACTCTCAGCGCTGAACATATATTTTTCTACGATTAATTAATCAATTTCCTAAACGATTTGCTTATTATAAGTACTCATTTTTATTGGAATTATTCATAAATAAGGTTTAATCAATAGAGGCTGATGAAAAATGTAATGTTTTACATGGGTAACTGTGTAGTTAGCGTGTGCTAACTACACATTTGCTACAAATTAACTACATATTTATGTAAAATTCGACAGAGAACGCTAGCGAGAAAATGTGTACGTTTCAGAAAAATTTTCCCCTCGGAAAAGAGAGCAAATTTTGAAAAACCACCATGATTTGAGAGCGAAAAATGTCGGTATTTTCTGTGCGCTAAATGGAGTTTGGCGCTAATTTTGAAAAGTTCTTTAATATACCTTAAAAAATAGATTGAACCTTGATTAAATATATTTTTTTATATACCATAAATAAACTTTTATAAAATCTAAAATCTATACGAGTTTGAATTTTAGCTTTGGCAAGATTAAAATATGCTAGATTCAGCCTTAATTAAGCCGCAAAGGCAGCTCTGGTTTAGCGCTGCCACCGCTGTGAAAACGTTGCATGTGGTAGCACGGTTTTCCAGGTTTGCAGCCAACTTCACGCGAGACGCACTGAAAACAAAAACAGCGTAGAATAAAAAAAATCAACATTTTGCTCAATAAAAAGATGAACGTTGACTTGCGGTCATATTCGCGGCACTGGCTCACGGAATTCATAGAGCAATACCAGGAGGAGGAGTGTCTGTGGCAGCCAAAGCACAACGACTACAGCAATCATGCCGCTCGAAACAGATCCTACGACAGGCTGGTGGAGAAGCTCAAAGAAGTCGAACCGAATCCCGACCGACCCATGGTCGTAAGGTGCATTGGTTAAACTATGCTCGCCTGTTTCTCAATGCGACCTAATTGCTCTTTTGTTTGTGTTTTGCAGGAAAATCAACTCACTTCGCTCGGCATTCCGGCGGGAGTTCCGGAAGACGACCTGCAAGAGCGACTACGAGACACGGTTGTGGTACTACGACAAGCTGCTATTCATTGCCGACCACAAGCCCAAGCGGCATGAGTCGGGCACCAAGCCAAAGCGCGAATTGCACATCAGCTTCGACGACGAGGAGTCCATGGAGTATGAGGAGGAGTCCCATCACACAGCCACACAATCGCAGCATATGGAAAATCTAGAGCCCACAACCTCCGACGAAGTCGAGGAGGTGGCTGCCACCAACAATGTGGTGGTAAGCAGTGAGGGCGCCACCCTAAGTACAATATCGGTGACACCAGCGGATTGTGTGACTCTGGTGAAGAACGAACAGCATCAGCATGATGCGGCTGCCGTCCAGGCACATCAGCAATTAGTGGCACATGCGGCGGCCCAAAACTCCATAGCAGCTGCGGCAGCACAAGGACATGCCGTCAAAGTGCTGGAGATCACATCACTAGATTCAAACTCTCAGCGTGAGATACAACAGGTTAGCGATTACCATTCGATTCTCTTGTGGCATTAAATTTACGTTTTTTTCGTAATGTATAGGCCGTCAACTCACTGGAACAACACCAGCAGCAAATGCATCTACAGCAGGCCAATGGACATGGCCAGTCTGTGCCGACCATACAGATCGGACGCGAGCACTATCAGCCTCTGTTTAGCAATGCAAGCACCACAGCGTACACAACGGCACCGCAACCCCCGCCGCATGACGAATACGATGCCATCGGTGTAAATGTGGCCAGCAAACTGCGTGCAATCAATCCCACCCAGCGCATCATTGCGGAGAAGCTAATCAGCGACGTGCTGTTCAATGCCCAGCTGGACAACCTCACCGTCAACTCGGGCGTAACGCAGCATTAATCTCAGTTGAAATCGCCAATAGGATAGGATAGGACACACACACACACAGATTAATAGAACCCTTTTATTGCATTGTCGCACTCTGTTTGCGCTTTCGACCTCTTTCGTGGCTAGCAGCAGTTCATTGTATCATACCGTTCGTATGTAGTTTTAATTAATTCAATACAATAAATAGATTGTATGTTTTAAGATCGATCCACAGCCATCACACGTCTCCCCTTTCATCTCTGCCTCATTTCGCACTGCTGGTAGGCTGCGTGTCCGCCGTACTCTGGTCTCCGCCACCTGTTATCTTGTGCCAGACGAATCTGGCAAACTAAACGAGGGATTTAGCCATCATTATTGGAAGCTTCTTGCTGCCAGGCGGTACTCACCGTTACAGGCGGAGAGTCTATTTGCTCCGATTCTGTTACTAATTTTCGGTTATTTTGCATATAGCTCCAGCCCAGGTGTATACCAATGAGGCTAGGCACCATCACAATGGTGACCAGGTTGCGCGACACAAACGACGGTTGTTTGGGCATCTTGTTGCTAAATTTTACGAACAAAAATTATTATTCAACAAAAACAATACATTTACAGTGTGACAGCAGTGGGAAAAAATACTGATTTGATATTTTGTATCTGTCAAACAAGTTGGTCGATGGCACGAGTTGGCAGGGCTGGAAAACGGTTGAGGTTTTGAAGCAATTGTGTGTGGGTACGGGAATACAACAGGGGCCCGTAATATTTATTCATTCCAAAATTTGTTCAAAGTCCACAATTTCACAGAATGGGGTAGCAACTAAATAAATATATTCTTAAATTTTTTGGTTAGGGCTGTGGGTGAGGCGGGAGATAAACACCTGTCAACAGTCTCAGTCGCTGCGGTTGCTGCGGTCCCTATGTATTCGAAATGGTGCACACAAAAATGGTATATTAACTATGTCATAAGGTTGGCCTTTTGTTTATAATTGAATCGAAAAATAAATAAATTCGCTGCACCCAAGCCCTTGACCAACACTGCACTCAAAGCAGTGATACTTTGGAATAACTGTTAATTGATTAGCCCGATAAGGGAGGGGGGGGGGGGGGGTGCGGGTTAGTTTCATCTCGGCTTTGGGGCTTAGAATAAGTGTGAAATCCACACTCACGATCGATCAGCGAAGCTCCCTCTCGAGTGTCTGATGTGGTCTATGCACTTTGAACACAACTCGAAAGCAAACACACAAGCCAAGCCACAATATGCCATTGACGACGTAAACACAGCTACACCCACACCTACACCTACACACCGGCGCAGGCAGCGCGGCGAACATTGTTAGTTTTTTTTTTGGCAGCAGCATTTCCCACTAACAAACAAAACAAATCATTTTCTGTCGCTGTCGTGAGCGGACGCTCTTGCTGTACACCACCAAAGTGCAATAACCATTTGTTCCAGGGAATCAAACGAATCGGTGTATTTTTAGTTGATTTAAAAGTGAGTCCTCGCCCGTGGGTTAACTTGCGTTCTTTATTTTGCTAATTTGTTACCATTTCCGTTTTTATTTTGCCCTGTCCTGTGGCCGTGACGCAGTGACGAAGTTAATAAAATCGATATTTGCATATGTGTGCCTGCAGCTGGACATTCTCAGATTCAGGTAAGAAAACTCGTGCTCGACGCCACCACCCTCTCCATGGCTGCATCGGTCTGCTTGTCCTTGGTCTTCTCGTCGTTCACTTTCATGGCGTACTTTTCGTTGTGCTTGAACACACAAAAGAAGGCGATCCAGCCCACTATGTTAATCACCACGGTCAGCATCAGGGAGTAGAATAGCACAATGATCGCCTTCTGCCGACTCGTGCGCTGGCTCCACGGCACATGCTCAGTCGAGAACTGCGTAGATTGGGGATGAGTAGGATCAGGACACGCAGTGGCAGTGACTGGAAACACTTCTTACCGGCATAATGAACGACAGAGAAAAGGAAGAAGACTGGCCCATTGATTGTACGAAAATCATTTGACACTTTAGATTTATAGTTTTGGAAATTCTGTATAGGATTTACATGGCAAGGGTTACTGGTTACTGCTTACTGGATAATGCCCTGATCCCGCAGCGAGGAGAGCTCCTCAGGCCCATAGCCGAGCAGTTCACTCAGCACGGCATCCGTGTGCTCGCCCAGCATGGGTGGAGCCGTGCGCGCATCGTTGAGTGCCTCGCTGTAGACCACAGGTGGACCAACCACCTTGACTGAGCCGTCGCGTGGATGCGGCAGCGTCTTGACCAGCCCAATAGCCTTAATATGCTCGTCCTCGAACACTTCGCTAATGCTATTCACCGGACCGACCGGGAACGGGGCACCCTCGAAGCGTTTCATCCAGTTCTTGGACGTATCCTGCGCCAGAATCACCTCCAGCAAGTGCACCAACTCCTCGCGATTTTGGACCCGATCTTTGTTTGTCTTGAATTTGGGATCTTCCGCCACGGGCTCAACACCCAGCAGACGACACAGCTCCACGAACTGGGCATCGCTGCCGGCGCCCAGGGTGAGATAGCCGTCTTTGGACCTGAAGCTCTGGTAGGGCACAATGCTGGAGTGGGCTGTGCCCCAACGTTTTGCCTCGCTGCCTGCGTTCAAATAGTTGCTTGCGACATTTATGAGCAGGGAACAGCAGGTGGACAACAGATCCACGTCGATCTTCTGGCCACGCTGAGTCTGCTGACGTTGGTAGAGGGCTGCCAGGATCGCTCCATGGGCATACAGCCCAGTGGCCACGTCTGTGACGGCCACACCCACCTTGCTGGGCGGACCATCCCTTTGGCCAGTGATGTGCAGCAGTCCACCCATGGAGGAGGCAATCACATCGTAGCCGGGACGTTTGGCATATGGACCCACCGATCCGTAACCACTGAGAGTGCAGTAAATGAGCTTTGGATTGATTTTCTTCATCTGCTCGTAGCCCAGATCGTAGCGTTCGAGGGTGCCTGGCACATAGTTCTCCACCAGCACATCACTGATCTCGGCCAGCTTGTGGATCAGTGCCCTGCCACGCTTCAGATCAATGCACACGCTCTGCTTGTTCCTGTTCGGCGCTAGAAAGTAGGCGGCATCTTGGCTATGCTCCAAGAATGGTGGTCCCCACTTTCTGGCCTCATCGCCATAGTGCGGACGCTCCACCTTGATGACCTCTGCCCCGAGATCGGCCAGCACCATGGTGCAGTAGGGACCGGCAATGATGCGGGTCAAGTCCAGAATGCGCACGCCCTTCAGCGGATGATGCCGCTCCTCCGCAGTAGCATTATTATTATCGCTGCTATTGTTCTCGCTGTCAGTGGCGGCGGCTGCAAAGTTTCTCAAGCTCTGACAAACTCTGTAATTAACAAAGCCACAATAGAGTCTCTGACAGAGTTTCGGTGACAACATTGCTGTGTTGGGGCGGGTGCAGATCGGTCGCGGGATGTGAACGAAGCAGCTGCTCAACTTATCTAGCTAGCTATCTATGTATGTTACGGCGATGGAAAGTTTTGCGACCCAACTCGATCCGCGGACACATTTATCGTCACTGGCTAGACCCCCAGTAACGGAAGCCAGTTGAAGCTCTCTCTCTCTCTCTCTCTCTCGCTCTCGCTCTATGTTATCTTTTATTGCGTACTCTTTCAGAATGCGTACTAAAGAGAGAGAGCAACCATTTTAAGCTAGTTAAGAGGCAATGCACCTCTGCCGTACGCTCCTCTTCCCCTCTTACAATATTACTCGATTCACGTTTAACCTTGGAGAATTTCCCCACGCAAGTCTGAATCCTTTCAAATCATGACTGTAAAACTCGTCCCTTGCGTTGTGTGTGTGTGTGTGTGTGTGTGTGTGGGGGTAACCACCTCAATTGGAGTTTAATAAGCCCAGATGCCATATCATTACAGCAGAGAATGAGATCTTTTGTTGCTCTCTGTCTCTGTCTCTGCCTGGTTATTATCGTTCTGATTCAGTCTCTGTTATTATGCCACCTTGCTGACAACTTGGATTGCGTGATCTCTGCGACCATCTCAATGATTAGTTTGGTTTCTACCATTTAAGAGTAGTACATATATATTTTTGTTTGTTGTTGTTCTTGAAATATTGTCTAACTACGTCCAGTCCCTAATATGCTGCAATTATTTCTTAATGGTCCAGACAATTAAAAAGCAATTTTAATGTCGTAGATAAGTAACCTACGCCTGAATGCTCACCATAAGTGTCAGACAGATCACTCGGTCCTCACGCAGACCGACCCTTGAGGTTATAGCACGTACTGTAAACAAATCGTTAGAGCGCTCCACATTAAGTCGATTCATAGCCACGTGTATTAATTAGGATCTGAGTTAGGTTTTAACACTACAACTGGCAGAGTTCTGGTCGCGCACATAAATTTGCGGATTCATAAATTAGAAAAATGTAAAAAAAAACATTAAATTAAAAAATGCATTTTTTTTTAATACTCCTATACTAAACAAATTTAAAGAAATTAAATTCAAATTTGTTGTACATTTGCAGGTTAAGCCAGAGTAAAGTATAGCAAAAAAATATATAGATTAAAAATGATCACTGTGTAGATCTGGATATCCAACTAAAGTTACCAAACTTTTAATTTTAATTAAAAAAAAAACGAGAAGGAACGTGTGAGTCGCTTCTGGACGCGACTCTACTTTTATACCCGTACTCAGTCAGTATATAAATTTGTGAGCTTATGATTAAAATTAAAAAAAAAAATTTTAATTTTACATTTTACATTTTTTTGCTACATTTGTTAACTACATCTACATGTAAAATGTAGATAATACATCTAGAACAAATATTCTACATCTACCATTTAGATTCTACATCTCCTCCGCTAGGGGTTGCTCGCGCATTGCACAGGGCAGAGTGTGTGCGAGCGAGACAGAGAATGAATATCATCAGCAGCGCCAGAGGAGGTGGGGAAGCAACTGAAAATTAATTTCTTCATTTTGGCCATAATAATGATCCGATCTGTACCAGATTTGGCAATCTGGTAGATATGGTCATTCCTTACGATACTGCGTTTTTAGTTTTATCGTATCTTTAAAATTGTGGCTGCCACAGATTTTCGTCCTTTGTGAAGGCGGAGGGGGCGTGGCACAATTTGGAAAGAAACTTGATTCAGTGTGATATCACATGAGTCTGGAAACCACAAATACAGTATACCCCTTAACTCTTTTTGAGTACGGGTATAAAAATAGTCAAAATTTATAAAGAGAATCCTTCAATGTGTGTTCCCATTTGAAGAGTTACGATATGTCTTAAAGAGTCCGTTGGAAATATACTAAAAGGGCATGTAACAGGTCCTCCATTGTATGCACTCGTGAGGTTTGTACGACTGTAAAAGCAATTCTGAACACTCACACACTGCGTGTATTTTGTTTTGTTTCATTCTTGGACATTCTCTTTTTCACTTTTCGCTTGTGCGTCAGTTGTCGGAGCAGTAAAGTCCTAGGGGCAATCCACCACTCACGTAGATCTATGATTACTTGATTGTATATCAGCCCTTTTGATTGATATAGTTTTCATTAGAATCTATAGATTATGAATGGAAATATCTGAACTGATTAAACGGCATGTTATCTATCGCTGCTAATCTATCCGCTATACCATAAGTGTCAGAGATCTACGGGGGTATACCATATTGTTGTAATCATTAGGAAAATCAAACAGATGCATCGACATGCAATAAATTAGCTTTGATTTCTTAATGATTATTAATTAAGCGACTGGTACTCTAGTATGAATGGGTTGCAAATCCAACTGATTCATTGACACACGTTCTACTACTAGCTTAGATCTATGTATATCCCAAACTGCTAATTTATGAAGGGAGCGTGATACTAAATGGGTTCAGGGTTCGGCTTTCGTGTTTGAGTTCTTGTGAAATGTTTTTTTATTGTTCACACTACTTGTAAGTAGACTGGGGGACAACAGGGTTTTCCCCCGGAAACCTCTTTTGGCATCAATATTTATACACCGAATGACGCTGGGGCTGGCAGCGTGTTCCTTTGTTTAAGTGACGATGACGATATCAGGCCGAGCTGTAACTAGGGGTCAGCATGCATAACTGTACAATAAATGCTCTCTAAAGTTAAAAAAAAAACAAACAGAGAGTCGATCAGTGGACGACCGTGTTATGTGTGTAATTAGCGGTATGGGTCCTCCCTTTTGTTTACAACTGAAATCCATGCCAATTGCAATCTCTGGTAAAGTGGGGTTCAACAGGTCAGGGCATATGGGTTAGTAATTGCAGGGATAATAACCCCAAGCGTTGGCATTGACGCACTTGTTGTGCTTGTATCAGATGCTTAGTCAGAGCAAAACCCATTTCCTTGGGGGGGCCTAATGGGAACTACTTACTCGTACACCAAAAGTTAAGAGCAGCTTAACAGCTTGGAAGAGAGACAACAGACAGAGAGCGAGAGCGAGAGAGAGAGAGAACCAGCTTGGAGCAGCACACTCTCCAAAGCAATGCTTTAAATACTTTGTGGCATGCTAGCCCCATGTTTATTTGCTTTTCTCGTCTCGTTCGCGTCGGTTCGGTTCGGTTAGGTTCAGTTGAGTTCAATTCGTTTCGTTTCGGAATAGATTCATCCGTGCCCAGACCTAGATTCAGATTAAGATTCAGTTAGAAAAGCCAAGCCGCCCGGAAAGTAGCCTGGAATGTGATAAGACTTACAAAAATTGAAAGTGTAACCAAAATGAAAGCCGGAGAAACGTTGCGCATGCGTATGCAGGGCCAGTCGTCTCATATGCGAGTGCATCCCAGAGATACTTTGCCTAAGCAAAACTAGTTTTCCCATAATACATAGATGCAAGTCGGGGGCTAAGAAAGTAACGCAACTATTAGCCAACTGACCAAAAAGGCATCACACAGATTCCCCCCTCCCCTCAGCCCAGTCAGTGTTCAAGTGAATATTGTGCAAGCGAAAATAAATATCACAAACAGCAGCAGCAGCAGCAATAGCAGCACCAGCAGTTGCCGTCGTCTCTGCTGGCTCTTTTTTGCCATCAATTGCAGTCAGCTGCAGTATTGCACAATCCTGCCAACCTGTTCAGACACTCGGTTGTGTGCAGAGTCAGAGCCAGAGCCGGAGCCGGAGTACCTCCCCTCCCAGCCGTGTGTGCAGTGTAGTGTTGTGGCGCGATACAGTGCGCGCTCTCTTTTTATTTTTGTACCCCCCCCCATCCGAGTGTAAAGCCGTCAAAATTGCTGTGCTACTTTGTTCCAGGATACTGGGGTACATCATGCGCCGGTTCCTGCGCTCGGCCATGATTGTCTTCAGTTGGTTCGTGGTGCCCTACAGTCGGTACACCAACATCAAGGTGATACGGCGCAAGCTGCCACCGATACGCAGCCACCTGCTGGAGATACCTGCCGTTGATCTGGCCAAGCTGATTCGCACCCGAAAGGTGAGTACGCTCCATTTTTTGTTCAGTTTATTTAGGCCAATTACGCAAAAGAAACAAAAATAATGGGCAGGCCTTGCAAATCTTGCAAAATCAATAGCCAGCCACCAGATTGTTGCCACAGCAGCAACAGTACCAGCAGCAGTAGGCAGCAGCAGCAGTAGGCAGCACTTTCGGTTGCCACATCCATTAGATACATTGTGGCAAACTTTGAGGCAATCAACCCCCGGGGACCCGGACATCTCCCCATTAGGCGAAGCTCGCACATTAGCAGGTCGTCTCCGTCTCAGACTTGGACTCTCAGCCACCGCCTCGCCTCAGACTTGGCCTCACCTTTGCCTCTGAATTTCGGCAGAAAGCGAAAAACGCATAAGACAAAGATATTACTTTTCATTTATAGTACTTTATTTTTTTGTTTTGTTTTTTCGTCGCTTTATTGACTCACTGAAAAGTCGCGTCCGAGTCGGTGGCACTTACACTTGCCCCTAACATTTCAATTAGACGTGCGGGGCTATAAAAAAAAAAGTACAAGTAACAAAAAATACCAAGCTATGGGTTTAATACCCTACCCAGAGTTAGCCATGAAGATCCATGTGAAGGCCAAGCTCAAAAGTGATCTATTTTTTATATGTATGTATATTTATTTAAAAAAGTTGATTTAAATATTTATCAAAGAGTTCAAAACAAAAAGGAAATATACGTGAGAAAAAACTACAAAATATTAAAGATATTAGTAAATAATGGAAGCAATAGTTCTGAGGGATATTTTTGTTAGAGGGTATTGTAATTTTGATATAGAACTCTCAACGATCATGTTTAGCGTAGTTTGACCAGCAGATGTGTGGGTAGGTCTAGTAAAAACGGCAAAATCGAACTAGGCTCATAGCATCTCTATCTTAAGTGATCTGAAATGGCATATTTCTGAAGAAGAACTCACTTGTGAAGATAATTTTTGCTGTTGACATAAATTAAGTAGTTACAGGATTTCGATTCTTGGGAACTACCGAATATTCTAATGTGAATAAACGAAATTTATGCAATTGCTTCTCAATAACTTATCTAATTTAAATTTAAATTGGATGTTCACTTGCTTAAGCTCAAAAAGCTCGAAGTAAAGAATACAAAATATGGCAAATAATTTGCTGGCTCCAGTATATCAGGCTTAAAGACTTTTTTTAATTCCAAACAAAACGATTTGGATCCTTCAAAATTACTGCCAAATTACTTGTTTCTGGTTTCCATTCTTCACATCCCATCAACTTTTCCACTCCACCTGCATTGCAAATACGCTTTAAAAACTTTATATGATGCCAGCCAGAGTATAACCTACAGATGAAATCGAAATCAATTTGGATTTTTATTGTTTTTTTGTTTTTTTGTGTGTCGTCGCAAGCACTTGAGGCAATTGGCCCAAAACGGATAGCTATAGACATGAGGCATTGAAGAAGCAAGCAGGGCAGGGAATTAGTCATCTGAAATACGGCTATTAACAAAAAGCGTTTTATGAGACGAGCAGAAATTTCGCAAAACAAAAATTATACAAACGGCCTAGACAGTCAACAAAAATAAAATATAAAAAAATAAAACAGTCGGAGCCGCTGAAGAGCATAATCCGTAAGATGTGGACATGGGCATGAGCATGGATGGGACTTACATGACGAATAACGCCGTACACGAGAGAGATCTTTGCCCTGCCCTGATACGTCGTAATGGTGTTTGGGGCTATGGGGTTGCCTCGTACTTTCGTGTTCATGTGCAAGATTTCATGGCGTTCATTGGTCCACATCGTGTGAGGTCACTACTTGACAGACCTTATCGAGTGGTGGCCCCTATACATATATGTATCCCACTACCCCCACACACCACCACTAACCCCTCTTTGTTACTGTTTTTTTGTTTTGCGGCATGCACTCCCCTTGTAGTTGATATTTTAGTGCACGTTCCGTCTGAAGTAAAAAAAAGATTTTGTTTTGTTTTTACTGCTTTTTGGTCTTCATTCGCGCAAGCACTCATATGGTGCGTACGAGTATGTCTGTCTGATGTCTGTCTGTTAAATATTATTATTTTAATTATGTTTTTTTTTTTTAGTTTTTTCCACTTTTAATTGCTGGTTTTTTCATTGTCATAGGTTAAGCATTGCCACACTCCGCTTATGGGGGAGGCTATGGCCAAGCGAAATGGTTTTGTAATTGAGATTATATCAGAAACCGCATCTATAGTTATTGTAGAGGAAGGTCTGAGGTTTTCCTATTAGAATATTGTATGACAGAGAGCTGGAGATGCTGCCACTGCCCTCAAGAAGGAATTCGCTTAATTGCCATCTGTCTGCAGTTATTTAATTAAGATTTATATTTAATGGCATTTATTAAGAGAGAGTGGATGCGATACATATGTACATACACCAGATAGATCCGAAATTGTGCTTGTACTTGGGGGGGGAATCACATAATTGGTGTTTCGTTTTTTATCATTATTTTGTTTTGCTTAAGCTGCTGCTTCTTAAATCTTTTTCGCACGTACTTCATATTACACCCAGAGAAAAGTGGCTCTCAAATTTTAATATTTACACACTTGGATTTAAATATGCAAACCAAACAATTTTATTTTAGAATGGATATTGTAATAAACAAATATTTGAATTAAATATATTTTATATTTACAATAAATATATATCATATTTAAATTAAATACTTAAAAATTGAGTATTTAATTATGAGTGTTTCTTTATATTTATTTGAATATATTTTATGTTTAAATAGAAGGGAATTCTATTTAATTTAAATTCATTTAAATTCTATTTATAAACCAAATATTTAATTTAAATATTCAAAATGCTTCTTTTCACTATGCCATTTTTCTCTGAGTGTAGACTTGCATCGGTAAACAGAGTATATAAGCAAATCTGTGTCTGTGTGTCGCGATTTCTTTACATGCTTTTTATTGCCTCTTTGCTTTGTGCCACACGCAGCAGCAGCAACAGCAACAACAAGAACATCTTTTCCACCTTACAAACATTATGGGGTACGAGTATCGGTATCGGGAGCTTTTCGGTTGATGATTTTGTCTGTCGGCCGTCCTCCCCTGGCTCCTTGCCCCCTGCTTGTTGCATGTTTTTGTCTCTTGGGCCGTGTTTACTTGATCAATTTGCCCCTCCCATGCACACTGCACTGCACTTCACTGCTGCCTCTGCCTCTGCCTCTGACTTTGCCGTGCTGCCTCTCTGATTTATTATTACACTGGAAGTCATTGAAAAAGTCAAGTAGCCTTAATTTTAATTATATACATATTACACATACGAGTACATAGTTATTTTGATGGGAATACATATATACACACATATGAGAGATTTCATCTCACGAGCATGCATTTAAGCAAAAGTAAGGCAAATTTATGTCTTAATTCAGCAGTAGGTACGAGCAGTGAGGAACCTGCTGGCTGTGGAAGGTCTTTTGCATGAGATTCGCTTAAATCAAGTTCAGAGGTGGCCATTTGATTGATTCTGATGCATAATTTATGCATTTTATGGCAGCATTTAATTGATTCCTGCGGTAGCAAGGGCGGTGTGCCCCTACCACAGAGTTTAGCGGGAAATAAGACCCACCAAAGTGTTTAAAATTATAAACATGCAGGGATAAGTCCTACTGGAAGGTACAAAAGATCGGCATACATATGCTCAAGCTGCAATAAAGCCTTGCAATAATAATAATAATATTAATACACAACTGATATATTTTATGGTTGCATTAGATAATTAATTTCTATTGTATATTTCTTTATGGAATTACTGAGTACTTATTAAAGAAATAAATATGTTTGTTTCTGCTGCCTTTTAGAACCATTTAATTGCTATCAATCAAGATTAATGTTTCATTAACGATCTATCATCAGTCCCTTACAGCATTGACTGATAGGTACACATTGGTTTTTCATTGGTTTTTCACTTGCACGCTTATCTGATTGAGACCTTGATCTATCTATCTACCATCACGTCGTTATTTGTGATTCCAAACGCATTCATTTGATTGATTTATCAATGCCTAAAGCGTACATGTACTGCGCCCTATCATTTCCGATCTATCCCTTGAGAGAAGGGATAGGCATCTGGTTCGAGGTGTGTCAGGAGAGCTTCTTCTGCGATCATTGGCATGGGCAGTTAGAGAGTAATTTTCCACAATTCTTTGATCTATTGTCAGCTTGGGGAACGTGTCTTTCGCTCTTTATTTTCACTCCATTCAGTTGTTGCATTACTCATTCGTCATGTGGCCGCGCCGCTAAAGTGAACGTCATGAATGCAATTCTAGAGTCGTTTGGTTTGGTGCTTTGTTGCTGGCTTTGGCTGCGTTTTTTTTTATTGATTTTAATTTAACACAAATTGCCATTGTTGCTGCCTCAATAGACTAGAATTGATTGTTTCTGCCTGGTACTGGAAAATGTGGGGACTGCGGAATGTGAGGAATGTGTGCGCTGAGCGCTGCTCGAATAGTAGCGAAAATATTCAAACAATTTTCCCCATTTTCTGATTGCAGATTAAAAGCGAAGAAGTCGTTGAGGCCTACATCGAACGCTGCCGGCAGGTAAGGCCACTGCCAGGCGAGCAAACGGATGCTGGATACTGGTGCTAATCACGTGACTCTTTTTTTTGTACAGGTGAATCCACTGATCAATGCCATTGTACAGGATCGTTTCGAGGAGGCACTGGAAGAGGCTCGCGAAATAGACAATGTCATTGCCATGGGCATCAACAGCGTGGAGTCGATGGAGGAGCATACGCCACTGCTGGGCATTCCGGTGACGGTCAAGGAGAGCATCGCCGTCAAGGGCATGACCAATCAGGCGGGACGGGTCTTCAAGACACCGCAGATAGCCAAATCGGATGCACCCGTGGTGGAGCAGATCAAGCGATGTGGCGGCATCATAATGCTCGTATCCAACACACCCGAGCTGTGTCTGCTCTGGGAGACGTACAACAATGTGACGGGTCAGACCAAGAATCCCTACGACCTGAAGCGCACGCCGGGCGGCTCTTCGGGCGGAGAGGCAGCGCTGCTGGCTAGCGGAGCCTCGCTGCTGGGCCTCACATCGGACATTGGCGGCTCCTCCCGTCTGCCGGCCATGTTTAGCGGCATTTGGGGCCACAAGCCCACGCCGTATGCCGTCTCGTTCCGCGGCCATCATCCGACGAGCGATTTCCCCAAATGGGGTGACTTCTTCACCATCGCTCCGATGACGCGCTACGCCAAGGATCTGCCGCTGCTGCTCAAGTGCATGAGCGATCCGACGGGACCAAAGTTGACGCTGGACAAGGAGATCAGTGCCCATGGCATTCGGTTCTTCTTCATGGACAACGATGGGCCCTCGGGCATGATGCGGCCGCTCAGCCGGGACCTGCATGAGGCCATCAATCGTGTGGCCAGCGACTTCAATGCCGAACGGGTGAACATACGGAAGATGAAGTGGTCCCTGGACATCTCACTGTCGGCGATGCTCACCATGAAGAACATCGAGACGATTTACCACAAGACGGAGGAGGGGGAACAGCCCAAGACCGTGTGCAAGGAGACGGTGAAGTACTTTTTTGGCTGCTCGGACAGCATTCTGCCATCGGTGATATTCGGCCACCTGCAGAACTTTATGAAGATCATACCCAATTCGCGGCACAAGCATCTGGCCAGCATCATTGAGGCGCTCAAGACTGAATTCAAGGAGATGCTCGGCAACGACGGCGTCTTCCTCTACCCGACCTTCCCCAATACGGCGCACCAGCACTACCAGATCTACCACAAGCTGCTGGAGCCCATGTATATGGCCATCTTCAATACGCTGGGCCTGCCAGTGACCAACTGCATGATCGGTTTGGATCACCGCAATCTGCCCATGGGCATACAGGTGGTGGCCAATCCCGGCCAGGATCATCTATGTCTGGCCGTGGCCCGTGAG
Source organism: Drosophila subsilvestris (assembly GCA_035043285.1). Taxonomy (NCBI): domain Eukaryota; kingdom Metazoa; phylum Arthropoda; class Insecta; order Diptera; family Drosophilidae; genus Drosophila; species Drosophila subsilvestris. The sequence goes on from JAWNNB010001746.1 coordinate 12,683,388, forward strand.
ATGGAGCGTCGCTATGGTGGCTGGGTGCGTCCCCCCTCTGAGGATAGCCACAGTAGCAGCAGCAGCGGCAGTGGCAGCAACAGCAGCAGCAGCAATGGCAATGGCAACGGGGGAAGCAGCAGCACCAGCAGCAAACAGCGTGGCTAGCCATCCTGGGGGTTGTAATGGCTTTATCCCCTACGTGATCCTTTTGTACTTTGTTTTGTTTGTAGCTAATTGTATGTGTATGTAATGTCCATCATTTAGGGAACGTTTAGAAAGAGACAGCTATCGGCTGAAGCCCCCTAGACCGCATTATCATTTAGAGCCTCTTCAAAATTTCACGACTCGAATTTCATGCTCCATTATACCTATTATTGTATTAAATTATTAAATGTCGACCACTCCAATCTTGTACATCGTATTATCTAACTCTATATACTATATACTACTTACTATATACTTTACTATTGTATGTTTATGTAAATATTCCGTCTAGCTTTTAAGTTTTAGGCTTATGCCCAACTCATGGCAAAGATCGATACGAAAAAGAAAAAAATAGAAACTATTCTGTATGTAGACTTTTTGTAGCAGCTAGCTCTGTCGGAATCAACGAAATATCGACAACTATTTTGGCCCAAGAACAAAATGTCTTGAATAAACATAACAGAAAACTAACCAAAAATTTACAATTAATTTATAAGACTTCTATGGCGCAATACCCCAAAAAAGAAGTTGGCCTCCACACGAAGCTGTTTAGCTGGGCATTGGCCAGACAGTGGGGGGCGGGGGGGGAGCGAGATAGCAGGTCCAACTGCATGGAAAATTGGGCTCAGCAGCAGTAGCTGCGCTGGTTCGTACTAATAGAAAATCTACAAAAACAAAAATACAGCTACTGGAGACAATACATACAGATACAGACAAGTAAGTAAGTAACTAAGTACTACCGCTAGTGCAGGCAAGCATTATACGTACGTAAATGGTTCCACTTGGCTGGTTACACAGACCCAGAGACCCAGAGAACCTCCACACTGAACAAAATGAATACTAAAAGAAACCCAAATCTCAGTTCTGGCTTCTTTAAACATATTTCTGGGTATCATTTTCATGGGACATACATAAATAAACACTGGAACAAAATTAGACTTCGTACGAGTATTTTGCAAATCATTCTGGCATTTCATAGATTTTTCTGTGGTGTCATTTTTATGGGACATAAATAATATTATTTATAGCTAAGAGTGGCATTTATTTCTATGATTTACAGGTTTTTTTTTATTTTTCTGTTTAAGTTCCAGGAGCTTGCCCATTCTTATCCGATAGTCTTAATCGTGCGCATGCGCAGCCGTTTCCCAGCCTCAAATGCATTTCTGTTTCTGCCGAAAACTTATACATATCTATATGTATGTATGTATGTACAGATTTTATTGGCCAGCCCAAGGCGCAGAGCAGTGGCACTTGCCGCATTTAACGTTGCATTTGGTTAGTTTTTTTTTGTAAGTTTCTATTACAAAAAATTTTTTTCTTGTGTGTGTGTTTTTTGGGTTTTGGAGTAGCCCAAGGTTTTGCCAATACGGCTTGCGCAATTCCGCTGTTGCCGCCAGAGTTGTATGAACGTGGTATTTGGTCAAAACATCGGAGGTAACTCAAATTCTTGCTTAAGAATGTGGTGGTCGTTGGGGTGGTGGGGAGGGGGAGCTGCTCCGCAATGCTTTGGCCATTGAATGCCATTGAAAACTCTTGTGAAGATTATCATGTGTCTCGAAATTAGGTGAAAATCGTTTCATTTGTCTTCAATTTAGTTGCTAGAGGAGGCAGGCCTTACAAGGGGAAAACCAAGCAGCATGACGATCAAAAATTATGAAAATCTCAAGTCATGCTTCCACTACCTGCTAAGCCGATGAATTAGCTGGAAGCAGACTCAGAGCCTCTCTTTGCCTTTGCTCTCGCTCTCCCTCTGCCTCTCTCTTTCTGGAACATCTGTCTGAGCGTTTCTACCTGCTATACCCGCCACCGATTGACTGCTCTCATCAATATTTGTTTATAGAAAAACCCCTCTTTCACTGCAGCGCGCCCATGACTGCCCAATCTTTAATACTCTTATCTATTTGTTGTTGGGTTTCGCCTTGGATGCGATGCAGAGTTTACCGCCGAAGTCAGCAATTGTTGACAGGCAGAGCAACGAAAAGAGAGAGAGGGAGAGAGTCAGCAGACTGTGCTGACCAGAGCAGCGGAAATATCATTCCAGTCTTTCAGCATTCCAACCGAAATCCCAGGCCAAGCCTAGCCATGCCGAGCATGACATTTGATCGTTCATTTCAAAATTAAATCGAGCAGCGAGCGGTTGTGCCTTGTCTCCCGCACGCAGTGGCTAGTCTTATATCTATAAGTAGCTGTAACTCCAGTCTGACTGTACCAATTATTAGAACCTTTTGTACTCTACGCATTTGAGGTGACAAATCAAACTGCATATTTGTTTACCGTGATCTACGTAGAGAGATTAAAACTGTGTCGATTACCGTGTTAAATCAACTGAATATTAAGTGTGATCTTAACCCCGTAAGACTCAGACACGTGTTACTAACGGATTCCCATTCCGTTAGTCACTCGATTATATATACATATATGTATGTAGCTGTATCTGCTCGATGCCACGTGCTTGCTCACACACGCAACGTGTTGGCCAAAAGCAAAGATTACTATTTATGTAGACTAGAATAAGCATAAAACTGACTGCCATTGAGACACGCTCTAGCTTGGTTTTCTCAAAAAACTCTATATTTAATGCTGAATCTATGTACCATAGTTCAGAAAGTTACTAAAATTTACTTGCAGCACTGCCAGCAGCAGCAGCAGCATTGAATGGGCGCTGCAGGAACAATTCTAAATTATATGTACTTAGGCGTGCATTTAAATTTTAATGCTTAACATAAACAATTTTCGATGAAAAAAACAATATGAAGAAATGAAAAAATGTGATGGCGTGGGGGCACGTGTCAAGAAGTTAGAGTTACAGATTACTTCTCTTTGACAGCCTGGGCCTTGCGCGTCTTTGGCTCGGGGGGATCAATCAGGTTGCCGTGGCGCACAACATCGATGTGGCCGAGGCGTATCATTTTCTCCTCCCAAACGGAAATGGATTTTCTGCAAATGAAACATTAGCAATTGATGTACATGTAATCGGATCATAACCCACTTGTATATCTCGAGCTCCTTGCGTGTGTCTTGAATGTAGACGTCTTTTTCGGCATCGGAGAGGCGTGACCACTTGGCCGTCGTCTTCTGATGCCACTCACGGTACGTTTGCTGTGGTGGTTGTGGGGTATTAACGCGCTCGCTGACGATGAACCGCAGGAAGGCTGAGGCCGGCTTCTTGGGGCGTCCAAGTTCTTTGACCCGCTTGCGCAATTGCCGGCGCTCTTTGGCCTCGACTATGTCCTGCTTCAGCTGCTTGATGCCGGCACGCTGCTCGTCAGTCAGCGTGGCGTCGTACTTTGTACGCTGCTCAATGTACACCTGCTGTTCCTTCTTAAACTCGACCTGCAGACGCTCCTTCTGCTTGGTATCCACATCCACCCAGCTCTTTGCCAGCTGGCGCACCACCTCAACGGTGGTTATTTTTGGATTGGTCGCTATCAGCTTTGGTCGCATCTCGCGCATGAATCGGAAATACGGGGTCAGCGGCTTCTTGGGGCGCGGTGGTAGCCCCACTTGCTCCTCGAGTGTCTTTGACTGCTGCACAGGACTGTTGCTGAGTTTGGCCACGGCCTGGGGTCTGTTGGCGCATGTTGTTGTGGATGTTAATTGTTTGTCGATTTGAATAGGAAGTGCAGAAGAGTCATAATTTTTGGCTACAACTTGCCTGACTTTGTTGATTAGCGATCCGATGATGGATCCACGCGACAGCAGCGTTGTTGTATAGATCATTTTCAGGCTTTGTTCTCCTGCTTCAGCGCTGTGACCAAACTGTTGTAGCTCGCTTAGAATACAAATGTATTGTTGTCGATTGGAAAGGCAGTGAAAACTTGTTGCATTTGTTGCTAAAAAGTTTTACGTAAAAAATGCGGCATTTGATGGATGTAGAGTTGTCACCTAATCGGTTTTACAGTAAACATCGCATCGATAGTATATCGATACCACAGAGTTGCCACCAGATAATGTTACAGCTGGTTAACCTGAAATTTATTATTTGCGAGGCTTTATTGTTAATAAAACCCAAGATAAACGGACTACTCAAGATGACCAACAATGATGCAGCAGTGGAGGCGTCCAGTTCCAGTCGTGCCAGCTCGAGTAAACAGCAACCGAAACTGGAAATCACCGAGAGAGTACGCGTCCTTTGCCTGCACGGATACCGCCAAGACGGCGATGCTTTCAAAAGCAAACTGGGATCCTTCCGAAAATTTGCATCAAAATATGCCGAATTTGTGTTCATCTCTGCGCCACACATTGCAGCACCGCTAGAGTCTGCTGCCGAGCCGGTTCCCGAGCAACGCAGTTGGTGGGCCAACAAAGATGATGGCACGTTCAAGGGCACGAACAAAGGAGGACCGGCTTTTGGCTTCCAGGAGAGTCTGCGCCTTGTGGAAGAGGCCTGGAAGACACAAGGACCATTCCAAGGACTCCTTGGGTTTTCCCAAGGTGCCTGCTTCGTGGGCTTGATATGCGGTCTGGCCAAAAAAAAGTGTATGTAGATCTTGGTAGGATGAAATCAATGGTTGGTTAATGTCAATTGCGGCCTCCCTTCTAGTGACCTCCATCCGGCCTGAGTTTGCAGTAGTTTCCTCGGGCTTTGTGTCCGGCAGCCTGGTACATATGAGCGCCTACGAGGAGCCCATCAGCATACCCACCCTCCACATCTATGGCCTTACCGATGAAATCATACCCAAAGAAATGAGCGCTTTGCTGGCGTCACACTTCAAGAACGTCGAGGTCTTGGAGCACAGCGGCGGCCACTACTTTCCGGCCACGGCGCAGCAGAAGCAAACGTACATCAACTTCTTTCAAGATCGACTGCAGGAGTACTTGGAGCATTTGGAGCTGCAGCAGAGCAGCAGTGTCTCGTTCATCGAGAGCGGCGCAGAGGACGACGACGACGGCGATGCCAATGATGCTGAGGTGGCTGCTGCAACGGCGGCCGCTGGCTCCGATTTGGACGATAGTGATTAGCTGATTTGTTTCTTTCTTCGTTTTTTTTTTTAATAATAATTAAATCTTATTATTACAAAAATAATAATTTGATTATAAACTATAATAAAATAGTTAGGATCCCAATAATTTTGTTGAAATATTCACCGCGTTTCAATGCCTTTCTGACTCCGTAGGATCGAGGATTGAGGATTGCAATAGCATTTTTTTGTATGACTTTCGTGTATTTTTTTTTCTTCAACAAATTCGTATAAATTCCATAAAAAAAGAAACAAATAAATTGTGGATAAAGGTTAGAGCCGATAATTTTAAATCCCATTCCAAAGTACAATAATTTTGTATTAGAATCAAGTTGTTCCTTGCTAAAAAAAAACAACGAACAAAAATGCATATTTAGCTATTGTGGCTGCAGTTGTTGGTTGTGTTCTTCTTGTTGTTGTTAATGCGGTTTTTAGATATTTGACCAGGCAGAGAGAGAGAGAGAGAGAGTAAAAATCGTAGTACAATTCGAAACATATTGCATTGCATCGAGCGTTGGCTCTTCGGTTTTGTTTTGTTTTTGTTTGTTGTTTCTTGTATATTTTGTATGGGACAAGCGAGAGCCACAGCGTAGATCCAAATCTGATAGTAGATCCCCCAGTTTGTTTGTGGTGTGAAGACAGGTAATATCCCTCGCATGCAACGGATAGCAGGGGGGATAGCTGCTCTCAATGTCTGCCTGTTACTGCTGATTCTGCTGCTGCTGCTGCTTCTCATGATGGATGTTATTTATGGTTTGGATTCTATTTTATGCAACTGCCTCCTGTCCGTTTGAGGCTTCCTGGTTTTTCATCACTTCGGGTAAGTCGGGCGGTGCTGAGTATGGCGTCATATCCAGTGTCTCAAAGTCGCCCATATCGTTTCTAAAACAAAAACCAAAGTATTTTCATCAGATCCAGCTTATAATCCATTAAACAATCTATGCATCCGCAACCCATTCGAATGAGTCTCGAATGGGGGGAGGGACACGTGCACAGACAGCTGATAACCTGCTTATCAGTGACTCAGTGACTCGAGCGAGCGACCGAGCTTCCTACCTGAATGTCAAGCCCAGCTGCGCCGGCGACTGTGCCTTCGCCGTGGAGACTGTCACACCGTAGTCCTGCAACGTGCTGTCATCATCCATGACGTCGTTGTCCTGATTGTATAGCCGCTGATCGACGACTTGTACTTTCAGAATACCTAAAATACCAATCAAATTACTTAATAATCAATCTTTGTTTTCATGCAAATATAATATATAAAAAATCGACGAACAAATCGCCTGCTCTATAAATAGGAACAAACAAGAATACACCGACACACGCTCGCTCACCTTCAATCATACGTTTCAGCTCGGCAACGGTTGTGTTCTCCTTGGCATCCGTGAAAATCGTCGTCTTTTGCCTTCTGATCATGAGGAACACGTCCTGTAAGGGAGGATGGTGGTGGGTTAGCAAAAGGTTCGTTCGGTCAAAGTTCAGTGAATCAACCAGCGGCAGCGACGACGACGACGACGACGGCAGCGCGAGGCACGGCACTTTTGTATGTCACGATTATTCACTAGGCACGTCCGCGTGTGCGTGAGCGTGTGTGTGTGTGTGCGTGTGTATATGTATATGATGCGCCGAAACTGCCGAAAGTCATCGTCGTCCTGCAGCTGCTCAAGGGCCGGGGCCGGCTTTGGGGGCACGCTCACCATCTTGCCAAAAGTTTGTTTTGTTAGTTGCCTTTTGTTTACTACTGCGAGCCCTCGAAGGTTACTACCACTACGTTGTTGTTGCTGCTGCTGCTGCTTGTGTTTTTGGCGCTGACCGATGCTGCTGATGGCGTGGGCGGCGCTTCCTTTGGCGGTCGTAGGTGTTCGATCGGCTGGATTTTATCTATTATGCTTACACCACCGTTCGCAGAGGGCTGCTGCTACAATCTCTTGATCCTGGCGGTGGAAGTGTTAGTCCAGTGTGTCCTAATTGTACGACGTGCAACAGCTTTCCGCTCTGTCCCCGCACTTGTAAGTTTTCGTAGTTTTTACGATTTTTTCAGGCCCGTTCCTCCTTGCTGCTGCTTTCTCAACCTATCATTTGGCGGTGCTGCCACCCTGTTTCAAGTGTGAGCTCACACCCTGGTCAAACAATTGAACAGCGAGTGCTTTTCGTGGTATGCTGATAAACAATTAATACATATCTGTTTTTATTCTAATGCCGATTGTACCGTTAGTTCCACAAACTATTGATTATTAAATCTGTCACTGTTTTGTTGAAATACATTCCATTTCGTATTGTTGTAGCCCTGGCTCAACGCAAAAAAGGAACTAAAAAATACCAAACCAACTGTCAGTGTCACTTTCTCATTCCTGCTGCTTGTTGCCACGAAATATGGTTTTGCTCGACAATTCGAACGTAATAAATGAATGGATACTTGAAAAACATACGAAATGACTAACAAAACACTTGCTTACAGTTCATACTCCGGCTGGAGAAGATTGCCAATGCAGCCAAGAAAGACTCGTCGTTTACAGTAACGTTCAAGCGCTGTAAGTATCGCACACTAGCGAAGAATCCACTCCGCACCTGAATATGAATTGTTAATTTCCATTATCACCTCCTCAGACGATGGAAACAACAAGCCCGTTCCCAGAGCTGGAAGGCCAGCGCTCCCAAAGCCAGATGTCTACATGTGCCTGGTGCGAGCCCAGTGCAAGTCGCAAAAGGTAAGTACGCTATGATACCGTAAGATATCGGCGTCCATTGACAAATCTCATGCTTTCTCTACAGATTTCCACAGTTGTGCGCCAGGAGGATGTGCCCACCATGATGGGCATGTACTCGCAGTTCATGAAGAGCAAAATGGATGGCCTGAAGCGTGTGAAGAAAGTGAAAAGCAAGGCCAAAGCGGCCAAGGGATAGGGGGACTGTTTTTAAATTCGGGGCTTAGGTAAAGAATTTAGTTGCCTGTTTACCAGGTTATTCGTTTTAAATGCATTTTCTTCTGTATTTCTCTGCGTTTGTTGTTTAACTGTAATTATATGGGTTGTCCGCCCATTGGAGGCGCGTACGGATCCTTTTGGACGCACAAATCTAGCAGCCACTTGGGCAATTTGTTTTGCCTGAGCCCGTAAATGTGCTTTGGTCTTATTAGCTGTACGAAGGCATAGAGATCTTCGTTGATGAGTTGTGTATCTCCCAGCAGCGAGTCATCAATGTAAATTATATCAATGCCTTCGGCGAGGGCACGATGAAACGATGCACCGGCTTTGGGCAGAAAGTCCAGATAACCAGACAATTCATCCACAATTAGAGCTCTGGTTTCCCCATCTGTAATTGCAGTCTTCAATGGGTAGTACTCTTGCGGCAATAATTGACAGGATATACTCACTCTCTACAAAGTACATGTCCATATTTTTACCGTCTTGGCTTTTTCCTGTTGGTAGCAGCGTTACGGTGATCTTCGTTTGATCGTAGCGAACTTCGGTCGGTTTGTTGGGAGCTATAACTTGATGAGTACAGTTTTTGTAAATCTCTTTGGTGTCCTGGGAACGCAGCCGAAACATATTCTCCTTCGACCCAATGATTAGCGCGCACCAATTTTTTGGCACTTCGTGCTCTTTGAAGGCGGCTGACGTCAAGAGAAGGGCTCCGTTGTACTAAAAAGCACAGTGTGAGCATAAATATGGCTAATGATTGGAATTACTTACCTGCTCGAAGGGCCCATACTTTTTCTGGGCATCCAGGATAAGTGGCTGTCCAATATCATTCATAAACATATTTGCAAATGTTTATACCGCAAACTTGTTTTACTATATGTCAACTACACGCTTGCTACACGGCAACTACAAGGTATTATCGACATGTTGGCCATCTCCAATGAAAAGTTATCGAGTTTGAATTAGAGAACTCTAGTTTTGATTTATGTTTAGTAGCATTTATCTTTATAAGTATACGGGTTTCGTTAAACATACATACTGTTTTCTCTATTAACTATCACAATGAATATTTGTGTACGCGTCTTTCAATGTGTGTGAAATGCGTGTGTTGTGTGTCTTTGTTATAGAATTTCGATCACGTTACATATTGGAGAACAATCAAATTGACTTATGCTAGCAATAAACTCGTTTGTTTACGAACAACTTTATATGCATACATGTAATGTATAAATCATTTTTCCATTTTTCAGTTTCGCTGTTGGAACAAAGACAGTCTCTTGTGCAATGAATCCGAACGATGTTCGGCTGCACACCCGATATTGCGATTGTAATTATTACTCGACATTTGGCCATTAATGAGCAAGTGTTTGTGTGTGTGTGTGTGTGTGTGTGTGCGTAAATGTGGACAGGGATGAGGGCAGGGATGCTTACATAGGAAAGGAATAGATGAAAACATACAGAAAGGCTCCACTCCTTCAATCATCTGAATACATGTACATATAGATTCCAGCATATACCACCGTGAGACGGCGTCTGTTGGTACAATAAGAAAATGACTAAAAGCACAAGAACGTGCACATCAGAGATACATAACAAAAAATATATAACTTAAGAGTAGAAACTAAATTAAATTGATTAAATTGTATAGGTAACAATATATTCCAACCAAACCGAACTGTTCCGACGGGCTCGCTCAGTTAAAAGTGTTGTAGCGCAGATTGCTATCCACATCCCCAACATTGCCGCCAAAGCCGCCTGCCTGCGAATTGCTTGGCTCGTCGGCCATGAGATCTGTGCTGGACTGAGAGTGGCGGCGTGCGCCCGGCCATGTCCAAACATCGCGTATGCTGTCGATGAGGCGCTGCGAGAATGTCTTGTATTCCATATCCACAGACTGCGTGTCCCCGAAATTGAAGTCGGCCACTTCCACGGTGAAACTATGCAAATAATTATACGATTTAGTATCGCTGTCTGCGCTCCAAAGATGGCTAAGCACTCACCGATTCCGGCTCTGTATGTAGTACGCAACGCCAAAGACCACGAGAATAACGGCCATCAAAGTACAGGTAACTGGGACAACTACTACGGAAAGCTGAGACTGCTTCTTGGCTGCAAGTGCAACAGGTAGAAGCGGTCAACAAACTGACGGGAGCAGTATAAAGGAAGAAAAATGTATACATACCCTCGTAGATGTTGATCGTAACCTGATTGACTGTCTGCGAGACCTCATTGCGTACGAAAAACAGTATGGTTTTGCTTTCGGGGAAATAACGCTTATAGCTAAGCGCACATTCTTCATAAACCTCATAGTTGGTGCATGTCTCATTGCCTGTGGCATTGTAGGGTGCTGCAAAGGGGCAAAAGTTAGTCACTGATTAGTAACTGCTGCCGGAGCGCAGCCACTTACCTTTGTAAACTTTCTCGCAGACATTGAATGGCGGCGAACCCTTGCAGCTGACATCTAGGCTAACCACCTCCCAGTGCTGTAGCCAGTTCTTGCCGGTGGTGCCAAAGCTTACAACCGGATCTGCAGCAGCGAAATGGATCGAATTTAATAAAGTTTTCCTTGAGGTCGGGGTCTACTAATCTCACCCTTGGACACAATGCGATGCTTGAAGTAACCATAGATCTTCCTCGGATCCTGGGCAATGATCTTTTTATCCACGCAATTGTAGGGCGGCTCCACGCCTGGCACCACACTGAGATGGGAAACCCTTTGTACACCCAGAGGATTCACCAGAGCCACAGATATGTTCGAGGGGGAACCGGAACCTGCTTGCGGCTGTTGCTCCTTCAGGGCGTTGGTTAAATTGAGTCCAAGCATGGCAGCATTGGCGTGCATGGCCTGGATTAAGTCGCGTTTGGCGCGCGCTGGTGTTGGTGGCTTTGGAGTTGTGCTGGTGGTTGTGGTCCTTGTGGTTGTGGCCGGAGTTGTTGTGCTAGATGTTGTGGTCGTGGCAGGTGTTGTGCTAGTGGTCGTTGATGTCGTACTGGTGGTCGTGGATGTTGTAGTCGTAGTCGTGGTAGTAGTTGTGGTCGTGGAGGGCGTGGGCTCCGGCGGCCAGTCCAGCGATGCAACGACCAGCACCTCTAAGTCATAGTATTGCTCAGCCTGCTGATATGTCGCCTGATAGTCCAGCGCCGTTGACAAGCCCAGATATGTGCAATTTCTGAACCAGTACGTCTGAATGTGATAGCCCTTCTCTCGCAGAAACTCGATATCGGCTGGCCACAGCGATATGCTATGATTCACTGCCAGTTGGGTGGAAACAAAGTCGTGCGGCTGCGACGCATTGCCCTGTATAAGCTCCAGCCTGCCGCCCAGCATGTCATCCAACTTAATACTCGTTTTATTCTCGGCCACCATTATCCAAAACAGATAGGACTTTTCAACCATCACTTCCACGACACGCTGACCCTGTCGCATGTGCTCCTGGTTGTACTCCAGTGTCCAGTTGCTAATGGATTTGGTTGTTTCAATCTCCTGCAATAAAATAATATATAATAGTTAGTTGCGCTTCAAATGCAAATTAATCAACAATAGAAGGGGAAAAGCCGGCCCGGCCCGGACCGCTTATAGAACAGCGTACCAGGCACGATCGGAAAAGCTGCCGCTTAAATAAAATTAGCATTTAATGCAATGACGCCATATATCAATTGAAGCGAAGTCTGGCTTCCATTCTAAAATTAGAGCCGGGAAATTTCTATGAAAATTAACCTGGGTGCGGGCATATGTATAAACTTTCGCCAAGTGGATCGCATAGAAGTATGTTTTGGGCAGGTGAACGTGCTCTGTCGTGGCTTAATCAGGCATACACAAATAAGCGTACGGCCCACAGAAACAAACACACGAGCGACCGACATGCCTGCGACAATCGGTTAAAACGAGACGCATATGCATTTTGCAATTAAACAGTAAATTATTAGTCATGCCGAGAATTCTTTTGTTCCTCGGGTTGGATAGCTGCCGTTACCTTTCGATGGCCCGCATTGTCCTTCCAAATGAACTTGTAGGTGCCGTCGGGTGCGATTTTGTCACCGTCGAACAGCGTGGCAGTCACATTCACCGTGGATCCAATGAGAGCCTGGTCGGGTGCATCTATTAGAACCATGAAACATGTAACTGCAATTGGAGAAACATTAGTGTTTTGGGGCTTGCTAGTGGGTTATTGATTCCATGTCCCATACCTGTTTGCACAAAAGCGTAGAGTATCAACGTCGCTGTCAGTGTGTGGACTGTGCGAGACATTTTCGCAATGTCGTTTTGGATTTCCGCCGTACCGTGTCGATGCTTAAATGTGGAAAATCACTTGTGCTGCTGCTCCCTTGCCACCGCCCCTTCGCCCATTCGATTATCGTAACAAACAAAAACTATCAAAAACAAACACAAAGAGGGAGGGTATACGTTTTTGCTCGACGTTTACACCCACTTTTACAGCTTATACTACACGCTGAACACGATTAATTGCTTTGGATTTCGATGGAAACTCGCTTTTCCACTACCTGTGCAGTGCAGCATTTGCAATAGCAGTTCTATTGCGTTTTTAATTTGTTCTTACAAAATTCTGCAGGCTGCAGTGTGAAATGAATGGCAAATAGCAGTTTGCAGTCTGGCCACTCTGCACACGCAGGGTTGCTATTTTGGCGAGAAAAATTAGTCAAGATGGCCGCACTAATTTGTTGAATTTAAATTGTAAAATAACGAACGAATCTGCATCGGTGTTTTGTTTTAGTTATGTTTAAAATACTAATTTTCGTTTTATTCGTTAGTTGTTAGTTGTAAATAATCATATATGCCTGCGTACATATGTGTAGGTGTGTGTGTGTATATGTTAATATTTGAAGTAAACTTAATAGTACAAATGAAATACAACGAGATGAAAAAGCAATAATTACTTTGGGATAAGCAGACCGCACAAAATACTCAATACATTGCTTAGACGAGCAGACGACGACGGTTCGTCCGCTCGCTTACTTCTTCTTGCTTTTGCCCAGCGTGAGCGTATGGTGGGCCGTGGCCAACTGCTGCTTGCGCCTCTGAAAATCAAGATAGTCCTCCTCGAGGGCCTTGCGCGACTCCTCCAGCTTTCGCTTCTCCTCGGCATGATCGCGCTTCAACTTCTCGAACTTGGCATGCAAGTCCTTCTCGCTCTCCTTGAGCTCCGCCTCCTTCTCCTTGACCCGCTGCACAAACATCTGGCGCACCTCCTCCTCTTTGGACTGCAGCTCGGCCAGATGGTTGGACCGCTTTGCCTCGAATGTCTGCTGGAACGATATCGGCTTGTTCTCGCTGTCCACATCGCTGAAGCCCATCTGCTCCAGTCGCTTCTGCCTGTACAGCTCGTAGTGTCGCGTGTGGGTCTTCTCCCTCATATCCTCCATGTTTGTGCGAATGAGCATCTCCCGCAGCTTGACAAAATCGCAATGGGTCTCGTTCTCCACCTGCACAGTGCCCCAGGGATACTGGCGGGCGCGTATCAACTTGTTGCCCACCTTGATGAACTCTGTGCTGCCCACGACGGCAAATGGAATGTGCGAATTCATGCTGGTGTTGGTCTCTGCCACCGTTTCGTCATCGGTGGGAAACTGATAGATATGCACCCCATTGGTATTCAGCTCCTGGATGATCTTCGCCTTGAACCGCTGCAGTTCCACCTTCGAAATGGTGTCGGCCTTGGCAATGACCGGTATAATGTTCACCTTGCTATCCAGCTTCTTCATGCACACCAAATCCAGCGACTTGAGGCCATGGCCCGTCGGGCAGATGAAGTACAGGCATATATGGATGCGACTGTCGTGGCATGTGACCAGCGAACGTTTGATTTTCAGCTCCTCCTGCAGATAGTTCTCAAACTGGGCGTCAATGTAGTCGACGACCGCCTTGAACGAATCATCCTTGTTGATCTGATCGCCATAGCCCACAGTATCGCAAATGGTCAGCTTGAGGCGAACATTGCTCTCCTGCAGCTCGTACGTGTGGGCCTTCAACTTCACGCTGGGCAGGGTGTGGGGGCTGGGCGTCGACTCAAAGCTCGTGTTGAAGAGTGTGTCCATCAGTGTGGATTTGCCCAGACCCGTCTCGCCTGCATTGATAAAAGGGAAAGGGGTGAAAATGTGTATCAAAATCGTGCCATTAGTGAGCCTCAATTGGGCACTAGACTGCCAGGCATTGGTGTCAGGGTGAAATCTTTAGAAAGCAGCATTGAAAATCGATTGATGGTGTAGGGCCCCTCTGCATGTTAATCATTTGTAGGCGTCCGTCTGCGCCAATTCCAATTCATTATGTTCCCATGTACGAGTATGTATGCATGTACATGAGTCATTTCATTCAATATTTGGAATCCCTGCCTGTCCAATGCACTCCACTCCCAGCTCCACTTCAAACATACACACATGCATACATACATAAGTCTGTCTTGCCTTCGTTGATTCACTGTGCCGCCGCATACACACACACACAGTGCATTCGTACATATATATATATATACACACCTATACACATGACGTTGAAAACGAATCCGTTCTGAACGCTCTTGTTGACCAATTGATCAGGCAGGCTATCGAATCCCACATGGCCCGACTGCTTCAGAGTGCGTAAGTGCATCTCCTTTTTGTTGACGAAATCCACTTCAGCAGTCATATTTTCCAATAACTTCAATACAATACAATACAGAAAGAAAGACCGACAAACCAAAATATCGCGAAAGGCGTCGTCAGCAGTGTGACCGCGGATCTATCAGTCAAGTATACCACTGGTTTCTTTATAAATATACCGAAATATACCGTGTCACTATCAAAATATACTGAGGTACACGACAAAATGCTTTGAATTTCCTCGATTTTGATATTCGGTTTAATAATACTAGCTAGTGTGCCCTCCTTGCCCTAAAACAATAATTTTGTCCGATTTATCAATAGATTTCGTACAGGATTGGCTAGTTTTCATATATTAATTTTATTGAATTGCTTACATAATAAGGTTCAAGCAAAGACGGCCAAAGTATAAAATGTAAGTGTGAACTCTGGTCACATTCCGTCATTGTTGCTGTTCAACCAAGTTTCTGCAGGCGTATGGACATTTGTGTACCCTATTTTATTTAACTAGTGTTACATTTGTTTATCCAAGCTACTATGAAACATTAATAATGAATTGTTTTACCTACTCATGCATATGATTTCTGTTTTTTATTTAGTGTATCCCTGTCCCGATACCCATTATTGGTACCCGTAAGCTGCAAAATTTCTTTAATATCTTTAAAACAGAGTCTGAGTAGTTTCTGCAATAATTGGAGCCTGAAATTACATAAAATATCTCAATTCGATAATATCCTTGCCAAAGTTGCAGAACAATGCTGCTAATACATTTCCCCATGTTGCTAACGTATGAAACGTAGACTCATTGCTGCTAAGCATTGATAACTTTAATTTTTTTCGTTTCGATTACAAATTTAGAAATTCAGAAAAAGGATTTTTCACATTCCTTTTCTACTTTATTTTCCGCTCTCACTCATACATTTATACGTTGAATAGATATATGTATGTTTGGGATTGAGGTAAGAACCATTTCTTTAAAATTATATTATATACATACTTACTAATATACATTTTCCATTAACATTTTAGGTCCGCGGGAAAATCCGAAATTTTAGCCATAGACGGAACATGTTTCAAGCACCTATACCTCGTGGCGGTAAGTTAATATCATGTAATATCACACAAAATAGTTTTTGTTCTTATTTTAAATTTTTTTCAGGTACCAACCATTTCAGGATTTGTACTTGGGTCTGAAAAGATCAAAAGTGCTGGCAACGCCGTATCTCTGAAATTCTGTCAGCTGGCAGCGCCGTCTTGCTGATGTGTCTCTTCTCTCGTCTGTCCAAAATCTGTCAAAAGCGAAAGTTCACAGTCCGCAGGTTAAATTAAATTTTGTACAACTGAATAACGTTCGAGGATAACATGTCGAAGGACGCGAATCCCAAGGAGGCGCTCATAAAGGCAGCCTACGCCGATGTGCACAAGTTTGGCAACAATCACGAGTTCGACAAGGCCGTCAAGGCGGTGAATCGAAGTAAGTGTTTCCCCTCTGTTTTCAACGTGTTTGCTCCCATTGTTTATCTCGTTCCCCTCTTAAGTCCTGGGCGTGGCCCCGGATGACCCCACGGCGTTGCACTGCAAGGTGGTCTGCCTGCTGCAGCTATCCAAGTTCGAGGAGGCGTTCAAGTTTATTGAGAAGAATCGCCTGTCGTCGCTGGTGTTTGAGAAGTCGTACTGCGAGTATCGACTGAACAAGCAGGCGCAGGCACTGAAGACCATTGACGATGCTGCTGGCGTTCAGCCGCTGCCGCCGAACCTCAAGGAGCTGCGCACGCAGATTTTGTATCGCCTGGAGCGCTACGATGAGTGTCTGGACTCCTACAAGGACATCATTAAGAACTCAAGCGATGAGTACGAGGACGAGCGACGCACTAACCTCAGTGCCGTGGCAGCCAACTTGGCGTTGGACAAGAGCAAGGACATACCCGAGGTGCCGGAGGACACATACGAGCAGTACTTCAACAGCGCCTGCATCCAGTCCAATCGCCAGAAGTTTACGGATGCGGAACGCAAGCTGCGCACCAGTGAGAAGCTGTGCCGCGAGTTCCTCGAGGAGGAGGGCGCTTCGGAGGAGGAGATTCTCGAGGAAGTGGACGTTATACGCGTCCAGCTGGCCTACTGCCTGCAGCTGCAGGGCAAGATCAAGGAGGCCAGCACTATCTACGCAGAGTGTCTGCGTCACAAGCCCAAGGACGCGGCCCTGGTGGCGGTGGCCAGCAACAATGCTGTCGTGATCAACAAGGATCAGAATGTGTTCGATTCGAAGAAGAAGATACGCGCCGCCTTGGCCGATGCTTGCGAACCGAAGCTCACCTCCCGCCAGAAGCAGGTGATTGCCCTGAACAACTGTCTGTTGGCCCTCTACACCAACGCCAGCGATCAGGTGCATCAGCTCAGCCAGAAGCTGGCCCAAACCTATCCCCACGTGGAGTTTGAGGCGCTGCTGATACGCTGCAGCCAGCTGGGCAAGGACAAGAAGCATAAGGAGGCCATCGAGCAGCTGCTGAAGTTTGCGGCCGCCCATCAATCGCATCAGTTTGTCAGCAAGTTTGCCATCATTCAGTTGCAGCTGCTGCAGGGCAGTCGTCGGGATGCCATTGAGACGCTGCTGTCGCTGGGCGAGGCCAAGTACAAGCCTGGCATTGTCTCTGCCTTGGTTTCGCTCTATCTGGGCACGGACAACAAGCCGGCCGCCTCGGCCCTGCTCAAGTCCGCTGTGGACTGGTACAAGAAGAACAATGTCAGCAGCGGGGATCTCTCGGATATGTGGCGTCAGGCAGCCGAGTTTCATTTGCGTGGCGGTGCTTCTGAGACGGCAGCCAGTTCGTTGGAGGAGCTGCTGAAGCTCAATCCCAATGACATGAAGGTGCTGGCCCAGTTGGTCATCGCCTACGCGCAGTTTAATCCCAAGCGGGCGCTCGAAATTAGCAGGAAGCTGCCCACGCTGGAAACATTGACCACGGCCTCCGAAATCGATGCCCTGGAGGCGGCCAATTGGGTCATGTCCGCCAAGGCGGCCAAGAAGTCGGCCAATTCCAAGATCGAACCATCGCCCACCACGCCTGGGGACAAGAAGAAGAGCCACAATCGGAAGCGCAAGGGCAAGCTGCCCAAGAACTACAATGCCGAGGTGGCACCCGATCCCGAGAGATGGCTGCCAAAGTACGAGCGTACTGGATTCCGGAAGAAGCGTGGCGGTGCCCGTGGCAAGGACATTATCAAGGGCTCGCAGGGCATGGCCTCGGGCGCAGCCGATCAATAGTGAGTGGCGACTTAAGGGAGGATTCCATGGAGTGTTTTTAAAACTATTTTCCCCTTTGTTTCCTTCCAGCGACATGTCGAACCGCGTGAATATAACCAAGAATTCCCCCGTGACGCCCGTCTTTCAGGAGACTACGCCCGGGCCCAGGCAACAGCATCGCAAGGGCGGACACAAGAAGAAGAAGGGCGGCCGCTTCTAAGCCTACGAAATGCCTTTTTTATTCAAACACTAATTAAACAAAACTGTTTAACATAGTCCCAAGAGACTGATGATTACTCATCGTTGTCGTCCTCTGCCTTGCTGGACTTTCCACCCGCCGCTACTGGCGGTGGTTCATCCTTGCGCGTATCGTACGAATGGTAGTGCAGTGTGCCAATCCAGTCGAGCATGTTGCGCTGCTCGGCTTCTGTTTTGTAAATTTGACTGAAGACCTGACGCTCAACGAAGTCCTGAACCTGCGTCTCCTGCGCCTCCCACGTCAGCGGGTTGTGTATGCCATCCTTGCCATAACGTTCGTTATAGCGCTCGTAGTGGACCGTGTCCAGGACCAGGCCCAGGCCAGGAGCCATGGGCAGATCCAGTCGTTCCTCGGTCAGCGCCCTCTCCAGCGTAATTGCCGTCGTGTTGCCCCGCACAATGGCAATGGCCAGGCCAACCATTTTTCTGATTTGATGCAACATGAAGCTCTGGCCCTTGACCTTTAGCGTGACAAACTCCACGCCCTGTGGACTTTGAAAGGGCTCGCTGCTTGTAAAGCCCACGATGAAGCGCTTGGCCGAGGGATCTAAAAAGTTTCTATACGAAAAATATACACAAATAATTCAATATGAGGTGGAAAATGATTTACGCTGTGGACATACTTTTTGCTAGTGAAATTGTGAAAGTTTTTCGTGCCTTCGTAGAGCTTCAGCGTCTCCTTCACCTTATCGAGCAGCTCTGGGGCTATCCGAAACGTATCCTGCTCGCTGTCCGCCTCGCAGGAGGCAAAGGCCACTGTGGGCAATGTGTACGTGTAGGTTCGAGCATTGCACTGATCCTTGGCGTTGAAGCCCTTGGTTACTCGTTCCACGCCAAACAAGCGGATTTGCTCAGGTAGATCGGCATTGAAGGCCTCCAAGTCCAGTTCCTCGGCTGAAGAAACCTCGATTAGTATTTCAGACAGGCTGCAGAATGTTCTTTCCTTCACTTACGCAGCTTGACAGAGCAGATCTGACGGGCAGCCGACACACCTTTGTCGGTGCGGGCGGCACGCTGAAAGCAGGCAATCTGCGCCTGATCGTAACTGTCCTCCGTTATCCATTTGTGCTTCAGCATGGCCTTGAACAGCTCCTCCTCGATGGTCTGCATGCCCGGATTACGCTGCATTCCATAGTAGTTGGCACCACAATAGCTCAACAGTATGGCGCTCTTTTTCCGCTTTATACGATCGGCGGGATCGAAGGGAGCGCGTTTGGTGCCGTTTGCCGCATCTTCATCGTCTTGTGCCTTCCAGTCCACCCACTTTTTGCGCTTTAAATTCCTTTTGATGCGGTTCGTATCCTTCACAGCCTCATCCTCGACAGCTTTGGCTGCCTTCCTGGCCGCATTATCCAGATCCAGCTTGTCCAGGGCCTCCGACATGGCGGAAGCAAAAGATTTGTAGCGATGGCAATGTGAATGAAGTGTTTTCAGGCGAACTACACTTGAATGAGATCTTGATTAAGTATCTTGCCTAATCCACTGTTTAATAATAATTAACCTGCCTTCGTGTAGCTGCTCAAAATATGGCTAAGCAACATTAAATTAAGTGAATCTCCAGTGGAACAAAAAAAAAACCACCGCACGTGTATGGCTCTTCTTCTTCGTTTTGAGAGAACAGCTGTGGCATGAAAAAAATCATGTGCTATCACAAATGAATAACTTAGGTGGCACATATTTAATTAGCTCTATAAAAATTGCTCTCCCGCCCAATTATCGCTTAAATTATAATTTAATTAATATTTTTAAATACTTGCCAGTGTGGCCGTTTGTTAAGCAGCCTTGAGTACCAGCTGCTGTCCGGCAACGCCGACATGAATTAATTGAATCCAAAATGGCTGAAATTTTTTGTACAGAAGAAGCGTCCAAGGAGAGCAAACGCCGTGAGCCCCGTGTGTTTTCGTAGCAATTTATGGTAATAAAACCCCAAATCTAACAAATAAACAATTGCATCCCCCGCAAAAGAAACACAAACAAAATGCCGATGCTTTGCAATGTGTGCGTGCACGACGAGAAATTGAGAAGTTAAGTGGACGTATAAAATGAAAGTTGTGTTGTAGTTGTCGCTCCGTGAGAAGACTGGTGCGAAACGCAGAGAGAAAATATTTTTTTGCAAAGCAAGCGTCAAATCGAAGTCGAAGGTGAAATGAAAATTCATTCAAACTAAAATCCAAATAAGATGACACTGGCCACTGTGAAACAGGCACAACAATAATAAATTCTAAGCGAAAGCGAAACCGATTCAGTGAGAAACACAAATTGGCGTTGTTTTTGTGGCTGCGCTACCTCAATTACCGCCCGCTCGCGCTCCGTCAACCCGTCCCAGTTTCTTTCGTAGGTCGCGCGCTCGCGTGTGTGTGTGTGTTTAAGTGTACGTGTGTATGCATCGGAATGGATTAAGGAAATTCTCAACATTAAAACCAATTTGTAATCCTGCAGCGCATAATATGTTCCACAAGGGCAGCTGCTGCTGGTGAGAGAGCAGACCCCGTCTATAAGCAAGTGATCTATAATTAGCCTCTACGGCCGCCCACATCTACCAACCACACCCACGCGGATACCATAACGGAAGAGACATACCCCCCACAAAAATGGATATGGACTTGGATCATCATCTGAAGAACGACTTTCTGCCGCTCATAGCCGGCATCAAACAGGAGCTATTGGACACGGGCCCATCGGATGGCATGCCGCAGATGAATATGCAGAGCACGTCAACGGCCAGCAGCGGTGCCGCCGCCACCACATCCACATCCTCGTCCAGCACATCCTCCGTGGGCAATCCCTGTGACAGCGCCGAGAAGCGGGTAAGAGAATGGCTTGCAATTAAGCATATTGAGGTTAATTTCCACCTGGAAGAAATCGCACGTGCTCAGCTGTGATAAGAGCCGGTCTGGCATACATATTATCCCCTCTGTGCATGTATTGTAAGTTGATTCAACGGCTGGGTTTCTTGATGATTAGACTGATTTGCGGGGGGGTTGTGGCTTATCAATTGTTTTTTTCACTCTCGTCTCGTGCAAAATAATATTTTGTTATCTTTTCCCATGCCAATGCAAACAAACAAATTTCGAATGTGTTTCACTTTCGTGTGCGAGTCTCGTGCCGCTTCACGTTGCCCGGTTTCTGGTTTCCAGTTTCCAGAGCGGGGCGACAATATCTTCCTCACTCGCTCCCACTCACACACACAGAAATAAGTAAAGTGCTCTTTCCTGAAGAGCTTTTTTGCCTGTCTATCCCTTCTCCTCACAGTGTTGTTGTTTTTTAGAATAAACAAAATTGTTATTTTAGCGGAAAACGACAGACAAAAGCTAAGGGCAAACGAATGTAGCAATAAATAAGAGGGTCAATTTCTTGTGTTAATGAATAGGTATCCCATTAGGTACAATGAATATGTTTCTAAAATTATGACGAATAGTTTCACTTTATTGACTATATTTAGAGTCAAATGACAAGCTGCTTCTTAACAGATGGTGCTTTAATGAATAGGTTTTGTGATCGGTATATAGCGTCCGAAAACTTATAGTTTACTGTCATATTTTTATGGCAGTGTTCCGATCGACCTGATCCGTATACATATGTAAACCTATAGTCAAGCTTTTTTTAATTTCTATATTGAGAGAAGATGAATTTGCTCTATTTGACCAAAAGTTGTGCCCAGCTTTTCCATTTGCGCAACTAAAAGGCAGCTATAAATCCCGTTTGGCGGGAAAAAGGCGAAACTGGCAACACTGAATCTCTCGTCTTTCTCCCTCTCCATCAAGATCAGCTGCAGCTGCTTCGTTTTACCTGTAAAAGAAGGTGTGTGTGTGTGTATGAGTGTATGTGTGGCTGTGTTGTTTGCTCTCTCTCTGGCCGTCGCGCTTGAGCGCCGCTCCACCGAACGTGAGGCTCTTCTAAATATTCAGATTCCGACAGACATGTTCCGAGTGCCACCTTCCTTTTTTCGTTTTTTTTCCCCTGTAGCTCGTGCAAATAAATGTTTGCCTCGAGTGTAGTTTTTGGAGTAGGCACGGACGCACGGACGCACACACACACACACGGGCAGACAGACACATATGCATAGGAAGGCAGGCACTGGGAATGACATGCACTCATTCAGTCCGTCTGTCAATCATGAATACGATTGTGTTTACTGTAGTCTTGAGCAGAGCCCCCCAGAGATCTCCCTCAACAAGTTATTGGGCCATACATAGTCTACAATATCTATCCATCCCCCTTTGCATTACTCTACTTTTCACTTAATGGGCATATTTCGGATAATGAGAGGATGACAATAAGTGGTTCGAAATGCATTTAGGTGAAAAGTACCTACATAAATCACTTTGGGAAGGTGTCGCAAATGACAAGGGGACACACAGCACAGCAGACAAAGATATATAAAGAAATGGCTGACCATTGCAAAATGGCGTTCCATATACAGTTGCGAAATTAATACACTTTAGTGTAGGTAAACAAAAATTCAGGGATGGAACCGCGGCTTATTTGGGGAATTCTTGCGCTTCCATTATGAAAGATTGAAGTTGAACGAAGCGAAGCTATTAATTCTCTACCTATTTCCAAAATGGCGCCGTAAAGTCATTAAAAGTGACAGCTGTCAAAGAAGAGAGCAACAGACTGCGGGCAATAATACCATATGTCGTGGCAGATCATTGCAGTTGAATGCATTTGAACATCCCTCGACAAGGCCACATACATACATATATGAATATACCTACATAAGTATATTATGTATAAGGAAACACGCATGCGACAGGTGGTAATTAAATAATTTGACACCATAATAAATGGGTATAGCCAAAAAAAAAACACTGAAGAGTGACGGCCATTTTGTTTCCAACAACCACGTTTCGATGATGGTTTTTGCTTTTGTTGCTGTTCCGACGAAACGTAAAACAAATTCCTAGAATTTGCTTTTAATGATGTACAATTAACTCTAATTTGATGAGAATATGCAAGCAAAGCAAAGTGTTGGAATGGCAAGTCAGACGACGAGGACCGACGACGAAGTAAACCTGAAGTCCACCGGAATAGCAACACAGCACCAAAGCACCAAAAAAAAAATTAAAAGGAATTAAATTTCTAATTAGCTTGATTGCCCCTGCAATCTTGCTTGAAGAGATCTTTTGGAAAATGCTTCTTTTCACTTTCCAAACGCGGGCGGCGGGCGCTACCTGACTCCGCCACCTGTCCTCGTCTCACTCCTCTGTCTCGGCCGATGCCCGGGTCAGCGTTCGTCTGAGGGATACACATTTTAATTGCTTTTCCGGGGAGGGACAAGGGGGCGTAGGGCTGCTAGGGCTAATCCATCCATCGACGTCCAGTGCGTAATTAAAGTTGACAGCGACTCCGGAGGGGGATCAGTTGAGAAACGGAAGGGAGACAGACGTTCCATAACGTATATGTGTCTGTGCTTTGCTCTCTTTCACTTCTGTCCCTCTGCCAGGGGATTAGGTGCTGCACAGGACATAATCCGATCACAAAAAGAGGATTATAACACACAATACAACAAAAATTGTGAAGTCGGGCTACAAAGAGCAACAGCAATAAGAGACAGAGAGAGAGAGAGAGAGAGTATTGACGTAACTTTAAATTGAAGCGTTTGCCATGTGGGAGTATGGAGGAGTATAGGCTTATAAGCCTACGGAATGGAATGGTACGGCAGGCGAGATTCATCTCTCTGGCAGAGCTACCCCATAAGCCGCAAAAGTCCTGAAAAGCGACAGACAGACTGACGTTCAATCCAGTGTGTGAGAGACGTAAGGTAAGCAGATTTGTAAGCTGTGTCAGCTTTTGGCAGTGCATATACGCCCACGCTCACGCCCACTCCCAGAGCAATCTTGGATCTATCCATATATGTATTGCATGTATTGCTTATGTGTATGTGTGTGCCTATTCCTATTCCTGCATCTCTGCAACTGCGCCACGTTGCAGCGTACACCCGCGGGCGTTGAAGTCTTACCGGTTTGTGTGTATCTATCTCTAGGCGGGGGCCAATCGCCATTTTGGAAAATACTTGTGCACATCTGTATGTATCTGTGTGTGTGTGTGTGTGTGTGTGTGTTGCTATGTCTGTTGATGTCATGGCCTCCGGGAGCAGGAACAATTGCACCAGGCACAAAAAGAACCGCAAACCGCATCAGCAGCAGCAGCAACGCCAGAAGCAGTGGCAGTGGCTAGGTCCGGGGGCTGCAACATCAGCGGCGACGGCTTTGGTAAGCTCCAGAGACCATGGAGCCACCGCCAGCCCCTGTCGGACCGACAAAACCACAAACGTCCAAACCAGCGTCGTCATCATCGCCGTCTGCAGCCCTGTGCTCCAAAATCCCGGGACAGAGCACAGCTCCAGTGCCAGTCCGTTCATTAGTTTGTGGTTTTCTGGTTTCGTTTCATTTCGTGCCAAGTCTACGCCCCCCTATTTTCCCCCTCCGAGAGAGAGATATTTTCCCATCCACATACACAATTTGAGGGGAATGTAATAATTACTTTAGTACCTGTACCTAAGAAGTGATCTAAGAATTGAAGAATACCCTTCAGAGTTTATTGTTTCCATTCGATTCAAGGACGGACAATTTGTTTGTTGTTTTTTTGTTTGGTGAGAGATCATCAGCTGAATAAATATACAAAACGTGCCACTTTGTTACTAATGAATGAGGTAAAGCTCTTATTAGGTCGTTTCTTTTATGATTTCTGTCGCCAGAACCTTGAAATCGAACAATTAGGCGGCTCAACAACAGCTGTTCCATTATGGGATTACTTTTGTTTCTACAAGTACATATGTATACTCAAATATTTCACATTCTACTCTATGGAACATTTATTTACAGACGATTTAATTAAACAAACGTTAAATACAAACGTGGGCAAAATAATAAGACCTTTCGCTTATGGGAAATTTGCTCGAAAAATGTGCCTGCCTAGAGTTAATAGAGTGTGTAGGAGAAATCGATTGGACAGTTCAGCTGTCCTCAAGGAACTTAAGGATTATCAGTTTAGGGTTTTTTTTAAATTTACTGCAACAGACCTATGATGAAATGAAACAGCACTAATGCCTGTTATTGGTGCAAGTAAAACATTTAAAAACTGTATACAAAGTAAATTTCCTGTAGCACGCAGCACGTTCCTCCAAGCGTTTTGAATATTGAAAAAAATTCCCCCCAAAAACTTGTGGTAGTCATTGCAGTTGCCAATGAATCACCTGATGAGGAGCACTGCTCCTTCGTGTGTCATTTCCCGTTTGTCATTATGGAATCCATAATGATGGCAAATGATGGCACTTACTGTGAATATTCTATTTTATTTACATAGTACATACAGTACATACTGCTCCTGCAGCATTTTTGGCAGTTTACTTTTAATGGGTTCCATCGTTCCATCGATTTTCTCATAAAGTAAAAGCAAAAAAGAAAACTTTTTTTCTTTGTTGATTCTTTCCGTGCCATTTACGATTTCCATACAATTAAATCTTTATGACTGCCATAAATTGGTAAGCAAACCGAAGAAAAGGATACATACAACTGAAGTACATACGGTTCTGTGGGAGTGTATGTGTCTACTGCTGTCATAAAAAAAACCATTAATTGAGAGACCTCAAAGTTAAAGCAACATTTTTATTTTATACAGAATAGCATATTCCTTGCTGCTAAAATCCATTAGTTCTTGGAATACAAAAAAAAAAACACTTAAACACTTGAAATTTCACTTGAGTTTTTCCTCGGAATTTCAGTTACTCGGAATTGGTGTGGATAAATTATTTTATCTGTATATGAAATCACGTATGCACGTGTGTGTGGGTTTTGGTACGTTTTTGCATCTAGATTAATCCCGCAATCAAATGGATACTTTTAATGGTATCATTTATATTTCTTTTTTTTGGTTAGCTTAACTTGCGTTATGAAATGTTATGTCTGGTCATTAGGGTTTGTCCATTACGTGGTGATGATGCCTGGAGGGCACTCCGGCTCCTGTTCTTGAACGGAAATTGCAGCAACGTTTGTCCGCCGGATGTGTCCACGATTAAACGGAATGGCCAATGGCCCAAAATGGCGTTCGTTTCCCTTTCTCTGTTCTGCTTTTCATTGGTAATAGATATGGTTTAGATTTAAAGTACGTTTGCCTCGAATGGGAATTCTGTTTCGGTTTGCTTTTGCTTGAATATTTATAATTTTAGTTCGTATTTATGTTTGTAAGTACTTGCGAATTGGGTTTGTTCCTTGCCCCCAACGCCACAGCATTAATATTTATCAGCTGTCGCTTCACCTTGTGCCCTTGTGCCCCTGAAGCCAAAGTCGATGGCATCTCGCATAAATCGGGCAACAACTTTTAGCCTTAGCCTGAAAGCGACCTTCTCCTGCTCTCTTTATTCGCAAGTTTCAGGTACAATCAAGTTTTCTGCCTTTATTATATGGGGAGTATAAAATATACGATGTATTATAACGCTCTACCACTCCCTGCCGCTCTCTTCTTTTTTGGCCGGCAATTTATGTACGCCATTTTGGAGAGCGTCTGTGTCTTTGAAATTTTAGTTTATTGCAAGCCTCATAAATATTTCAAGAGCAGAAGATTTCACTCCCTTGTAGGATGGATATAAATCTTCTATATATACATACATACATATATGCGATGTTTCTGATGTTTAAGAGGTTGTGTGACGGGGTGTGGTGTGGGACGATTCATGAGTCTGGATGGACTTTTGACTTTGATGTTTCAGGTGTCAGTGGCAAACTGGAGTGCCACTTCTGGTGAATGCATTGAATATATTTCCATATAAATCATCTGATTAATACTCATTTGCTATGTGTCATACATTATATTCGTGGACTTTCCCAATTCCATTAATCATAACCATTATCGTTATCATATCTGTAGAGTATAATCGTAAATATGGCAGCTACGTTTCTCTATCTACGAGCATTATTATTATTATTGCTCTGAAGATTCTCGAAACTTATTTATAGGAGCATGCATATCTGGGAACACATTTCCAATTTGATTATTTTCAAAAAGAGTTTTACTGAACCGTTAGGCATATCGAATGGATGTTGATACGCCTGGCGCCGTGCACAATCTGGAAACTGTACGAAATGAATTTTCAACACACAAAAGCATTCAATCGTTCGTTCAATCATTTAAATTATATTTTTAAAATAAGGCAAAAATTTTCATTTAAAGATTTCCACTCTCCGTCCAACAAAAATAAGAGAAGGATTACATTGTCACGTCCAATTATTATTGTGGGACGGAATGGAATGATGTTGAATTTTGAGCTTCTCACTGTCTGTCTGTCTGGTGAATGGAAAGGCAGCCGAGAAGGGGGTTGACTTGATGCAATATGATGAAATCCTGTCCCCGGCAGAAATTCTAAATTTAATTAATTTGCAGCTTTTGTTGAATCAAAGGATTCATAGGACACTTGCATAGTACATGTGGGTGTTTCTGTTGTGTGTCTGTCATCTGATTTCTGTCATTTGTGTTGAGAATTTGCAAAATAAACCAAATTGATGTAGGAGCAACAATCAACAAAACGAACGCTGCTGTGTCCTGTCCGTCTAGGGCCACACATCCTACATCTACATCCTGAAATATGAAGAAACCCTAAAGGGATCCGGCCGGATAGGGGACCACCAGCATCGCTCAGGCTTCAGAAGCAGAAATGGCCGTCATGCTGGGCCCCAGGATATCTGACGCACACAGACGCATGCTGTGCCACATGATGCATGCCTCATATTGCACTGATTTATGGCCAGCGGACAGCGGGCGGTTCTCTGTGCTTGATGGAGCAGAGGCAGACACATATGTGTATATATGTAGGTAGTGGCAGGGGCCCCCAGAACAATGCTGCAACAGGAATGCAGGAAACTGCTGGCTGATGTCCACAGCATCTCCCTTTCCGCCGCAAGTCCAGACTGTTCCAGGTGAAAAGCTGAATATTTCCCAACTTTTCTCAAATTGCATTTAAATGAAATTGAATTAAAACGTGAGGACGTGAAAAACCTTTTAGCAGGCTCCTAGAGCCACCAATAATTGGCTTACGAAACTGGAAACTGCGAAATCATGGGAGAAATTTGTGGAAAGGGCAGCCCCATCAAGGGGTCCTCAGTTCTACCGCTCATAGGTCTCGCTGCTGCGGATTATTTTTAACATTTCATCAACAAGATAGAAAAGTGGGAGTGCCAGTCATCTGTATTTAGTATTCCCATGAGCGAACAGATACAGAGGCCACGAATCTGAATGGCAATGAAGTTTTGGCATCAAAGGTTCCAATTTCGATTCAGTGTTTTGGTTATTAATTAAAATTCGATTTCGTCACAACGGGCTTAGCACATCCCAACCCCCAAAAGTCTAGACTCATCGAAACACTTTGGGACTTAAATCACACTGCACTCTGCCAACGCATAGATAAGATTGTCCATAGAGTATTTTAATTGATTGTCTCGTGCTATGATGATTTTGAATACTAGATTTTCAAAATACATTGTTTCTGCTGCCGTCAGGGGTGAAGAGAACAGCTACAAATGTGCAACGATCCCTGGGAGGGCTTAACGGCTGCACCCGTTTTTGGGTGGGGTTGGGGCATCCACACATCATTGGCATATACGAAATTAATGGAATTATGTCTGGGGATGTGGAAAGAAAATGGATTTCGAATGTGAAATGTGTCTGAAAGTTGTCAGTGCCAAAAGAGAAAGTGGGAAGAGAGTACGCTCTAGATAAAGGGGGGGCAGAGAGCTGCAGTGTGTGTCTGTGTGTGTGGAGGACCGGAACATTTTCAGACACACAGTCATACAACTTCGTTCATTTAATTTGAGCAACGAAAGTTTTTTTATTGGACTAACGAGAATGAAACTTTTTCGCAAAACACTCAACTCCCCATAAATACATTTTAAATTAAATTTAAGGTAAAACCTTTTAATGGGCTTTTATTTTGCGACAGACAGTGGAGTGCAGTGGTGCAGTGGAGAGTGGGAGATTGGCTTTACAACTTTTTGTTTCAGAATTTACTTTCATCAAAATTACATCAATCATAAATGCACTTATTCAACCGTTGTCATGTCTCCCGCCATTTCATTCCATCATTCCAAAATTCCATCAATATCCATTTCTAGTGCTTCCTGTCTACCCGAAGCTTTTGTGGCGACTGCTCCCGAGACTAGTTTCCACTACTGCTGCTGCTGCTGTTGCTGTTGCTGGGGCATCCTTTCAAAGTTTTCTAATTGAAATTGATTTAGAGAGTTTTTTTGCGTTGGCCTTTTTTTTTTTTTTTTAGCGTTTCTGTGCTTGTCTGCTCTTGTGGCGTGCGTGCCAAAGTAACGGCATGTGAAGATTGAAATGGACAAACAATTATAAGAGGAACCCTTTATAACTAAATTTATAGATACAACTTTGTATTATTTTTGTTTTTTGCTATACACGAAAAATCAATCAAATGATGATTATCTTGCGAAATATTTTAGCAGGTTTAGTTAGACTTTCAAACTTATTTATTAAGCTGTTTGATCGTTTGATATTTTAGATAATATTTAGGCCTTAATTTAAATATCCATCATTATAATAAAATCTTTAGAATGCTAATAAGAAACCTAAGAAACCCATACAACAAGCAGAAATTGTTTTATTATTTATTATAGTCTATGAGAAAAAAACAACAATCAGAAATTGTGTTTTTTCATTTAATTTATTGAATACAGGATTTTATTATACACTTGCTACAAGTTTTTCAAGATTATTAATAAATTTGTTGGCGTAATCACTGGTAGAGAAATAGAGAGAGCGAGAGACAGCCAGGGGAACTTGTTTCCTTCATTTTAATTAACCGATTTTTATGGTTTTTGCAAAATTTGTCTACAAAAACACTTTTCAAAATGGTGGATACGGACAGGCTCTGCTAATGCTGCAGATTAGACGTGACCACTCGTGCGAAATTGCTTTCCCCAATCTGGCCATAATAATTTTAATTGCTCTATGCTAAAACGAATCATTTTAATTAGATTCTTGAGTTAAATTAAATTAAATAAAGAAAATAGGACAGGATACATAAAACAAATGTACAACAACATTTCTTCCTACAATGTTACTAATTGTAAGATTAGTCGCCAGATAAAAGCTATTATGGTTTAAGTTATGCTGTTGAAATAAAATTGAAAGCAATTTCGTCAGCTTATGTGGCACATGCAATATATACAGAGCTGAGATCTGAGACCTGATTGTTGCTTAAGGGATTTAAAAGCTTTTGCGGCCTAGCACGACTTCATTTTCCTTTTGACTGACTCGAATGATTGAAAAATCTATTAATTTGAATTACTTGCAGAAATGCAGAATGCTTTAAATTCTTAGCACATGTTTGTGCCACATAAGCGTACATAATATGCCTCTATATCCGTATACTACTTCTATGTATTCCATACATATGTTCAAGTGTATATACATACATACATAAGCATGTACAGATGAGCGATTATATACATATATGTACATACAAGTATTGTAAAGGTGCGGGCCGAGAAAACGAGTTTTCTACCCGCTTCCATCGCTTGGCATGGCATGGCGGCATCCCATCCATTCCGTTGCGTCGAGTCATTCCATTCCGAAAGAGTGATTGAAAGCATGGGGGTAGCAGCTGGTTTTTCGCCACGCTTTTTTAATGGCATGCCTCAGGCCAAGGCCCCGCCGGAGCTCTACAGAGAGAGAGAGAGAGAGTCTTAAACCGAACCGAAACGATCGAATGCAAGCCAAACCGAACCGAGCCGAGCTTAGCCGAGGCGAACCGATCCAAGCCGAACTGAAAACGAGGCGCAACCGAACACGATCCCCGTTTGGCGGCGGCCATCATCAGCAAAATGCCATAAATTTTGTGAGGGAAGGGGAAACCCGACCCCCGTGGGAGGCCAGGGTAAAATATATTATGATGAATGACTTTCAAGTGGGACGTAGCCTTCCGTGCACCCACCCGTGGCCCCGTCCCACCATTGTCTGCTAGATACATATGTTTGTATGTATGTATGCTTTTATATATGTATATGGCAAGCTTCCTATATAGACAGTACATATGTATGTAAGTATGTACGAAATGGATGTTTGCTGCATGATTTATGAGGCATTTCGAAAGTAGAGAAAGAGAGAGAGAGTGAGAGCGTCAGCGGGAATGGGAACGGGGCAGTTGGCCTCTGGAGAAAACTAAGATGAAACTTTCTTTCGAATGTCAGAAGCATTAAACGAAAGATGGATCGGCCGGATCAACTACAGTGCTGTGGATCCCCTCTCATTTCCCCCTCCGGTTCACTGCAGTTTTCAGTGGTCCCTACGAATGTCCAGGTCCTGTGGCCTGTTGGTGCTCTGTCCCTAGCTTTCGTCTCTCGCGTAGCATTCATCAATGTCCGTGGCGCTTCCGTTTGGATGCACAGACACAGAGAAGGAAGAGGGAGAGGGAGAAAGGGAGCCAGCAACAGCAGCAACAGCGATGGCTGCATGTAAAACAGTCGCATACCAATGCAACAATCTTTATCGAGCAACAAACATAATCAATCAATTGGATTTATGTGCTCCGACTCGAGATAAAACTAATCAATCTTTGCTTTGGGACAGTCGCTATTCGGAGACGACAGAAATGGGGGGGACACGCTGGCAACAACAGGCAGCATCCACAGAGAGAGACAGAGAGAGCTCTCTGCCCCAAAAGCCTTATGTTAAAACCAAGCTTCAGCTTGAAGCACTGTTTATTTCTCTCCCGAGAGAAGAAGCTACTGAGATTAATTACAGGCAGAGAAAAAAAGCCTGACTTATGCTCATATGTATTAATATTTACACTTTAATGTTTGACTTGAGAGTGTAAATTGTAAAAAGAATGTGATTTCACTAACATATTTACATTTATATGTGTTTCTTTCTGCTATGCCATTTTTATCTGAGTGTATACAAAAGTGCCTGTACACGAGAGGGGACTGTGAGTTGATCTCTCTCCCCTAAAGTTAACTAAATGTAATTTCCGGTCATAAAGCTTGTGATTTTGTGCAGATAAGCCAGAGATAAGCCTCGCCATGTATCATATACCCTTTTTAATCAAAACAGAATCTTGTTTCATGAAAACGGATACAAATTTAATGTTTTTTTGTGGAAATTCGGAAGGAAATTGGAATACGAAATCTTTATTCGTACTTCATTGTAGTCGAGCCCTGGAACTTCTATGTTTATTTGCTTTCCGCCCGCTGTACGTTTATGATGAGTCAGTCAGTGAATCCCAAAATTAATTTATTTTATATTGCAATCGAAAAATTAAGTCAATGCCTTTCAGGCGGTACACACTTAACGCGAGCCTTGAAAAAGGTCGTTCTGGGATTTAATAAATTAACCAAGATGAAAGTGGAAATAAAGGGAGCTGCGGGAAAAAGAGACAGTTACACATCAGGAGCATTTTTTTTAAATGAAAGAACTCGAATATTTGGAGGGGTCCAAGTAGGCCCCAACATCTACAAAAGAAATAGATGAACCATTAATGAAGGCCCGATATGATCTAAAAGCGAACACTGAATGTTTCAGCGATGTGCGGTGGGTAAACTTTTAGGATTTTGTAGGAGTCCAACAATAACAATAAAAACGAGAAGGAACGTGAGTCGCTTCAAGTCGCGACTCTACTTTTATACCCGTACTCAGTCAGTATATAGATTTATGAGCTTATGATTAAAATTTGAAAAAAAATTAAAAATTTTACATTTTACATTTTTTTGCTACGTTTGTTAACTACATCTACATGTAAAATGTAGATAATACATCTAGAACAAATATTCTACATCTACCATTTAGATTCTACATCTCCTCCGCTAGGGTTGCTCGCGCATTGCACAGGGCAGAGTGTGTGCGAGCGAGACAGAGAATGAATAGCGTCAGCAACGCCAGAAAAATTTCCTTCTCTGCGTTACACAATCCACTTTACCACAAATACAGTATACCCCTTAACTTTTTTGAGTACGGGTATAAAAACAACTTTTATCTTATATGAGCAGCGATGAGCCTCGTCAGGCAAACTATATTTATTTTTATGTTGCATGTGGACCGATACCCTATATTCGATAATATTTCTCATAAAGTGGAAATGCGTCTAATAATTATACCCTACATGATTTCATAAATATTCACAAATTTATTCGTTTCTACTATGATAATATTTGCATATTAAATTCCTATAGACATAGCCTTCAAATGCAATCAATTTAAGCATAAGCTGCAGGCCATTTTTTTTTTTTAAGTACCTTTATGATATTAGTCTGATAAATACTTTGATGTTTCCTGTCTTATCTGAATGGAATGCGTTTAGATTTAAAATTATTAGATAAGATAAGAGACCACCCCACTCCAGTAAAAGTGCTGTCCTTATAAAACCAATTGCGTGTAGTGCGATTGCGCGATAAGTGGCAATGATCCTGATTAGAGCTTATCGAGAGCGGGGCTTAACCTTTAGACCATTAAAAAGATAACATGGCCAAGGGGAGTGTTTTTCCAGTACGAGTACATACATACATACATACATACTTACATACATACATACATACATATGTACATATATATAACGAGATGATTATCTTCTTTCTCTTGCAGTCGGAGTCTAATTCATCGGCCTCGGCCAAGTTCACGCTGTTCAAGTGCGTCTACTGTGCCCAGCTGCTGGGCTCCAATGACCGTCCAAAGCTGCTGGAGTGCCTCCATGTCGCCTGTTCGCAGTGCGTGAGCACAAAGTTCTCGGAACTGGACCGCTCCCTGCCGCCGCTGATACACTGTCCGGTGTGCGATAATGCCTCACAGAACGAGTTCATTGTGGATAATCAGTTCCTGATCGAACAGTGTGCCGCCGGCGATAGCGGCGATGGCAGCGGCTCAGATCTCGGACAGAAGAGCGCCGCGACCATTGTGCAGTGCAGCAGCTGCTCCGATGGAGCAGCGGCCACGTCGTGGTGCGTGGACTGCTCGGAGTACATATGCGACAGTTGTGTGCAGGCGCATCAGCGCCTCAAGATCACCAAGGACCACACGATCAAGCCAAAGGACGAGGCCAATAACGAACAGCTAGCCGGCACGGCCGGCGTCGATAAGCTGCACATGTGCCAGCTACACACCCAGGAGAAGCTCTCACTCTTCTGCGAGACCTGTGACAAGCTCACCTGCCGCGATTGCCAGCTGAGTGATCATCGGGATCACAAGTACAAGTTTGCCCACGAAATTGCCACAGAGTCGAGGCAGGCGCTCTCCACACTGGTCTCTGAGATCAACTACAAGCGTTTTTTGCTATCGTCCGCCACCAAGGTGATTGACGATCGGCAGCAGCTGATACACGACAAGAAGAAGGACCTTATTAAGGAGATCACCGCCATGGCGGTGAAGATCACCAATACGGTTAATACGCGCGGCAAGCAGCTGATCATGCGGCTCAACGAAGTCTGCGACAGCAAACTGAAGGTCCTCGTGGAGAAAAAGGAGACGCTACAGCTGCTCTCGGACAACACGGATCACTGCATCGAGTTCATGCAGAATGCCCTCGACAAAGGCAGCGATTTTGCGATACTCTCCAGTAAAAAGTCGCTGGTGCGGCATCTGCAGAAGCTCAAGTGCCAGCGGGCGGATATACCCAATCCAGAGATTCCCGTGCGCATCCAAGTGCAGCTCAATCAGGTGTCCGATCTGCAGAAGGTTATCTCACAGCTGGGCATCATCATTGTTGATGGCAAGCCGTATCCGCCAACAGCCTCGCCA
Source organism: Drosophila subsilvestris (assembly GCA_035043285.1). Classification (NCBI taxonomy): domain Eukaryota; kingdom Metazoa; phylum Arthropoda; class Insecta; order Diptera; family Drosophilidae; genus Drosophila; species Drosophila subsilvestris. The sequence goes on from JAWNNB010001746.1 coordinate 12,718,286, forward strand.
AATGGCACACCCCAACCACCGCCGCGACAGCCGCCCAGCCCGAATATGGCGCCGCCATTGCGTCCAGGCCTGCCGCCGGGCATGAACGCAGGACTTTCGCCCAACGGGCCGCCCGTTAACTTTGGGCCACAGAATGGTCCTCCCATGTACAGCAGTGCTGCGGCCCAGCAGCAGTTCAACAATCTCTCTGCAATGAGTCGATCCTTTCCGGGCGATGGACCAGGTAAGGGTAGGAAATGTTTTAATTTTTAATATTTTTTTTTTATCAGAGATACAAAATAAGACATGAGTTAAAAAAAATTAAATTAAAAAAAATTCATTTAGTGTATGAAAATACAAATACATCTTTCTTAGCTGCAGGATAAATTATTTATTATCTATTTTTAATAATGGTATTTCTGATTTTCAAAATAACAATAATCAGAAATTCTTTTTTTTTCATTATTTTTATTACATAATTAAAATCATTTCGATCCCTGTTTTTTTTAAACCTGGAGTAGCACTGAACTGCATTCAGTGCAGTGATTTTTTGTTGTTGTCTGAAGCAGCTGTTTAAATATTTTTGTTATTTCTTTGTGTTGCAGTTCGCTTTGGGGGCATGCCGCCAGTGGGCATGCAGCGACACGGCCAGCCGCATGTAAGCTCCTCCACACATCCGCAGAATATGGGTAAGTGTTTCAGAGAGACGAAGCGAGAGAAATCGAAACTTATTTTGTTATTTTCCCTTTGCAGACATCAGCCTGCGGGGTCTGCTGAACAATCAGGCAGCCCAGAGTCCCAATGCCGGGCACATGGGATTCAATGGCCCGCCCAGCTATCCGGGTGGACCGCAGGTCGGCCCCTCGCCCGCTCATCAGCAGATGGGGGGACCGCAGATGAGACCGCATTTCATGGGCGGCCAGCAGGGTTTCTCGCAGGGTGGCGGCGGTGGACCAGGAGGCGGGCCCAGGGACAACAATTTCATGAGCAGCAATGCAGCACGCTTTCAGTCGCAGTACCAGCGCATGGCGAGCCATGCCCAGCAGGCGGCCGTAGCTGCCATGGCCGGTGCAGGTGGTGGAGGCGGGCAGATACCCTCGCCCGGATCACTGCAGCGCCCACAAATGATGCAAAATCCCATGCAGAATGTATGTCTGGGAGAGTCCCCTTGAAAAGCCTGAGACTGACATTTTTTTTTTCTTTCTTTTTGCCTTGCAGTCGTTGGGGTTTCATGGGAGCCAGGCTGGCTTTAATACCGGCCCACCGCAAACGTCGCCGCAGTTAGGCGGCGGCATGCACAGCCTGGCCAAGTGGCACATACCGCAATCCGCGCAGCAGTCGAACAGTGAGTCATCCACGAGCTACCCAGTCATTCGCAGAGTTTTACATTAATGTTGCATCTATTTTTCAGTGTGTTCTCAGCAGGGTCCCCTTTTGCCGTTTGCCAATGGCCGCCAGACATCGGAAAATTTTAAAATCTCTTTGAAATCTCCCAACACGCTCAAGAACAGTACACCGCCCAGCTTGGGTTTGGGCGGCCCAGGTATGCCGGGCCTTGGCAATGGTGCGATGGTTAACGCGCAACTAAATGCCGCCGCACTAGGGCTTGGCCCCGCCGTTTCGATACTCTCCAATGTCACCTCGACAAATCCAAAGACACCTAGTCCCAGCACTCATGAGGTGAGTCACAGTTGGGTCGCCCAAAATTTATTTCTGACCAATCTTTGTTTGGCAGAACACCAAGGACTTTACCGAGCCCATTGACAAGGTGCGCGATGACTCCATAAACGATCTGATAGCAACTATTGCCAAGCTGGACTCAAATGGGGTGCAAGTGCTGCCCGAGGGCCGTACAAAGACCACCTCGCCGCAGGTGCACAGCTCCACGGACCTGTCCAATACGCAAGAAGGTAAGGGTGCCACAGAAAACGATGAATCAAGTGTCAAATCTTTTGAATGCTTTATGTTTAAATTAAAATAGATATATATTTTGCTTTTCATGGTGTTATGGGTGTTCTTGTCTTGGCATATGGGTTTTTCTCTGTGTTGTTTTTTTGGGGTTCTTTCAGTGCTTCAAAATAAAAATTCTAATTCTGAAAAATTCTCATATAACTTTTGCTCTCTTTATTTCTATTTCCAAAAAATAAAAAAAAAAAACAAACAAAACCAAAACCAAAAATAAAACTCGATTTTCGAAACACAAATCTAAACGCGAACACCAATGATTGAAACGCGAACAATAAATTACTAACAATTGAATCAAACAATAAACAAAACAAAAACACCCACACACACACACACACACACACAAAAAACACATTACACAAAATCCCACATCTCCCTTTTAAACATTAAATAAAACTAATAATATCAGTTAATAATAAAAACGAACAAAAAGATGACCCCAATGAGGATTGGTGCGCCGTTTGCCTGGATGGCGGTGAGCTCATGTGCTGCGACAAATGCCCCAAGGTGTTCCATCAGAACTGTCATATACCCGCCATCAGTTCGCTGCCTGACGAGAGCGAGAGCTGGCAGTGTCTGTTGTGCGTTAATCTCAAAGAGCTGACCAAGAACGAGGGCACCACCACCGACAAGTCGTCCCATCCGGGTGAGCTGAGCAGCCTGGAGCTGAGGATATTGCAACGCATTTGCCTGGAGCTGTACTGCCAGTACGAGCAGAGTCTCAACTTCCGTGAACCGGAGTCGCCGGCCAACACTTCCTACTACGAGATTGTGTCCAGGTATAGCTTGAAATCTTTGGCATTGTCCGCATTTTACTTATTCAAATATGCTCTCATTCTGTCTGCAGTCCCATGTCCCTGGATGTGATACGCACGCGCTTGGATCCCTCCAGTCAAAATCACTACAAGGACATTGCTGGCTTTGTGACCGATGTGCGTTTGATATTCTCCAACACATATCTGTTCTATCAGGTGAGTGTTATCGTCTGTACCGTCTGTAATCCGAATGACAACTAATGATCGCGCATTTTCCGCTAGGAGGACACGAAAACGTACACCAATGCCAAATACTTGGAGAATTTCTTTGAGGAGCAACTGGCCAAATGGCTGCCCAATTTCGAGGGCAAGTTATCGGGCAAGGGCAGCAGCGCCTCCAGTTCGCCCGCTCTGCTAGCGGCAGCAGCGGCGGCCAATGCGGCTGGTTCGCAATCACCCATCGAGAATGGACGCAAGAGCTGCGGCTCGGCTTCGTTGGGTGACAATGATGGTGCTTGCTTGCCGGCCAAACGGGCGCGAAGGACTCTGCATGAATAGGACGAGCTTTTGCCCGGTCACAAGGGCAACGACGAGCAGCAGCCGGGGCCGACGGCGCAGCATTTAGGAGTAGGACAGCCAGGCCAGCAGCAGCAGCAGCAGCATACAAGCTTTGACATGGAGGCGGAGCTGGATTTCGATATGCTGCAGCGGTCACAGGGTCTGGGCAGCACCGTCATACAGGAGAGCGCCGACTATGTGCTCCAGCTACTGCATGCATATGCCGCCGCTTTTGGACTTTAAAAATGCCACAAAGCTACACATATCCCCTCCGTACGCCCGCCCGTACTCCACACTCAATCCGTAGTCTTCACTGTATATTTTGAATATTCGAGCCGTTAGCTTCCACCACGAAACATGAGATACACGACGGCACTCCCAAGCTAGCTCTCTAACGAACAAAACCAACATAGGTATTCCCCTTTTTGATGTCTAGTGTTTAAACGCATCTGTAAATAGCCGACACCAAGTCATTTGATATGATTTTATTTTGAAGTTCAGTGGTACTACATATATGTAAACCCCCGTCACTCCATTGAAGAATTGAAACGAGATATGATTAGGTACATAAACAAAAAAATAAATAAATAATTATAATCTAAGTGTTGATTATACATAAAATTGTAATTTAAAGATGATCGAAATATGTATACCCATGTATGTGTAAGAGATTAAACCTAGATATAATGTTTAAGTGAGTTCCAAGTTAGAGTGAAATCATCATTATCATTATCATCTTTCATCTTTATTTGATAGATTTGATAGACGACCCGAATAGCCCGTTCTGCATTATTATCTCTGTTGGAGTTGTATTTACTTTTGTGATAGCGAAAAAAACAATAAGATGAACAATTAAAATTAACAAATTATTTACTTAAATCAATTAAATTTACTATTTACTATAATTATTATCATCATTATAATTATGTTAAAACTCATTCATATAAAAGCACATCTAAATCATTTGGAATTTGAATTTGATATGTGTATGATAACCATTTACGCCGCGATAAACCATACTTCAGTAGAATCTAATGTCCCCAAGCCCTAAGAACATCATACATTCTGTATACCGTATAAGAAGACACTCGTAATTAAGTTTGGCTGCATGCTGGCCAAGTTTTTTGCAAATAAATCAAACAAACCCCCTTAAATACCGAATAAGCAACAGTAAATAGATGTTTGAATGTTGTACGTTTGACGTTTTAGCAATTACGATTAATGTAATTCTTAACTATCGATCGCCAATCATAGACGGAGACACAACTACGCAATGCACTGCATACACAAAATGATACCTCTCGACAGTGATGTACATATAACGTTTGATCACAAAACAGATCCAAAAAACAGAGACAAGTTTTCATACATATATTCATACAAATATAAACGGATCGAAAGAAAACTAAAACTAAAACTAAAAAAAGAAACACCTCAAAGTCCTCTATGGTAAATATTTTCATAAACGTTTTCAAATTGCCAGAGACACAAACACACACACACACACACACACAAAAAAAAAGAAAACAGAAAGATATATACTTAAACTTAATGATAAATATGTATTTAGGATGATATGGGCTGCTACTCCTATCGATGCCACATAGATGAGATGATAAGCATGTGGGGGAAACCCTTCATTTATAAATGAAATTAAAAATCCTATAAAAAACCATACAAAAAACGAAATAAATTAATAATACCTTGCTAGTATGTAAGGCGAGCAAAATGAAAGGTATGTACTACATATGTAGATTGTGCGTAGCATAGGCGTATGTATTGTATTGTATTGTATGCATGTATGTGTTTGTATGTTGTTTGTATGTGAAAGAAACTATGGAAATTATTTTATTTGTTTTAGATACATAAGTTTTATGGTAACGATAACCTAACGTTTAATCACTGTATGTATATGGATGTGTACTACTACTACTTACTATCGAGTGGATTATAAAATAAAAAAACAAAAACAAATGGGACAAAATTGTGTTTCTAAATGGCAAAGAATCCATCCTCACGCAGATGCTGCTCCTCCGACTGGCGCTACAACAGGAACCGCTCATCGATGAGTGTTTTGCGTGAGACATTGCGACGCACCCAAACGCGAAAGATGTGTCGCAGCAGCTGAGAAACAAATCCAGAGATCAGATTAGTAAGGTACAACAATTCCCTTGTATTAATGCTGATCATACCATATTGAAGACACAAGCTAGAGCGCCAGCAATCAGCAGATTGGCAGTCATCAGAAAGATGGACAGCAGCAGCAGGATCTCCAGCACAAAGATATTCACATGGTTGCCCAGTAGCAGGACACGAGCGAAGCTCAGCGAGTCGTCAATGTAGAAGGTGCCCTTGTCTGCAGGGGAAAAAACGAAAAGAAATTCTTAGTAATGTGCGTGGGGTAGGTATGTTGAAAGGCCACCCACTCTCCGTAATGTAGTTGTCGATTTCGCAGTTGAACAACTTTTCCGCCAGCGACTTTTCCTTGATGATGTAGTCCATGTCCTTGATGGCCTGCAACAGAAGAGATAAAGAGAAAGATCTTTCAGCATGGAGTGGCCAGTGGCCCTTACATGATCAATGAAGGCGCAAAAGAAACGATTTACGCTCGCATAGGCTATGGATGTGCGCTCTATCTGGCCATCGATGCTGGGAATGATGTCCTTCTGGTAGAGCAGCGTCTGCGACAGGCTGCCAGTGACACTGCGCTGAAAGGGCAGCAGCAGGCGCTCCAAGTAGATGCTTCAAAATAAACATACAATAAATCAGATACTGCTGAAGTTCTGTCCGTCAACCTACTGCAAATTTCTTGGCGGCAAAATGATGTAGGCCTGCTTGTCAGAGTCCATGAGCAGGCCACGACGCCCAGACATGTTCTGTGTCTTCTACAGCTGCATTATCATGGAAGACATGTCCGTGTCCGCAAAGCCATGCGGCGATCTGCCATGGATGTAGTAACCAAAGCCAGGCTCCAGCAGCGAGAACAGCGAAATGTTGGCCAAGCTGCACAGATCGATAAACTTCTGCAGTGGATTGGCGATGAGCAGGCGATGTCCCATTATTTGTAGCAGATACGTGACTATGTAGCTGCCAGAGATCAGCGCGCAGCGCAGACCCACATCGCCATGTGTGTACCGCTCCAGGAGCTGGTACATAGCCACGAGCATGAAAACCTGTCCCAGGGTGGAGTACCTTTGGGCCACACTGAGCCGTATCCAGGCATTGGCCGTGAAGAGAATGCGCCAGGCGGACACACTGCTCTCGGCCACGTATGTGCGCACGCTGGAGCAGAGCGAGGAGCTGTCCAGGTTCAGGCGCTGGCCCTCGCAGCTGCTACGCGGCCGCTCCCAGTCGATGAGGAAGAGCTCCAGCTGGCTGGATCGCCACAGGTGCACAGCCAGGAAAATCAACTGCAGCAGACAGGCGGCATAGATCAGAGACCTGAGCAGGTGGGGGCTGGAGGCGTGCAGGGCCAGGAGCAGCAGAGCTGTGGCCAAAAGAGCGTATGCCACATTGCTGGCCAGTTGGAGTAGAAATTCCAGCAGGCTGCTGGTCTGACAGAGCTCAGCATGTCGTCTGCGCCGCAGGTTCTGCAAGCGGAAGGCTGCCGCCGAGAAGGCGAACAGTAGGAGCAGCGGCAGAGCCACTTCCAGGATGAGCCAATCCCATCCTCGCGCCTTTTGCTGGTACGTAACCCGCAGCCGAAATGGATAGGGCTGGGCGAGCGAGGCATTGCCCGTCAACTCGATGTGGCGATAGCGCAGCCGGATCAGAGGCAGCCCCACACGATCCCTGTGGCTCTTGTCCAGCGTGTAGTGCAGTTCCAGATCCTCGACGTAGCGCAGCGAGCGATACATCTGCAGCTTGTGGCCATCCTCGTAGTGCGGCACCGTCTGATGATGCAAGCGGCTGTCCCTGGGCAAGGCGGCAATCAGCTGGAATCGTTTCACCAGCTGCCACTCCTCCTGCTGCGGGCGCTGCATGGGCAACATGAGGGATAAAATTCACTCTCCATAAATGGATCGAAGCTCACTCACCTGGTTCTCTGGCGTCAGGGTCTCGATGAGCACGGGCAGCTGGTGCAGCAGGTACTGCCAGTTGCTGCTGAAGTTGAGGAAGAGCGTGAGGTAATTATCGTTGGCCTGCTGGCTGGCCAAATCTATGATCCGCTCCAGAGAGAGTTGACAAGACACCTCCGCCTCGGCTGGGGGAAGGGCAAGTCGCAGCGACGGTGCTGGCTGCTGGCAAAGATTAACCATGTCCAGTGTGAATGGTCCCCAGCGTTTCAGGCTGCCATCCAGCCCAAAGCTGGTGGTGAAAAGCTGCAGTTGCTTGCGGTCCGCCAGCTGCAGCGTCTTCGAGAGCAGATCCTTGGTGGTCTTGCCCTTTTTGTAGAAGAGAAACGGCTGCAGCGAGCGAGCCTGCTCCCCGGAATGGGCATACTTCATCACGACATCCGACACCTGCGTGAGCAGGAAGGCGCTGCAGGGCGAGTGCTTCTCGAGGGAGTAGTGCGACAGCACGCACAGATTGGCCAACTGCTGGCAGGCAGTGTCGTTCCTCAGGGTCAGGCAGAAGAAGGCCACGAACTTGAGCTCTCCAAAGTGGGTGGCGGTGGCTCCATTCGAACTCTGCCTGGGGCTTGTGGTGGCCTGCCAGAAGGCATTGTAGTGGAGGTAGGGGCGCAGCAGGCCATCGGCCAGGCAGTAGTCCTGATAACGAAAATTGTATGTCTGATCGCAGCTCTGGCAGTCGCTGCTGTTGCTCGCCGGATTCGTTTTGGTCAATATGATGCCAGAGATCAGCGGATGAACTGGCAGTTGGCTGGCAAAGACCGCAGTCGCATTGAGGTACTGCATGCTGCAGTGAGAGGCAGGCTTAGGCTGCGGCAGCCACACCGATGTGCAGTTGTCGGTGCGGTTTGGCGCTGTGGAGCAAATCTCGTCACAGATGGGCCAGGTCTTGCCACGCTCATAGATGGCTATATGTCCTGCAGGGCACTTGCAGGCGAATTCTGAGGGTGCGAAGAATGAATTATTCAAAACTACAAGCAGAGTTGGGGTTGGGATGCACCACCACACGTTGCTCATGACACCAATTCAACCCCACGTACTCAGACACCATGAGGTGGGGGGGTTTCTCTGTTCTGTTTGATCAATAGTCTGAAATACTCACTGTCGGGCTGCAGTTTGCCTGGCTCCCCAGCCTCGTTGCATGGCACACAGTCAAAGAGGTTGAGGTTGTAGAACTCGTTCTTGAGGCACTGCAGCGGCTTCTGGAATCGGAATGTGTGGGGCGTGGGCAATTGCGCTGCGACGAGGGCGGCGGCATTATGCCCGCCAGAGAGCAGGTTCCAATGTCCATAAGGATGGACACCACCACCAGCAGAACCGAGAGGAAGCCCATGATCTATGTAGTTATTCGCGGTACACTGCTACACTGCCTACGATGCCAAAGCTCCGAAATTCAAATGGGAACTGAAACCTCTGCCACACATCGATTGCAGTTGCAGCCACAGACCCCGCAGCCAAGAAGGTAGGCAAGTAAACAAATCGACTGTGTGGTCGGGAGTGGGCCCGCGTATCCCTCATTGTTTGCCAAAGTTGCTATAGCTACCCAACCGCAACCCCATGGCTTCCTGGACTAACTGGGGGTAGCACCCGGGCACGCATGCAAAATGGCCATTACTGGGTGGCAGGGTGGCCAACGAGGCCAACGGCAGGCTGGACCTCAGTGAATTAATTGGAAGGAGGCAACGTTACTGTTACGCCTTGGGTTACCCGCAGAGTTTTCTTACCTTTCTAGCGTCTTGCGTGCTGAAAATGATGATTGGATTCATTATTTTCTGAGCATTTTGCATACGATTTGTCGAGGGAAAAAAAATAGCAAAAACGAAATTAGACTGATGGCATTAAAAGATCATGAATATACATATACATACATATGAACATACCTACACATATTTAAATATATATTTATGGCGTCGGCTGCAAAAGATTTATTCTGAATGCTGAACATAAATTAATAAGTATATTAATGGAAGATTTTTAGCAATGAGCAGGGTTGTTCTCAGCAGCAAATTATATCTTTCTATTTCTATGTATCCTTTTCTTCGTATATGTACTTGATTTTCGTTCCATTTTTTTCACAGGATATTTGAAAGAATAGGAAATTTATTTGTACATGTGGTGGTAAAAGTTTATTACTACAAGTGAAGTTAATAGCTGATGAAATACAAATATGTAAATATGGTTAAATAAATCGAATTTGAATGTTCGTTTGTCGTCTGGTCTCCTTTCACAACCTTGACGGTGATCATCAGTGGAAAATGCAGCAATGGCATGGACTAAGCAGCACTCAATACCACTAACCATACAGTATGGTTAGTGTCAATACCCAGCACAGCGACTCCTCCAATATTATTCAACACTAGAACAGCTTAACATAGCATAGAAAATAGTTCGAGGCTAAGTAAAGCCGATAAAGCATTCAGAATTCAATACAACTTTTCTGGCATATCGGCCTGTAGTCACGGATCGATTGGATAAGCTCTTGGTAGATGACCTGCACTGCGTCTGTGCCAAAAACATAATCCAAATGGTTTCACTTCTTCACCTCCACGTGACAGCAGTTGATCGTTGTCGCTGTAGAACATGTGCACTATGTCTCTCGGAGCAACGTTGCTCAGTCCGTAGAGTGGCGGCCGGCCCGTACCGTATACCTTGAGATTCGCGGCATTCCCATAATCGAACTTGGCAAATCTCCCCGTCTTAGACACCTGCGCATAGTGCTTCAGCAGCATGTTGGAGAAGCCCGATGACCTATTCTTTTCCAGCTGCGATACGAGTTTCTGCGGTGGTATGGTGATGGTACTACCCTGGCTATATTCCCCCTCGACCATGTACTCGTTTACCTTCAGTACCAGCGTAAAAAGCTTTGAGTCCACATTGCTGCAGAAGGCCAGCGGTGCCAGAAGATTTGTCGTAATTATTTTTTCATTGTACTCTGGATGCTCCGCGAGCATCACCAGGTAGGCGGTACTGCCCCGGGAGTGACCAATAAAATGCAGGGCCGCTTGCTCCGTAATCAGCAGCACGTAACCGATCTGTGCTGGCAGATCGTAGGCACCGATCTCGTGCCAGCTAACCTTCCAGTATGTTTCGTTGCTGGGATCCAGTCTCTTGTTCGCGCGTCCATTTGAATTGCCCCGAGACTGGCCCAGCCACACATCAAAGCCCGCATCGGCCAGCAGATATGGCAGCCCACTCTTGGGGCCATCGTCAAAGCACCCTGTGATACCATGCAACGAATATGGAACACAAAATATGGTGAGAATGTATCCATCGTTTGTCGTTAGCTTGGGAGGGATAAAGCTTTGTTTAAGGATGCTGCTTAGCTGCACTAGTTGGTGGCACTCACAGAATTCGATGTGGCAAAGTCGACCAGACTGTAACAGTAACAGAACCAACCGACTAATCATCGTAAACTATTTAAATCTCTTGGGGTTACGTATATCAAGAGAAATTAAACGATTCTCCATGGTTTGCCCAACAAATTGCTGCACGGCAGCAGGCGCTAAAAACGTTTTCGGTATGCCAGATGGAAGTGCAGTGCGGCCAGGGTCTGTCTGTGACTTGATTTTTCTATATTTACAATCTGTTCTCATTCTGCACTCCATTCATATTTCGATTCCGTCTAGTATTTACACAATCTTTTGTATGTCTAACTGAGAGCTCCGGCGGAAACGGCATTGGCTTTGGACGCACCCAGCTTGAGGTCTATATAGCGACGCAGTGCCAACGCCTTGATGCTCACAATCGAGTGGGTGAGTGTGGCCAGGAAGGTTTTCGCCTGCTGGTAGTCGTTCTGCAGGGTCATGGCCACGGCCAGGTTGTATCGCACCACATTCTGGGCAGCGTCCAGCGATTTTAGCTGCCAGTCGCGTGTCTCCAGGTCGAAGGCATCCAGCGAGCTGACGAATGTCGGATCCAGATGGTCGCGCGCCTCCGCAGCTTTGTCCATCAGCGTCAGCGCCTCGCCTGCGTACATATGGCCCAACAATCTGTGGATACAGCAAGTGAATGAGTAAGCTGTGAGATAATAATCGAGGAGGAATGTGGTTACTTGTGTGCATCCGACAGACGCTCGCCGCTCAGCAGGTGCTCGGCCATTTCTAGGGCCGTCACGTAATCGCCCAGGCGCAGCGAAACAAAACTGTGCGCCGCATAGATGGCGGCCAGCATGTTTTCGAGCGATTCCAGGCTGATCGGCTTCGATGGGTTGCAAAAATTATTGTCCTGCAGTTGGCGCCACGACTGCTGCGTGGTGTCCCTCTGCTCGGGGGTCTCCTCTGGCGAGGAAACCATATGGAAGCTGGCCTTGTGGTGCAGCGTCAGGGTAAGAGCACTGCGCAGGCACAGAGCAGCAAACTCCAGGGTTGGCTCCGGCACGCCGGCTGATTGCGGTCTGTGGGACAATGGACAAAATGAATCAACATGCAACTGAAGTCAGTCCAGACACTTACGCATATGACGAGGATGAAGGCGGGGATGCAGATCCAGCTAACGACTGACGTTCGTCCTCCGCCAGGTTCTGCAAAGTTAAATAAATGATCTCCATGCTTATGGGTTATGGTTATCCGGAACTTACTGCCTCGTGCTCCATGATGCAGGCCTCGGCCATGCGCAACCAGAGTCGCGGATTGCTGTGGAACTGCTTGACGGGCACGAGCAGGCACTGAAAGGCCTCCTTCGGACGGCGCAGATGGAGCATGGCGATGCCCAGGTTGTACAGGATCTCGCACGAGTGCGCCGAGCTCATCGTCTGGAGCGTGCTCTCCCTCAGGTTCGAGGCCAGCTGCTTATCGAAGTTCAGGGCGTTTTGAAAGAACTTCGCCGCTATGGCATAGTGACGCACTCTCAGATGGATGACGCCCATATTGTTGGCAATGCAGGTGCTCAGCTGGGGCGTTACCGTGCTGCAAGAGAAGGGACAGCTGTTAGCACTAGCTCTGGAGGATGGGATACACTTTGAAGCATTTACCCTGCCTGGGTGCACTCGTTGTTGATGCGCATCAGCTGCTTAGCGGCCATCTGGAAGTCCTTCATTATGTAGTACTGCTGCGCCTTGAGCGCCGCATAATGTGGCGTCCCGTCCTCCGTTATGACCACCGGCTTTCGGTTGAGCACATGCGTGAGGAGCTGCAACAGCTGAAGGCTGCCACTGCTGTCCCCAGCTGCGCGTGCCCCAGTTGCATCCGAACCCTGGGTAGCCACCACTGTACTGGGCGTGGCCGCGGCGGTTGTGGCTGTCGCCGGCACGGCCTCATCGGGATTGCTGCTCGGCGCCTTGTCAACCAGGTTCAGCGTGTGCTGCAAGTAGTCCAGAAAGGCCTCGGCGCGGTTCAGCTGGTTGGTGGCCAGGAGCAACTGCAGCTGAAGCGTGGCCACCAGCGCAGACATGCCCTTCTCCAGGGCCTCCAGTCTGGTCACAAGCGGAGCCAGCTTCTCCAGCGCCGTGCCGTACATCTGCCGATGGTAATAGATGACCGCCTTGTTGTACCTGGCCACTGTAGCTGCGCTGGCGCCCTGCTTCAGGGACAGGCCGCCACCGGCCTCGCCCATACCCTGGGGTGCCTTCACGTCGGTGGCCAGTTCCTCCAGCTCCTTCAGCAGCGACGCGTGCTGGGTGCACCCGCTCTTGTAGAAGTTCACGACGGCCCGATTGTGCCGCAGAATGGGCCCGCTGCTTTCGCCCTTCGTGTCGAGTTGCTGTAGGAGCTCCAGGCAGCGGTCGTACTCGGTGCTGCAAAGGGTGTGGAACAGGTCTCGGTTTGCCGGGTCTGTTGCTGTGGAATTCATGTGGGGCGCTTACTTGTTGAATTGTTCGTGGGCTTGGCACAGTAGGCTGTAGTTTTCATCGTCGCTGGATTGCGTTTTTGTGGGAGAATCCGCCGAGTCCATGCCAAAAACAAATAAAAAACAAAAAACACACGAGTCGCCAGGGTTGGGGAAGCAGATTATGAGCAGCACCCACCCGTAGATCTGTCTCACTCGCACAGCCTGCCTTGATTCGATTGTGCAGCCCTGCGCACAATGACGCGATGCGCCTTTTCGTCAAAAATTGCAACAGTTTGTGATTTAAAAAATCGTTATCAAAAATGATTAAAATTGGGTTTCGTTTTTGTGTTTTAATTATTTTAATTTGATTCGAAGTACAATATTATTCACTAATTTCAAAATATTCCATAATTTTCATATAGTTTGACGGTTTCCATTTGCTGTGTGGCGAGGGAGGAAGGATGTATAACTTTTGCTGCTTTCTTACTGCTGCAATTTTGACGCAAAAAACAAACATAATTAAAAAATTTCGCACAACTACACTAACGGGGTTCCACTTTAATGCCGGGGGGAATGGAGCTGCCAAGACCTTTGGCAACGGGACTTGCATTTTTTTTGGGGGGGGGTTTAGAGAGAAGTCGTCAATCATCGAGTGGGCGTGGTAGGTATGTATGTATTATGTACACTATTATGTAAATATATGTATTGTATGTATAATATATATTGTATATAATGTATGTATACCATATAAACTTGAATTTAGCATTTAAAAACTCCCAATGCTTCAACATTAACTGAGCAGCAGCATCGGCATCAGCAGCAGCGACGTAACGTCCACTTACACTTCCGCTTCCACTGCACTTCCGCTTGCGCCGAATAATAAACAGATTCCTTTAGTTCTACTTCTGCGCTCCTTCTTCCCTTTCCGTCCAGTTCTTCGTTCCTTCTTAATCTTGCTAAGCACACATGCACACACACATACACATACACACGGATCGGGTCTACTCCCTAATAGAGTTCGTAACGGTTTTGTTCGTTCGAGTTGTTGCTTCATTGCATTGCTGTTGATTCTGTTTTTGTTTTTGTTGTTGTTGGTGTCGTCGTCGCCTCCTTATGTGTTCCGTATCTTGCCCGGCACATAGTTCTTGTCGATTAGATTCTCCTGGAGGAAAATATGCAGACACCGCTCGTTCTGCGCCAGCGGATGACCGGCTATCTTGTTGATGAACGCCTCCAGTCCCTTGCGACGCTCCTCGATGAAACTCTCGTCGAAGATGCCCTCGTCACCGCGGAACGGCATCTGCCGCTTCCAGGCCTTCCCCGGCAGTGGCGGCACCACAATCTGAAGAATCAGAGAGATGGGATCAAGATGGGCAAGATTTTCCATTGATGGAATCCGATTTGCTTACCTTGCTGTCCCTTTCCAGCTCGTTTCTCAGCCATTCAAAGTCGCTGTATCGCCGTCTCACGCTCGATTCCTTCACCTTGAAGACCGGCAAGTTTGTCTGAAAGAGGGAGGGGAAACAGAGAGGAAGAGCTGAGATTAATGAAAAGTTCCTCGAGTGCACAGCACCCGCATTGACAGTTCATTCAGAGAAAACATAATACAACCCCCCACACCACACATGACTCAAGGCCCGGATCGGTGCCAGCGTACTGCAATTGTGACTAATAATTATCGCTCCGCTTCAGAGGCGTATCACCCGGACACACAATCACAGTCCCTCGCTCTCTCTCACACACACACACACGCATGCATACATGGAACAGTTATCAACTGTTTTGGGCAATTTTTGCAAACTCAGCGACAATGGGATCGGCACCGCCCTTCTCTGTCTACTCACCCGCATGCGAACTTCGTAGTCCGTATAGCGCTTCTTGCCCGCCGCCATGGTGGTCAGAGGATTGACCACATCGATTTCGAGGAAGTTGGCGGGCACTGCATACGCATCGTCCAGCGTTTGTTTCTTCACGTTGAGGCGGCGAGTGGCATCGGCAGTACCGTCGGACTCCACCATCATAATGCAGTACACTCGCGAGTTGGGTTGAAGTTAAAGACGCCCCTTAATGTGGCACCGAAATCCGCCGCAGCAGAGTCCGCGGGGGCGGGGGGGTTGCAATGCAAATCGAATAAAGAGGCGCACGGGAAACGGGTTTTGCGATGGTCGTAGTGCGATGCGTGGACTTGTGTGCTGGCCTCTCTTTGTGTGCTCGCTGGCCGCTGCAGTTGGTTTTGTTGCCACGGTATGCGGGCGGATTGGGTTTCGAGAAAATTCAGAGATTTATTCTGTTTTCCGGCTCAGTTCGGTGTTCGGTGCGACACTGCATGCGCTTGCAACTGCTTTGCTTTTGTGTGTGTGCACCAAATAAACAACTATTATAATTTAATTAAACATTAAAAAAACTTTCCAACAGTAGTGTGACCGTGTAATTATCGACAAAATATACCATCTGTCCATCAGAAATATACCGAAATATTGTCATTGTCATTATCAAAATATACAGTAAATATACCGACGAACACGACATGATGCGTTGATATTCCTCGACTTTGATATTCGGTTTAATTTTGCTAGCTAATCAGCCCTCTCAGCCCTAAACAAATAATTTAATCCAATTCCTTAATAAATTTTGTACAAGATTGGCTAGTTTTCAGAACTCCTTTTCATTGAATTGTTTACATAATAAGGTTCAAACAAAAACTGCCAAAGCCTTAAACGTAAGTGTGAACTCTGGTCACATTCCGTCATTGTTGCTGGTCAACCAAGTTTCTGAATGCGTATGGACATTTTTATACCTTACTTCCTTCAATTAAAGTTAAATTTGTTGTTCCAAGCTGCTTTAAAAAATTAACATTGAATAGATTGGCCAAATCAAATTTCATCTTACATTTTTAAATTAATAGTAGCCAAATTCTACTTCCACTTATCGCACAAAAGTACCGATAATTGTTTGCAACTTTGTCCTGGCTCAACTTATCGCACAAAAGTACCGATTTATCTTTGTAATATTTGACAACCCTAGAGTCATGTGATGGCACGTGACGTCACAACAAATTTACACAGACTACCAATTCCAGAGTGATTTTTCTTCGTACTCGCAACCACTTCGCAGGCTTAAAATTGTGCGTTTGTGTCGCTCAGTATTATTCGAAAAATTGTATGTGTTCCTCAACGCCAACTGTCTCTTAAATAACACTAAGTGCCATACGACTGTAACTGAAGTTTAACATTTTCTTTGCAGCTCGAAATTTTCTGTGCACTTTCAAGGTAGAGGCGAATCGGTGTAGAAAGAAAATTCATTGTGCAAAATGAACGCCCAACAAGCACACAAGGAACATGTCCTGGCCGTGTCCCGGGACTTCATCTCCCAGCCACGTTTGAGTGAGTATTCTAGTTAATTAGAAAGTGAACAAATGCATTTCAAAATATAGTTTGCTGCTGGCAAAAATACTCTCGGGCCGCCATGACAGTTTGTACGAATCTGGTGCGAAGCAGATCAAGGAAAAAAAAAATCAATAAAACCCTATCCCACCCACCAATTGAGCTAGCAATTGCTCTATTAGACAGACAATGACAGGAAAATGTCCAATAGGTCCATCGTAGCTGGCCAAACGTGACTTAAAGGCCCCGTACGAGTGATAAGTGAATTTTTATTGAAAATTTTCTCCGTCACATGACTATTGTAGATCAGCTGTTTGCACTTGCCATTCAAAGCGCACAACCAGAGGCACCTGACTGCGAATGGAGTGGGAGGAGGGCGAAGTAAAAAGCTTGAAAAAGTAGTTAAAATTTGTGGATGTAACAAGTTCTTGTAATTACTGGCCATATTCATTTTCTTGATAGTCTGTTTCGTGGATAATTTAATTATTTATTTGGGCTTTTCTTTATGCAATGCTGGATAGTTTTATCTGCGCTTGCATTTTGCGTGTCTCATAAGATTTCCCACTGCAGCTCGTGGCCCGCAGCCAAAACCAGTTGGGCAGTCAGCTGACATAAGTTCCCCCACACCCCTCCCATCCATACTTCTCTTCTGACAGTTGCCTTCTTATCAGATTCTCATAGGGGTTCATGTGAGCAGGCGGCCTAGACTCGTGTTTTTTTTTGTTGCAACGATATAATAGAGAAATCTGATTGGGAATGGGAAATTGCAAGGAAGGAATTTTGCTAACCTTGTGTATGTTTTCTCCACCATTTTCTGACAACAGCCTACAAGACGGTGTCTGGTGTGAACGGTCCCCTGGTCATCCTCGATGAGGTCAAGTTCCCCAAGTTCGCCGAGATCGTGCAGCTGCGCCTGGCCGATGGCACCATCCGTTCCGGACAGGTGTTGGAGGTGAGCGGCTCCAAGGCCGTGGTGCAAGTGTTCGAGGGCACCTCGGGCATTGACGCGAAGAACACCCTCTGCGAGTTCACCGGCGACATTCTGCGCACCCCCGTGTCGGAGGACATGTTGGGCCGCGTGTTCAACGGCTCCGGCAAGCCCATCGACAAGGGACCCCCAATCCTGGCCGAGGACTTCCTGGACATCCAGGGTCAGCCTATCAATCCCTGGTCGCGTATCTACCCCGAGGAAATGATCCAGACTGGCATCTCCGCCATCGATGTGATGAACTCGATTGCCCGTGGCCAGAAGATCCCCATTTTCTCGGCTGCCGGTCTGCCCCACAACGAAATTGCCGCCCAGATCTGTCGTCAGGCCGGTCTCGTCAAGCTGCCAGGCAAGTCGGTGCTGGATGATCACACCGACAACTTTGCCATTGTGTTCGCTGCCATGGGTGTCAACATGGAGACGGCCCGCTTCTTCAAGCAGGACTTCGAGGAGAACGGCTCCATGGAGAACGTGTGCCTGTTCTTGAACTTGGCCAACGATCCAACCATTGAGCGCATCATCACGCCCCGTCTGGCCCTTACTGCCGCCGAGTTCTTGGCCTACCAGTGCGAGAAGCACGTGCTGGTCATCCTGACCGACATGTCCTCGTACGCCGAGGCCCTGCGTGAGGTGTCCGCCGCCCGTGAGGAGGTGCCCGGCCGTCGTGGTTTCCCCGGTTACATGTACACCGATTTGGCCACCATCTACGAGCGTGCCGGTCGTGTGGAGGGTCGCAACGGCTCCATCACCCAGATCCCCATTCTGACTATGCCCAACGACGATATTACCCATCCAATTCCCGATTTGACTGGTTACATTACCGAGGGCCAGATCTACGTCGATCGTCAGCTGCACAACAGACAGATCTATCCTCCAGTCAACGTGCTGCCATCCCTGTCACGTCTGATGAAGTCCGCCATTGGCGAGGGCATGACCCGCAAGGATCACTCCGATGTGTCCAACCAGCTGTACGCTTGCTACGCCATCGGCAAGGATGTGCAGGCCATGAAGGCTGTCGTGGGTGAGGAGGCCCTGACGCCCGATGATTTGCTGTACTTGGAGTTCTTGACCAAGTTCGAGAAGAACTTCATCTCGCAGGTGAGTTGCACAGAGACAGATCACCTGCCAAATGATGGGCATTCAAATGTGAATTATTTTTGTTTCCGCAGGGCAACTACGAGAACCGCACTGTCTTCGAATCGTTGGACATTGGCTGGCAGTTGCTGCGTATCTTCCCCAAGGAGATGCTCAAGCGTATCCCAGCCTCCATCTTGGCTGAATTCTATCCTAGGGACTCGCGCCATTAGACTCTGTTTATTGTTTTGTTTTTGATTTTTGTCCAAAATTTTGTTTCATTCATAATTTAAGCTGGCGGCGGCGCATCGTGCGGCGCGTCCCCACCTCCTGCAATATCCCCGCTGTGTATGCGTCTATATATACATAAAAAAACCACAATACATACATAATATCTATCTACGTTGAATCCTTCCTGAGAGAGCCGAAGCGTAGCCAAAACCAATAACAATAACAATAACTAGTTAAATACTATCCAAACGAGCAATCTATCCCGTAATATGTGTGTTTTAGCAGCATCGAAAGCATGTCGGAAGCGAAATCCCTTGAAATGTATATAAATTGAATAGCCGCCTAACCACAAAACTATATATACTATATAAAATACCAACACACTGTCCTGTAATTCGTTGCCAATCAGTCAGTCAGTCGATCATTTGTTAAAGTTTACTGTTTTTTGTTAGGTTTTAAGTGTGTGCTCTTTGAATCGTTTATATAATTTCTCTAACTACTTTCACATAAAGAATCGTAGCATTCCAAAAAAAAAAACAAACACAAAATTAACAAATTATTGCCTCTGTGTGTTAATTTCGTTTGATCCATCTGATCTGACCTCCCACCACCCCCATTCATTGTCTTTTGTTCCTGTGTTAGACGTTTCACCAGTTCGCACAAGTATTAAAAATGAAAACCAACCCCTCCTTTCGTAGCGCCCCCCCTTCGCCCGTCCCAGGGGGTTCACTGCACACAGCACCCTGCACCCTGCACCCTGCACCGAACCATGTGAACAATTTGTACAGCAACTCAACTAAACAATGGAATATAAGTGCAAAACACAATGCTTTAATGCAGCAAATATTTTAAAATGAAAATCTATAAAAGAAAAACTACAAAGAAACTATTAGTAACTTGTTCGTTTCTTTGTCTTCTAAATTAATGGATATCACATCAAGTTGCATATGGATTCATACATATTTGATATATTTGATTGTTGCTGCCTGGGGTCGCAACATTGTTTTATGATGTGGCTCAAATCTAATCTTTTTAGCAACGACAACCTTTAATAATCATGAACACAAGCAGAAACAATAAATGTTGAACTAATATATATATATTTAAAGAAAGTAAATAGTTCGTGTATATGTATAAATTATAGAACATTTAAATGATGAATAAATTACACACCAAAATCATGTTAAAGAAATTACTTTGTATTTTCATATGGATTTTCATATGGCTTGAGGGAATTTCTAGAGGTAGGACACCTTAAACATTAAACACCCGTGCACATTGCCAATCACTCTTTAAGCTTGCCTTTGTTTTTGGTTTTTTTTTTGTGTGAACCCTTTTGTTGCCTTTATTAATTGGCATTCGCTTTGCTCTTTTATATTTTGCAGTTTTAATCTTTTCAACTTTTCAACTTTTATTTCAATTAAAGCAAAGCTTTGCGAACTTTTAATCGTTATAAGCCCAGAGCTTTAACTGTACATTTAACATTCTTTGATTTTAACAGAAGGCGAAAAGCTCCCGCATTAATGTTATTCCTGTGGTCTCTTTTGCACACATGGCCTATTTATTTGACTTATCGAAAGTTTGTCTTTACAGTGGTTTGAGATAAAACAAACTCAAGGGGGGGCTTTTGTTTCCTTGTTAAAGGGAAATTGGTAACTGATACCACAAGAAGCGAATAAGTCAAGATTAAAAAATATATATTTAAATAAAAGGTATAATAACAAATAGATTAAACAACCTTACAAACAGCTCCGTCATCCCCTAGTTAGTCATAACATTTATATAAAAGTCATACTCAAAGAAGTAGCCGTTGGTCGCCCCTTGTGGTTCAAGCTTCTCATGTCCATTCCAGAGTGGCGGACCAGTTTCAGCTGTAGCTCCTTCCTTTGGCTGGACAAGTTTCCATTGACTTTGCAAATTTATGCAATTATGCCAAAGTTTTTAATGAGTTCTAAATGAAGTTAAAAATTTGGTTGACGTCGGCGGTTGGATGGCGTAAAGCACACCCAGTGACGGGGCCGACAAACAAAACTTTTCGCTTTTCCAAACTTTTGGCCAATTGTTGGAATCTTTTCGGGTTTCCTTTTTTTGTGTTTTTGTATTTTTTTTTTGTATTTTAGCTGTGTTGTTGGGTTTTCTCGCTTTGGTTTCGGTAATCAAAGCGAAGCTCGAGTGATTTCCCCCCAAGTTGAAGCCTGTTGCAATTTAAGCAGCTTATGCAGGAGGGTAACAGAGGCAGAGAGAGAGAGAGAGAGGAGAGCCGCCCCATCTAGGACAATTGACCGCCCACTGCGCAAAAGATTTTCATCTTTATCTCGACGGCAGACTGCATCACAGTGGGCTTGTGACAAGGCTACCCCTACCTACCTACTGATGGCTGATGGGCAATGTCAAAAGCATTGGCTCAAGTGGGCAAGGCAGAGGGGGGGTGGGGGTCCCGGTGTGAGCTCATTTCGAGACGATTGTCTGGCATCATTAGGAGGGCCCCATCAAAGTTCATGGTCATGGTCATGGTCAATGCAATGCAAGTGTGGCCCACTTGGCAGACACTGTCCTTATGCGTTCCCTCGCTTCCGCTTGCCGATTTATGCGGCAGGCGCAACATCTGCATCGACGACCAACCACTTAGACAGCTGGCAGTGTCCCAAGCCAGTGTCGGCTCCCCGAGGAGGATGTGTGTGGCGTGGCCACAGAATCGCTGCGATTAATGAACTCGCGTAGAAAGGTTTCCCGAATACGCGTTTTGGAAAACGTTTGAATGTGGTTTTTAACGAGCACAAGCAGTTGGGAGGGAGGACATGAAAGCAGCAATCAGTGAGCGTCCCCCAGGACACAACACGGGTTTTGGCTTTCCTGATTAAATGGGTGTGTAAATATGTATGCATTGGGTGTGTGAAAATACACTCTGCCTGGGGTTTACAATTAATGTGCCCTGGTGGCGGCGCTAAAAACGCGCCAACTAAATCATCTAATTAACTCATTTGCCAAGAAACGCTTCAGTTTCAGCTTCAGCTCCTGTCTTGGCAACATCTCTTTCTCCAGCTCCTTCTGTGAGGCGTTCGAGTGGCTGTGAAATTGATGGGCCCCACAGGAGTTGCCATGGGCACATAGTACTCGCACAAACTCCTTAGGTCTTTCGCTGGAGTGCTGACCAATTTAACACTTTGGCAAAGGTCTCGAAACCCCCATGTGTCAAACGTATATCACCTTGGTCGAGCACGGGTCTTGGGCCTAGTCATGGTTCCTGCTCGCTCGTGCGTCTCATTCAATACAATCAGAAAGGCAGGCAGACAGACAGGCAGACGACGACACCGCCATCTCCATTCGAAATTAAGCTAAAATAGTTGAAGCCGCCCGGTCCCGGGACTGGCTTCCATAATTTGTGTGCCGGATTTGTGCATTGCTTGGATTTGGGACAGCTTAACTAAATAAATCACACAAAAAGGCCCAAGAAAAGGCAAAAGCCCACAAACTTGTCCGCCACCGACCCCGGACAATATTTTATAAAATTGTGTGCCCTCGGCCAGGACTTGGTCCTGGACTTTGGTTCTTTGGTCTGCTTGTTGTGCATTAAATATTAAACAAATTGACGCCGCCTGCCGCCAACAGTTTGATGGAACTACTGTGCTTTCGGCCGGTTGGTCGGTCGGTCGGAGGCTGCAGGATATTTATCCTGCTGTTAGTTAAGCCCCGGATCGCAGATAATTCGATGCCTCACTACCAACAAGCATTCCCCGAGAATAGTTCTGTTCTGCTGCATAAGCATAAAAACAAATGGATAGCCTGAACCCCTCTCCCCCGTCCCCCCATCCCAGCCTTTATGCCTGCGTGTGAGTGTGTATCTGTGTGACATTTAATGCCTCAATGGGCAAGGAGCAGCCCCCCAGGCAACGACTCTGTGACTTTCGGACTCCGACTCCGACTCTGTCTCTGGCCTCCGACTTTAGCTGGGAATCAGATTTTCGTCGTTGGACTCTGCGTCTAATTGTAGTTTGATTTTCATGCGTATCGAATGGGGAAAACTTTTGTGACAAAACCAATCCGAGCTACGAGAATGCCAATTGCCGATTGCTCCTAGCCGTTTGCCCCATGAAATTTAATAGCCTGCTGCCCAGATTATTTGGCTCGGGACGTGCTCCAATTTCAAAGCGCACCAGCTCGATATTAACCGGCTCGGCCGCCCAGCCAGCAGGACACCTACTAATTGTGACCCTTTTTGCTTATCAGTCACCGTCATCATCATCCGCACGACACACGCCCCACGCCCCACAAAAGGAAAAAAAGGGAAAATGGCACCGTGCCAGTTCCGCGTAAGCCACCCGTAGCCCTATCAAGGGATCTCTTTGGCTTTTTTATGCCGTTTGGTTGGGCCTTAAAGCCTTACATATTTATTTGGCTAATTCATTGCCAGACCTTCTGCCAATGCGAGTATGTCAGCGGGTGCTTAATTCAATTACCGGTTTCCATGGCCGGGCGTGGCACCGGCACTGCTGAAAAAGTCAATGCAAACACGACAATCGGAACGAGTTGAACAACAACAACAAAAACTCACAAAAAAGTACAATTTCAATAATCAAAATGTGAGCCAACATCCGACAAAAAAGAGGCTCAAATACCCTTGCAGAGCGAAGGTTTCTATGGCAGCGCTCTCTGATATTGGATGTTTACGTGAATGTGTTAATCAAATTTGATTGGCATCAAATAAAACAAGTAGGAATTCGATGTTAATATTTGAGGAATTGTCTGAATACTTTTACTACCCTCCAGTGAAAAAACAATAGACTTAAAACATAATTTGTTTTGGGCTAAATTCGAAATTTAAATTCAATAAAAATGTATTTAAAATTTAAATTAATTTTTGTCATATTAAATAATTCATATTTTCTACAAATTGAATACATTATATTTATTTAAATGATTTTCATACAGCTGGTTCAGCATTAATGTCCTCCCAGGGGAGATGGCCACTTGAAGGGGAGTGGACTCCATACACGTGCTTAGAAAAGCTTTGTCCTTAGAGGGTCAGAAATATAGCATAGCAAGCAATGAGAACGTGCGTGAAACACCCATAACACCCATACCCTATACCCTATGCAAGGGTATTAAAAAGTAAGGAGCAACAAAAATAGTGTCCCATTCGACTGCAGTGCATGAATATTTATTTAACAATTTCGTTTTTCATTTTCCAGCTTCTGCATTGGTGTGTTTGAAGTGTTCTTTGAGTGTGTGCGTGCGTGGCGGATTGTCACGTCAATCATGTCCCACTCGGATGTTTTTTTGTTTGTACTAGTTATTGCTCCTGCTGCTGCTCCTGCTGCTGCTGCTCCTCCTGCTGCTGCTGCTGCTGTATGGCATTGAAACCATGGTGAGAGGCTTCTCAGTGCTCTACTCAAAAGTACATGTTGCACCCCATATGGATATGCCATTTTTGGCTTTTGTTTGGCCGCCTTGTTGCACTCGATTTTCCCATTTGCTATTTGCCATTTGCCATTTGCCATTCGGCTTTCCGTTGCTTTTGTTTCTGTTTATACGAGTAATGTGTGTACTTCTGCATGGACATGTGCGGCTGCATGTTGCCCCATGTTGCCCGGCACTGGCACATGCGGCGTATACGTGATACGTTGAGTGGATGCTAAATGCATTTCGGTTGCTGCAATCGACTTTGCCTGCCGCCTGCCACACCAGTTACAGGGCAGGCAGATTAGGCGACTCAATGGCAGTTTGATTCTGGTGTGGCAGCTGCCCTGATGAGGTTGGTGAGTGCACAGCTTTGTTGCATGCAACCAATTCAGAGGCAAAATCCCAATATTTTGATTCAAATACAGTTTGACTGAAGCTCGTAAAGAGTTCGACAATCGAACTAGGAATCGCGACTTAGTAACTTGCCTATGCCCCATGTCCCATCCCCATCCCTCCTGCCCCCGTGGCACTGGGCCATAAAGTAGATTAAGTGCACCCTCAAAGACACGCAGTGGAGCTTGCCAAATTACCATAATTTGGATTGCTGAGTTACTTGCCACATACGCACACAGACTTATACGATACGAGCTGCAGGGAGGTGAGGACTCAAGCGGGAGCGGGCGGGACGGGGCGGGGCGGGGCGGGGCGGATGTGAACATCAAATTGCAAATTTCGCGTACTAACTTGCAACATAAACTCGTTTATGCGACAGACGAGGAGCAGCGGGGAGAGACAGTCCATGACTGTGGCAGACGCTGGCAAAGTGTTTTCTCACACATGTATGTGTGTGTGTGTGTGTTTTTGCATGGGGGATCCACCATTTTCATATACTCCTGGAACAATATTTTATGGGAGTACCCTCATAAGTATGCCAGGCTTTTGCTTAGATGACTCGACTCGACTCTCGTCCCCGTGTCTGTATTGGCAAGAGGCGGCTGCCTCTGCTGCCTCTGCTGCTGCTGCTGCAGAGAAATGAGAGAGAAAGAGGTGCCTGCTGCGGCAGTGGCAAGAATGTATGCAAATTACAGTTACATGTCGAAAATTTGCATTCGCCGCGCACCGTTATGAATAAATCACGCTCATAATGCATTTGATACACAGGAGAAATCGATGCTGTCGAGATACTCACTCACTCATCAGCATCGCCATCTTCATCTCCATTCGCATCCGGATCAGCATCCGCAGACGGTGGCTGCCACAGCTCCATATCCACATCCGCATGCATAAGATTGTTGAGAAAAGATGGCCAAAAGTCAGAAGTGGAAACCGAGTTTTTCCATTAAACATATTAAAAATGATCAAGAAAGAAATGCGCCGACTTGGAAACCATCCAGCGGAAACGGAAGTGGCCCTGAGAAATTCCCAAAGATGAAGCAGTAGAAGGAAACGTGCAGATGATGATAGGGGATTTTATTTTTGTTTTACTTATGATGCTTTGGCTCCCAATGAAATTCCAATAGGTTAATATAAATTGCAAATTACATTAAACAGATTATGGAACACTCAGACCGAAGGACAGACGAAGCCACCTTGAGGCTGCTTACATACTCTGTCTCTTTCAGGGCACTTACTCCATGGTGTGCTCTCTCTCTCTTTCGCTGTCTTTTCCTGCCCTCCCTCCCCCTGCTTCTCTGCGAGACAAGTGTTGTTAATTATTTGTCACTTAAGAGCCTCGACACATGCGGCAATCACAGCGCCAGGAGGCAGAAGACAGCGGCTTCGGCATCGACAGCGGCAACATCAACAATAACGATGTGCTCGCATTAATAAAACATTAAATTCATTAAGTATGCACATAAATACATAAATGGAAACCTGGCGAACATGAAAATGTTCACGTGGGGGCACATTCGGCGGAGAGGTGTTTGGGAATCTCTACGCGAAGGACCCGTAAAATCAGCCCAGGCAGAGGCTTTAATGGCCCAGCCATTGGCATATTTATGAAGCTCTGCCTTTATTTATTGTTTTATATTTCTCCAGCAATGATCCTTTTCCTATTGTTTGCTGTTTCACTTTTTTTGCACTTCGTTTCTCCCCTTTTTTCTTCTTTTTTTCTGGCTTGGCAATAAAGACATTTTTTTGGTCCGCCGGGGCATATAAATGTCCAAGTTAGTCAAACATCATGAACGAACCCTTTTCTTTTTCCATCTACCGGCTTCTGGGAGTTGGTTAGCAGAGCGACCTTCAAAGGCCGCGTGCTGCATGAAATATGTCGCCACTCAGCTTCACACAGGACCCGATCCGTACTCGGAATTGGGTCCGTCGCTGGTCATTGGCATGCCCTGAATCGGAATCAGAATCAGACACAGCATCAGAATCAGAATCAACGTAGTAAGTATCCATCATTCATATTCGCAGCTTACTGCGAAATTGATTTGCGGCCCGGGTTTGTCCTTGCCCGGAAGCAGGCAAGATGGAGCTCTGCCACTGCTTCGCCGGCATTTAAATTTTGCATTAAGTATGAGACTCTCCGTGGCACGAACACAAGATGTGGCACGTTAATGATGTCGGTGGCTGGGTCAGGCCGCATGTCCCACCATCCCACCATCCCACCAGCCCACACCACCCGCCGCGCTGCTCTTGGCTGGCAGAAAGGAGCCAGGCCAGGAACTGATTTATTATTGGCATGCTGTGCCATTTCGCCTCGTTCCCACACTGCCACAATTGTATTATACCCTTGAATGGGGTATGTCGATGCCAGCCAGTTGATTGGAACGCATATAGATGGGTTGGAGATTCGCTATAGAATATATTTGTAGGGATATATTTTTGGCTGCAACTATGCATAGAACTTTCCTCTTCATATATCATAAAATCAAACGATCTTCAAGAGTATTTAAAGCTTCGGTGCCTCATCCAGGCCTTTCTGTGTTGTTTCCTTTCATTTTTGTGTGGGCTTTGAGGCATGGGCAACGTTGAGTGAAGTGGCAATGGCACAGCTACTTTCCCTTTTGGCCAGCAACCTTTTTTTTACCCCCCGCCCCTCTGCCATACATATACATTTTGTTTTCGCTTTGTCTTTGCGCCTTATTTGGGGGGGGCAGCCAAGTTTTTGTGTTGCTTTCGCATTTGGTTCTGGTTCTGGCTCTGGTTCCTTTTTTTAGGGGCATGCCACTTGAAATTTGGACGCGCGTTGGTCCCTTGGCAGTCGCCTCCAGTTTATTGTGTGCCGTGCGGCTGTTTGCCGAAAAGCGGTTTATTTATTTATTTATGTTACGCCGGCAACAAAAAAGGGCACAGCACAGGAAAGTACTTTTATTTTCGTATTTAGTACGCAGCCGGAGCCGGGACGAACTTGACTCTTAACTCTTTGGGCTGCTTGTGGATATTTTACCAGTGGGTTGTGGGACTGCCACAAATTAAGATAAATATCTGCCGCTCAGCCCAAAATTTATTTCGCACAAATTTTTGCTAGCTAAAAATCGGAAACAGTCACAACTTTTATCATTATGACAATAGATACTCGTACATAGATATATCTGACATTTGTGCTAATGGAGGAGGACTGCCTGCCTTCAAGGAGCCGCCACTCAGGCACGTATTGGGTGGGCCAGTAAAGCAATTAGTTCAATTGTCATCTTGGCAGACAGAGCCAGAGCCAGAGCCAGAGTCTTCTCTCCAAAATGTTGCCAATTTCATTAACTTGTAAAAAGGCGTCAAAGTTTTCCGACAGAAACGAAAACGAAAACTTTCCCGGCAAACTGGCAGCAGGCACGTAGGAAAAGAGAAATAGCGATACAGATAGAGAGAGAGAGAGAGAGAGAGTTTTATACAAAAGACAGTACAAATATTGATTGCAATTTAATGCTGATTGGACATGAAAAATTATTTAAAATATACATATATATCTGTACAAGTATATACATATGTATATGTGCGGCGTCAAGACCAATCTGTTTTACCATTTATAATCTCGTGCGCATTTTAATTGAATTTCGAGTTTAGCCACAAATGCGCAATTAATTGAAATGTCCTCAATGCCATAAGATAGATGAGGGAAGGGGCGGGCGGGCTTTGGCTCGAGTTGCCGTTGCCGTTGCCTTTGCCCCAATTGACGAGCTAATCGTATTAGCTACACATTTTCCATCCACTGCCGCTCCAATGAAGCGTGACTGCAAATTATATTCGAAATTCTTGGCTCAAATTCAAATTCGAATTCCACTTTGTTTCATCTTCACGACATTTTGAGTGGCAACACTTGGGGTTTTGGGTTTTGGGTCTCGGTTACAGTTACGGTTACGAGTTCCGTTCCGTTCCGTCTTGGGTTTACACTCCTTGACAGCCGCACATAAATACTAATTAATGCTAAAGTTTTGGGACTAATTAACAAGGGATATAATTTAATGTGCTGGTTTATGCGGTTGAGCAGGGCCAGAAGTATCTAAAATCCATTGGAGTGGAGATTTATGGAGCACTGAAAATATTCTCTGTTTTTCTTTCAACCATTCAGCTTCCATTTGCCATGTACCATGTTCCGTGCTTGCCGGAAGCAGCTGCGAAAATAAATCGCAAAATATGTGAGACTGTCCAGCAGTTAACCTTCGAACTTTTGCCAAAGCGCTTCCCTTTTTTCTGTGCATTTTTCAAGGGGAATCACATAAATATTCAAGTCCAAAACTCTCGCACACACACACAAGCACCACGCGTACATGTATGCATGTATGTGTATAGAGTCACATGCAGTGCATGCACAGGATGCTGGGAGCTGGTAGCTCTGGTTGCCTGACTTTGGTGGTTCACTCCTGGCCCTGGGGCCATTTATCAAACGTTGCTTTTGACATTGCGCACATCCTGCGGAAAATTAAGACACTGTCTGGCACGCTTCCTAACCAATTTAAGAGTCCCATTTTTTTTTTTTGTTCTACCACCTCTCTCCTACACTGTCTTTCTCTACGTTGCATGCAAGAGCTTTCCTTTTGGCCATTCTTCATGCATGAACTGCAGCAGCAGCAGCAGCAGCAGCGGTCGAGCATATGCGCTGCATCCTCGGTAAATTTGGCGAGTGAACAGCAGTAGCAGCAGCAGCAGCAGCAGTAGCTTTTGCTTGGCTTGGTCCGATCTGGCCGACGGCAATGGCAATTTCGCCTCTGCTGGTAGCTGGCCCGCAGCATTCTGTGGCGGCTGGCCATTTAAGCCAATTAACACAGCGCATGGTGCGGGGAGGAGCAGCAGCCGGCGGATAGCTCAAGTTTTCTGGTCGACTCCGTTCGCAGCAATCAATTCGGCATGCGGTGGGGCAGTCGAGCATTAACGAGTCAGTGCTGAGCAGGGATAAGAGGTCCCGCAGACGAAGCTCAAAGGGAAGATGGAAAGTGAAATGAAGTGGAAGTGCGAAAGTGGGGAAGAGTAATGTAAATCTTGGCTGTAAAAGATTTCTTTTCCATTCATTTAAGTCTGGGCATTAAATATAGCCAGAGTTTCAGGCTCTTTCTATCAGGACCAGCCTGAAACTACAGGGAATACACGAAATTGCACAGCACTGACTGTGGTACTGCTACTCCATCTCCAGCAGGAGCACCAGCACCATCACCATTACCAGCAGTGCCTTTGTGCCGCATTCCTGTTGGCTCGTTTGTTCGATTGTTCGATACGCCCAAATGCATTTCAATTAAAACATATTTAAGGGGCTTTAACGAGCCGAATCGACTTGGCCGGGCCTGCATCGCCCCATCGCGATGGGGTCCTGGGACCCATTTATCAGCGGTCGCTCCGGGCGGGCCGAAATGTGCAGGGCAGCCATCGATTATGTCACTGCAACTCCTCGCTGTTAATCATCCGCTGCACCTGGTCAATGGATTCAATGTTGGACAGCAGCACCAGCACAAGCACCCGAGACCATTTGGCCCTGTCAATGGGTTTGGGCCTTGGGTCGTGCACTCTTCAAAGGACCTGAATGCAAAGTGCCGGGGAGATGGGATGGGTGATGGGATCATAGGATCACCTTTCAGCTGTCTGAGTTATTTAATGAAATGGATATACTGCACACAGACAGCCACATCGCACCATCTGCTCCACACTGCTGCAAAGTGTCCTCGGCACACGCTGGTCCCTTAGTCATGGCCTGCTCTTGGCGGTAAATCCCTCCAGCATTGTTTCCCCGTCATTATTTTCGTATTAAGTCCGCGAACATGGGCTATGACCACCCAGCCGCCACGCCAGCTGCACCGCCATGTATCCATGTATCCAAGTTGCAGCCATCTTTTGGTGCATCGTTTAAGTTACTTGAAGCTGACAGCACGCACGCACGCTTGCCCGAAACCGAAACCTCAACTACCAACAAATAAATATTTGAAATCTTGTAACTATGTGGAAGAGTGTGGCTTTGACTTTGGGAATACCCTTAAAATATTTCGCTTGAAGAATTTCGTGTGCAAGAACCCAAGTGCCAGCCCCGCGGCTGCTTGTATTTTGAGTATGCGACTAGCTTTAGCTCTTTAACATACAATTTTTGAATGAGAAATATATCCAATGGGTATATTTGAACCAAGACAGGACACCCTAAGACACCCTCAGAATATTTAGCCAGTTGACATTCCCTAGTGTAAGATTAGATGGCATTAGATGGAGAAAAAGTATCGGTATTCTTGTTGGCATTGGCATGCAATACCTGTGATGTTCTTGAAATTTAATTTACACCTTTGCACGTACACAAACACCCAAACCAACACACTCATACACAAATACACAATACACAGCTCTGACACACATGTGGCTGGCTGATGATGGTGCCTTGGCAATCAGCAGTGGCTCAATGGGGCAGGGCTCCTTTCCTTCTTACAGCAGCAGTCGCCAGCTTGCAGGAACCGCAACAACGCCCGGAGTGCACAAAAAGTTTTCTTTTGCAATTTAGCTTGTTGCTCTTTTTGAATACACTTGGCGCTGGGCATTGAGATTTATAGCAGATGTTTGCCATAGAGTTTGCAAGGGAAGGGAAGCAAGGATTTTCGACCTTATTATGACCTCTTACAAACTAATATCAGAGACATTTCTGCAGTGATCAGTCGAAAATAGGATAATTAGTTTTCTAGCATACTTTTTCAATTGTTTACAGTGGCATGTGCATGTATGTTTGTTTTGAATATAATGTTGTTATTTTTTAATATAGTCCAACTTAACCTTTGTCACGGTTTTCTTGCTAATATATATATCAGAGAAAAATGGCATAGTCAAAGAACACACAAACTTCAATTAAATATGACATATTAAATTTGAAGGAAATATTATCTAAATATAAATATATTTAATCTGAAATATATTTAAATCAAATATTTTCATGCTAATGTCAAAATGTAAATAAAAAACACTTTCTGTATAGAATTTTCACTCTCGGAGAAAGCTTATTGATAAACATTTAACAATTTTAGGGAATATTTTCTATGACTGTAATGATACCTAAAAAGGTATCCTCAGCTTCGGTTCTCGAATCCGTCTATTTTTTGTCAGGGTTTTTTTTTTTTTTTGCCTTTCTTGATGTTGTTGCCGGTGGTATTTTTCTTGTACATGCGTCGGACGTGGCCGGGTTGTCGGTGGTTAGTGTGCGGTTATATTTGACTTTTGCCCCCGTGCGGGTATGTACTTCGTATTTGCGGCGCTGCTAATGCATGTCGATGCCAATAAAGGCGTCACTTGCGGTCTGCCCTCTCCTCTCCCACCCTCTTGGTGTTTATCTTGCTGTTCACACCTGCAAAAACTTCTCGACGAAGCAGAAATTTTCCCTCTTTTTGTACAGCAGTTTTCCCCACACCGCCCACAGCAAGCACTCATCATCGCCGTTCCTTTAGAAATTCGTGTAAATTGAATTTATTGAGGCGTGCGTGTGTGCGTAGTTGATGGCTTCGGTGCGCGGTGCTGCAAATTGGCTTCGAGACCATTCTTCACATTTACGAGGTGAGTCGAGTCGAGGTGAGGCGTTGGGTGCCACTTTCGTGAGCTGGCCCTCGATGAGGCCTTCCGGCAACTGCTGCAGCTGCCGCTGCTGCTGCTGCTGTCGACCTTAATTCGCTGACCAGATGATGCTGCTGACGCTGAAAGAGAAATGAGAAATTCCCCTGCGCTAATAGGCAACTTGTTACGCTCGCAAAGTTATGCTATGAAATTTATATTAAATGTTACTTTCGCCATTGGACAATGCTGGACAGGGGACAGGGGGGGTCAATTGTGCTGCTGGCAACAGATTGCATTGAAATTCGAGCACAAAAACACGTCGAGCTATGCAGGGATGAGGGAAGGAAGGAAGTCATCTTTTATAGTGCCAGCTTACAGTTTTCAAAAGTTCTTCTTTGGGAGAAAAGTAGCAGGAAAGTCGCGAGACAGCGCTGGCCTTGTGACTTACCCTCATCCACCTCACACCTTCCAGATGCCACCCAGATCCGAGCCCAGATCCCAGGCGGGGGCCCAGAAACTTGTTAAAGTGCAAAGTGCTGGCGCTATGTAAGAGTCTCTGATTAACATAATCCTTGCAGCGGGCGGGCGTGCGACAGTGACAGCTGCAGCATCGAGTTCAGCCTCGGCTTTGGGTTTGGTTGTGGATGCAGCTAAAAGTTGGCAAAGGTTAGTTAAGCATTTTAATAAGAGCCAAATGAATTGTAAGCACTTGTCAAATGTCTTGTCGCCCCTGCCCACAGCCACTTTCGTCAGCGACTCCCTTCAGCCACCGAATCTTTGTTAACCTGCCTCGTTGTGTGTTTTATAAGGCACAAAATTTAATTTCCTCAACACACACCCACAAAAAAACGAGAAATGAAGAAGGGAAACGAGGCAAGCGAAAGGCAACAAAAAAATATGCAGAAGAGAGATTCCAGGGGCGGCATGTAATGAAGTTTTGCGCTCAATCAACTTTAATGAGAATTATGCCGCCGGCAGGCCAAAGACAACTGTCAAAGACCATGTTAACAATGTGCCAGCAAAATGGTATCATATCCAGGAGCTCACGACCAGGTGTATCTCATTTCCGATGGCCAATGATGAATGTCTGGGGCCTGCCACTCGAATGGGAAGCCAAGTCAGGCAGATCTAATTGGTGGAATCATGCGAGTATGTGTATGTGCTTTGTTTTACCCTCTTTTATATTACTTAAGTTATGCATTTCCCAACGGCAAACTTTATCAATGAATTTCAACAGAGGCTCATCAAGCTCTATGCGCGCTGTTAACTTTAGCAGCGACTCAGCTTTAAGAGTCTGTACATTAACAGGCGCACTCGACTGTTGGCACTGTACAGCGCCGTTTAACAGCGCTCACTCTCTGAGCGGAGCGCTCAAGGTCATTGTTTGACACATTTACAGTTTGCGTTGCTCCGGCTTTAACATTGGCTGTGGCTGCAGCTGCTGTGCGAGTTGTGGGTGCGGTTGAGTGAGTTTTTTTGTTTGCTTGCTTGAGTTTAGATTTGAGTTTGAGCATGTTTGCGGTGGCTTACATTTAAAGGGCCGCCCGATGCCACTCCTACAGCCTGCTCGAATACTTGGCTAAAAATGTAAGGATTTTGTGTCGGCATTTGTGTGGGTGTTTGACTGTGGCTGTGGCTGTGGCGGCCCTTCAGCTGTTTTTACTTGGGCCTATTTTGTATTTTGGCCATGTCATGAATATGCTGCCAGCGCTTGAGGAACACAAAGCACACACACACACACACACACACATAGGCATACAGAAACACAGGCAGACACATCGATTCGTGGCAAATGGCAGCGCGCATGAAAAGCATTTTTCATCAACATGAATTTGCCGCCCAGACATTTGCTTTGTTCTTCCTTTCCTTGCTGTCCTTGCTGTCCTTCTGCCTCTGCCTTCGCTTCCCACTTGCCTCTTTTTTGACAACGATTTCATAACTTTTTCCTGTCTTCATTATCCTTATTATCGCTTTAGACTCCTTCCCCCCAATGACCCCGCCGTTTCATCCTCTTCTCCACTTTCCAATTTCGGCTGTTTTGGATATTAGGATAAAGGGAAGAAGATACGAATAGTATTGCCGGAGGACCTCGCGACACACCGTTTACCTGAACTTGAAGCAAAGTTGGGGCAAGGTTCTGGTATTCGCTCCATCATCATCTGCAAGGGCGAGGAACAAGTACAATCTCTGGAGAATCATCTTTGGCCTCATTATCTAAAGTGAAATTATTGATCAGCTTTCGGGGGGGGGGGCGAAAACAATGTGCTAGAGTTTTTCGTGCAATGTTGGAAAGCTGGTCCTGGGCCTGGGGAAACTCATTCTCAATGGAATCTATCCGGCACACAGGCACCGGATACGTAGAGATTTCCTTGAAATTGCACTGAAAAACTTGCCCCACACAGGGCAATCGGGCCATTGTTGCAGCTGCCTCAGTTGCGTGCCTCCTCTACGAGTATTCCCTGCCTGTTATATAATCTTTATAGTATTATTTTAATTTTAGAAAACTAAGTTTGTAGCTTGCAGACGCAAGGCAGCGTGAAGGTTCTCCCCGGAAGCAGGAAGCCAGGCGGTAGGGTCAGGTAACGGTAAACCAGGAGCTTGCCTGGCAATCAAACAAACGTGGCCCCTCCCCCATATACTCCACGTTGAATGAAAGTTCGTCCTGTGCCGAGATTGTAGTTTGTATTCAATCAAAAGTTTCAATTTTGCTGTGGCGCTCATAAAATGTTGGCCACCGAGCCAGCTACCATCCTACCGTCCGGCTGGCCTGACCTCTGGGTCCGGCTGGGGCTGGGTCTTCGGTTCCACTCTGCGGAACTATGCGTAGTATTGCTTTAATGACGCCCTGGCCACTGGCTGCACCCTGGCCAAAAGGTTTCTCTAAGACTGCCCAACTGTTTTATTTTCTATAGATTTTCTTCTTATTTTTGGTTCGTTGCTAACTTTAATTTGGAAACTATGCGAAAGGTCCGCAGGCAGACGTCCAGACAGACGACGTGTTTTCCTTGGGCGTGGACGCGTGTGGGGGCCACTGAGATGAAGAAGCCAAAAAGAATTTAATTTGTTTTTAATTTTGTGTAGACAGCCACAGAGCAAAAAATATAGCTGGAAAAGTGAGAAAATAGCACAAGAAAAATAAAGAAAAAAACTGAGCGAGGGTGGTGCATGGAAAATTGAAATTAAATTCATTTGAAATGAAAAATTTCATCGAAATTGCAGCTCCATGGATTTCAATTCACCAGTAGCCCGCACCAGATCATATTCGGATAGACAAATACTCGCGTATATATGCTGCCGATTAAGGTTCAATCAATTCGCTCAACGGGTGGCGTGGGGAAAGCGCTGAGCATCAGTCACCGCTGATTGCTGGCATTTTTGAGCAATTAAAAGTTTTCAGATCCCCGACAGCTGCAGTTCAAGATGTGAATACCGACGGCTGGCGGCGACTGGCGGATGCAAATGCATTTCGGAATCATGCTTAATTGGTGGGGCTTAATACATATTTAACAATAAACCCCTTAAGTCGTAAATTACTGTGCGAACGGAAACAGTTTTTGACTTGTGACTAATTGCTGAATGTTTATTCTTGGTTAAGATGCAATTCCCGGTTTATGGATAGCAGTACATATGTATGTACCTCTTTGGGCTTCAAATTAACTAAAAATCTGCTGCCATTAGAGCTGCCACAAATGAAGCTAATTAACAACGAAAACAATGCAAATATTAAATGAAAATGCATATTCTTGCTGCAAACTTGTTGCAAGCTTACACCGCACAATGGAGGCAGAGCAAGGGCTCCCTCCCCTATTGGCATTACAGCTTAATGAGCTCCCATGGGTGCGTAGGGCGTAGGGCACACAGTGCAGCAGCAACAGCATCATTAGCCGTGATTTTCCATCTGCATGTGGCCATAAATATATATATATACACGTACATATATGTATATATATTGTAGTATAAACCATATATATATATATGGTAGTACTTTGCTAGAACAGCCATGACAATGGATGCAAGGGAGAACCAGGGGCAAACGACTGTTGGCACCTCAGGTTAGGCTCCAAATTCTACACGTGAAACTCCATTAGCAGCTGCCGGAGCTAAGCGCCCAAGCGTTCAAGCGCATAGAGGCACACACTCACAACGGGGCGTATGAGCAATCTGTATGTATGTATGTCTGTATGTATGTGGGTACGAGTATGTGCAACAATTGAAAAGCACCCGGATTTAAGTAGCTGTTAAACAAGTCGAGCAACAACATCGGCAAACTTCCCCACGCTCGCTCCCCATCCAGGTTCCAGTAGCTTGGCGACAATTGTCGCCGTAATTAAAGTTAATTGCAGCCAAGCCAAGCGCTTGGCTTCCTCCGAACGTTCGTGTATCCCGGATGCCGCCCTGTGGGTGTCCGGGACGAGTCCTTTCAGGAGCTCATTACGGTAAATGCACATAGCTCAAGTGCAATTAATTTTGCGTAGTACCCCGAAAAATATGCAATAAAAATACTAGTTGCCAGCACATAAATGAATGGGCCCCAGCCAGGCAGCCAACAGCCAACATCCCTGCCCAGCGTTGGATGTTGGAGAATGGGTTTATGGCCTGCACTCTCGCTGGAAGTAGCGGACTTGCGGGGAGGAGCGGGAGCGGGCACCTAATGCCACTCATGCATATTTATTGCCTGTCCAGGACTTGGAAGCTGTGTGAATACACTTGAATGCCCTCACTGAAGATACAATAATCGTCAAACCGTCATATTAAATGCGCGAAAAAATATGTCACTCATTTCTATGGCACATTAAAAGTTTCATTGGAAAATTGATCTCGAACGGTATAGTTTACACACTCCACACTCTTTTCTCTTGGTGTAGCTTGGCCATAGAAGGAAGGGCAGAAAGTGCTGGCCAACTTCTTTCGTGCTGTTGATTTTCGCAGTTTACACAGTTTCAGCCGACAGCAGCTTATTGAAAACAAGTTTTCTTCGGCCCGAAACTTGCTGGCCCCGTTGCGACCGCAGGCCAAACACACAAGGAAAAACTTCCATGCCGTGCGCTTCAGCCAGCCAATACAGTAAGCCAGCTGGGACCTACACTCTTCACTCGGTGTGGGGGCCGCGGCCATGTTTACTGGCCCGGGCAGCTGGCAGCTGGAGCAACAGCTCTAAACTGTCGTAATTTCGTGCACAAATGCGCATTTTATTACCCGCCACTCAGGTGGCCAAGACTATGGTGGTGGTGGTTCGCTCCTCCATCTGTCCGGCTGCTAACCGAGAGTGCTCCACTTGACGGTTTTCCGAGTATTTGTTTATTTACACTTTGCCGACAGAATGACACACAAACACACACACACACACATATGCATACATGTTTTGTATGTGTGTTGTACACAAAGGATTTGCAGTGTTTGGCTAAGCCATTGTCGTCTGCCCAGAGCGGATTGCCAGCTGCTTGGCTGATAAATAGAATAAACTGATTGCGTGGCGCTGATTGACATTGTGGGAATCCGCTCTCCAACTTAAATACACACACACACACACACACAAACTCAGGAGCAGCCACACAAAACACGCACACAATTGCAGCATATAAATGTATGTATGTATGTACACAAATGCAATCAGTGACAAAAGGAAGTCGCTGAGAGACACACAGCTAAAGGAAGCGATTTGTCGAGGGATATGGATAAGGCGGAAGGAAGTAGAGACAGCAAGAGAGCTTTGCTTTAAGAAAACCCAAGTGGAATCAAAGATGTCCACTAACCACCTCCTGTTCTTACTCGTTCTCGTTCTCGTCCTTGGCTACCCACAGTAAATGGCATAAAATATTGCTCATACGCCACGTTGACCTTGGTTTTTAATGGCCGCCTAGGCTACCTTTTCGTGTCCATTTTTGCCCTCTTCTTTTGGCTTTTTTATTTTAAATTTCATTTCATGCTTATGGCTGACCGAAAATGGTTTTGTTTGCTCAGTTAGCCTCGGCATATTTCAGCATTATTTGTTGGGAAATCGAGCAGAAATTCGAGAAAAATCAGCAGGGACACAGACGACCCTACCCTACCCTACCCATTGAAGCAATTCCGTTCACTGCCTCTCCTGGGGTGGATGAACGAATGGGCTTTAAGGCGACTGACTCCACTGCCATGTTCCTGGGGTATCATTAAAGGGCAATATAACAATTTTGTAGCTGCGCGGAGGGTTGGAGTGTGGTAGAAATATGAAAAATGGCAAAAGGAAAATGCACAGAGCACATGTGGTGCCTGCTGCAGTGGCATGGCTGTATGGCTGCATGCCTGCAAGCGGAAGCGGAA
Source organism: Drosophila subsilvestris (assembly GCA_035043285.1). NCBI lineage: Eukaryota > Metazoa > Arthropoda > Insecta > Diptera > Drosophilidae > Drosophila > Drosophila subsilvestris. Next base: position 12,756,702 of record JAWNNB010001746.1, read on the forward strand.
GCTAAGTAAGCCAGCAACAAGCTCCCAATTGATTTAACACGCTAGTGCCAGGTCTCCCACAGTTTCCACAACTTCAGCTGCCCCATATCCCCTCCATTCCCCTAACTCCAGCAGGCAATGGTGTGCCCTTGCTCCTGATGAACAATGAAATGTGCCAGGCAGAGGCAGGCCCTGCTTGGGTGGGGGCGGGAGGGGCCACTAGGAGAGATTGCTGGGAAAGTGCAACATGTGCTCCATGAAAAATATGCGCAAAAAGTGTGCAGCAGAATGCGCTGCCACTCAAGCAGCAAAGATGTTATTTATGAGCCAGCCAGATGAACAATAGCATCAGAATCACTTTGTCATCCAGTCGGAGTTAAAGCTAATTGCTGCACCCGGCGAGTGCAGCTGGCATTGATCACTTTAAGATTGTCAACCTGTCCGCACAGTTTGAGACTTAAAAAAAAAGCCGAAGCCACTACGAGAGTGTCTTCAGTCTGGGCAAGCCTTTGGCAGATGACAGCCTCAGGGAGCGATTCGGTCGTTGGCAAGGCAACGTTTTTGGAGTGGAAAATGCGGTTCAGATTTAAAGTGCCAGCTTTAAGCGGCCAACAGATTTCCTCGGCGCAATGTCATAAAGCAAATCCAAGCAAATCAGGCCAATACTCCAGCAAAGAACCAGAAATTTAATCAAGATGAATGCTGCAATTTGTGCTGGCAACCAAGCGCGGGTTGCCGAGCCCGGCTGTCAAATCTAATTTTGCTATTTATCATTTGGTTAACGTTGCTCCGGATTCTCCTCCGGCGGCTGCTGCTGCTGCTTTGTGACTCACAAAGCACCACCGAGTTTGGGGAAGGGGAGGGAGGGAGGGAGGAAAAACCAAGTTCTCGCAAAACTGGAGCAGGGGAACTTAATTTTTAATGAGTCAATTTGAATTTGACAAGGCCAAGAGCTATGGCAGCGCCCGGTTACGCCCACAATGAGTTTCACTTTGTCGTTTGTCGTCGTTATGCCAGTTGACAAATTAGCGCAACATCCGCAGAACTCATCAGACGCTGGCAAACCAACCACACACACACACACACACACACACAAAGCAACGGGGCCTGCTCCAGGAGAACATCTAATTTCGATAATGAAATTCGGAAGTCGCTTATAATTTTCATTATTTGCTACAACAAAGCGCCCTGATGAGAATTAACCTAGCAGCAGGAGCAGCAACAGGAGCACGAACAGGATAGAACAAGACCAGCAGCAACTTGCCGTAAGGGAGCATCAGGGCTAGCAAAACTCTTAGGGCGTAATTACCGCTGGCCATTATTAGTGGGCGGACTCGCCTTTTGCGTGACTTGACCGATTCGATGTCTCTGGGTCTCTGTGTCGAGACTGAAATTGGAATTGGTATTCGCTGGCATTGTGACGGCAGGCGAACTCATTAGCGTCTATCGGAGCACTGCACTAATCAACATTTTCACACGCTTGGAACCCGCTTGGAACCGACGCACATCGGGGGCCACCACTCCTCCTCCAGTGCCCCGTGGCAAATGTGCAAATTTGTCAATAAATTATATGGACTTTCGTCGGGACTATAAAAACCAGAAACATAAAAAACACAAAGCAACCACAACGGGTGGGGGGTTGTGGGTGAGCCAAAGAGATTTCGGTATAGAGGGAGATAGAGCAGCCCTTTGTTAATTACAAAGCAAAATTAATTGCGTGTAACTTCAGCGATTAGAGGGTGTAGAATGTGGGATATTTGGACAGCAGCTGGACGAGCCGAAATGAAAATGGAAATCATCATCAGCAGCCAGCAGGCAATAAAAGAAATGTGCCGGGCCAAGTCCGGACCTAAGTACTCATAATGAATAGAAATGTGCCATAAACAAGCCCGGATTCGCACTCATACTCTTGCCGAGCCTCCCCTCCCCTCTCGCCACCAATAAAAGGTCACAGAGCTGGAGCCGAAGTCGGAGCTGGAGCCAGAACCGGAGTCACATCCGAGACCGGTTTACATTTTGTTGCTGCCTGGCATTTGGCTCATTTGCACATGACAGGCACAAACCCGGTACCGGGCTTAGATCCAGAAACGAGGCTCTACTCCTCACAATTTAATGGGAACAGGGAGCAACGCTATGCCACGCTGGTAATCTCCATTTTATGGCGTCGTGCGTTGCAAACGTGCAAACGTGCGTTGCCTCTCTATGAGGCGGACACACAGGGCAGAGGACGAGAACGAGAACGAGTACGGGTACGGGTGTTCGAGGACGAAGTGTTTTGGTGTGGCAAGCTCACCGAGTTGATAGTTGAATTTATTTAAATTGCGTTAACACTTCCAGGGTCAGAAAGATTGCACGGCTGACCAGGCTCTAACGTTAAGTTTGCTTCTTATGTTTCCCAAAGGAAATATCAATATTTGTTAGAGCACAACCAAAATTGTGCAGACGTTTGGTAGAGTTGAACAAGAGCAACAAAATAATCAATACTTTGAATATTTTTGGCCATTTTTAGTGTCTCAATTAATTTGAATTGAAAGGATAATCTAATAATAAGGGAATGTCATATGTTCAAGGTAATTTTAGTGAGCAAAAATTCTATTTATTTACTGTTGGCAGTCGGAATGCATTTGTATAGGATTTTACTAAGGCAGAGCTACATATCCTTTAATTTAAGGTTGCCACAACGTTTTATTAGCTTCTGAAAGAAAAACAACAGACTTACTTAGGGGAATGGGCGGATGGAGCTTCTGCCTCAGTGAAATGTCAGAGCATTCGGGCAGAACAATACTAATGACGCTTGAACCAATATATATGCTTAACTGCAGTGCCATTGTTGCCTAATGCCTTATTGATTCCATGTATTGATGGAAAATATTCACTGAATTGCATTGTCCAGACTCAATTGGTTTTGGCTTAGCTGGACCAAACGGGAGGCAAACAAACGAAACGATTCTCCACGACAATCTGAATGCACTCGGGCGTGCCTCTGTGTGTGTGTGTGTGTGTTTGAGTTTGTGGCAATTATTGTTGATTGCATTGGCCATTGTTTTCGGTTGCAATTGCATTGTTGATAACTTCACTTACGTACATTTGATTTAAGCCTTGCCATCAATATACATCCCATTTCATACACTCCTCCAGCACTCATTTGGCATCCAGTCGATGTATGCTCTCCTCCCCCCCCCCCCCTCCCATCCCTTCAGGCATATTGCCATGCAGCCCGTAATGAACACATGTAATACACACCCGATGCCCGTACACGTATAAGTAAGAGTAATCGACTGCTCAGTGCTGCGGTGGTTGCCAGTTACTGACTGAAATAATCAGTCAATTAAACTACACCCCCGCCCAGCAAGGGGGCGAGTGAGAAAAAAATGCATCAAGCGGCAGGAGGGTTTTTTTTTAATCCCTGGCAGCAAAATTGAAAAATCAAGCACAAGTTGGCCACGACAGCAAAAAGAGGCCAGAGAGAGAGTTCGGAAAACAAACCGAAACTCAAATAAACGACAAGAGTGCATGCAAAATAACTGTTCACGCAATTTCCTACAGAATGAGAAAGAGAGTTAGAAAGAGTGAAAGAGATGAACTGATGGCTGGTACGATGTATTTTTATGTTTATTTCCAATTTGTTTGCTTTCTCTAGCCGGCATGCGGCAGTGCGTCGTGCAGTTGTAATACACCATAGCCGGGGGGTATTATGATCTTGAACAATTGTTGTGCAACGCAAAGTAGCAACGCATTTCCGCATAGAGTAGCCTCAAAGAACAAGGGAATGTGGGGTTTAGTTTCACCAGATTCAAGTTCAACAAACTCTATTTAAATCTAATTCTTCATGACTCAGCAAATGTTTATTCGGATAGCTTAAATATATTACTTTAATTTTATAGCTTCAATTTAATTTAAGGGAAAAACTATTTTAGTTTTGCCGATAGTCAAAACAAACTGAATTAAAATCGAAGAACATGCGATGTTCAAGAAGAGTATCTATAGTTTCGGTTGCTGTAACTTTACTTGCTCGTCGCCTTTTGTTTTTGCTTGCCACTCCCACAAGAGCCATGCGGCAGTGAGTGAACAAACTTTGGTTGCTCTGGCAGTGCGCTGCAATAAATTATGTTCCCCAACTGCAATCAAAACAAAAAGCCCGGCAACATTTCAGTTGTTGCTGTTGCTGTTGCTATCGTTGTCGCTGTCGTTGCGGCTGCCTGTTGTTCTGTGAGTCCAGAAGCAATAGTAGCAGCAACAGTCCCAGTGGCAGCAACAGCAGCAGCGGCGGGTGGGGCAGGGGGCAATAGTAACAGCAGCATTAGAGACTGCAAAAGCAGCACCCAGGCAGCCAAAACATTGCGGCGCACTTGAAAGTCAATTCATTTCAAAACTCAAAATAAACAGACACGCTGCAGAAGCAGGGGAAGCAGGCATAGTGCAGCGGGCGGGGAGTCTGCAACGCTGCGTATGAGCTATGGCTGGAGGGAAATATTCACATTTTTCAGCACTGGCATCCGAGCACTTGAACTTTTTCAATTATGCCAACACATCACAAGCAGAGAGGCAGATGTGGATGTCAGCAGCAGCAGCAGCAACAGAAGCCACAAGAATGAACGATAGAGTCGACTATTGCTTACCCACTAGCAACAAGAACATATAAAGAATTAAATGGTATTTTGTGATTGTAATTATACTCCTATCAATATATATTTGAAGTAGTAGAGCGGTGTAAAGGCTTCGACATCTCAGCTTTTCATTTATGTTGTAGAAAATGTTTTATTCATTCATCATACTCTTAAATGTAGATTGCAATAACTGGGTCAGATACATTGACATTGACGAAAAATATAATGAAATTGGAGATATGTACATTTGCCAGATATAACCATCGATAGCGCTGCCTTGTGCGAGTGCGAGTGTGTGTGTGTGTGTGTGTGTGTGTGTGTGTGCTCACAGTTATGACTCATTGAGTACAAATCTGGATAAAGTTCTTTGCAACTATAATGCCAGCCCTTTGGGGATGGATTACAGCAAACGACCGCAATTATCAGGGGCCTCTTAAATTTAATTATATACTTGGCAAGTTTTGAGCTGCGGCCACTTATTGTATGTGTATGTGTGTGTGTGTGTGCGTGTGCGTGTGCGAGTGTCTCAACTTTCGAACTTTGTCAGCTGTGAGTCCTACTATACAAATTATTAATTGCCGCAAAACGCACACAAATTATGATTAATTATGCCGCACAATAGCCAAAGAAAGCACACGGATACAGAGAAGCAACACACACGATGTAGCTGAATCTGCTGAGCAAACAAATGAACAAACAAAAGGAAAATGTATATATATTGGAGTCATTCCCCTAGCTCCTTCCATTTACCTCTCCCTCTTCCCTTTCGGAGCTCGGGCTTGTCATGATTTATTATTTGCACTTGATAATGACGCACAGAAGGAGCTGGGAAGCTGGTGGGTAGCTGGAATTGGGAGTGGGAGTGGGAGTGGAGACTTGGCCCTAATGGCAGTTATCGCTGGAGCATTGACAGGCGTATATCAAAACAAAAGGCATTTGCGTTTGACCTTTGACCCGGCACCCACTCATAAACCACCCACCACCCACAAACAGCGCTCTTGCTCTTGCTAAGCACAGCTGCCCCCAGCTGGAGCCTCAGAGCAAACAGAAGCTAAAGAAGCTCTCTAGTTCTTATCAGAGTAACTGCAAATGGCGTGAAAGAATGCGCAACGCTTTATTTTTATGAGCCACCAGATAAGGCGGGGCAAGTGGCGGAGAATTGTGGGTAGAATGGGGTGGTGCGTTGGGCGTGGCATTATTATGCAGGCAGCATAATAAAATAAAAATGTTGAGCTGTCGAAAGGAGAAGAGCAGCACGGTGGGGCTGGCGGCGGAGGGTAGAGAAGTGCGAAGTGAGCGCGCGAGCCAAGGGGCTTACAAGCAATGTAATATCAACATGACAGCCATAGAAAATGTTGTAGACGGCCACGCCACATAAAAAAGAGCACAATTATGGTTTTTTTGTTGTTTGTCTTTGCCAGGGATGAGCAAAGGCTGGACAAATGAGGGGAGGGCAGGGGAGGGAGGGTCTTGGCCGTAGCCGTGTCAGAAGGTGCTGCTAAGTAGGTAAATGTATAGAAGTGGCTGCCATTGTTGTATATTGTAGTATCAGTTGTAATCATGCCACCAGGCGAGAGAGCAATGCCTTTATTAATTTCGTACATTTCAGCACAGGCCCGTGGAATGTGGCTGGCAATTAACAGAAATATCCATAAGAATTCTTTGTACTGCGAACTGTGAGGTACGTACCTATGTATGTATCTTTAAGAAGCCACAGAAATGTTTGGCAGTGCTTTGATTGGGCCTAAACCAATTTGCCAATAGAGTCGTTTGATTCGTTGCTGGTTGGCAAAAGTTCTATCGAGTTTGGAATTTAATTGCTTAAAGACTTAATGAACAACATTCCACAACTGATGCCATCATATAAAGTGAGATAGAAGTTGCTGGCTGTGGAATGCGACTTGTGCAACCGAATTCGGCATCAAAGCTGCAGAAATATCTTACATTAAAGTCGGTATCTGTATATGTATTTGTACATATATAGCTGTAGTTGTATCTGTACGCTGTGCCACAAGCACTTACGCCCAGACGACACACACTCAGAGGCGAGACTGGCAGATTGCTTGGCAATATGAGAACTGTCACATGAGACGACAGCAAAGGAAATTCTTGGCAAAGTTTATTAATTAATTTTGTTGATTTTGTCACGTGCCCGTAATTTCGAGCAAAATCCGCAAAATCACACAGCCAGACTCGAACGCACTCACACACACACACACATACAGACGACACAGCAAAAATTCACACATGTCCATGGGGCAGGAGCCATAGATAGGGACCAAAACCAAAAGCCAGAACCAAAGCCAAGGCAAAACAGTTACTGAAAGCCGGCCAGAGATTCGAAGTTTAGGGACCACAGCGTGACGGGGGGGGTGGGCGCCCATGGCACAGCCGGGCGCAGCGGCAGCATCCATTAGTCAAATGGCTTTCTGTTGCTCCATGTTAGTTGGTTTCCCCAGGTGCCCAAATGTCCAGGAAGTTGCCCCCAGCAGCCCTCCAGCCAGCATTGGGCTCCTGCTGATGCGTTGGAGCAAGGCGCAGGCCCTGGCCAACCACACGACAATCTACGATACATATAACATTATGTCCACGTTTATGACGATTATTGTTATTGTGTTTGTTCGCCCGCCTGTTTAGCACAAAAGTCAATTAAATGCGCTTTGGCGCAACGCAACCAATTGCTCATAATTCGATTACCATTTTCGGCCAGTAATCTGCTCCGGCCCGGCCATTATAATTTTAATATGTAAACGAATAATTGTCAAACAGCTGGGGCCCGTGGCGGCAATCAATGGCAATCGGTAATAGCCAATCGACACGCCTTGGGCAGTGGGACACGCTGAAAAGTATGCTAACCAAATCCAGAATGAAAACACGTCACGACTATTTAAGAAATGAATATTGAATGATTGTTCCAAGGTTATGTAGAAATAGCTCAAAGGCTGAGCATTTTGCATTCAAATGATTCGATCACCGGGGGCCATGTCCTTTGACCCCTTGATGGCCAGACGTTGTTGTCTCTGACTGCTCCTGACATGGCCAGGCTAATGGACTATGGACTCATCATTAGTGGCCCCTTTGGCAGCCCCGACCCACCCCTAGCGTTCGCCTTATGAGTGACCGCATGTTTGCCATAATTTGGTGAAAGCAAACGAAATGGAATCGCATTGGATCGCATCGGTTGTCGGTTGTTGGTGCCTGCTGGGGCCCCATAATCCTCTCATATGCTCGCCCCATTGTTGGCGCTGCTCTTGGAGCTCCGATTCCATTTGCCACATCAATTGTGCATTGAACTGTGCAAATGTTTGTGTGTGTGTACTAGCATAAGAGTTTTCTGTTTTCTTTTTCTGTACGTACGTATATCTCCCCTTCACACAAATCCGGGCAAGCTTTGCCGAATTCTTTGTTTTGCCGGATGGAAAGCATGCGCAGGCCAAAACGAAGGCGAGAGTCTTGTGGTTATTTTCTTGTTTTGGGAACAATTGGATAAAGGCTACCAAAAGCTGCAAGCTTTTCAATTTGCCACACACTCGTATCAAGTAATGGCTGCCAGCGCCACACCTAACCCACTTCAATGGTAATTCCAATGTGTCTGTGCCCCTACCCTAACTCCAATTGAATAACAGCTGCAAAATTATGCTGACGCATTTAAAATGCAATAAACGTGGGCGTGGTCGAGGCCGTGGTCGTGGTCGTGGTGGTGCGTTCAGTCAGCAATTTTTGCCAGTCGTGCAAAATGTCAAACATGTCAATCAAAAGTCATTTTCTATGCCACCCGTATGCCACGCTGCGTTCGAATTTGGCCGTAGCCATTTCGTTTGTCGCATGCCGCATGTCGCATATTGAGCTGCAGTCGACGCCCGCTGAGAGGGTATGACAGCAGACGTCAGTCGCCTGGAAATTTGGCAGGTTTTTCGCCACTCAAATCCGCTCTGTGCGGCCTGGCTTCTCTCTGGGCACTTTGAAGAGCCTACGCCAAGACGCTTGACAGATGCAACAGCAAGTTGTGTGGTAATACTTTCCCTTGCGAATGCTCCTAATATTATTGGCAAACGTCAGAACTAAACCGTTGGGAGCCGCGTGGTCCGGGGTCCCTTGATGTTTGCCTTACACTGTGCGTCCAATTTAAAGTTCCTTGTGTCGGGTGGGTGGATGAGGGTGCGGCATGTTTATGGAAGTTGCCACAAAGATTGACTTTTATTCGGGAGTAACATTGCTCTGTGGTAAGCTCCGAGGGCGCAATTAGGTGGCCATGAAGAGCATCTACTGTTCGTTAGTCTTTCCCAAAGTTTACCCTTGTTTTTATGTATTTGCTGTATGATTTGTTTGTGGATGCAGGTTGCGTCTTGTGCCGCTGGCACAATCTGCTCTCTGAGGGTTGAGTGGAGTCCCTAGGTCTCTGTGGGCGTTGGGTGGGGTGTGCGTTACTTGGATTTGAAATTTGTGTAAATTGAATTTATTGAAGTCTAATAGTCCCACGTGTGTGCGCATATCTTCTGGCGCTGCCAGACTTTCCTGACAGCCATCAATATATACATATATATATATATGGATTTATGTATACATACAGATATTCCTACATATATGGATGTGTGTGCTTGTATGCATGCAAGTTTCGAGAGGTGAAGACGTTTGATGTCAAAATGGCTGCAAGGCGTTATTTTTTCTGCCCTCCCCCTATATTAGATGTGTATGTGTGTGTGTGTGTGACGGGATGATGGTATTTATAGTCTACTTAAAGGCTTCCCCCTCAAAGCAATTTCAAGTTGCGGGGTTCTGTCCTTTGGCGGATCTTCAGACAGGATTCAGTAAGCGCACCCGTGCACGTCAAGCCAAGACAAACAATTTGAATGAATGCTCAAAAAGGGGTGATTACCCATGTGTGTGTGTGTTTATGCGTGAGTACGGGTATGGTTGGGGATATTTACTGACAGGCACCGGCACACAACACAACCGCAAATGTAAAAACATCGTCAAACCGAAAACCAGCGAACCCACTAACGCCGACGACTTCATTTCGAATAATTTACATTCCCGGAATTTACGTGGAAATTTTAATTGGAATTACTTTGCGACTCTCTGCGTCGCTTTTCCGGGGGCTGTGTAGCGTTTAATTTATGGCTGGGAAAAGTTTTTTTTTGTTTTTTTTTTTTGCCATCTTCGGCTTGTTGACAAGCCAAATTTGTCATGCATTTAATGGCTTAGAGACAGGCGCCATCGTCAGGCCAATATTGAGCCATGTTTTCTGTCCCGTGCACCTCAGACATCGCGTTGTATGCGTAACATTTCGTCAATCGTTTGCGTAACATTTACCCCAGAAGAGCATTAACAGCGCTGTAAATGTAACCCAATAACACACTTTTACATGTCGCTACTCTGTTACTGTTACGTTAGCAGTCGTCTCCGTTCGGCTTGCTCTCGAACGCGCGCGTTCTGCTCTGCTCTGCCAGAGTTCTGAGTGGCTGGCCTGAGTGACAGAGAACGGGGCCCGGTTTGAGTGCAACCTGCGCGCAGCAGCTCTCTCGACTGCGAGTGGCACGGAAGCGTACCAATGTTGTTGAGGGCTGGCGGCAAAAGGTTTTCGGCATTCCGCTCAGTATCTGCTTCTGTATATGCTCCGTGCACATTCTGAGCGGTGTCCGTGTCGGGCTTCGAGCTTCGTGCGGCGCTCATGGAAATTCGGCGGTTCATTCGTCTGTTAGCCGTCTGGTGCGTTGCCACGACGCTGTCGCAGTTTATTCGTTTTGTTCGCTCGCTCGTTTGCCTGATGGTCGATGCTCGCTGCTTGGCATTCGCAGTCGTCGCATGTTGAGAGGAAGTAGGCGCGCTCCGTAGCAGCAGAAACTGTTGCAGAATCAGTATCAGAGCCATAATCAGAGGGAGAGGCAGCAGTCAGGCAAATAAATGATTATTGTTTGGAGATTACAGGCACATTGATTGCTTACAACGGTAAATCTCACACACAGAAACACACAGAAACAGAAACACACATCGAACCGCTCGAGTGGTTCGCACCGTGTCGCCCGCGCGTCCCATTGCGTATACGCAACGTTGCCGTCGGGTGCTTCGCTGACATCCGCTTCCGCCGCCGCCACTGCAGCTACAACTGCAGGGCCGTGAAAATGCATTTGCATTTCCCAATTTAAGAATATCTCGCGGCGCGTCGCATCGCGTCCAATTTCAAATCAAAAATGTAACAACCTTCACGAAAAATACAAATATACGCAAATTATGGTTGCTGCTGCAGTTGTGCTTTCTGTTTTCGCTAGACGCTTGTTTCTAGAAATATTTGTTTAAAAATTCAGTGTAATCTTTTTATTTTACAATAATTTTTTGGTGCAATTTATAATTATAAACTTGTCGCGCAATTGGAAACAAACAAACGCCACTCGTCGCACGTTCGAAAAAAGTTTTTCATGCTAAACATGCAAATAATGCACGAGTCCAACAAATCAGCCAACAAATGGCAAAAGTATTTATACTATTAAATGCGAAACGAAAATTGTACAAAACACAGCTAAACAAAACACAGAGCTCAGTGCAAAATGCCAAATGCCAAAGTCATAATCACAGTCCGTTCATGTTATTTTGTAATGAGTGCTTCGACCAAATGCAATAATCACAGCCGCCGCACAGGGCCACTCGACCAGGAAAAATAACCAGTAATGGTAGCGATACGAGTAATGATAACATAAATAAGAACTGTCGAGCAAATCGCCGTCGCGGCAGAGTCACAGAGCCACAGCCACTCATCGGACGTGGGCTGCTACGGCTCATGAACGCTGTCTATGAGCCAAGTTCCAGTTCCACAGAGTCACACACACACGCACGCACACTGAGTCACCCCGGGCCCTGAATTCCATAGTAAGGGTACGCTGATACGCCTAGAGATGCGATGCTGAGCAATAGAACGGAAGTGTTGATATTGCCCCGCTGCTCAGTCGCTCAGTCCAAGAGCCTGTAGCATAGAAATCGTCATCTCATAACGACTTAAGCTCCTCAGCGTGGTAGATGGCAGCAGCGTCAGCATTTCTCTGAGTACGTATGTACATCCCCATTGCCCCTGGGGTTACACACTTAAAGCCACAACAAACGCATCCAAAGAACGCCTATGATGACGATGATGATGATGATAATGGTTGGGGGCAGATTGATGACAAAGTCATTTCTTTAAAGGTTACCTCTCAGAGACGAGAAGAGAGTCCTCTGTGTGCACGGAGTGATTTTGTTTACTTATGCCTTCTATTTATTTTCTATTTATTCGATTTGCATTTCACTCGGCGTCCGTCTTCGCCTTGGCAGTGCCTTCAAGCGTTACCAAAAACTCTCAAGATTTCGAATGCAAATTTGTGTCGTCTAGTGCACAGTCAACCATCTAAGTCGACCCAAAGATTTCCCTATCCTCTACATATCTTCTATCCTCTGCCCCAAGTGTGTGTGTGTGTGTGTGTGTGTGTGTGTGTGGCACTCAAATGTTTTGCTTGGCTGTTGACTTGGCTTTCAACGGGTCAAGCTGGGGCAGCCTCTTCAGTCAACGCATCTTCAGCATCAGTTCAGTAAATGGTGAGTATAATGATGAATAATATTTGAAAATAATTATCAATAAGATTCCCATTTGAATTGAGATGCTGATAGCTTAAGCTCGAAGTCCCACATTTCCCCCCATCAGTTCACTTCACTCTAGACATTATGGACCCACTATTAGCACCATAATCAGACAATCAGGTCATGCAAAAACATTTACAGCTTCAATAGCTAGAAAGACAGTGAGCTTCAGCACTGTAAAACAGTTTCCTGAGTCGTTATTTTATTGCCCAAGAGTGCTGAGATTGAATACAGCAATTTGTACACTCGAGTCGGCTAACGAATCGGATGATTATTGTTCTTAGGTAATGCATAGTGTCAGTTATCAGTGCAGGTGATTCATACACAACTCAGTGCAGGAGTTCAGCTAGGGAGAAAGGCAGTAATGGAACTAGGTGATTTATTTCCAATTATCGAATAGATACAACAATTTAATAATGTGGCATTTGCCATAGTCAGCTCTAGAATATGATGTGGAGCTATTCAATCATCGAAAAGTAGAATTTCTAACCAGTTATCAAATTGTTTCGGAACGCAAATTAAAGCTACAACTATCGCATATATGTATACACTCAAGAAAAATTAGTAAAAAGAAAGACACCCGTATTCTAATGAAATATGCAGTTTTTAAGTACTAACAAAGTGAAATTATTTAGAATTGTCTTCATATTTAACATAAATAAATATGAAATATTCGATTTGTAGGAAAAATATGTAATCTAAATATGAATAAATATAAATATTAAATATTTTCATACAAATCGAAAATTGAAGGTGAAAATAATTTCTTCTTATAATTTTCACTAACAGAGCAAATCAATTCTTAAAATAAAACTAGGTGTAAATATTCATATTTCAGACAATTTTCTCTGGGTGTGTGTATGTAGCATCTCCCATTAATTTTAAGATGTTAAAACCGTGTCAGCGAAAATAAAAGCCTGGCCTATTTGAATTTGCACATAATACATGTTCTATTATGCTTGTCATTACATGCAAAATCAATTAATATGTAATTCATTTATAAAGCTAAACACGTTTGTTGATCAATTAAGTTTAAGTACCGAACATGGTCGCTAATCGATTGTATGTTAAACTACCGAAAATTGTTGGTAGTCGACATTTGTGTAGGTACTATTAAAATTAATCAGTCATATGATTAAAAGCGATGGGCAGAGAATATTCTCAATTACATAACTAATTTTCCACTCGCGTCGAAGCCAATTAACTAATTGAGTTTGTTACAACACTTGATGGTGAGTTTAAGCAACTATGCGTATTTATTAGACATACATATATTGATGATAATTTCACTACATTTGTCTAACAATACTGAATCATAAATGTACTTGCATTTCAATTAAAATGAATGCTTACAGTGGCGATAGGCATACGATTTGCTAATCAGATCCTATTTCTCCCACAGTTCATCTGTTAATATATAGGGCTGTTGATCTTAATAATATAACAAAGTGTTAGCAAACAAATGATATACTTTATAATGATCATAGCAGATCCTTTTTACTGCAGCAATTAGTGCAGAGTAATTCTTAAATTTCCGTTCAACTTCAATGGCCGCACCGGAGCGGAAGTGAAAAATGGCTGGCAAAAGAGAAGCGAATGCAGCATTAATGCAATTATTTTCTTTTGTTTCTGTAATCATGGAACCCATTTCAAATGCAATTTAAATGACATTACACTTTGGCCAATGGCCACGCCTAGTTTGGGCGCACAAATGAGCTGGGCCGCAGGTTGGGTGGTGGCTCTGGTTGCTCTGCTCATTAATTATGATACTTTGAATTTCGAGTGGCGTCGATGGCTTGCGGCAAGTATCGGAAATACATGCTAAAGCGGCAAATAACCGCAAGCCGATTCACAACACACACACACACACACTGATAGAGGGGATGCCGCACGCACACACACAGGTAGAGAGTGTGAGAGAGTGTTGTGACAGATACGGCGACAGGTGTTTAAAAACTTTTCTTTAAGGCGCGTTCAAACAAAGGCAAATCCAGCCGGGGGACACCCGATGGATGTTGTGCTATGTCTTTGGCTGCGGTTGAGTCTGGGGCGTTGTCGGCATTTTCTTGCTCAATCAACTTCAATCAAGCAGGAATTTCCAATGTAATTTGTGGTTTCAAAAGCATTGCCGTCGCCATCGTCGTCATTTTCTTCGGTGCTGTGCCGCTCGCTGCTGAGGATGTTCGTGGCTGTGTCAAAGGCAGCCATTGAATGTGTAGAAAGGCAGAAAATTATCGACAAAGCCCACAGCTCACACACACACACACACACACACAGATACAAAAAGCAGCCACACCGATACACCCACCCTGTAGAACAAATGAAGCAGTGTGAAAGTCTTGTGTTGGGACCGCTCTCCCTTCCGCTTGATTTGATGGCCTCTGGGCTCCTCCGTTTCGTTTCACTTTGCCGGGCCTTTCCACAACTTCAAATTACAAGAGCGCGCAGAAGAGAGATGGGGTAACAAAGGAAAAGAGAGAAAAGAGGCATGGGGCAATAGCAGAAGGAAATGCTCGCCGTCTGTCCGCTTGATTAGAAAAGCTTCAAGCGATAAGAAGACGCCAAAAGAAAAGCGCAAAAATAAAATAGAATTCTAATTGAATTTATACGTACATACCATATATATGTATATATGTACTCGTACCCGTAGAGATTCTCCCTGTTCATTCCTTGCGAGGAGCACGATTTCGTGCCTTCGCACTCTTTTTGGACGGCAGGCAGCCCGCAGCCAAGTGTCCGTTTGATGTCCTTGCCTTGTCGCCCGCTCCTGATTTATTGGTCCGCCGAGGCCAAGGCGCTGCGCTTTTTAAGCCTCAGGGCTGGACTTGGTCCTAGACCGGTGTCCGACTTGTCCAACGTTTTTAATTGCCTGTCAGTCGGTCGGCCTGTTCAGCATATAAGCAGACAAAACGGCCACCAATTTTCTGAGTCTGCCTTCGACACACACAAACACCAACACACCAGCTCAACGTGTGAACAATTTTCAAACAATTTGGTTACAAATTTTCCAAACTTGGCAATGACAATTATGTGATGGACAAAGCCGCAGCAGGAAGAAGCCTTCAGCCTTAAAATAAACCCACAAATTTTCCATACCCTTGCTCAGACACACTCGTACGTATATACCCTTTCCGACCTGAGTATAACATTTATTTGTTCTTTATTAAGATTTGAGAACGATGGACCTTTGGAGGGTATCAAAGCATCGACTGAACAAGCCAGAGTTTCTTTTCTGCTCACATCTGTATGTAAATGTTTATGCGTATGGTGTATGTGGTGGGACTATTACAGTTCATATGGAACGCGTCAAGTGCTCGACACGAACGGAAACCGCAAAAACCGAATCCAAAACATTCCCCCTGCCTGTGAGGCAGAAAAGTGAGGCAAAGCTTGTCACACACTCCCATGTAGAAAAAACGATACAGAGCAAATCAAATATTTAAAGCTCATTGAGGCGAAAACTTTGACACATGTTGAGGGAACGCCCGACGCGTCGTGGAGCGGCAGAAACATTGATTAAAACAAGGCAGGGGCTCTCGTCAACCCCCGTCGCTGGTGACTGTACTGGCAACGACTAACTAACATTATCTAATGGCCGCATTCAGATCCAGTTACTCCTCCCGCCCCATTGCGGTTTGGGAGCCCATCACTGCTGCTCCTCCACTCAAGATAACCCTTTGTTCTGGACTTGGCCTCGGCTCTGCGGTTGCCATTGCGAGACGCAATTAATGGTCCAATGTCGCTCGGAGATCTGGTTGGGGGTCGGTTGCCAATATTTCACTCACGCTGTGTGCGTCTGCACTTGAGGACTGAATTGTCTCTCTGTAAACCCCAAGCCGAACCCTTTCGAAGGTGGCAAGGTCGGACCAGCACTCAGCGTGAGATAAGCGGTGGGTGGGGTGGGGGTGTGTAAAAGGAGAAAATGGAAAATAGTTGAAAAAGTATGCAAATCAGGAGCATTGCCAAATACCCGGGGAGGCCGAAGAGGCCCCAAGTGGAGCGAAGAATAACACAGCAGCAGCAGCAGCAGCAGCAGCAGGCTCAACACCTGGCCATTGAGCATTAAATGCGCTTTGCCTCGGCATTCCTTTTGCCTCCCACCGGCCTGTCGATAAAAAAACACACAAAAAGCAGATGGCTGTAGCTGTACCTGGAAGTGGAACTGGATATGGGACTGATGGCATGGGGATGGCAATGGCAGCGGCAACGACAACGGCAACGTAAAAGCCAAGTTGAATATGCTTTGGCAAAAAGGATTTGGCAATGGAAAGCAAACAAAAAGCGCACAAGCTGGAAAGTGAACTTTTTTGAAAGCCAGCTTACCAAGAGAAACAGATAGACAGACAGACAGACACTGGGGCGAGACTGATAGATAGTCAAAGAGAGAGAGAGGGAGAGAGAGAGGAAGAGACTTGTGAAAACATTGCGTATGCGTGATAGATCTGCAGCTTAGCATAACACCAAAAAAAATACCGGACAAAAGCCGAAAAACAGCTTAACACGCCCCAACAGCCACTGTAAAGCTGAAGTCAATTAAGGGCAGTCCGACTGCGTCAAAGGTCCGGCTGGAAGAAGTTAATTTCATAATTTATGCAACGGACTCTGCAGATTTCAATTTAGACCTCAGCGAAATTGCGGAGAGCCACCCAGAGAGTGGCTGTGCTAATGAAAATACAAAGCAAACAAATCGCATGGTCCGCGACGGAATGGGGCATAAGAATGAATTAAAAATTAAAGCCAAAGCTGCAGCAGGAGTCGCAAATGCAAATGCAAATAAATGAAAACGAAAATAAGGCGTAGAAAGGAAAATAACAACTGTAGAAAGCGAGAAAAGCGGGAACACTTTCGCAAACACTGTCTGCAACTGAAGAAAATCGCTCAAGTTTTAATTAGTTTGCCATGCAACCGCATTATAGACTAGGGGATGGAGCGGTATGAGCGAAGTAATATGGAACTGGAGGCGTGGCGTGGCGGGTCAGGGCGTTTTATAATTTAAGTTTTTCGACTCTCGTTTCTGGGTGCTCTCATTGCTTACACATTTTCCAATTTCCATTTCCATTTTCCATTGCGCTGAGGCATTGACTTGCTGGCAGCTGTAATAGCTGCAATAGAGCCCGCTTGTCAAAGTTCAACAGGCCAAATGGGAAGCTCTAATAATTTTTCCAACATTGAACAAACAAACGAGCAAACTAATGAAGGCAGCGTGCAGCGGGTGGCACTATATTCTTAATTGGCTTTTCACTGGAGCGACGACAGCAGCCATAGCAGCAGTCTCTGCAGCAGCAGCCATAAAGAAAATCAAATTAATTGAATATTACGCATACGCCTTGTTTGTAGTGTAACAATAATTTGCATTTTCACTCTTCGCGCCACTCTCTACACTCATCGCCGAGGGCCTTCGACTATATATGTATATTCACACTCGATTGGCTCGCTAGCTGTGAATGCCATGGATCGATGCGCATTTTCGGGGCTAAAATGTTGCTCTTCTCGTGTCGTTTATCAACATTTTAGAAACCACCTTTGTTGGAACTACTATGCCAAATTGTATTTATGTCGCTTCGGAAATGTGTGGCAGCTTTCTCATAAAGGTGGCGCAAATATTTAAATAACATTTAATAAAGATTACATGGCTTGGCAGTCACTTTAGGGATTATCTATTACTGATAGTGTTTCCCATTTTATTGGGTTGCTTTGGGAGATCTTTGTTCCATTTTTATGTGGTATTGCACCCATAGAAACAAGCCATGAAATTATAAGGTTTACGTTAGTATGAAAATATTTGATTTAAATATATTTTTGGTCTACAAAATTTCATATATATTTATATATTTTTAATACATTTATGTTTAAAACATACTAAATTCTATTTAATTTTAAACTATATTTAAAAACCCTATTCGTAATGTATGCTGTCGTGCTGTTGTCCCGTTATGGAACTATCTCTTTAAAGCATCTATGCATTTTTCCTCCTATGGCATTTGGGCTGGAGTTAGCACTGTTGCCCTACACTTATGAAACCCACCGTCTTGTTTGCTTAATTGGTCATCCATCTAGTAGCAGTAGTCATCGTCACACCCTCAATTGTAAATCCATTCACTTGACATTCACTCAGCTTCTCCGGAACTTTGCTGGCTTCATCAGCTAGCTCCCAACGCCTTCCTTCCTTCATTCATGAGCTAGGCAAATCGTCTGTTATTTGTTTTCATTAAGCTGCAATTGAAGCCCAAATGCCTGTACACAAATCATTATTTGTGTTTATTAACATTGTCTACGGCAAATGTCTCGTACATGAGACAAGAGAGGCGAAAATAGACAGCCAGAAACTACAGGCCGAGGCCCAAATATGACAGCGCGGGACAGCGCGGCGGCGGAACGCATTTTAATATGCCTGACCAGCGACGCACACAGATGAGCTTTATGGCCAATTATCTATTCTATGGGCACCCATTAATGGTGGAATCGAATTTTCAATTGAATCCCCGAGGCGATGGTGTGGTCTGAGGTGTGGTGCGGGACGGAACGCGATCAGGGGGCAACTTGTTTGCCGCTTTGTTTGTTTGCTGGGTGTGAAGTGTTTTGATTTGCCTGCCAGATTATAATAAAACTGGGCTCTCCACATTGTAATGCGAAGATTATTCGACGGCACGACGACAGCTTAGTGGGGGCCTTATGCCTTATGGCGTGTGCCAGCGGGACAGAGACGGAGACGGTCGAGACCCTCATTCCGTCGTAGTTCTTGTTTGTAATTGTGTTTGCACTTGTCGCGGGCTCTTTATGGTTTGATTACCATCGCGAACGTTTTAGCGTTTGTGCGTTTTACGACTACAACATATTAGATTTAATTGACAGATGCCACAGCCGCACATTTATGTGGATTGTGCGCTAGTGGGGCAATGCCGTTTCGAGTGAAAATCAAATCCCCGTAGACAATTTAATTGTATATTTTTATGGCCAGCTTTTACGTGCATCCTTAATCATTTACACATCCCTGGCAACTGTTATTCCTGCGTCGCGACGCTTTGTGTTAATAATAATGTTAATAATGAATTTCTGGATTTCCGCATATGCGAATATGGATATTTTTTCTCAACCGCAAACGGTTTTCCATTCACCGCACATTGAGTGGTGCACACTTTTGCCCGATCCGCACGATTCGCGATGATATGAAGCCCCTGGAAAAAGCTATGCTAATTGCGGGAACTCAGTGCTCCCACAAAACCTTGATATGCCCGATACCTGATCGCCCTACTCTGATCTCATTTGATGATGTCACATGCTGGTATCGCTGGTAATGCGGAAATATTCACATTCAGCTGTAATAATGGGAAATTATAGGTGCGAAAGCGGGCAGAAGCCAGGCAATGACTTGGGTGCCGCACTTGACCCCCTTGGCCTATGTGCCACATGGAGTTTTGGCGGAGCTTTTGAAGTAGGGAGGGAGCCTGTTGGTCCTAATTTCAGCTTTTAGCTGTCTGCAAATGCAATTAAGATGTGATGGAATTTTCATCAATTGATTTTATTTCATTTCCAGTCCGACTTTTTTCTATAAACATTTTTATTCTTTAATTTAAAAATTTGTGTGCGTTTGATAAATTAACCGTTCGCACACAGAGGCAGTCAGGAAAGTTGGTAATAAAAATTAAACTCACTCAAATTTTTTATTAGCCTTAAATAAACTTTACGGAAATTACGAGTAACAGCGTGCGAGTGTGTGCATGAGTTATGGCATTTTATTGAATTGAATTAATATCAATCACCGGGGGCAGCCACGGGGTCGTTCAGTTAGGGCTGATGCATGGCTTTTACGATGATGCGCTGGAGAGGGGTTCCGACCAGAGCCATCAATGGCCAGAACTGTGGCCCCCACCACCCCATTCATGGTAATTCATTCACAAAAGTGACAGCACGGCTGACGGCGGGGTCAACCGCTGCAGGGAGCTCTATTAATAAGTGCATGTGTAATCATCTCCAGTGGCAGTTGCAGCAGGAGAGGCAGTGGCATGGGAAGTGCCAGGCGTCCGCGTTAGCTTCGGTTGCGGGCTGCGGTCGTCGTCGTCGCGACAGCGGCTACGTGAGCGTCGCCAAACGCGAGCGCCTCATGAGCACGTACTCTAAATTGAAATTCATATCATAGTTGCCTCTGTTTGTCCCACAGTATCTGTGTGTGTGTGTGTGTGTGTGTGTCGTCTCGGTGTAGCTGTGTGAGAGCGAACTCATATTGCGGCAATATACGAGTGTGTACTTAGAATATTTCTTTTGTGATCGCCCCATAAACAATTATGTATTAAGTCGCTGGCGTTCCGGCATGTAAAGTGCGAGCAAGTGCGCTCTGTGCACACAGAGACAGAAACTTTACCCACCAAGAGGTTATCCAAGGGCTTCTCACTTCCATCCATGGCCCTCCATGGCTGCAGAACAAGGTCGTCCGTCCGTCCATCCATCCATTGGTGGGCTCTCTCAATGGTTTATTTTCATTCAAACTGAAAACACCAGAAACAATCTCTCGTCGCGCTGCCAACGTTTGATTTAAAAATACTTACAAATAAAATGCTAATATATACAGACGTACGAGTACCTCTATATATAATCGTACTCTGGTATTTTTATTCCGTTTAATTGTTGCTGCCCGCCCAGCTCTTGCTCTTGTTAAATTGTTTTATTTCGTTTCGTTCAAGTTCACGGCCCCAGAAATATACGTATACGTATACTTGTACGACTGAACGAGTATAAAAAGCTGCTTCCTCACTCTGCCCCGACGATGCATTGCTCTGGCTGTAGCCTGCGCTGTGGCTCTTTCCTATGGGCATTGTTGCTGTTTTTCAATTAACCAAATTGTATTTCTGTTCGAGGCAGGCAGGCAGCTGACTAAAACTAATTCCGCTCTTGTTGAATTCATTGAGTTTTGGGGCTAATGAAATTGCCGCTGTTTATGCTGACAATTGATGTTCAAACGATGCCCCATTGATGCCCAATCGATGGCGGGAATCGAGTCATAAATGAAGAGTGTGTCCCCATAGGTGAATCGTTGGACATCTGCCGCTCTGGCTCCGACATTGATAATGGACCAGAGATGACTGGCTGGGGGCTGTGCATTTGACTGGCGATTGTGCCTGATTGTGCGCCCCGCTCTGCGCTTCTGATGCTGCTGCTGCTGTTGTTGCTCATGTAAATTTAATGCCCGTCCCCAGCAGAGTGGGTCAGCTTGAGCGGCAATGAGGCTGCCTCTGTCTCTGACCAGTGTCCAGCTCAATTCAACGCCCACGTGCCACTGACATGCCCGCCACTGCCAGGCATATCAGAGCAGGAGTCCAATTGGGTGGGAGTGGTTGGTGGTTGGGTGGATTGCACTGCAATCATCATCTCGTCTGGCCCCATCAGTCGAGCAATCAATTAAGCTGCTGCAAACAAGTCAACCCCCCGGCAACAAACATTACATCTCCCAGCCAGCCTGGCAGCCAGGCAGCCAGTCATTCGCTTCGACAGACTTCTGCCCAGACAGACAGACAGACAGACAGACACACCATCGTGGCAGCCATGCCACAAACCTTCTGAGCCACCCAGAGCCAACGATAGCCTCGCCAGTGATTTTTATGTCTCCGGTTCTAATTAGAACTGGTCGTAGGTACTACTCTGGCATTGAACGTTGATTTATTTCAAAATGTGCTCAGTTTTTGTTTGAGTTCCCACAGACAATCAGCAGCGTCTGCTTAAATACAGTGCAACTGCGATAACTAGAACTTCACCAAGTCTTCGATAACTTTATCCGTGGATAATTATTAATTTAAATATAAAATAATATTCAATTTGAATATGAAATATATTTCTTTATATTTATATTTAATCTTTATTTAATAAATATAAAAATATTTATTAGATATATGTATGTATATATGTATTTATTTTAAATATTAAAGCAATTTAAAAAAATATTTTCACAAGTAAAAACATTTTCGTTTTACATTTTTCACTGTTGAGTAAAATATATTGATTATATGTTTAAATCTGAGTGCATCATTTTGGTTCATATCATACATACATTCATATCTATCAGAATTGTAAAACTTTCGGCTTTAGCTTACGTAAGCTTGACTGTAGTTGGCTTTGCTTCCTACTGTTTTTTCTTTTGGGTGGGGGATCATCTCATAACAGCTCGAAACCCTGCCTCAGTCGCAGAGAGCCAATGACTGACAGTTTTTCCAATTGTTTTCGGGCCGTAGCTACGCGTAGCGAGCTGAGCGAGTGAGAAGCCGAAGCCGAAGTTGATGCCGAAGCTGAAGCACCATCGACGTCTGGGCTGCAATGCAATTAGCATACAAAGCACGTAGCGCATCCAAAGTGCAATGAAATTCGTATTAATAATGTTATTGTCATAATAGCTTTTGCTAATGCAATTCCTAGCAGCAGCCATTAACCAGAAGCTGAACTAGAAGCCAAAGCGAAAGCTACAACTGAAGCTGATGGGGAAAAAAAACTCGAATAGGTGTCTGTCACAAACGTCACGAATTACTCAAATGGTTTCAAGCCAATTGATTCGGGCTAAACATCAAGGGGAAGGGGCTTTTATTTTTCCCCCAGTTTATTAATTGCGTTTGCGTTAGCAGAAATCCCCCTTTTGGTTAACACGACAAGGCTTCGATTGTTGCGGGTTAAGCTCCTTCTTAAGGGTTTCTTCCGAGAACTTCTTACGCTGCACAGCTCATCCCTTCATAGTGGGATTACACACACTTCTGGGATCTAACGAGCTGCGGCTCTCATTGTCAACCCTCGACACGAAAAACTCATTAAGAGGCAACCCCCTCCAGAACGGCGCACAAATGAATGTGAACGTAAATTTTTAAATTTGTCTAGAAGTAACAACTAATAAATGTTTCGCCTGCCAGCTGACAACTTGTGGGTGCCGTGACCCCCGCCTGACAGACGCCCCCACATCTACAGAGATCCACAGATCCGCAGATAGCCCACAAGCTGCCCCACTTTCTGACTGTGGCTGTGTTGGACGTCAACGAGTATCTGTGTGTGTGGCTCTCGGTAATCAAATTAAAGTTTCGTGTGACCGCATCCGACCCTCGTTGATGTTGCAATTAGTTTGATGGGCAAAGATTGCAGTGAGGCCAGGCCATCCGTGAAGAGCAGCCAGTGAGTGGCAAGTGGAAAATTGAAATTGAATTATGCCACATTCAGGCTGCAATTGATGCGAAAAATGAGTTGAATGAATGGCAACGTAGAGCCAACATTAATGAGTTTCCATCTACACTAAATTGCATTAACAAACAGTTTTCCTATTCCCACTTTGGCGTTCATTTAATGGCTACATACAATTCCAGACCATACATACATACATATATGTTAATTGTTGCAAACGAGCCAAACCGCAAAACGAAAACAAATGCATACTCTTTTGATGTAAAAACCAGACACGCCGCCTCCAGGCCAAAGTCAAACAAAAGCCGTGCCACAAACAGGTGGCCAACACAGGTGTAAAAGGAATGTAATCAGCGAAAAGCAAATGCAGCTAAGCCCAAAGAGTATTCCCTATGTTATTTTACATTTGCAAATGAACGACACAGCCCAGAGCAAAATTGTACCCACAAACGTGTAAAAAGGGGGGAAAAGCAATCAAAAGATTCGTCTCCTATCTTTGGCTCTCTAATCAGTCAGGGTTGTACCTGTATGTATGTAGGTACCTTTTGCTCAGGTCTCCATTTTGTGGCATTGGCCAGAAACATGTGTTTACATGCTACATCTGGCCGTGCGGCCAATGTGCCGAAAACCAGAAAAATCAATAAATAAACCAAATGCCAAAAACGGTCGGCATTCGCGCTAAAAGTGTTATTTAAAGATAGCTAAAATTAAAACCGCACATAATTTATTGCAATGTCAGCCCGAGCCGCCGCCTAGCCTGCGGGCGCGACACGAGTATCACAAATGCCAGCAAAAATTGTTCCATTACATATTGGCAAATATTATGCATGCACTGGCAGAGATAACCACCTAATGCACATGGTGGAGGTGGACGAATGTTAATAATTGTAATTTCGTAGGGTGGCTCATTAGGGAAATGAAATGGCAGTGAAGCTTTGAAGGGATTACAAGCATTACAAAAATACTTTTATGTATTCCTTCATAATTTGAAATAATTTCGTTTAATAATATAAACACTTTTTGGCTTTGTAATACATAATTACTAGAAAACAAAAGCCCTATTTGGTAGCACGAAAATCCACTGAATTAAATACCAAACTAGGCATGTACTCGTTGTTTGTTTACGATAACTTTTAGATAAATGGCTTCTGCTATAAAACAGTTGAATGGAATTTGTAAATTATTTTGTTTTCACTATAAATAGCTGAATTAAATATTTAACAGCAATAAATAGGTAACATGTTAAAGGCTTTTACATAAAAATATTGTTTTGTTTAATTTAAATATACATACATATGTACATAAATAAAAAGAATTTATTCAATTAATTTTTGTTAATTATTGTTATAGTGTGCATTTCCTAGTATTTTTTGTATTATGAACCGAAATATTAAAACATAAAATTGTATTGTTTTGGTTAGATATTTTTTTTTCGTTTTGGCAACTCGCAGTTCTGATCTCATAACAAAGTTTTTATATAAAAATACATTTAATTTGTATAGTTCCATTAATTTGAATAGCTCGTTCCTTAAGCATTAGAAAATATCAGAGAATTTGAATGCCACCCTGAACACAAGTCGTAGCCGAGAAACATTTCCGCTTGGTTCCTGGTTCATTCAACCATTTCCAATTACCAGTCCCCATATAGTACTTCCCATACTTTCCATCATTATGTAAGCCATACTATATTGTTGTCATTTAATTAGTGCCAGCATTCTTTGGACGATTGCAATTCGGCAGACGTTTTTCTCTGCGACTTTTGCTCGATCGCATCAAAAACTGTCTGACATTTTTGTCGGTTGGCTGGCCGCCGGGCGCAACTGCGTGCGAAAATTGTGTCGCGCTGTCAGCATTCATCAGCTTGATATATGGTTTGCTGCTGCTACCTCTGCCAGGGGAGGGCGCCGTTTGTTCGCAATAATTTTCAACATTTTTTCTAGCAAAACTATATAAATCGAGGCAGGTTGGCTATAATCACCTGCCCCATCCGCAGCCACTGCCGCCATAGCCTTAGCCTTAGCCGCTCTTAACGTCATAAAGCAAAGCCCCAACACTTCGAGTTGTGGTGAGCCGAGTGCGGCAGCAAAGAGGAATAGTCGCGCCAAAAGTTGGGGGACAAAAGGAACGTGGGTGTGCATAAGGTAGGACTGCCATACTTGCTGCTCTTTTATATGCATAATCTGCTACTGGTATTCCCCTGAAACGACAGTCTGGCTGTTTTATTTTTATCCCCGACGCCATCGCACCGCGAGAGTGAGTGCGAGTAAGAGGGGTCCTTGCCGGGCCGTTAACTTAGTAAATTTCACGTGCCAACACCGTCACAAAACGCGACTCGCGGCGGGTGGGAGCCGCATAAAGAAAGAACTGCCACCGAAACCGAAAGGGCAGTGTCACTCGGTGCTGCTGCTTCTGCTCCAGCGATGGCAGGATGGCATACCCATTTCAAGGGCTTTTTATTTCAACTTCAACTGAAAGCCGCGCAACGCTCTCATCTGGAAATATTTCCCGTTTGTTTGCTGTCTGTAGCCAGTCGCGTTCCTGCCCCACGACTTCGACAGGCCGCAAAAATGTATAAATTTTAGATTTGCATGCAAATTACACGAGTACACTTCTTTCTTTTCGATTTGATTGCAATGCCGAGTGACGGTGGGGACAATTCGCCAAATGAAACTGACCGAAAAAGCCGATGACGATGATGACAAGGGCGTGCAATTAAGCTGAAAGCCCTGCCAAGGAACAAATCCTTGACAAAGTTTGATTTGTAAGCTTCTCCCATAAATGGAATTTATTTTTGCATGAAATTGATTTCTTTTCGTTTCGTTTCGTTTCGCTTCGTGCCATCTGTGGAAGCTCTTTGCGTTTTTCTTTGCGGTTTTCTTAGCCGCAGTAATTTGATTCAGTGCAGATTCGATGAATACGAATCGTGGCGTGCCCTGAAAAAACTTGTCTCAATCTTGCTTAAAGTGCATTTTCATTGAAAACTGTCAGCGGGCTGCTAGCCTTGGCAGGAAAATACTTTAAATTCAGGGAGAGAGAGAGAGAGAGAAATAGTCGGAGGCACGCCGCAAGCATTTGCTAGCTCGGATGGCAGCAACATTCACGGCGGAATTCCAAAGGCTCACCCTGAATGGCCGAGTCGCGATTCAATGTAAGTACAACGCTTTTCACTGCAAAATGAATGCACAAAATCCTCTGACTCTCCCACCCCCATCTGTCGCTATCTCTCTCTATCGCTCTCTCTCTGTTGCTTGCTCTATCTATATTCTGCTGTCCCTTTCTATCTGTGTGTGTAGTGGGGTTTTGGTGTGGCGCATAAATTGCTGGACTAACTGCAAAACTGTAAAATATGAACGAACGCACATGAATGTATCTCGCATCTCGTATCTCCTCGCTGTGTATCTGTGTATCTCAGCGGCTAGGTGTTGCTGAATGCAAAATGTAGCCACTGCTGTTGGCGTCCCTGCATCCTTTGCACACTTTTATATGCGACACGCCCGTGCTCGACAGCGTTTTAAGCGCAGAGTCAGGCTTCTGCCTCATGCCTTTTGCCACCTGCCTCCTGCCTGCTACCACACCCTGGGGCCAAACCAGAAAACCAGCAAAACTCTGCCGTGAGCCAACAGTCCCACAGACTGTGCGTAGGATGTTCGCTGGCTATGCTTTCTGGCTGGGAATACAGGCAGGGCCTATTGTAAGCTCAGCGTCAGCCACAGCCTCGTTAGGGTCTAATTAAAATTAAAATTTGTTGCTTTAATGGAAAACTTTCGTGAGTAGGCCTCAGATGCTCGTTAAATGAGTGAGAGCGAGCGGATTTGATGGTGTCTATGCCTGGCTTTGCGCCACTCCAACGGTCAGGTCAGGAGCCAGCCCTGAAAAAAGTCACGCTGTAGCAGCGTGAGATCAACACCTGCCCATAGTTGATACGGTGATTGCCTCGCTCCGGTGATTCGTGTCACGTAGCGATGATCCAATATTCAAATACGCGTACACTGAAAGCTCTTTAAAGCCAATAGTGATGCCAGATATCTGCTACATATACGGATATGGGCAAATAAAAATTTGCACAAAATTCAAACAGAACTAATTCGGTTACCATCTATACATATGTTGATCTCTATAGGTTTATTCACGATGAGTTTGGTTAGAAATTCGTTCTACGTTCGATATGCAGAAATAGTTAGTGAATCAGTTAATCAGTCAATGGCACCAACAATCAGCTTGTGTGTGTTTTAGAAGCAGAGTTAAACGTATGAAATTAATAAAGTACAAAATAAATATAAAAATAAATCCCAACTAACGATCGGTCACAGGAAAGGGCTTTTGCCTTTCGAATGGGTTTCACAAGAGTTTTTTTACAGCCAACTTTACTTACTTGGTTACTTTCATTCCGTGCGTGAACTTAGTTGCAGGTCCCAAAGTACTCTATATATGTATATAGCAGATAAATATATGTACTGTGTAAACGCAAAAGTTAAAGCTCAAGTTTGGTTGCCTTAAGCCGCTCGTGTCACGTTTGGATGCAACAAATACTTGCTAGATAATCTGGCTTAGTAGTAAATCACCGTTACGTGCATTCCGATTCGTTTGCATTTGCATACTTTAGGGCGCTGACGCCAAAGTAACCATTCCCCCCCCCCCCCCCCACCCACCTTGTATACGTGTCAAAATGTGGCGACATTTAGGATTCATTTCCCCGCACCCCAACCCTCACAGTGCCTGCACTAGAAATTAAATTAAGATCCGCCCAAGTCGCTTCACCTCGCTTCAACACCAATTCTATTTGCCTAGCCATGTGGCAAAGGAGAAGGGAGCTGGAGCTAGCAGGAGCTGACGTGAGCCATGGCGAATTGTCAACATTTTGGTGTAGAGGCATGTCCTTTTCGTTTCAGCCAAATATGAGCGCAAGGCTAACGGCTAACGGTGAAGAGTTTCCACGGGAAGAGTTTCCTCAATAAATTCCGTCCACACACAGCAGCGACAGAAAACATGCAGTGGCAGTGGGGGGAGGAGGTAGAGAAGTTGGGGGACAGACCCTGACAGGCGACAGCCATAACGGTGACAGCGATAAATTAAATGGTAATTTGAATTTACCGTTAAGTGACACGAACAGGCAACTTCACACACACCCATACACACACACACACACACACTCACACCGAAAAACAGATAAACTTGTATAGATATAATATTCTTGTTGCTGAAAATGTAACGAACCAGCTGCCAGACCCAATGAAACATATAAAACAAAAGCCGAAACTGAAACTGAAAACGAAATCGAAACTGAGACCAAGACCAAAACCGAGAAGCGAAAGTAAAACTTTATGCACGAAAATTGCCGTTAACGTGACAATAAATGGCGAAAATAGAAGGGACAGCCATTGGGGCAGGAGATACACAAAGGCAAACGCTGAGATACAGACACAAACACAGCCATAAAAACAATCAAAAAAAAGGAAACACAAGAAAATTAAAGTTGCTGACTTTAAATTTCTTTGTTAATGTTTGCCTCTCCTTTGAATCCCTTCTCCTGAGGCAGACACCAAAGAAAAAAAAAAACAACTTTGTTTTAGCCTTTTTCTGTATTCCTTGGCGAAACCAAAAATTTATTACCAAAGTTAGGCCCCAAGAACGTGTAGACCCTGAGAAGTTGGCCAAAGCAGGACATGGGAGTGGGGACTGAGACTGGGCGACATGGGACTGGGCACTGGTACCGACTGCTGCCATTTGAAATGCTAAATGTCTTGTTAGCGTTACACTGACCGCATTCCAATGGCCCAAAAACTCTCCGCATATTTGTCAACGGGGTCTGCCTTTGATAAGCCGGAAGTGATACCCACACACGGCTCGAGGGCCTTTAGCGATCGCATCATAAAACCTGCAAAATTGCCTCCAATTGCCTTGACTACTAGGGCACAAAAACGAACCGAACTCCAAACCGAATCCCCCACCACCGAAAGGAAAAACTTTTTAGCTCATGTAATAAATAGGAAGGTTCTCCAGGCCGTTTTACTTATAGCAACAGCAACAGCAACATCCCTTCCAATGAGCATAAGCTGAAGTTTCGCAAGTTTTGCAATGTTTTTTGAGTTGGGCCTCCTCTCTGATTTCTGTTCAGCTATGGAGATTGTTTTTTCGTTGCCTTTTTAGCCGTAACTCGCCTTGATCCACTTTTCTGCCTTTTTGCGGGGCTCGACAGTCGACAGTCGACGTTCCAACTCAGCAGTCAAATGGGCCGTCGACGGGTCGGTCGGCCTATATACATATGTACATAGGCATAAGCACATATACACATAGACACACCAACAACACCATATAACGAGTGAATGCGGCAAAAGTTGATGTGGAATGATGTGAGAATACGTTTGGGTTGCTCACTGGCTGCTGCAGCAACCAACGGAAACGGTACAGTGAACCCCAGGGTGAAGCAAATCTAAGGACTCTACTTTGATTAATGTGATTGTGGTTAGATCTCTAATACATTCCAGACACAAATAATAAGTTATTTTGAATATTAAATGCAATTTTCAATTCAATTCCATTTCCATTCCTTGTCCCCCCCCCCTCCATGTCAGTGTACGGTGTGTGGTGTGGGTATAGGCAAATCCTTTTAAAGCTTTAATATTATGCAAAACGAATTTGGCCAGAATTGCGGTGAGTACGGGACAGGAAGAGACAGGAGAGAATAGCGGAGCTCAGTCCGTTGCATAGTTGATTGTTGGCTTAAACAATGTGAGCTTTTTTGGGATTTAAAGGGCAGCAAATGGAATTAGTCGAGTGGGGGTGGGGGATGGGATCTCCCACAGCTGTCTGTTGGCCAGGGCTGGGTCGCGGTCTGGCCATCACTCAGGTGAGCAAATAGAATGGCGGACCAGATTGGCACACACACACACACACAGATTGAGCCATCTGTCGGGCAACAAATGTGCGTGAGCGTCCGTCCAAGTGTCAGTGTCACGAGAGAGGAGTGCCTTTCCCTCGCACCCTGTGTGCATATCTGAGTGAGACATTCGGCTTTCAGTCAAGAGAAGAGTCGCACAAACTTTGCCTGCCTGGCATATCGTCGAACGGAATGGGCCCTGACAAGTGAAATAGGCCCCATGTAAAGCATGAAATATGGTAATAGCCTTGTTCCCCTATCTGGCTTTCCCTCTTCATGTGTGGGTGCGGTTGCTGAGTGCCGCGTACGAGCGAACATATCCTGCAGATATTGAGACGCCAATGTGGGACTCCATACATATGCATGACAGGAGCCAAAGAAGCGGCAGAAAACCAAGATGAAGAAGGTACTGTGAGGGCTGCCAACACTTTAACTGCCACGTTTAACTCGCATACCCCACCCAAGGGGCTGACATAAATATCGCAAGCCACAAGGCATTCCATCTACATGCATGTACGCATGGCAGCCAGAAACCCCTGACATCGAAATAAACTGCTGCTGTTTCTGGAACTTCACACAAACTTGTCTTTCTTTCTGTAATATTTTGTGTGGTATTCATCAACTAAAATCTATTTATTTCCAGATACTGGCAATCTGGAGTGATAAACCATTTAACTATTCGCCATTGATTCATACTATTTTGCTGTTTTAGAGCCATTACTATTGAGAAAACCAAATGAAAGAGTTTGTTGTTCAACTGCCAGTTAACAATTCTTTGAGCGAGAATACAACATCCCGAAATAGGCAACATCATCATCACAGAGTCACTTCGCTTCTGACCGAACTCAAAGTGCTGGGCGGTGCCGGGGCTTAGCCTTAGTCTGTCCGCCCCTGGCCGTTCATTTGCGGCAAAGACACCTCAGAGACACATTGCTGCGGCAGTCACAAGTGTTGGGCATTTTGTGTACTCATTTATTTATGCCAGGAACATCGGTAATAGTTCCCCAAATTGAATGCTACTCGGTATCACATATTACGGCCTACAATTTGCAAGTCGTTGACATGGATGTTAGGAAACGAATACACATATGTACATATTTAATTGTGAACTAAATATCATTAATTCGATACATGTAGCCACTCGGGTGGGCAGACAGATGGCTTAACTAAGCCCAACCAGACATCAAAACAGTTTTCATAATTAAGAAGGCGTTTACGGTGAGGGTGATCCACCCAAGCGGGATACAGCCACATCAATATACACACTCTGCAAATGTGGCATATACACCTCGTTCGTCCTTCCCAGTCTCTTCGTCTGTATGTTTGAGTGTTGTCTTGTGGCTACACCTGCACCTGCACCTGCATCTGGACGGTCGGCAAGTGTCGACTGTTGGCATTGCCACAGCACGGCCGCCAGGCAGGCTGGCAGTAAGGCAAACCAGACAGCAAGCACAGCCCTGGGCTCTGCGCTCTGCGTTCTAGGCCCGGCCTGACAGCCATGGGGTTTATCGATTATAAGACGCTTAAAGCGCTCTAAGTGCGCAATTAACGTGCCAGTTTGGCCAGCCACACTTGGGCCCAAATTCAGCCTCATCTCGGGGCGCCACAATCGATAAAGGAACTCGTTTATTGGCTGATGCCGACTGCCAGCTGCCATAATTACTATTACTGCTCATCGCTTGCTTACGATTTATTTTCAAGCTTAAGTAATCTGTGCTTAAAGCTTAAAGAAGAGACTTGAATGTGGTTTGCCCGCTTGCAGCACTGCAAATCCGTTTTATGACTCCACCGCTGACCCCGTGCACTTGCAGCACATTTGTCCTGGTCGTTGTCATGCCCCAAACGAAGATGGAAAGCCACACAGCCACGCCACTGCCACACGGATGGATGGAACGAAAAGAGAAATACTCAACAAAGACGTAAAAATATCTCTCTTTCTGTCTCTGTCTCTGTGTGTGTCCCCGCACTCGTCAGACGCGAGTGAGCTCCAGCGACAGGCGAGACAGTGGGCGGACAATTTAGCCAGGGTCCCATGTAAGCCATGGAGTACGACGAGTAGTGGCATAAACATTTATGATCTGCTGGGCTTTCGTCCGGCCACCGCTTTCACTTTATTAGTACACATTTCTAGCTGGCCATAAAGCGAGTGCCAAAACATGTTAACAATCATAAAGAGCATTGTGTAATGCGCACAGCTCTTACAGCTCCTGTCTCTCAGCCTTAATTTGATGCCTTCATTATGGCCGGGCAGGACAGGGCAGGACTGGGCAGGGCACTCTGCATTCCAATTGTACGGCCAGCAATCATATTGAATGAAATGAAAACCAAACAGGGCCAGGGTCTTAAGATCTATGGCAGGAGGACTGCAAATCGATGCTGAATATGAATCGAGGCCACTACACATTTCCATTGAAGAACTCAACTGAATTTTGTTTGTTTGTTTGTACGCTTAATATCAGATAATACCCCCGCCCCCTGCCACACTAGGGGTCATGCCTTCTATCTGTCTGCCACACATTCCTGTCACAGTTGTCTGGCTCTCTTCTGATAAACTTATCCGCAATGTCCTTACAAAAAGCCAGCCAAACCACATAGGCCTGCCAAAGTGAACTCGCACTGCAGGACAGTACTCGTACTCGTACTCGCACTCGTACTAGTAGTCGTAGAAAAGGCAGCCAAATTGAATAAACACATAACGAGGGGCTCGGTGCACAGGAGCAGCACAAGGAACGGAACGGTAATAAAACTTTTAGCCAAAGAGCAGGCCAGAGGACCCACACTGACCCCAGTTCGTTATGGGAATGTGGATAAGTGTGTGGGCTGGCTGCTAGCTGCTGATTCTGTTCAGATCTTCTTCTCTTTTTTGGTTCCATTTTGCTGTGCGAGCAATAAACATTTTTTTGGCAAACAACAAGGTAAATGGCGCTCGTAAGTATGCTACAGTTTTGCAGCTCTCTCCTTTTTTTAAGCTTATCCCTGGGACCGGGCACACACATACAATACACACATAGAGATGTGCGTTTCCGTTGTTTTGAAATTGTTTCGCCAAATGAATTTAGAAGTGCTGACAACGCACAGCAGCAGCAGCAGCATCAATTGGGGCAGGGAGCAACTTTTCAATATGACTGCTCTTTCATACCTCATATGTGGGGGGGACTGTGGGGTTGTGTTTGTGCGGAGCTCCAATTCTGATTGCTCCCTCAAGCCAAATACATTTCTCCTTTTTTTTCCATTCATCTAAATTGCATTTCAAGCAGCCATGCCATTTGGGGGCCGCAGCTCACCTCACCTGATGGCAACGCCTGCTTTTTGTGTGGGTCGTTTGGCACATAAAAATTACGCTGATTATGCAAGTTGAGGAGGCGGAGAAGGTGGCTGCCATAGCCATGACTTTTATGGATCTTCAATGAGCCTCTAATCAGGCATTTTTCGGGTTCTTACTCCACACTGCCCCTGTCATTGCCAATTGATGTCAATCGAGCAACAAACGAATCTAGCTCTGAGCTTTGATTGCTTCCTTCTTCCTCCTTTCCTGTTGGCTGACGACGAATGACGTTGGTTCTTTGAGCTGCTGCCAATTAGTGAAGTAAGCCAGTTCTAAACCAGCATCGTCGGGCACCCACCACTGGTAATCTCTTGCCCATATGCAAGGGAAGATTTCCATTTCCATTCCCCTTCGCCAGATGCTCTGTTGCAGTGGCTTGTCTGGGGCACTTCCGTTTGGCACAAATCCAAATCGTTTTCCCTGCCATAAGCCGTCACTTTCACCAGCACCAGCAGCCAAATGAGCGGCAAACCAGGGGAATGAAGTTGTATTTTCATTTGCATTCTCATTTCCATGAACTTTAATTTCTGTGCACACGTTTCGAGTTTTGTTTAACTTTTGATTTCATTATGCCGCTATGAAAACAACAATTAGCAACGCTTTTTTTATTTGGAACTTTGCTTATTGAAATTGTTTTGAGTAACACAATTAAAAACTAGCAAAAAATCCTTACTAATTGGCCAACAAAAGATACAAAAATGTATCTGCTATACATATCTATACATAAAATCCTATGAAAGTGGAATTTCATATAGAAGAAATGCACGAATACAACACATTCCTGTAGCTTATTCAAAACTGACTAACGACAAGCTGGCAAAATTGTGTGGAATACACACATTGGACTTTTGCATAGATGAAATCACTTTTGGCCATGTTGTTGTTTGTAGTTACTCTTGTTATTTCATTTGGAGCACAGGGGACACTTGATTACAAACAAAACACGTGGATATTGTGGGGTGGGGGTGGGACACTTGAAAATGGGACCTGTTCCACACCATAAAGTTAATATATTACAGCCCATAGCCCATGGCGCGTGTTCACATTCAGTTTTGGACAAGCTGCCACAGAGCTTGTTTAGAGTCGAGTTCGAGTCGATATATGTATACAAAATATAACATGTAGTTACAGTTCCACAAACAAGATCGTAAAGTTTCCATTTTGAGGGACATCCAGCTGCCGACAGTTTTGGTCAGCCATAGCCATGAGCCATGGAGCCGCTTTCTAGCCCGAAATGGCCTTGTCAGGGCCACATTGCATTTTGTTGAAATGCTTTTAGAATTATTTGTCTGCCAACTTTGCCCAAGTATGTTTGTGTGTGTGTGTGTATCTGTGTGTTTCAGTGTTCGTCTGGCTGTGCTTGTATCTGAGTGCAGTTTTAGTATAATTGCATTGCCTTTTTGTGCCATCATGGTGGACATCCTGCTGGTCTATTGTGTTTATGAGTTCGGCCATCTCCGCTAAGCGAAGAGAGAGAGAGAGAGGAGACCGTAACTAATTTTGCGGCATGTCTATTTAAGTAATTGTTTAAGCTTTTAATTCACCGACCGCTGAGTACCCACCCAGCACCCCACAAGCACACACACACATACACACATATACTATGGCACAAGATTTTCTAGCCATTTGCGAGGTAAATTGAATAACCGTCAAAGCTCACATCTGATGCTCATCGCTCATCGCTGCACAGGCGACCTACTCCATTTGGGTGCCAAACTGTGGCGCTGTGTATCTGTATATTTCCATATGCTCAGTGACTGTGTGTGCGTGCATGTCGGGGGTTGTATGATAGTTTAGGCAACAGCTTTTGCGGTTTGCTCCACAAAACTGGCAAGCCATAATAGTATTTATGCGCAAAAAATTAAAATTTTCCCAAGCATAGAAAAAGGATTTTCCTAATTGTTTGCCCGCATTTTGTCCTCTGTCTCTCTCTCTATCTGTGAGGGTATTCTCAGTGTGCGTTCGAGTGGTTTCCAACTAATCCGCTTTCATTCAACTACATCAGATACTTCAGATACACACAAATTCGTAGACAAATTCTCAACGAACTCTCCAGGCATGTGTGTACCTCCCCCAGCCACCGTCTTTAAGCTGCTTAAAATTCAAAGTTTTCAATGATTTAGATCACTCAACCGAACCAGGGACAGGCACAGGCCATTAGCAAAGGATTTGAAGAAGCCGCACAACATTTTCAAGCAAAAGTCTCTCATCGAATTGGCAACGAAAACTCAAAAGATCTTCCGGGCAGCCTCAAATGGCATTTGCATCTAATTGTCATGCATTGTACGACTGTGGGTCGAACCACCAACGAACACAGCCGCACCCCAGCAACCCCACAGACCACCTAACCCCACATAGAATCCAGCTGCTTCTTCCTCATGCCCATTGGTCCGATTCTTCCATAAATATTTATTCCAATTTCAATGCATAATTGCGAAATCGCCCGCGCATGCCACGAGAGAAAAGCAAACTTGCCATTCTGCCAATG
Organism: Drosophila subsilvestris; assembly: GCA_035043285.1. Taxonomy (NCBI): domain Eukaryota; kingdom Metazoa; phylum Arthropoda; class Insecta; order Diptera; family Drosophilidae; genus Drosophila; species Drosophila subsilvestris. The sequence goes on from JAWNNB010001746.1 coordinate 12,792,728, forward strand.
CTTTTACGACTATCCCACTATACCCGTTGCGGTCCCGTGGAATACCCGTGGGGGCCCATTCCTTGGTGCTTTAGTGGTCCCGTGGATGAATATAGATTTTGCTTAGATGCTTAATGAAGTTCGCTTTGAATTTAAAGTTATGCTTAAGTTCGTTGCAAGATTGGATGCAATTTCAGGAAAGACTGCAGTAGAGGAATATATCAAAAACAGATTGGAAATCCGAAAAACAAGATTAAATAAACAAATACAGGCATGTTTATGGTTTGATATACAATTCGGAGTTTAATTTGTGTAAAGTTTAGTAAGGACACGCCTTAAAATAAGACTTATTTCAAAGATTTAGCATAGGGACTATTTACAAGTTCGTTTCTCGTTTGTGTTTAAGGTTTGATGACAAAATCCATGCAGCAATTCAATTTTGGCTTTACGTTAACTAAATTTCGTGTCAAAATACAGCAAAGCTGCATATTTAATCGTATTCCATGCGTTTTACTCAGTTAGATTTGAAAAGGCGCTAGCTTTTACAGCTCTCAAAAGGGTATCCGGTACCATGGTCAGAGGGTTTTTTACCCGTATCTGCCACACCTCCACCTGCGCGCCGGCCCGTTGGAGTTTAGTTCATTTAAATTTGTCGAAAACTGCAATGCAGGAGAGCGTGCAAGGCCGTCAGATGTTCTTCGCTATCTGGATTCGAGTACTTTATTCGTTTTCCAAAAGCAAAAAGCGGAAAAAACGGAAAAAACCAAAATAAAAAAACATACATATAGTGACAGAATGAGTGCGACCAAAACACGACCCAATGAACGCAATGAAAATGCCAGCGCACACAAATTTTTTAATAATGAAAACGCAGAAGCAGCGGAAAAGCGCTAGCCACGCGTGGAATGTGAAAAGCCCGCGTGGAAATTCGTGGGTGTGGGCTATGTATGTATGTAGTACGAGTATGTATGTATATGGGGTGTGGCATGGCCTTCGCCGGCTGTCTCGTAGATTTAGCGAAATACGCGCCATAAATTATAATATGAAAAAATAAAAATTCATTGCTTTTGATTATGTATGTACATACATACTTATGTATGTCGTACATACATATGTACACATGTAGAGGGGTATGCATAAGAATCTACAGTCCAACATTTTTTTTTTTATTTCTCTGCTGGTTTTTTATTGCTCGGACGGCGGCTCAAAAGTTGGTTTAGTTTTCGGCATCTCCGAATTCTTTCGGTAATGGTCGCAGTCGCAATTTTTTTGAACAAATTTTGTTGCCCCAGTCATAAAGTGGGATGTTTCCAGCAGTAGTATTGCCAAAAAAATACTTTGCATACTTTCAGGCGACCCAATTCCCCATTCAGATGCGAAATTGGAGCTGGCTTCGCTCCTCCAAGTTCATCTTCCACATTTTTAGCATTTCTGGGGCGTTGGGGTCGGGACAGGTCGGGTCGGGCGTTGGCGGAATTATTTGATAACCTTATTTGCCTGGCCTTCGCTTGGCCCGTCTTCGCCCATAATTTGATGCCAGCCGTGTGGGGCCGGCCATGTCGAGGCACCATAGGAATGCCAAGAAGCTCGAGGATGTTTCATATCAGGGGTTTAATTTCACATGTAAGCCCCCAAGTCGAGTGAAGGCAAGACCTTGTTCTGTTGGCTGTCTGTTTCCCCAAAATTCACAGACAGCACAAGCTCACATAAAGCCAGACTGGAGGTGCCAGGTGCCTTTCGAGCTGAAACTGCAGGCGCTTGTCATATGCATTTTCACTTTTGGACTCGACTAGCAAAACCGTTGCCTCTCCCCATGTGCAAAATGGCGCCCGAGGAGCTTAGTCAGGCTGAGCAACAGAAAATCGAATTGAAATTGTTTCAATTTACGTAAAATGGCGTAGAATTCAAACGGTGCATGAGTCATTTATAAACCCAGGCAGCTGTGTGTACGAGTATTGCGGGCAGAATGGCATCGGATGTTCCACCCGCCTGAATATGCATGAGCTGTGTGGCTGGGAAAACAGGGAATACTTTCAGGAAATGCCATGACCTAAGAGTCTCTGGCAGCTGCAGCTACCATTAGGTACAGCTCACAGCTCGCTCGCAAAATACGAGTATTCTGGAGTTCTCGTAAAACACGAAAAGTGTTAAAATTCCTATGCTTCACTCTCTCTGAAAGGATCTATTAATTTGTTGTGCATAACTGATTTTTTCCGTCTTTAGCTGGTTGCACTTTGAAACTCAACCGAGCATCATCAATTTCAGGATATCTGCAGGAAAACACTCCTGTCTCACCTGCTTGATGCTTTAGACTTCGGCCTGGACAGATTAATGGCCAGATTTATGACTCAACGTATCGTGTATGCTTGCTTGTGGAATGGATGAGGGAGGCTTGGGGGTAAATCAACTCACTTTATCTCTGATGAAAGGAAAACAAACATGTTTTGATTAATTTAGATTAGCTCTGACTCTCTGTCTATCGTTTCTCCATGCAGATCAAATTTGATTGAAATCACATGGAGAATACACCAATAATAATAATAATAAGGCAATGCATTGTGCATTCATCAGTCAGTTAAATATATTATACAGAAAGACTGATTGCTTTTGCCTCCAACTGATGGCGCAATGGAAAGATTTGGGCCAGCTGTCTGCAACAAAGTATTCGACGGGTAGCCATGAGGCATCAGTTCCAGGAATCGAGTGAAGATCCAAGGCCGGGCACAGCCAACTCAAAGCCACTTAGGTCGACTGTCAATGCTAGACAAGCGCTCATTAAGCTCTGACCCCTGGCATTGGAATGATAAGGATAGAACGGCAAGTGGAGTCAGATACATTGAGTCATCTATCGCAGATGGGCATAGATAGGAGAGCATGGAATACACTGGGCTGCTATGGGAGAGGATGGGGCTACATCCGTGCGTTCGTCAATCAGTGTAGCGTCGCGCAGAGCTCTGCGAAGTTCTGACAGTTTGCTGTCAGAGGCAGCAAAGGCTGGAAATGACAAACGGAAGCGAGGCAGGCAGTCAGCAGTTCTTCCTGGAAGCAGGCGGAGATGTACCGAGACGTGCCATCGCTGGCATTGTCAAGATGCTGCCAGCTGTAAAAAGATGAGACAGCAGAGTAGATAGATAGAAACAGGGGCAGGCGGAGAGTGAAAGGGAAAGCGCTTCTTGGCTTTCACTGTTTGCTCTATCTATCGTTTCCCTCCGCCACGTCGGTATCTCAACTGTTTCCTCATCTGTTCCAATCAATTAGCAGACATTGGTCAGATGTGTGAGAGGGCGGAGCAGAGACCTGGTAATGGTCCGCCAACTCTTTGGAGAACAATGGCAGATTGTTGGCGAGGTGTAACGACAATGACAACATTGCTGCTTTCCCCTTGGATCTTTCTCTAAATAATTTAATGCCAGTAAGACAATAATGCTTATTAAGCAATTTTCATTAATCGCTGCGCCACTCGACGTTCTACTCGACAATCCCGAGTGGTCCCATGGCACGGAGGGAGACGTCTGAGAAGGCCACAACGAATCTTGAATGCCCTTCAATCGAATGACTTTACCAAGGACTTTAAGCTATCATTGGGGGTAAAGGTGGTTGATGTTGAAACATGACAACCATTTAAGCCACAACGAATCATGAACGCCCTCGTTTTCGCATCTCTGGGAGTTTGCATTGGGGTGAGCGATGTAGGGCATATTAGAGTTGAAGTGGCCTGCTGGCTGCCAAACTATCTAGGCAATCGATCTACTACATATATATATATATCCCTTCGAATGAAATTCTGGCAGCCAAGCCCTCCACCTCCTTCCCATTGTTCCCTTTTATTCCATTGAGCAGCTTTCCCCAGTTGCAAGTTAAGTGGAAATGGAGGGGAGCGCTGGCTTCAACGAGTATTTGTGTGTTTGCTTTGGTTTTGGGTGTTGACTTTGACATTTGTTTTGTATGGCTTATCCTTCAGAGCCCCATAGACGCAGTCGCAGTCCTAGTCCCAGTCTCAGTCCCAGTCCCAGTAGGAGCAGTATTCACATCCACATCCTCATACCCCATACATCTCCACCACAATGGGGCATCAATCGGCGCGTATTTTTTGCCGTCTATTTAGCCAAGTTTCGTTTTTCATTGTGTGGACTTTGTGGATGTAGCTACAATGGCTTTTAAATGGCCGCTCGTGTTTCGCTTTACGCCCCGGACCCCAGTCGCAGACGCAGACTGATTCCCGGATCCCGTACCCCGCACATCGGACTTGTAGTACTCCTATTTCATGGCTGCCTACTTTACGGGCAATAAAATCGCAACGCCTTGGGCGTTCCCCTTCCGTCTCCGTCTCCGTCTCCGCCCCAGTCTATGTCTCTGTCTCTTCCTCTGTGCCTGTCTCTTCCTTCGAAATCGTTTACAGTTGGCAGCCTGGCATATTTATCTATGGAGCTCGAAATTGAAAAGCTTCTCAGGCTCTCAATGTATGTGTATCTGTTGGATTTGCACTGGAGAAAACGAAAATTAAATATGTAAAAGTATAGGCAATGCATACAGAAATGGGGCACGCAGCCAGGGACTGGCTGGGGCACGCAGCCAGTGCGGGGCTTTATTCATGTGATTTATTTGCAGGCAGCGTGACAAAATTGAACGGGGATTCCATTAAGAGTTCAAGTGTGTCACTGACTGCATTGACGGGGGCATGTGGATGCGAATACTGCCGCTGATGATGTATCCATCAAAATAAATCGCCTTTTATCAGTGCACAATTTATGCATTAAAACGAGCCAGCGGGCAGATTTTTCTGACACTCGAATGTTGTTTTACCGAACGCCCTGTTTTTCTACCGCGACTTCTGATGGGCTATTTTCCCAGTCAAGCACCTTGTCAACACAAATGATTTCACGAAATAAAGGGTAAAAAAGAAAAACAAAAAACCAACAGCAAAAAAAAAATATTATAATTAAATTAAAATGGTTATCACAAAGGCCATAAAAAAACTGAAGAATCATTGGGAGAGCTCTGTGTATTTGTCCAGCAGAGTGACGCATGCAATTGAATGAAATGTGTGTCTTTTTTTACATGAATACATACTCGTATGCACATATGTATATGTATATGTATCCATGCATCATCGTATTTGTGTAGCACCCTCTGCTCAATAAACTCAATTAATTACAAACAATAAAAGTTTTAAATTGAAAACATTTAAATTTGTGCACTTCCAGCTCATTAAATCTGTCGAAAGTATATACAGTGGATAATTTCTTTTGAGGGAAACAATTTTAACATTATATGTATAAAAAGCAGAGAAATATACTTGAAACATGAACAATTCCACAGCAGTTATTTTCATAATAACTACAAACTTTTTTATTAATTTTTATTAATTAAAACTACTGTTTTGAATATTTTGGATGTACATATGCAGCATTTTTCAAAAGAAAATGGAGCTTAAATATGATTTGCAAGAACCGAAATTAGTTCAAAGATTGACTGATTCTAGCTTTTTATTAAAAACATCATCAGAATCAGTATTTTGGCAATTGATTTGAGCCAAGAATTGCCCTCATCTGAAGTAAACATGTATTATAACATCCAGTCGATCAATATGCTTGCGAATGCTGGAATGTTATCAATTTTATGATTGAAATTCTATTGAATTTGCAAATCAATTAAAATGAGGCTTTCCCAGATTCCTGGGATCTCCTCACGCCACATATTTTCGCAAAAAGGTTTTCATCCTTAGTCCCCACACATTTCAGTCTTCAGAAACATCCATAATTTTTAGATTGAAAATTCTTTGAAATTGAGGCTTCAATTTGCTTTTGCCTTTAAAATCTTCTGCCAGCCAGATGGCATTTCATTTTCTCAGAGAGAAACTGAGATGGAATAAGATTTACAGGGAATGGAATTAAACGAAGGCAATTTGCACAAGGAAAAAGACTCTTCCCAACAGAAAGGGAACCGAAAGCAATTCGTTGCAGCTCAGGTGTGTGGCAACACAGCATCACGACGAGGCGGGAGACAAGGTGTGGGAGCGTGGCAATTTGCCAAAAGCAAATAAGAACCAACATGCTAGCATTTTTGTCGGTAAAAAGGGAGAGAGCTCTTTGCGCGTGTACAGTGAAAAGTTCTGTTTATTAAATAAAAATAAATGCAAGTTAATTAATTAAAACTTTAAGCAAGATAGAGCATGCACGAAAGTTCTTTGTTCCTGCCCATGTGGCCACACCAGGGCCGACAAGTGCTGAAAAGTGTGTTGAGCTTAATTAACCGAGGGTTCCTGAAACTGGGTATTTGGGCCAGAAAACATCCCAAGTAAAACGATGTCGGTCGGGGTGCAGGAACTGGACTGGGGGCTGGTTGCAGCTGGTTCATTGCTGCTTCACCCACACATTCGTGTCGTACACCAGTCCGGGTGCGCGTAATTTGGCAACAATTTGGCTACAGAAACCCAGAAAAGCGGCCGACGAGGCCGTTCAATGCCAAGAGTAGGAACAACGACACCTAGAACAGCGAAAACTATATGTAAATTGTAGAAATTGAATTTAAAAAATGATTTTCATGACATTAACATTGGCATTGGGCCGGGGCTAATGCTGCCGTTGATTGTTGATGTGTCAGGCGCTAACTGCACGATGGAAATAGTCGAAGATACACAGATTCACGGATGCAGATACAAAGATAGCCGTGCGACAGCTGCGCATCCCATGGATCCATGGATGTTGCTTCCGCTCCCGAACGACTGTCATCGCTTGTCGCTCATCTGCTAACCTTCTGCGATTCCGCCTCCCGCTGACAAATTCTCTATGGGCATGCTCTCTTGATGGTATCGACACACCGTTCCCCCTGCTCGAGTACTTGAGCACCCATTAATAAAATCAAATTCTCATCTATTTATACATAAAATTGAAAGAAATTCGTTTTGCCACAAAATTAATTATACACCCACACGACTTCAGGCCGCACCCAAGCACCCAAGTGTTGCCTCTGGCATGGTACAAAATTAAAAATTTTTAAATTAATATGAAAGGAAGAAGGATGGCAACACACGCCCCCCCTTTGAAGAGCGGTAACATTCAAGAAAAAAAGTCTCGTCTCTGTATTTTATTTATAAATTAAATAAGATAAATATTATGCAAAAAATATGGTCCCCAACTTTCGTTGTTGTTGTTCTTTAATATTTATGCACACTTAAATAATTCTTTTTTATTTTTATTTATAATATTTGTATATTTATTTTCCCGTTTTCTCTGATTTCTTTGCAGTTTGCTCAACTTGGACAAGCGCCAGGGCGTGGCAGCTTCGTCAACCCTTTGGCATATGCTTTCGCTCAATCGGGACGACTTCACTTCAACGTGCGAACATTTTCCGCCTTTTAATTAACAATCTATTCGCTTACACGTACAATGTGAGATCCCGAAACCGAGACGCACAAATCAACTCGTATAATAAAAAGTTAAAGCCCCGGCCGACGCGAGTAACCAACGTCTGTCTAATTTAGAGCTCGTGGCCGCCAAAATTCGAGTGTCCAATTTGTTGTACGACAACAGCAGCAGCAACAAAAAATATCAAAATTAACAAAAAAAAAAGAAAAAAAATACAAAAAATCACTAAAAACAACAACATCAAAAAGTCAGCCAAAATGCGAGCGTTGAAAGCGTGTGCGAACATGAAAATAAAACATCATCATCAGGAAATAAATTCGGGAAAAAAATAAACCCATACATACAATGTATAAATAAATATACATCGAAATGAATAAATATATAGACTAGCATATAAGCATAGCAATTTTGTATATTCTATGTCTTATATATATATATATATAGATTTCTACATATACATATGTATGTATCTAAGACATCCCACCACCGTCCGTGGTCCAAGAGGGTACAAAAAGTGGCATTAGGACATTTTCCCCCTACTTAGTCGTCGGCATGAGGCATTGGGCATGGGGCAGGGACTGCCAGGGGCTAGGCGGCAGGCTGACCAAAGAGAAATATATAGATATAGAAATATAGATATAGTAGATATGGCGGCTGTATGCTAAAAGGCATTTTAAGCGAGTGACATTCTTGCGACCAGCTGTTGTCATATAAATCATTAGGTTTCTACAGGGTGTGGCATTTTGGGTGGGGTGGTAGTTTAGGGCTCGATGGAAGAGGCAAAAGCGCAGAAAGCGCAGATAAGAAAAAGCGCAGATAAGGAATTGGGAAAGTGTTTGACTAGACCGGAGGCTTCATTAGTTGGTTCTGATATCCCACTAGAAGTATCCTTGAGGAGACAAAGTTTTATCTTTCACTCGGGTTTTTACATTGAAAATGAACTCGTAAAAAAAACACACTTTTCTTTGACAAACACAGGGTAGGCTTCATTTATATTTTTTGTAAAATGAATAAACTGTTGGAGGGTCTTAATAACATATGAATGACGGAATAGCAGTAAATGTATCTCCTTAATTTTTTCCGGTAAAATCAATGCTAGAAAAGTACCGTACCCTGTTAAGGCGAGACAGACCGTAAATCACACACCCTGCTAGTTTCGCATAAAATCCCACAAAACACGCACAACATCAACATCAAGAACTCAACTTTTGCGTCAGTAAATAAACAAATATTGACTCGAATCGATACAACAGCCAGAAGCATCAGTAGAAACAACCAGATAATATGCAAAAGTGATTAAATCGGGGGCTATGGCTATGGCTGCGGCTACCCTACCCCTAAGCAAAAGCAAATAGAACTAATGTTTTCTCCCGCATTGATTTTTGGTGTTTTTTGTGCATCATAATTTGTGGCACAGTTCCAGAAAACATAACATCGAATAACAATATTTGAATTAGTGGAAGCAAAGTAAAAGAAGCACTTGGTTGAAAGAAACTAAAAATAATTTCGAAGCCAAAGAAATGTTAAAAATAAAACCAAAAGAAATCAACGAATTTTCGGTGGCACCAACAGCAGCAGAAGTAGCAGCAGAAGCGGTAAGAACAAGAAACAAGCAGGGCGGCCCCCGCAGCAGCCGCGCCAGCAAAAAATGAACAAAATTAAAAAGCAGCCGCTTGGAGCTAGAAAAAAACCCAATCAACGAGCAGCAGCAGCAGCAGCAACAGCAACAGCAACAGTGGCAGGAACTACAAATACAAAAACAGAAGCCGCACAGTAAATAGCCAGGCGCCCAATCCAATCCAATCCAGCCAGCCTCCATCAGCAGCAGCGGCCAAAAGCAGCAGCAGCAGCATCAGCGGCAACGAGGCCATTAGCCAGTGAGTGGGTGGCTTTGGCTGGCAAGGACAGCCACGTTGGACGTTAACGTCGGCGGCGACGACGACGACGACGACACCGACGATACCGACGACTGCGACGACGTTGTCGTGGCCAACACAGTCCGGGGTCCGGGCCACTTTCGCGAATCAATTTCCGTTGCGGTGGCCGTTTCAGTTTTGGTTTCAACGTCGCCGGCGCTACGCGTGTCGTGAATTTCAAATGGCGGTTGCTCTCCCTGTCCCTGCTGTCGTTGTCGGTGCTCCTGCAGGTGTTCGCGTAGGTGTTGCCTGCCCAGCGAATTAACGCGAAACGCGCCAGAGTCTGACCCCCGCAGGCCGCAGGCCAATTACCGAGTGCTAAAAAGTTAAGAAAAACCCCGAAAGAAAACAAAGTGTCAGTGTAACCAAGTTACATGTTGTGGCCACTTAACCAACCAAAGCAAAGAAAATAAAACCAATAAGCCCCAAGAAAATTCCCAAAAATAGACTCAGACTAGGACGCAGACTTCGGCTTAGACCCAGATCCCGACTCATGTTGTTGTGCCCCGATCTTGGCCAGCTGCCGACGGCAGCGGCCTCCGTCAATATGCCGCGGCAAAGGCATCGCACCAGTGCCACAAGGATACGCAAGAGACGCTGCTGCTGTGACAACCAGCCAGCGCCGGAGGAGCCACAGTCGCCGCTACAGCCACAGACACAGCCACAGCCACAGCGAAGCACAACGATTCCCCAGAGCCATAGTCCAGGCTGGAGCCTCGCTAGGGTGACGGCTACGGTCCTGACCACTGCGGCCCTGCTGCACACAACGAGCGCACTGTCCGGACCGGCCGCCGATACAGAGCCCGTTGCACTGCCACTGCAGGGCACTTCCACGCCCACAGTCCCGCCTGCACAGCACGTACTGAATGCCACACAGCTGGCGGCCACGCTGTTCAATGAGAGCAGTGGCCTGCTAGAGGCCGGCTCCTCTTTGGCCACATTACCCAAGGAAGAGGACTGGCTTGACAGTGTCTTATGGCTATTCTTGGCATTCGTCATGCTGCTGATCATCATAGCGGCCATTTGCGGCAATCTGCTTGTTATTATTTCTGTGATGCGTGTTAGAAAATTAAGGTGCGTATACGTAATTTTTTTATCATTTTGTCATAGCACTATTCTATGGGACTCGGGGTGGCAAACCACATCCACAGCCACCTTCCCCGTACTCCTCATCCGCACCAACGACTTGCAGCTTCAGCAACATGGCTCACGCATTCTAATTATCTGTGAAAAAGCAATTAGAGCTGCTCTCTCTCCGTGTAATTCTTTCGTAATTTGCATAAAACTGCTTCAGCTCCATCCAGCTCCCACCAGTGTCCTGTTCCCGGGGTTGTCTTGATTGCCAATTTGCAGAGCTGCCTCCAAGTACCGCTCCCTGTTCTGTACGTAACACTTTAAAAAATTACAAAGCGTTTCGCTTTCTTTGCGCGATTTTCGTCAACTTTGCATAAAATTCATGCACGTCCAGAGCTGCTGCCGGGGCACGCCCCATGCCCGTTAACTGCTTTTTTTTTGTGCTCGCTTTGCCCTGTCATTGCGTCGTCCGTGTTTTATGCAGATTCTTTGTCCCTTATTTATTTGGCTCATAATTGAGCATCACACTTTTCTTCTATCCTGCGTTTTGGCAAAAGGGTCTGGCCATATTTCTCCGTTTTTCTATTTAATTGCTTTACTTTTACCCTTCACTAGTCCCTGCTTTGTGACAGACAACAAAAGATCCGAAATGCATTATTTTAATGACAAATTAACTTTTATGACTTTTTTCATTATCTAATTTGCATATTGGGGGTTCTTAATTGGCAGCTTTTGTTGTTGATTTAATTTTGGGAAAATAAATTCTATTAAATGCAGGTAGAGATTTAAAACGTTCTCAAATTTCTCAGAAAAAAAAACTAAATGATTTAATTCAAATGTTTGAGCTGCATTAAGCTTACTGAGCATACTGGTGGGAAGTTGATTTTTTATTTTTTAAACTAAAATTCAATTTTGCTCCCATTCAATAATAGTAAACATTATTTAATCTTTCAATTTTATTAAATGTTTATAATTTAAATGCTTCCATTATTCACTCTTGACTATAAACTCTTAAGTAAACTTTTATCAATCACTCGAATGTCCTAGGGAACTTTATTAAACAATTAAGAATATTCAAACACCTTAATTAATTGAATTCTTTAGTGTATGGCGGTATATTTGTTTAAAATTAGAGCCTTGATTTTTTTTCTTACAAGTATTTAAAGAATTTAAATAGGTATTTTTCCCCATTCATAAAAAATAAACTTTTCAACTTATACCTTTTTATTTCTTTGTATTTCATTTCCCCAATCGACTCAAATTGGAATGTTTTTATGATGCCAATTTTCCAAATCTGACGACTGGATCGTCACTGGTGCTCAATAACAAACAAATAAGACTTCACATTCAAAATTGCTTATCTCCACATCTGCCGCAGATACATACACGCAGATACACAACCACACAGACACATTTCAACATCTCGGGGCGTCCTCGTCAACTGCTGGGGCAGAATGGGGGCTGAACGGCGTCCTTCGCCCCATCGTTTATAGAGAAGCACATTATCATAAAAAAACTTTCGAGTGATAAATGATGGGACGTCGACTGTCCCTGGTTCGTTAATATTTTTAGTTATGCCTTAATAACTGGCAGGCGAATCAATTTAGCGCTTCATAAAGCCGCTGTCTCTGGTTCCTGCTTCCCATACTCCCCCCTCAACTGTACCCTCGAAGCGGAGAGAACAAGGGAACGTGGATAAAAAAAGATATAATTTTACGAGTATCTTACATAGATAATAAACGTTATTCTGAAAAATAATTTTGAAATTCCAATTCGATCTCATATAAAACCGGCTAAACGAAGCGGGTAAATTATAGTCCAAATACCGCCTGCAGACTTTTCTTCTTATTAAACGTTCCACGAACAATTTGAACACAGAAAATGAAGAAACTTTAAATGCTCTTAACCAAAGTTTGCGAGGGGCAATGAAGCCAAAAGGCAAAACAAACAAACTTTGCGAAATGGCAGAAAAAAGAAGCTACAAAATTATAATGAAAAAAAAGGACAGAGGCAAGGCATAATTAAGGTTGGAAGTCGCTTAAGTTTACTTCTTTTTCTGCTGCTGCTTTTGCTGCTAATGAGAAGCGTTTTATTTTTAAGTGACTTGCGTGTCAGTGGATCCAAGTACCCTATCCCCGTACCAGTTAAAGAGTCAGTACCAGTCCCTCCGCCCCCAACTAAAGATGACGATCAAGATAATGATGATGTTGCTGCTGTGATAATGAATGGAGGAGACCCCGCCAGAGTATGGTCTCCTTGGGAGCCCTGAATCCTAGGAATAATTAATTTCTGAAAATGTTTCACAAAAATCCCAAGAGTAGCAAGCAAGCTCCATCTATATGGTCAGCCTTCGAGCAGCTCTGCACAAATTCCCTATTGTTCTGGGCTGCAAAAATTACGCATACGCAGCGTGAAGCGAGAGGCAGTGGAAATAAAAATGTGGAAAAAAACGCTCTCACAAAAAAAAAACACACACATAGAAACGAAAGAAATGACAATTAAACACTGCGAGCATGTTGCTCAAAGAGAAAATGGAACAAAAACAAAATGCATGCAACAATGGTGTGTGGGATGCAGAGAGGCAGGGAGGAAGGGAGGAAGGCTTGTGCTGGGGGAAAAAACAAGGGAAAGTATCAGTGGCACGAGGGGGCAGGGGTACGAGCGGAAGAGCGACAACAACACACCGCGCGGCAACAACTTTGGCAATTAAGGCAGCTTATGGTTTTTATGACAGCATAAATTTAAAATGTTCTATGGCAAACAATAAAATTTCGTATTTTTTTTGTTTTGGCTCGCCCCAAGATGAGCCACAGCAAAGAGTATCTATCTATGAGTGTACATATATATATATACATCTGTACGTATGTTTGTGAATATGCAGCGTTCATTTGCCATTACATTGAGATTGGGGTGGAGGTAGACGCGGAGGTGGAGGATGGAGGCGAAGGCTCATTAACGCACTTGAAGGATGCGGCAACTGTTTCCGCTTTTAGCCAACATGAGCAGCTGCTTCTTTAAGCTATTTTTCTTAAATTTAAATGGCAGGCAAATTATTACCCAAGTTCAACTACTATGATGCCGAGAGGAGGAGACTCACTGACTAATGGCGCAACATTCGCAAAATGGCGTCGATTTGTTGCAATTAACGTCTAAGGCGTTGAAAGTTATTTGAGCACTAGTAGCCCTGGGCAAATTGTACAGGCGGGATAAAGGAGCATTATCCGGAGAGGCAACTTCAGGCACAACATCATTGAGAGGACTAAAAGATGAAGCGAAAGTATCTTTGATTAAAGTCAAATATTGATGTCTTAAATGTTCAGAGTTTAAAGCGAAATTTAAGGGAATTATAAAAGGTGCTCAAACATTTGAATAGAGGAGAGAGTCTTTAGTGCTGGAAAGCCAATTCTAATTGGCAAAAGGCATGTGCTGGCACACGAAGTAAAGCTCAATTTAAATAACAAAATAGGTATAAGCTCAGACAAACGTTAACCCGAACGATTGGGGCAACCGCAGCACGCTCTATCTCTCTATCTGTCTGTCTGTCTGTCTGTCTGTCTACCTGTCTTGCCATTGGGTATTGTCCGTTCGCCCTGGAGGAAATGGTTCGACATCGTTTGCAATTCTTGACTGGCTTTTCAATTATACTCCATGCTGGCACCAGAATGCATCACAAAGACCACCAGTTGGCAGGAATGTTCCAAACTGTCAACTCACACAAAAGAAAACCCCTCCCACAATCACCATCCCATCCCATCCACACACATACACACACACACATACACATTTACTGTTGTATTCAGATACAAGCATATACCAATAGTCATGCACTCTCAGGCTCTTCACGCACTCAGTCATACAATATCGTGATTAGCCCACCCGGGGGTATGATTGTCCACGCCTTTCAATTGGCATTGCTTGATAATGTTCTCTGATTGCTAACATCTTTCTCTCTCTCTCTCTCTCTTTTCTCTTTGCAGAGTTATAACGAATTACTTTGTAGTTTCCTTAGCCATGGCTGATATAATGGTCGCTATTATGGCCATGACATTTAACTTTAGTGTGCAAGTAACTGGGCGGTAAGTACAACAGCAAAAATATACCCTAAAAGCCTCGGCTGTGCAACAAAAGTAAGCAAAAACTGTTGCAAAAATTACAGCTAAAACTAAAGGCAGCGCCAAACAAAATGCCAGCCATCCAAAGGGGGAAGGGGCAATAGCCACACCACCAGCACCAGCAACTGGCAACGGGCACCCTGAATGGGGTGGGGTGGTCACTGCCATTTGTTGGTGGAGGGTGGGGACAGGGGTATGGTATGGTGTACCATAGGGCTGCTACAGGGCGTGGCAGTTGCAGAACAAACAACCGAAACACAAAAATCCCTGAAAAATGAAAGCAACGTTTATTTATGCTTCTCTGAATGTCTTTGTCTGTGTGCGAGTGTGTATCTATGTGGGGGCTGTGTGGGCTATGAGGGGGTGTATGTGTGTGTGTGTGTGTGTGGGTGTGGGTGTGGGTGTGCGTGAGCGTGTGGTTGTGTGGGTAAATGCAAATGCAGAAAGTCATCTCCCCCTCCACGATGGCCCTGTGCGTGCTTTTGTGTTCAAGAATTAAAATGTGAAAAAGAAAAACTAGTAAGAGAAAAAAAGAAAGGAAAGTATTGACTTTGCAATACCCTTTAGCTGGACTTTAATTACATATATGCAATACATTTGGGAGAAGGCAATTCTGGCATTACATTAGAGGGTACTCGCATCTGTCGTTACTTACTAGACAAAGTTAACTTTATCTAGTGCCTGACATACCCTTTCAACATATAAATACATGTACATACATATGTATAGGGCTCACACACATACTGAGACGGAGCACCGACAACTTTGAAATGTTATTCTAAGGGACAAAAACCGTCAGAGTGTGACATGGTCACATCCTTCACGGCAAACGTCCACCAGTCCGACTATGTCTGTGTCTATGGCTGCCAGGCGATATGGTTATACTATATACATATGTATACGTACGTGGACACGCAGATGTAAAGGCGAATGTGTTGCCAAGTGCGAGCGGGCTTCGTTCAGTTAATTATGCATGGACGCTGATTTAAAGGCCTCGCTTAAAGCCCGACTGCCCGAATGCAAATGTTTGCAATGTCATTGCCAGCGACAATGATGAGCGTGACGACGACGATGATGATGATGATGATGATGATGATGATGATGATGATGAGGTGGAGCAAGAGGCAGCGCGTCCATAATGTGTGCACTTGCTGCCAGGCCAAAAACTTCAGTCGGCAGGCACTTGGCCACGAGAGTTGCATATAAATTGGCATTGGCCGCAGTTGTTGTCGCCCATTTTCCTGGCAGTCCTGGCAGCCCAGGCAGCCCAGGCAGCCCATCTAGACAGCCAGGCAGCCGCAGAGCCGCCTCCACTTGGCATTCATTAGCAATTTCACCTTCACAGTCGCTAGTTGCATAATTGACGCTACTTTGCCCGCGGCATCGTTGCCCCTGCCTTCCTCATCGCCATCGTCAGCGGCATCGCCATCGCCATCGCCATTGCATTGCCATTGCAGCACTCACTTCACGACCCTGCCCGGCTTAAGCGTCAATTCATGACAGAGCATACAGAACAGCATACCCTCCATGCAACAAAGAATGGCAGACCGAGTGGAGTGTAAAACCAAATACGCCTACGCCCAAAGCACAGACCCAGACCACGCCAGACCCAGACCCAGACCGTGCCAGGACAGGCCAGGCCGGAACAGAGAAGAACAGAGCCGACCAGGTTGGGGCAGGCAAACGCTGCTGGCATGCTCAACACAGTTCCTCTGAATAGTCAAAAAGTTTTTGAAACTGATGCCAAACGGGGCGCCCGATAATAAATTTCACTGCCTTCTGGCCAACAGGGAGGCGAAACAAGGCCCAGGCCCAAGCGCAAGCCCAAGTTAAGGCTCGAGCCCAACCAGAGTGGCAACCAAGGGCGACGCAAGTTTTAATGAGTTTTTCATGCAGCCCCTGCTCCTGCCACTGTCCCTGTCCCTGTCCCGCCAGTCTCTGCACACTAGCCCCATGGCCTATTTTCGGTCTCACGGTGCATTTAAGCTTTTAATTTGGCTCTCCACAGCCACAGTGCCAGTTCAGTTCAGTTCGGTTCAGGGGCAATGTCACCTGGCAACCGAAGCTAAGATGAAATCGATAAACACATAAATCAGGCGGACTGATATACATATAAGAGAAGGAGAGTCTGGTCGGTCTCTGGCCTGATACTATATAGTAAAACAGGCACTAGCTTGGTGTTTTCCACAGCCTACATTTTGGGGAAAGTTGCGGCAGGCGACAGTCAACTGCAGACTCAGTCTGGCTGTGCACAACTTTCACTTGATGAAAATGATTTAAAATTCAAAAGAAACAGCTGTGGGAAAATGCTTGAGTTGGTGCCTGCGACGACTTCATAAAATGATTTATAAATAGAAGCGCAAAAGTAAAAGCCAGAAATGAATCATCATAAAAGGAAGGGAATGCCAAATTGCCAAATCATGCATTAGATAATCAGCTACAATAAGGGGATGGAATGGGGGTATAACCTTTTGGATGCTGGCATTATTGAGTAATCATTGTGATATTGATGTTCCCCGTTAATTGAACTCTTTCAGCTGGAACTTCAGTCCCTTCCTCTGCGATTTGTGGAACAGTCTCGATGTGTACTTCTCGACAGCGAGTATTTTGCATTTATGCTGCATATCTGTGGATAGGTAATTACATTTACTGTGGCTGCCAGCTGCAGAAGAGATCAATGGACCGGTAATAATATGGCTTCAACTCTCTTTTTGTTGCCCCCTTTTTGCAGATACTATGCGATTGTTAAGCCGCTCAAGTATCCAATTAGCATGACGAAACGCGTGGTCGGCATTATGCTGCTGAACACGTGGATATCACCGGCCCTGCTCTCGTTCCTGCCCATCTTCATTGGCTGGTACACGACCGACGAGCACAAGCTGTTCGTCAAGAAGCATCCGGAGCAGTGTGCATTTGTGGTTAACAAGTACTATGCCATCATCTCGAGTTCAATTTCATTCTGGATACCGTGTACCATCATGATTTTCACCTATCTGGCCATCTTCATGGAGGCCAATCGACAGGAGAAACAGTTGATGATGCGCCACGGCAATGCCATGTTGATGCACCGCCCATCGATGCAGCCCTCAGGTGAGAGTTCATCTTACCATCTCCATGAGTTTGGGCATTTATCAATACCCCACCCCCGTTTCTCTCTCTCTCTCTCTCTGTGTGTGGTATAGGTGAGGCAATGAGTGGCTCGGGCTCGTCGAAAACATTGACACTGCATGAGGTCGAGCAGGAGCACACCCCTACTAAGGACAAGCACTTAATCAAAATGAAGCGGGAGCACAAGGCCGCACGAACGCTGGGCATCATCATGGGCACCTTCATCCTCTGCTGGCTGCCATTCTTCCTGTGGTGAGTGTTGGGACTGCTGACATGGGATTTGTGGCATAATTTATCTAATGTCACGCATGCATAATTAAATATTACTCATACGACCCGTATGCCTTTGTTTAGGCTGTGCTTTTTGGCAGCCTCAGCGCCCCCCCTAACACTCCCCTCACTGACGATAAAGAAAACACCGCGACACACTCAATCCCCACACACACACATAATCCCATTTATGCAAAGCCCCACGCTCACTCATGCATCAGGAATTTATGTATATTTCGCTCTTTCTCGCCGACACAGGTACACGCTCTCCATGACTTGCGGCCCCTGCCAGGCGCCGGAAATCGTGGTGTCCGTACTCTTCTGGATCGGCTACTTCAACTCCACACTGAACCCGCTCATCTACGCTTACTTCAATCGCGACTTCCGAGAGGCTTTCCGCAACACGCTCCTGTGTCTGTTCTGCAACTGGTGGAAGGACCGCCACATGCCCCTGGACATCGACATTCGGCGCTCGAGCCTGCGCTACGATCAGCGGGCCAAGAGCGTCTACTCGGAGAGTTACCTCAACTCGACCACGCCCTCGCATCGCCGCCAGTCCCAGATGGTTGACAACTTATAATACAGGAACGAGGCGCTCCTGACGCCGATTGCCCAGCAGCAACAGCGGCTGGCAGCGAGCGACTCCCGTCTGGCGGTCACAGGAGGCACTGCAGCAGCTTCAGTCGGAGCAGGGGCCGGTCTACGACCTGGCACCGGTACCGGCTTCAGCACCGGCGCCAGGCCCACTCTCGACAGTAGGGGGGACGATGTACAGGAGATACAAATCGAAATACCCATGGAGTACATCAACAAATGGAACAAAAACAACAATGCAGCTGCTTCGACAGCCTCCAGCCACGTTTAAGGGGTCTGTGCGGAAGTGACGTGAATGGGTGGACAGGAATCCATTTAATGCAATTAAAATTTTCCATTAATTTGCAAAATTAATATGCGCTGGCGCTGGTTGATTTACTCGTAATGTTGACATTAATCAATCATGCACTGGAGCGTGCTATTTAATTGTGTACCCTACTCCTACTACTGTGCGCACTCCCCCACAGTGCACTCCATAAATTGTTTTCCATTCTGCGTCTCCGAGAACAGAGCTCTGTAGGACAATTTATTTATTTATGATTTCGTGTCGGTTAAATCTTGTTGTAAATACTAAATATTTTTATACGATTAAATTAAGTGAAGGTTGTAAAATCATTTCTAGCAGAAATTTGTTAAACATTACAAGAAAAATCTATTCAAATGGCAATCACTGCAATACACTGAGCTATACCCGTAGGTCCAGAACCGAATACGAACACTAAACTAGAAGAGCTAATGCTAAAACTGTGCCAATTAACAGAACGCAAAACATAGACAACTTCTATGGCAGACATCTATCCTACATATGTATGTATATGTATTAAGGAATTTTCCATTCACCATACAAAAGCTGCAATTAAATTCAGAGAAACCAAAACAAAGTCATGGAAGCAAAAGCAAAGCTAAAACCCATTAACGACAATCGCATGAATTGAAAATGCTCAAAAAGATTCGAAAATATTAAATAAATTAAACAAAAGATATATATACCTAAATATAAATTAAACATAGCGAAAATATCTAGTTGTATCAGACATTTCTAGCATTATCAAGTGGCAGTCGAAATCAAAAGTAACCTCTAGTGAGATCCAACATAAGATTAACCAACATATAGTCAAGTGCATCGATATCAGATTATGGGACTTATGTATACCGAATTAAGTGTAACCGTAGTTCGTTTCCGTTTCCGCTTTCAAGTGTTGAATTTAAATGTGAATAATCGGGCCTAAATAAGTGCGTGTTCCAGAGAGTGTGACGACGAATCAGAGGCAATTGCGTTGCAGTTCCTGGAATTAAGTTGACTGTGTAGCCTGGGAAGGCAAGGCTTGAGCACTGCTTCTGAAGTCAGCAACTTGATTCCAGCAATTGCGGCCCAATCACAACGCTGAGTAGTGTTCAAAATACATACAATGCATACATATAATCGTTCCACCAACCAAAAGCAAACGGAACCATAACCAAAATTTTCGACTATGAAATGCAATTGAAATGCAAATGAGGCAAATGAGGCAAATAAAGCAGACAAAGAAAGCATTTTTGCGTACTACTTTGTGTACTCCATAACAAGTCCATGAAATTATTATAGCAACAGTTTGGAAAACTTACCTATTTATGATTTATCCTCAACGCGCCACAGAGCGGAAGGCCAAGACCATTTCTCAAGTTGAGCCAAAAGGATAAAGAAATAAGAAAAAAAAACAACAGAGGAAATCCGTTTATATAGAGAACAAAAAATTCTTCCAAGTTTGTCAGCAACCAGAAAATTTTCTTACCAATTTGCGATGCTAGTCCCAGAAAAGAAAATACAATTTAAATAGATTAAAGTGAAAGGAGACAGAGCCAAAGCTCGCCTATGTACTATATGTAGGGTGTATAAATAAATATACGTCTATATAAATGTTATATATCATAGTAAGTATTTATTTGATGAGTATGTATGTATGACTTTCCTTAAGAAGATAAAGAGAAGACGAGACCCTCCTCCACCCCCCAAAACACACACAAAAACAAATCGAATGAATCTCCAAAGAACTTGTTATATTTTTATAAACCACAGAAACCCAAAACAAAAAAATATTATATATATGTCTACTTTATGTCTGTCTGTGTATATATATGTATGTTTGTTTGTATGTGTGCAAGTTATTTATTTAACAATCAAAAAGAAAAACTTTTTGTTACATTGTTCTCTTTTATGTGTGTTTGCTGTGCGATTTTCCGTGAAAAAATACGAGTACAATAGGATCTAGTATTAAGCCAAACTGACAAGAAAATCTAGCCTCGAGTAGAGTCAAGTAAACGGCAAACTAAGCCACTAACTAAGTGAATCTGAAATTCATGTGTATTATAAAGCAACATAACGAACTTCAAGTTGAAAAACATACAGCAAAGCAAAGCAAAAAAAAAAAAAATACAGAATAAAATTATGAAAACTACAGATTTAGCCAAACAATTTGTCTTTTATTTAACCCAGGGAATGCCGTCTGACCCACCAGTCACATACTTTGTTTTTTAATATTGTAAGGATCGCCTGTTGACCCAGCAGTCATGGCCTTTATCTCGGGAAAAGTTCTGGACAAACTGGAAAGTAAATAAAACCGAAATTACCCACTCCTCACAGCGTTGGCCAAAAGTACATTAACAGCATATTATCAGCAGAGAAGTAAAGCTGATTACTGCCGGCGACAGTTGTAAACTTCTACATAACTGTCATGCCTCGGGTTCGGCTGACAAATTACAAATTTTTACAAAGGCGCCCCCCTGGCAACCGGCGGATGCCTTGGCACACGCGTCGAATGAGTGATTTTTATTTGCCAAATGCCAAATGTATGTGGGTGTCAGTGTGGGTGTGGGTGTGGGTGTGTGTGTAATTTAACCGGCGTCATGGCAATGTCGGCTCTGTCCCAATGGCAAAAAGAGGTGCTCTGTACTTTGGTCTTGCAAAGTAATTTTTCATGCGACCCGCTCCTGTCTCGGGCGACACACACACTTTGAATGCTTTAAATCTCTCTCACCTGTAAGCAAAAGTTTGTGCTATTTCATAGGGCGCTATAAATTAAATTTATTTACCAGAAAGGTGACAGACACCACATCGAAAAGTTCCCCCGCAAAGCTGACCCCCACTCCACTCCACACTCATCCACCCTCCGCTGGCTCTACTTTTTTTAGCATTTTAAAAACTCATAAAGAAAAAAATTGTGTTTGAAAGAGACTTTACAAACGTTGATGAACATTTTGTAGCAAATATAAAATTCAAATATTGTCACGACAAAAAAAAATATATATATATTGAAGGATGGCGCGGGAATTAATTTTGGTTTGGCGGCGAGTCAAATTAAATAAATTTGTTTAACTTTTTCAGCTCGTAATACATCAATCAATTTGAAAAATGGTATGGGACATGGTAAAGCTGTTAGCTGTGGGTCCTGCCTGGGATCATCACGATTAAACGCGTTTGGTTTTGCATGAAGGAGGAAGGGAGAAGTTTTTGACCTGTTTAATCGATGCATGTGAACTGGATTTAAATAAATAAATTTTGATTTAATGTGCCCAAGTTTATTCCATGGGCAACAGAAAGTCGATTCGAGCGCGTTAATTTTTCATTTTCCGTAGCTGCACCTCCACTCCTTAGCTATATTAAGCTGTGCCGAAACCACTGGAGATTGGCATAATCAATGCAAGTCAAAACCAAACTTCATTCATCAAAGTCGAAGAGGAATCTTATGAAATCTCTAGGACACAGTGCCGCCACTCCATGGCGATGCTCGCGAGTGAGTGATCCCCGATGCCATTGAGGCGTTCATCGCTCATAAGACGCGCCAATTTGGCCGTGACAAGTGACAGACACGCGTCGGTTGCCACAGCCAGAGGCCACTGGCTGATGATGAGTGCCCTCGCATTCGCCTTATGGCTCATCAGCATTTCAATATTTAAAGGCACACAATGAGCGTCAAATAGTCCTGCACCTTATCAGTCAGTCAGTCAGTCAGTCACTCAGTCCGTCACTTAGATGGAGACTACACAACTGTCGGTGACACAACGGCAATCGTGGAATCAAATTCTGTCTCTTCTGTATATTTTATGAAATTTTAATAACTTTGACACGTGCTCTGACAAGCGCTCAGTCGGGGGACCCGTACCCAGTCCCGTAGTCGGAGTTGGAGTCGGAGCCGGAGCCGGCATATTGCTTTCGTCAGCTGGGAGTGCTGTCCCTATTGCTATTGTTGCTGCCATCATTGCTGCTGTTGCATGTTGTGTCGCCCTGCCTCTTTGTTGTTTCTGATTTGCACGACACGAACACGAGCTGAAATAACAAATCTTTTTTAGATTTACGCACGCGGCTTTGGGGGTGTGTGTGTGTGTGTATGATGGCATCACAATATTTTTATTACAAATGCAAATATTGACGCCATGCGCCAAGGGTGGGGAGGGGAGGCTGATGATGGGATCCAAGGGAAGTACGAAGTACGAGTAGTAGTTGTCCTGTCTCTGACTGCCTTGGGGCCTGCTGCCGCTGGTGCGGCAAATTCGGCAGCGAGCGAAACAGCAGGCGTCCAGGGTGGTCTGAGTGGCTGCCCTGCCCCGCATGGGGCTGAGGCTGAGGGTTGGCACAGCTGATGCTGGTAGGGTTGCTCAGAGCGTAGTATATATGATTGCAGATGCTTTCTATCAAAAGTGAGTACTATAAATACTCAAAAATGCAGCCCAAAAATTATGCTTTAGATTGTAATTAAAGACTTCATCCTTAATACATTTATTTATACATCTTCGTACTTATGATAGACTTCTACACATCGACAATCTACTACCTTCCAAAGCATCCCTGTTGGTCATTTTAAATTCCTTTTTCCCGCCACAAAACACTGCGCAGAAGCTCTCCTTCTTTGAAACTGCTCTCAGGGATTTCAATTCGCCGCGGCTTGTGTTGATATGCCGCCAAAGGACTTGGCACGTTGCCCATGATTCAGTTTGCGTCCAGTTACCAGAGCAGGCGCCCACCACATCGCATCGCCAGCTGGCTGAAAGGCTCTCAGGCTTTCAAGCTCACAGGCTGTGTGGCCAGTAAAATACAAAAACCCCCAACGTAAAGCAATCGAAACCTGTGACCACTTGTCACACATGCTTGGCAGAAAGTAACCCAAAGTGCCAGTGACAGTTCTGTGTACTGTGTCGGATATTGCGGGGATCTGTCTCGAGAGCCACCACTGCTAAGCGCCGGCTGGGGCATCGAATGGTAACGGAGTTCGCGTGTGCGTGTTTCAATTTCGTGGCACTACCAAAACCGATACAAAAAACTCCATCTATGTTAGACTTGACTTGTGAAGGGGGCCTGTGCCTATTCCTGTGAGGCGGCGTCTTGTACGTGTTTACGCTGCTCTGCTGTCCAAAAGAAACCAAAACGTGCGGCAAATTGTGGCCAGTTGGCGGCAGCAACTGCTGCTAGGCGGGGAAATCAAAAAGAAGAAAGAAATTCCAATTTAACAAATCGATTTCGGGGCTTTTTTATAGTCCAAGGCGGACAGTCGTATAAATAGAGGCAGTGACAGGCTAATGACAAATTAAATTGTTTGGACAGCCGGCAGGCACAAAAATACAAAGATAAAAGCAGCCGCAGGCATTAAAAAATTACGAAGCCCGCGCGCGTGTGAAAACTTTGAGTTGCTATCAGCCAAAACAACAGTAACAATAAACTGCGATAAAAGCAACAAACAAACGAGGAAAAGTTTCTTTATTTTTGGGTTTTATTCGAAACGCCCAGCGCCGCCACATTGCCACACGGCCACAGGGCGACCATCAAACAGCAGAACGCAAATCAAGAACGACAATGACGGCGTCGCGGCTCTCGGGCTCATCCTGCTGCGGCACAATGCCCCCTGGCCTCCATCGTCAGATCCGGACGCACCGCGCGTGTTGAGCAAGTAAGCAAACAATAAAAACTTTCGCCCCGGCCATGCGAGTGTTGCCTACTTGCAGGCGCAGCACGTGAAACGGAAAAAGAGCACAGCAACAGCAACACACAGACACCACACACTCACACTCGCACACAAAGATAACACACAGAGAACGGGATAGAGCACAACAGGACCCACACCCAAGACATCACAGAAAATAACAGAACAGAACAGCAAAAGAACAAAACGGAAACACATTGAGCGCCATTTTTAGTGGTTACGTAAACGGGAACTGCTGTCTATTTAAAAGGAACAGTACGGGGTGGGAGGAGGGGGTCACCTAATGCTAAACCTCTTTCAGACCCAACTTTCACTGTCCTCCTCTTCCCGTGTCTGGTGTCTGTGCAGCACGTTGCTCTGTCTCTTAATAAAGTTGCCAGCGTTAGTTGTCTGACACTTTAAATATGTACGTTTTCAGCCATCGTTGGCCCAGGCTTGGCCCAGGTCCCAGCCTGCTGTCCAGACAGTCCCTGGTCGTCTCGCTCCCTAATGATACAAATCGCACCACGAACACTGGGCTGGGGATTCGATGAAAACAGAATTACAAACTGTAAACTGTAGCTTGTGTATTTTTCAATGAAGTTCTGGGATTCCAGATAATTGTGTTTGATTTGGGTCCAGCAGCATTGTCTAAGAAGATTTTGAAAAAATAAACATAGATGGGGGGATTCTTGGCAACCTCAGCATCGATTTACTCTACCAACAACATTCAGAGAAATCGCACAAGGAACAGTGGCTTAAAACTAGCTGAAAGCAAAAAGAATTAGGAATTGTATTTAAGACCTACAAATGGTATTATATTTCTGGCAATTTATATAATTGTTTGTTATTTGGGTCCATCAATAACACTTGTGAGTAAATGAAAGGAAAGAAATGACTAGAAGTTAAAAAGGCAAGCAGAAAGAGTCCTAACTAGCTGCTCGTTTGATTCTTGTTGACCGTAGTAGTACTATCAGTCCGCAGGTATAAATTAAACCATAAACAGGGCTTACATTGAGCATAGAAAATAAGGAATTATGTTAATGTACTTCTAACCTATTTTGAAACCAATTTCGAGCCAATCTCTGACATCAAAGAATTGGTTTAATCATCTAGAACTTAATAAGCTGCTAGAAGAATAATCGTGGTACGTGTAACCCTTTTTTTTATAAATATTAATCAGAATTCATTTCCAATAAGGATAATCCGATTTCTGAAATTTGCCGCTGCCACGAATAAATTCATTTTTCAGGGATTCGGAGTTTTTACTTCTTTGATTATAGTTTTTGTGGAATCGATAAAAAAAACCCGCACTCCGTTTCGCTGTGTCCCATAGTTTGTTATTCGATTGCTGGTACCCGATTTCCTCTCGTTAGTTTCTGCCAATTCCGGATCACAGTGCACACAGGAGACTGGGTTCATGCACTGCCTGATACTAGCACTTGGCTGCTGCAGATTCTGGGTCACGATGCCATTTGGCATTTGCCACTTGATTCGCTGTTGGACGAGCCTCGGAGGTGGCGCCTCAGACCCGCCCCCAAGTGGCCGTTCGGCTCACCTTTTTGAGCAGCCAGCTCTCTTGGCCTTTTTTTTGTTGCACTTGTGAATGAGTTTTGCGACTGCGACTGCGACTTGGCTCTGGCAATCGATTTTCTTGGCAAGGGATTTTCAGCTAGAGCTGCACCAGCATTTAATTGAAATTCGGATGGTTCGTTGTTCAAATCAAATTTAGCAAAAGCCCTGAACTACACGTCAGCCCTGCTGTCTGCTGCTTGTTATAACCGAGGCAGAAACTTTTATTCTAGCATCGACTGCAAAACTACATTGCCAGAATAGAACAGAACAGAATAGAACAGAACTGAAAAAGCAGACACACACGTACTAGGGCGGACAGACTGGCAGAAGGACAGACAGACAGTGGGAGATTGTCATGCACAAATTGAAACTTTTCAAGTTACGCTCGAAAAAGTTTGAATTCCACTAATACAGTCGGGGGTTTTAGATTGTATAGTTACAGCTACAGACATGTGCATACGTGTATAGATATTTTATTTGCTGGAAACTTTCGAATGGTTTCAAATTCAATGAGATTTGTGCACAGACCGTTACCCATTCCATGTGTAAAACAATATGCTGCGTCCTGTTCTGATACGGCTAATGCCCTTAAAGCCGGCAAATATTTACGCATAAATGTTTTAAATGTAAATGCCTCCATTTATTTTAGCAATATCTCATCGGCATTCCCATTCCCATTCCAGTCTCCTTATCCCCTCATCCGCTCATCGTCTCGAATGTCTTTCGATAAATGGCTGGATAAATGATAAATAGAATGAATGCCTTTAGGCATTTCTGTATGCCATTCCCCTGGACGGGGGGTTGGCTGGTTGTTTTTGTTGTTATGCCGATTGTCTCGTCTGTTCGGATTTGGCTCTAAGCTAATCAAATTCATGGCTGGCATAATGATTCGATGCATACCATAGGCTGAGCGGCAACACTTTTGTCGTTTTCTGATTGAAAATTTAATTAAAGAAAACTGTCAATGGACCCAGTGAAAACATTGACGAAAATGACAACATTATGTTTCCCTCTTCTCACATTTCTGGTGATACTTTCAGTGCTATAAATATTCAATGTGGCTGCTAAATGGTTTTTATTAACCACAAATCGTTCTCACACTTTGCTAAAAGTTTCGAACACAACAAATCCGAACCGTGTGCAATGACCACAAGTCTTTTAACTTGTGTTGCACACCATTGGCTGCTCAATCGATGAAAAGGTTTCAGGAAAACCCATCAAGCGTAGAATCAGGAACCAAAAAGAAATGAGGAAACCACAAAAAGCAATATACTAGAATTTAATTTCCAACAGTGTTTCGACTCTCAGTTCGCCCCGTTTGTTCAATCAGTTAAGCAAATATTTGCAACCGAAGCCGGAATCATGCTCAAGAAAGCATTTAAATCAGTTTCGCTCTGGAAATGGAATGAAAATTCCCATTGCTTGTTTTATTGCCCACTAAATACCATGAATGATATTTGCCATTGACTTAACTCGGGGCAAAAGGAGCAACGAAACTTGCAAATTAATAATATTAGTGGCAGGAATTCCTTCAGTTCCCTTGGTTTTGTGGTTCGTTCGTGTGCCCAAGCGACAATGGCGGATTGGTGGCTCAACGCTTTTCTCATTAGAAGAACTTCCGCTTGGGGCAGGGGCAGGACTAGGGACTGACACTGAGCCGTACCGTACCGAAGATGCCACAATTCACCCAGCGAAGGCAACGGCAACGGCAACGACCATTGCCAGTGTTTATGTCATTAAGTGCCGCTCGACACTCAGAGACATCTGTCTGTGCCCTTGGCATGCCCGGAATTGTTCTATTTGTTTTTGGCTCTTTGAGACAGATTATTGTTTAGAATATTGTAATGTGGCAAAGCCAAATAAAGTGGAGTGGCTGCAATGCAGAGTACGAGGGTTCTTGGATGATAAGATAACGTTTTCCAAACACTCGTTTAATATGCTTTAAATATAAGTCTGCTTTAAGTTTTTCTTAAGCTTTCGTTTGAGTGGAGTTGCCAGTTGGTTTTTCTCTTGTGGGCTTTGAATAAGCCTAATCCAATTCCACAAGCTCCACGAGAGCCAGACCAGATCTTCATCTATCATAAATTTCGGTTTGATGTGCCTTGCAGCAGCTGTTTATGAATTGTTGTATTGACAATTCGATTTGATTAACGAGAAAATATTAAACTCATCACCCACTTAATCGATGCAGTCCCTCAGTCCCTCAGGAAAGGCAAATATTACAGCTAAAATCGAACACGATTTCGTGCAAATCTTTTCTTTTAGTTATACTTTTATGAATCATTGAAGTGCTGTTTTAATCCGTCCAAAAATGATTTCCCCAAGAGAATTCCAACAACTCAAACTCCACTCAAAAGTCAACTTTTAAGAGGATTGTCTGCAGTTCAAGGGTTTAGCTAATCAAATTCCATAAATACCAGCTGGAAATAATGCCTCGAGCATGCTCGAACTGGCTGGCAAATGAAGTTCCACTCTCACACTACTCAAAAGGCAAACTTTTTGGTCGGCCCTCGTTCGCCTGGCAGCTTAAGGATCCTTCATTCGACATGTTTACTTTGCACTTGCCACTTGCCCCTCACCACTTGGCTTCACTCTACACACTGCTTTTTGTCTTGCCGCTGGTTGGCTGCTTGCAACTTTTGAAACCATTGAGAAAGCCTTTTGTGTGTTAGTTAAAGGTTCCACGCGGCCCAGCCCCGCTTACCTACTTTATGCCTCTCTCTATCTCTCTCTCTCTCTACCTCCCTGTCCGTTGTTGCCTCTTTTTTGGGTTTAACTTTCATTTTGTGTTGTGTCAGGCATGTGTAAAGGGGGGGGACTTTGCGCTGCTCGGTTTGCTATGGCCCGGCCGCTCGCTCGCTCGACCCATGGGCCTTGTCGGCCTAGGCCATTGTCTCCCAGGGCGTTCCTTTTTTTGCTGTTCTTTTTTTTCTCTTCCTGCTGCTGCTGCCGCTACCGTTGCCATAAAACTCTATACATATATTATTTATGCTATTATTGATTTTATATATGGGTTCAATGGAGTCAGTAGGAGACCCCTGGGGCAGCCCACACCCCCCGCTGCTGCAGATTAACGTGTCGCCATTGCCGGGCGCAAAATGAAATCATTCTTCAACAAAATTTATAACCAACTTCGCGAGAGCTCATCAACTTCCCTTTGAGCTGTGCAATTTGTAAGTCTCTTACCAAAAATGAAAGTAAAGAAAAACGAAAACGAAAACGACAACGACAGAGAGACAGAGACAGAGTGAGGCAATATTAGTTGCGTGCTCTTCTTTCAATTTATTTTGTAGCACGCGGCGGATACGCAACTTCAACTTAGTTGCGGTCTTTCTTCAGACAGGGTTTTGGCCCCCAATGCGGTCAAGGAATTTTCGTTATTTTTTTTTGTTGCTCTTGCTGTTGCTGTTGTTATTGTTCTCCGGCTGGCCAGTGACTTTTTGCCTTATTTTAATTTCGACTTTTTAACAAAGTTAACCAAATGTTCGGAATTGAATTTGGGACCAGGCCCGGCCCGAATCATAAATGGTCACTCGGGCGAACTCCTCCTAAGTACACAGCCCCATACCATTCCGCTCCATTCGAGGCTGGCAACTGTGCTTACCGCCTACAGTTTATTTACATTGCTAACGCCCAAATTAAATTTTAAGCTGTTGATTTGCATTTTCAGCCTCTGCGAGGAGGTTCATAGAACAGCCCCACACCACACCACACCACAGATTCCTCCCTCGTTCTCCATTTTTCTTGCTCCATCGCAGATGCGATGCGGTGTTTATTGAACCCTGATTATGTTCAGCAGCGACGAAGCGAGAACAGGCGAAGGAATCAACATCAAAATCAGAATCCGAATCAGGCACAGGCTCATTAGACTTGGCTGAAAGCTTCCAGAGTGTGGGGAGGGGGGTGGGGTGTTTTGAGCCAAGTGCTGCCAGAGAAAATGGCTTCTAATTAAGGAGCTACACACACACACACACACACAAATACACCATTCAGCGACGGAGGCCGTGGCAAACTCATAAAAAAGGTTAAAGTTAAATAAAGCGCAGAAAGTTAAAAATGAGTCGGGTTTTCCAGTTGCTACTTGTTTTCGTTCCTGTTTTTTGGTTTTTCTTTGTTTTCACACAAAAAATCTGTTAAGCATTTCATTTTTTATTTTGTTGTCCTCCTTCTCACGGGTTTTTTTTTGGGTTTTTAATGAAATTAGGCTGACTGCCTGCCAGCCAGCCTGCTTGCCAGCCACATCACTCAGCATTAGAATGGGGCGAGGTCGAGGATCGGCCCAGCAAAATGAAATTAGCCGCGTTCAACAAAACCAAAATCAAATTTTGTACTACAAAGAAGATGAAAAATATACATACATTTACAAAAACTCGCGAATGTACGAGTAGCAAGTACATAGGGGAATGTCAACAGGCGGCATTGAGGGTATACATACCCTTACTCGTATATATCTGAGGGTACGACTGTGGGTATAGGGAATACCTAATTTACGCAACGAAGTAATTTGAAATGAAGGCAACGACGATGCCAGCGACAGCAGCGACAACAACAATGATACAGTCGAAGGCAATGCCAATGACTGGAACTCCGACTGGGACTGGGATTGGGATTGGGACTGGCACTGCCATTGAGACAGTGAGAAGGACATGGTTTCAAGAATTTCGCTGATGGAAACCAATTTGCAAACAAGTCAACAATCGCTCAAATGGCTGGGAAGTGCGCGTAGGCAATAACCCAGAGTTCAGTCGTCCCCCAGTTCCCTCCGCCCATCAATTCAGCTATGTAAAGAGCCCATAGCCCATAGCCCATAGACCCCAGACCATACCAAGAGCCAGTTAGCTAACAGAGTATACTCGTAGTACACTCTGTAAATAGACCGCGCCATAATGAAGCAACTATTGATTGCCAGCAACGCAGTTGCCCTCGATATCCCTCCCAAACAATATTTAAACTCGAAGCGGAACGCATCCTCCACGTCCGCAATGAAATGTTTGTCATTCCAACCTTTGTTGGCAGTCTGTTGAATTTCCACGATAAATGAGCTTTTCTTTAAAATTTTCCCTTTCCACTTTCACTGCACATGCAAACGGGAGGAGAACTTAATTTAATTTGACTAATTAAGATGCCTGCGACACCAATCAATATGAATTGCAACTGAGGGCATTGACAATTGTGTGCAGAGTCCAAAACTTTTGTTTAATTAGGGTCATTAGCACATGATGTATGGCAACTGTTGCCAGACTTATACTAAGGCTTAGACTTATAGTATTCCTTGGAATATATTTAATTTAGTCATCAGTTTCAGTTTCCCAGAAATAAGTTTTCAATGCTAGAAAATCGTATGTACATACTCTACGCGTATATCATTTGAAAGGATAAATCCTGTTTCCGGCCTTTAAAATATCAGCAATATTTATTTTATTTTATTTATTTTTTGTTTTTGATTATACTAGCGGTTTTTCATTTGACAGCTAAAAAATCGACAACATGGCAAATATATTTCATTTCAAAAACATTTACCCTCCCATGAGATGTTGAGATGTAGGCGCAAATTGCTTTGCCTACGCAAAGAATAACAAAAAAACAAAAAAAAACACATCCTTAAGATTGCTACAAAAACATGTAGGCCGCAAGTGGTAATCCACGCATAAATTTCCACTGCCACTGCCACGGATGAAGCTCCGCTTCTGCTGTTGCTCCTGGATGCTAGATGCTGTCGTGGAGCTGCTTGTTAGTGATTGCTGTTACTGCCGCAATTGTTTGCTCAAATCGTTAAAACGTTAATCAAACAGTAAAGAGAGCAAACAATGGGATCCACGTGCACGCACACTCCAGCACACCTGTGATGGTGCCTGGTCCTGTGCCAATACCTTTGTGTGCCCCGCTGGTTAAGTGAAACCAACCAGGAGCAATCGCACACAAAAGGAAGGAGCAGAATAAAGTGGAGGCCAAAACACTGTAACAGAACCTGAGTATCAGTAAACAGAGAGGGAGGATGGAAGATGGCAGCGACATTTGCAGCGGAATTTTATTCGGTTTTAGCGCGCTTTATGTCTTTGTCTCTGAATGGACGATGGGAACAATGTCCTCAATGCATCAGCCGCTGCAAGCCACCCCCTGCAACCGCTCAATACGCCCGTCGTGAAACCAATACCCCAGACCCAATCTGCAACCTTTCAATACCTAAAGCACCCCCAGGCATAACTCTTCAATAGTTTAGCACCTAAGCGCAACTCCCGCTTGCCTGAGTACCTCAAAAGCTCACCTCCTAGCCACAGCCCCGCCAAAGCAACCACAAGCACAACTACAACTACAACTACAACGGATGGCTTGGTACCGGTCCATGCCACAGCCACAGTCGTACATGCAAAGTCACTCAATTGATTTTCAGCAGCTCGTTGTCAATTATCTGCAGTGGCTTGGACTTTTGTTTTCCTGGCCATTCACGCCAGGACGTTGGCTGCGCTTCGTGCTACCTATGGCGGCCAGTCTGTCCAGACCTAATGGCATTGCCTTGTGGCAGTGGCAGTGGCACTGGAAGTGGCACTGGCAGTGGCTGTGGCCTTCATCAATACGCACACACAGACCAAGTGACAGGGACAGGGACACACGGAGAAATGCACAATGAGACACTTGGTGCACTTTGTCGAGCGTACTTGAACAGTTTCAAGGACACCAATCGCTGCCAACACACACACACACACACATATTCTTGGCTCAAAAGTATAAATCAGCTGTTGTCCATGATTCATTGAGTAAAATGTTGGCTCTCTCTCGTTCTCTCTCGCTCGCTCTCCTTCTCTTAGCCCTTGGTTGTGTGCATGGAACTGTGTTAATATGCGTGGAATTCTCGTTGTTGGCTTTTTGCAGTGCATGCCATTCAATTCCATTAGGCCAAGTCCCAGTCCCCAGCACCACACCACACCACTCCACCACCACCATTACTACCAGCACCAGCACAGGCAAAGGCCTCTCCTTGGCATTGCGCCAGTTGTTGTTTCCAAGTTTCATGCATTCCGCACACAAAATTCTTCTCCATTTCGCCAAAGTTTGGTGAGAGTTAGGCACGTTTTTTCTCAAGACCTGAGTTGAGTGTAATTCCAAAGAAATATTAAGCGGGAATTGTTTTTGCTACCCCCCATTCCCTTCCATTCCCACCCATTCACTTGCTTCGAGTGAAATACATATACGAGTGGACGGACGTTTTAAAAATAAACGTTGGCGGGTTCGTGGGTTGGCCGACCAGACAGGACTGCTTGTGACACAGCAGATTGCACATTAAGGCCTACTTGCGATCCAATTAAAGGCCGTTTCGCCGCTCATCTGGCTGACCCACATAAATAATGCATAAGCCATAATCTACGACATAATGCGTTGCCCAATTGCCCAAGGCCCCGGCGCACAACCGTCCTGCTCAGGCGGCTCTGTTCTACAGTTTCTTTTTTTTTTATTTATAAACCCCTGTCGAGGCGTTCGCCTGGCAAAATGGTATCCAACGGAAGAAAGATTAAAAAGCAACCAGTCCCAGCAGCAACCGTTCCTGGACAAGTGATTGTCGAACAGCCAGCGGCGGCGGTTAGGTCCCGGCTAAAGGGCAACTGAAATTATACTACGTGCCCTGCCCGAAAGTTCTGATTTTGCTGCATTGACCGAGAGAGCCCGGAAATATCCAAGCGCCTACGAAACCAACACGTGACATTCTGCGGCTTAGCCTTTTATGGCCTTCATATTTATTGCAATAACCGTGTGTGCGGGTTGAGAGGGTGGGAGGCAGAAGTAAAATGAAGCTGGCCAAGGGCATTCCCGGTTGAATCTCGAGCACGGCCTTGTCACAGTCACTGTCACCGTTAACGCTTCGATGACTTTTTCATATTGACTTTTCCATTTCCTTTCTGCCCCCCTAACGTTCGAGTGGACACTGTCAACAGTCTAGTCTAATTGAACTTGAATGAAGACTGAGCATTCCAAAGGTTCTGTTTTCTGTAGTCCAGTTCCACCCTCCCCCACATTGATTGTGTGTCCTTTTGGGCACACAAATCTAATGGCTTTCTATTTTTAATAATGACTTAACAGCCAGCTCTCTGCCAGCTGGGTTATTGAATTGCACAGGCCGAATGTATGTTAAAGTTTAAGGTCATAAAAATTAATTAAAAACAATTTCCCCTCCACGCACACGTGCCAAGCGGCGTATGAGTAATGCCTGCCCTGCCTGCCACTGGAAAACATGGCACCGCTCCCGTTCCCTCTTTGTTTTCATAGTTTTTTGTTTGGTTATTTCTTTTAATTAGCGCGTGCGGTTTCGAAGCGTGCCGCCGCCGCAGCAATCCAAACGCATAAACGCGTCAAGCAATTTACACAGCACACTTTTTTGCGCAGTGTGTGGAATTCCCCACCACAACGCGTTATATTCCCTGCCAAAAAGTCTTTTGACTTTCACCAAAGGATTGCAAGGCCAGAGGAAGAAAAACACAACTATTCACACTATCGTATTCTTCTTTTCTGAATAACTGCCATTGAAATGGTTCTCCGCATAGAACCAACAGCTCTGAAAGGGTATCTAAGCCTTCGGTTCCAAATGCACGACTTCCTTTCTTTAATGCTAATGTTTTTGTCTTGGCCACACACACACACACAAAATATATGCGAATAAATGAACATTACATATATGCAGAAGGCAGCAGCATGGAACAGGCATGGATGGGCAGGGTCTGTGCACTGCTGGCGGCAGGGAGGCATAAATATCAAAGAGCCGACAAGTAAATGGGCGTACGCTTTTTAAATTCGTTGGTCAACATTTTTGTGGTGCCCTCCATAAACAAAATGCGAACAACAAAATACAGAATACAAAAAAATAAAAAGTATAAAGCAAACAACACCACCACCAGCAGCAGCAGCAGACAACAACAACAACACGAAGAGCAGATTTCTGGGGGTTGAGGGATGGCATGCAAATTTTTGGTGGCGCTTTCAGGGTCCCACGTGGCAGTCCCAGTGGCTCTGCCGCCTCTTATTGTTTGTTACTGTGGGGGCCATAAATTCGGGGCACGTGAAAGGAAAAGTTTGCAACAACAAATCAATAAAATTGCCATCAAGTACCAGCAATGAAAACTAGCCCCAAAGTTACTTGGCCCAAAGCCACTTGCCCTAAAGCAACTTGCCCCAAAGCCACTTGCCCGGTCTCGCCACCCCATCAATGCATATACTTATGTTGGTGAAAGTACGACAACCATTCTACACACATATAAAATAAAGTTTACGGAAGATATGAAAGATAAATTGAGAGTTAGGATGTTTCTTGGACGCATAAATGGCTATAATTTTTAAATAATAAAACCGTAAATTTCATGTCTCATTTTATTTAACACATTAAACTAATATAAATGTATGATTCGCTTCTTTCTCAACAAATTCTTTTGGAAATTGAGAGTTTTTAAAAAATATGAGAAGGAAACTATGAAAAAGATATATTAGTTTTTATTTTTGCCCCCTTTATAATCAATATCCCAATAATGTTTTCTTTTTTAACCCTTTAGAGTGTAAAGTCTAAAGATACAAAAGAGAAAAAATATATATTTGTAGCTCAAAGTAATATATATTTTTCGTAAGCACAAAAGACTAAGTTTCTCCATAAAGTCTTGAAATTAAACTTCCAGCAGCAGAGAGGATACAATTTTCAAATATTCTTGCAAGTCAAGTATTTTGATAGCTCCAAAATAATAAATATTTATGAGTAACGAACTCCTCCAGACCTCCTAAATTTCTTTGCAATTAGCGGCACTGATAGCTATACGAGTGTATAAAAAGTTAGCCAACAAGAAAAACTGAAAGTTTTATTGGAGCAGACTTCGCAGAAGACGGATAGTTTTTATTTTAAACTTATTCCCAACTTATGGGTAGATGGAAATCATTAGAGATTTGTTTTAATACCGACAGCATCTAATATCAGCTTTGTCCGCGCTTTAATTAGGGGATGATAGTAGTACTCGATTACTCCGAACTCAACGAACAATTAGAAGCTCATAAAGGCATCGTTTTAATAATCATAAAAACATAATCACGCTAATCCTGTTAGCTTTCGTTTGCTTTTTATTTATTCATAATTTCTGCTGCCTTTTTCTCTCACTTTTTCGTGTGCTTTGGCCTTATAAATAATTTGACAAAGCGCGAGAAAAAGAAACGGGGAAAAATGAAACATCAGAGACAGTTCATTTAACTTTGAATTGCTTGGTAATTGTGCTCAAATGTTTCGTAAATTTTCTCATTAAGTTCAGCAGAAAAGTGTGCGCGTACGAAAGCAAAGTGCAATTATCCAGGCATTTTAATGTTGAGACTTTAAGCGCTTTTGGCCAGCATAGCATGTCCCATGTCGCTCCTGCGGCGTTCGCATCTCAGCTGTCAATATGCAACCGAAAGTGGCCAACCGTAGTGGTCATAATGCTTACCCCACACTAACAGACACACCACACGCACGCATAGCCACAGGGTGAGGCCGGGGGAGTGAGTGTACACAGTGAGCTATCGACTCGCACAAGAGCAATTAAAAGTCACAAAATGACCCCACAAGCGTGGCAGCGACCGCTTCCAATGTTCATTTGCATATGGCCAGCGTCATAATTACATCATAAGTGGCATGCCTCGCCGCCGCGTCGGCAGAGCGAGCGCACATTACGTGGGGCAAAATATGATGAACACAAAAAAAAACACACACAAAACCAAAACCAGCACGAAATCAACTAAAAAGTTAATTACCCAGCCGAAAGCAATCGAGCCGACAATCTGCAGTTGTCAGTGCGTTTATTAGTTTCGTCTAATTATAATTTCCAATTATTTTTAGTTTTGGCATGCCGCAAAATTGCGCATACGCCCAGTTGGAAATGGTTCGAAAATGACCTTTGGTTTATGCCCCTGTAATGGAAAGCTAATTGTAAATGTCCGTTAACCAGGTTTGATGGCTGAGGAAGAGCCCATTCATCAATAATTCCTGCTGTTAATCGACCCTCAATGGAGAAGGTCAATGCCACACCAACACCCACAAAAACATTGTCACGCGATCCGGCCAATGGCTGCCTCGGTGCGCTTTCCTCATGAATTATTCATTCACGGACAGTTCATCATCGGCCACGATTCAAATTGACATTTGCAAAGCAGTCACTTATCCCTTCAATTGCTGGACAACTATGCAATTAGTGACTGCATTTGAGCCACAATTGTGGTTCATGAATCTGCGCTATGAAATTAAACGAAATTCGCTGGCAACTGGGGGACTTAAAGTATTAATTCCTTTAATTCATTAGTCAAGCTTTGGGGCAAACACGGCACTCGGCCAATTCCCGCATTGCGTGCTCGTTCATTCAATTTTTTCGTTACCTTCCGGACCCCGTGCAACGTGTTTTGCATGCAAGGACTCCCACCCAGGGGGAACAAGACTCACACCAAAAACGAATAGGTATGTGTTATACCCGCCACTAAGAACAAGGAAACATTCCCATTCGAGTATTAATAGAACTGATGTATTTATAGCAGGAGATCATTTTATTTTTGCTGATTTGTCTGTAGATATTCATATGTAATTAAGCATTCACATCCGTAATCAAGATACTCATCTGTACCGACTCCCTTTTCGCCCATTCCATATACTTTTGTGCTCCACCATCAATGGGTATCAGGCACACGAAGCGCGATACACGAATTCACGATACAATTAATGGCCATCAGGAGGCTCGACGTCGACGTCGGGCCACATTTGATTTGTATTTATATGTGGCACAAACGGTGCACGAACGTGATTTCCGCGCCAGAACCGAGCGGGAAAGGAAAATGAAATCGAACAAATATTTATAACCCAATCGACTGGCCCCGCCTGCCCGCCTGCTTCTGTCTGTCAGCCAGTTGGCAGCAGCAGCACGGCAGGAAAAGTCACGCCAGGATGGCAGCCGGGTAAACTATTGTAATTGAAAGCGATATCCTTGCGCGGTCTCTCTTCAAGGGCATCGAAGCCTGGTGACGGTGACGGTGCCGGTGCCGGTGACTGTGACTGGCCGGCGCCACTGAAATTGGCGGGACGAGC
This sequence comes from Drosophila subsilvestris, assembly GCA_035043285.1. Taxonomy (NCBI): domain Eukaryota; kingdom Metazoa; phylum Arthropoda; class Insecta; order Diptera; family Drosophilidae; genus Drosophila; species Drosophila subsilvestris. Next base: position 12,830,720 of record JAWNNB010001746.1, read on the forward strand.
GGATGCCAGTCCGATTATCTGATTGCTGGCGCGGCACTATTCACTGCCAATACCGATGTGGCATGTAATTTGATTATATACAAGCTTCTATCTCCATCTAGCACCGCACAATGTTTGTCTAATTGACAGTAATTAACCGAATGCCCAGCCAGGGCCAGGGCCACAGCCAGAGCCAGAGACAGAGACAGAGCCAGTGGCACTGCCGGAGTCAAAGTCAGAATCAGAGTGGCGGCAAATTTGCCACATCAGCCCGAATGTCATAGCCAAATTGATGAATGATGACCAGGTCGACTCCAGGGCGAGGGCGAGGGTGATGGCCAGGGCCAGGGCCAGGACAGGGTAAAGCAACAGCTCAGTCATGCGTGCGGGCATGTATTGTTGGGGCTGGTCCGGGGGTCCTGCCAGAAACATGCAAAGTCATTCGCATATTAAATAAAAATCAACAGAACAAAGTGTTGCACCCTGACACAGCAGCAGCACAGGCAGCATAGCAGTTCAAACATGGCATGCCGGGAGGATGGCAGGGACTGAGATTTTCAAATGCCAATGTCAGTGACAGTGGCAGTGCCGTTGCCGTTGCCATTGCCATTGCCATTGCCATTGGGGCCCTGACGTGTATTGCCAAAAACTCGATTTTCGATTGGTTTTCGTTCGCCTTTGTGCCCACTGTGACCTCGTGTCGTCGGAAGACCTCTGAATGGCAGCAGCAGAAACATTGTGTTGGCATTCGCCTACATGTGGCTGGGTGTATCTGTGTGCGATAATGCGGCTGCTGCATTTGCAATTTGCTAAATTCATCGGATGCCTTGCCATGCCATGCAACGGCAGCAAAAATTACAGCAAAAGCCACATGGAAATGCAGCCAAAAAGTTTCAGCAGGGGCTTCCACAAAACTGTTGAAGGACTCGCCCACCTGTCCGTCACCGGATTTATAGCCAAAGGCTTTTTGGTATTTTCCTCTCTGTCGCTTTTCTCTTGCCATTGCTGCAACAGAGCCCGGGGGACTGCTGCGAGTTTTTTCTCGTTGTTTGGCCTGTTTGAACTTTAAGAGTCTTGAAGTAGCAAAAATATTATCCCAAACTCATTTCAATATTGTTGGGAAATTGTTGGGCAGCTTCATTCGAATTTCCGAAATCCCATAAATGTTTTAGTTTTGTTTTCAGATTATTTTTTTGGCCCCTTATACAATAGTACTAAGCGTGGCAGGGTTTCCTCATTCTCAAAGTTTTAAATTACCAGTCGGATTTGTATGGTTTACATTCGTGTGCTTTTGCAATTTAATGAGTTTCCCAAAATAGAAGTCATCTTAATAAAAGTTTCGCGTCGAAACTAATTGCCTGTCGAGGCTTCCCTTCAATCGCAAGCCTAAGAAACCAAATCTTGAGTGAAGTCAGTCAGTCAGTCAGTCAGTCAAGGTAAATCGCTAATGACATCTTATCAATCACTTCGACAGGTCGAATGACTGCTTCAGGGACTGCTTTCTAATTAATATTTGATGCTGGAGTGCTGATAAAGCCGCAGCCGTTATGCAAGTGGACTCGACATCAAAATAGCCGGCCGCAGATGGAGTGCCGAGCACATGAATAATCTTGCACGCTCTTATGGCTCTTACACAAAAGCCGAGTTGAAGCCTTTTTCGGCTTGGCTGAAATTTGATTAAGTGAGTGCCAAAGACCGCAAAAAGGGCGGAGGGAGGGAGGGCCAGCCATGCCATCAATTCAAATCAGTTGGTTAGGCCACAATAAATATGGGTTGCTGAGCTGAGACGTTCGCCGTATTAGCAGACATTTTTAACAATTTACCGTAATGGCCGGGGATCAGTTTTGGCCAAGGTGAACCAGCCAGACAACCAGACAGACAGACAGCCAGCCAGCCAGTCAGACAGGCAAATGAATGTTTCAGCCGGAATGGCGTCATTTAATCAGGCAAAGTGATTTTTCCACTCACCACACACACACACACACACACACCCATACACACGGCTACACGCAGATACTTATGCACAATAAACTTATCATTTCACATGTTTGTGTGTGTGCGGGAGATAGGACAGGATGTAGGAGGAGCAGCAGAAGCAGGCTCACGTAGACAGGAAGCCGACACAGTGCCAGCTGATGTTAAGGTAGTTTAACCTTACGCAGCAACCCAACTGTAAATCTACGCCCGCTGTCATGCAAAGTTCCTGCCGTGACCCAGAGCCAGTCCCAGTTTCAAACCCGACTCCAAGCGGTGGTCCTCGATGTGCGTGTCTGCCTCGCGACTTTTCCTATCTACCTGTTCCTCTTGCTCTTCTTCTTTTCTTTTTCTTTTTTTGCTTTATTTTCCCAGGAGGCGGAGGGAAATTTATTACCATTTTTCAGTTATAATGTTTCAATATCTCTTTTTGAGGGGAAATGGAGATGGCCTGAGGGCTGGCCTGTGTGGCCATTATCGCAATTTAAGCACGATTCAAGCGGATATATAGCCCCCCCCCCCCCCCACCCCTGCTTAGGTGCTCCAGAGATAGAACGCTACGTGATGTATTAACCATGGCTGGTGGGAGAAAGCTACGGTTAAAATGGTTAAGTCCCAACATTTTAGGCACCAATAGGGGTCAATAATTGGACTAGGCGTAAGCCGGAGGATAAGAGCCGGAGGTGAGCCCAAAGCATGGCTGGTTAGGCCAACTAATTGGCATGTGCCGACCTCCTAATGAGTTGCGAAAACTTCGGCACCAGCTGCCCAAACAGCTGCGTCAGCCACATTTCAAAATGGAAATGGAAACAAAATGACTCGTCTATTTTATTTCATTTCATTTCATTTGATTTTAATTCGTGCAACAATATTGCAAATGCGATTTGTTCGACTGTTGTTCTGCCAGAGTGTTTGTGATTTTCATTGAGTAAAATGTGGCAGGTACTCGTATCTCATGTTTCTGTAATTTCCATAGGGTTTTAAGTGTTTGGCCATCCAAAACAAAATTTTTAATTATAATTTACCGTGTGTTACACGGCATAATAAATATTGGTTGCATTTTCCACTTCAGAATGCAGACAATTACGAGTAATGGGCAGAATCTGTTATATTCGTAAGCGTTGAATTAGTTGAATGTGAAAATTAATTATTGCATGCAATGCTGTTTGAATTTTCATTTGAAGTTGAATCGAAACGTGAAATTGGTACAGAAATAGAACAAGTTAGATACATTTATAAATAATATTCTATTTATAAATTATCTTTTCAAATTAAATAAATGACACGCTGACTTATTAAGAATACGAATATGCTCAAAATGTTCCATTGAAGAGCACAGCTACATTTCTCTATTCAATTAAATTAAAATTAAAAAAAAAAGCACAGCGAAAAGTTCTGTTAATCAACAGTAAACACAACTACATATTGTATGAGCTCTGTCAACAGTCAATATCCGTTTATGTTATTCCAAGAATGACATTAGTATTGCTCTCAAGCCCAAACAAAAGGCTATCCATGTTTTAAAAAACATTATTAAACATAATATTTATAGTACCATAATTAAGCCGGTCCGAATAAGAACATAAATGTCACACACTTGTCAAGTTCATAATTATACATTAATTAATTTGATTGGCTCAATAACAGCTTCCCAATTAAAATTAGTGCCATCGAGTGCAGAAAGTGCTTGTAAAAAAAAATGGTTAGCCAATAAAAAGTATTTGAATGGAAAATAAAAATTGCAACGTAAAAAATATGGTTTTTTTTTTGGAAACTTTGTTGCTGGTATTTGTAAAAGTACGAATATCAATTGTCACGCGGGCACCCACACAAAATGCAATCCGTGGCAAATATTCGGTGTGGAAAGCATTCGATGCAAGTGGTGCAAAACATTTTATGCTTCATCAGGCCGAAAAAAGCCAAAAGCTTTTGGTTTCCCAAAAGTGGAGGGGAAAGCGTTTATGGGGCCATGGTTCGGTTCGGGAAGAGACTTTATCGGGCCAGCTGCAGCCGTTGCCATGGCCAACTATAGCTATCAGTTATGCAGGATGCTGCCACCGCAGTGGCAGAGTCAGTGGCAGGGGCAATTGCAGAGTTAGTGGCAGTGGCACTGGCACTGGCATTGGCAGCGGAAGAGGAAGAGGAAGCAGCCCCAGCTGCCTCACTTTTCCAATTTACGCATTCTATCATTGGCTATGAAATTTTCATTAATTTTCCCACATACTATATACGCGAATACTAAAAAAAAAAACAGAAAAACATACGCCAGAGGTCAGCCCCGTTGCGAGGGTCTGGCAAATGAAATTGTTGAGTTTATTTAATTGTTTGGTGTTTGTGCAACCACTGGGCTGGGCTCATTTGGGATGCACATGCGACCGGATCGCGGATAAACAACATTTTTTTTTTTGGGGGCTGCAATTTATTTAAATTAAATTATTAAATAGTACATAGTTCGTACGAGTATGCATATATTGTTTATGTATGTATATTTTATGTACATCATTAGTTTTTTCTGTTAGAACATGGCTATATGTAGCTGCTATTTATTATGCATATGTGTGCTATTGGCGCTGTGTATGCGTCGCGTCGCGTCGCGTCGAATTCGGCTGGCTATGATGTGGGTTAAGTTAGCTTATGGGGCCGGGCACGTGGCCTCAACCTTGTCCTGGGTATCGTCCTCGTTTCCTTATTTCCGTGCTTCTCTGTGTCCTTGTGTCCTTGTCGTGACTCAATCGCTGCCGCCAACGCCACCGCCGCCGCTTACACTGCCGCATACTTGAGCACGTTTGCCCAGGCGCGGCTTGAACGGCACCGATTTCTTAATCATGCGCGACATGAACTGGCCGCCAGCCGCCTCCTCGCTGGCCCCGCCAGCGTCCAGTAGTTGCTGGAAGTCAATGCTGCGTCCAAGGCGTGGCGTTCGCACGCGAAAAGCGGGCTCGCCATTGCTTTGCACTGTCAAGGAAAAATCGAAAAGGCAAAGCCAAAAAAGGTTCTAAAAAATGCCAAAATAATAGAGATGATGTCGTGAACGTGATTGGGGCAACAATCAGAAGAGCTCTCGCACATCGTGAGCCCACCATCCCATCACGCAGCCATCTCCAATGCGTATACGCAGCGTGTGCCGCAAGGTGACTTACACTGTCGCAGCTTCTGCAACAGCAGGTAGTAGGTCAATGGCGGCATGCTATCCAAGTCGAATTCCTGAGCCTGCGGCGGCAACGGAGCCACGGCCGCAGCCTTTTGCGACAAACTGTTCTCCTCCAGCTCGTCAATGATGTCAGTCAGCTCTTTGTACTCGCCCATGGCCCGCTTGTGGCGTGCTTCCGTCATGGCAGCTCGCACCGCCCCTGCGGCTGAGGCAGCTCCTCCTCCCGCCGATGATCCTCTGGCAGGGCCCACGCTGATGTGATTTGCCAAATCCAGTTTGTTTGTGCCCTGCACAAATAAAGTGCCACGCGGCAAAGAACAGAGAGGAAATGCGGCACGCACATAAGAAAAGAACAGGCAAAATATTTGAGATATTTCCTTCGAGGATATTTGGGCCCAGGCGGAGAGAACCTTTCAAACTGTCGACACGTGTTAAGTTATTTTTATGCTGCCTATTTATGCCCCTACGTGCGCTGCACACACACACACACACACAAAGCCATCTCCTGTATCTGTGAGTGTGTGAAAGTGTGAGTGCAGAAGTGCGTAAGTGTGCGAGTCAAGCACTTTATTGTTTCAATTTACAGCCCGGCAGGCAGGCAGTGTGTGCCGCTTGATTAGACAACTCAATGTAGATTGAAATGCCAACACCTTAAATCGGCTTGTAAATCGCACTTCACCCATAAACGCTTACTCAACTCGAGTGTGCGTGAGCCTCAGGGCCTGTGGAATTCACAACAATTTCAGCACAGTACACATGTGCTCTTGAAACCCGGTAATAATCAAAAAGCAACCACACTTTTGAATGCATCTAATTCCCGAAGGACATATTTGCAACGCACTTTATCGAGTACCAGGTATCCCCATTGTCGAGCCACTCGACTAGAGCACACTTTATTGTTTTGTTTCAATATTAAGTTCATTAGGGAATTTTGTGCTCGATAAAATATTCATGAAATATTTCTGCAAGGCGAAATCGACACAATTTATTTATGTGAAATCCATAAGCCTCTGACAGCCAAAAAGCAAGACTCGAATACTTTTTGGCGCCTCGAAAATCACTTGAGAATTTTCTTAGGCCAAATATTTATTCAAATTAAATTTATCTTCCTATCTGCATATGAGATGCCTTCTCATACCCAAAAGTAGTTTATTGTTTTTCAGGTGAAGTTCTTCCTAATAGATGCCGGAACCCACATTCGATATAATTATGCTTTGAGGGCAGTCTTTGGTGTTTCGGAAACCGCCTTCCTGCTCCCATTTCCAATAATATTTTCCTACTTTAGTGAGCCATTAGATATGGAATTATTTATAGACTAAAATATTCTGCTAGTATTTCTGTACAATACTGGGCATTAATTTCGCTATCAATATTCATCAGCAGAATAAATTATACGTATACGTAATGGCCACAAATGCGAATGACAGAAAGGAAATTGAGGCTCGAGTTTTCGCAGAACTCAAAATGCACAAAGGCAATGGCAATGGAAATGGAAATGGAAATGGATATGCTGCTTCTGAAGTTACGAGTACCTCGTAGTTTTAACAAATTTGCGCCCAACCCTGTGCAGTGCAGTGTCTCCGGGAATAGCGAGAGAGGAGCTTAACCAGCTGGAAAATTATCGCGTAACGCTTATGTACTTGTGCCCGGGCAAATAAAACTAATTAAGTGGCGCTTGTTCGGTAAGCGCTCCGCACACTCACCTGCAAGGCCTTGGCCTGGCTGGAGACGAGAACGTAGCAGGATGCCGCGATAAGCAGCAATGTGCCATAACTTGGTCTACACATAACTGACAGAGACTCTGGCACACAGACTCAGACTCAGACTCTGGCACAAAACTCAGGACAGAGACTTGGGTCTGTTTGTCTTTTACGAGCGGCGCCACAAAAGAGGACCCAGGCGAAGGCAGAGCTGGAGATAACAACTCTCTGAGAACGCGTTGCAGGACAACTGATGGCAGTCCCGAGGCGATCAGCAGTTTTTATAGCCCTGTGCGCTGGGCCCCATGCGTGCATGATTAGGCCCTTGAATGACAGTCGCTAAATGATTTGTTGTGCCAGCAACAGGCGGTCGAAGAGCGCTACTGCCCGCTGGTCAGCGGGGCAAACAAGCGTCTCAATCCCAAACGGAAGTGCCAACAATTTGTCCCACACAGAGTGTGGAGCAAATAGAAAGCCTGGAACAGTGGAGCTCAGAACGTTTAACACTGGCATTCCATTGAGATTGAGATCCACTGTACGAGTAGGACAACCTCCAGCTATATGCAAATCAAAGCGCGTGAGAAAATTGCCACGCCCCAAATAGCCAGAGTATTAATGGCAACACCAACGCCCACAGGCACGTCAATGCCAATGCCGCTGCCAATCGATCAATCTTATTTAAATGTTGACAGTTGTCTTCACATTGTATCCCAGCTTGGGGCTTGTTTGTCGCTGGCTGCTCCACGGCGTACAGTGGCGGGGGAAAGGCTTAGTTCGTGTTGGCCCCACTGCTGGCTTATTTAAATGCCATTTTCTGAGCCGCATTAGGTTCAATTTGTTGGGCAAACAGCTGCGCACCTTGGCTGACAACGACAACCAGCACACTCCTAACAAGAATAAAACGGCCGGAAGGCAAAAGTTTGCCTGTCGTCGTCGTCCTGCCTGTCAGCAGGCATTTCGAATCAGATTCGAAAACTTTGATTGTCGATTGTCAAATCAATTGGTCAACATGGGAATCTGGGCACATTCTGTAGGAGCTCTGGAACATATAAACCTCTGCATGCGCCTCACAAGGTTTCAAAAGACGGGAAGATTTTTTATTGTCATGCCATCCGTCAGATGGCTGCCTGCAAATCACGAGTATTTTCAATTAACAGACCACTGCCCCAGCTCAGACCTCGACAATCCATCAGAGTCGGTTTTCCTTGAAGCTCGAACTGCTGTTGCTGCTGCTGCTGTTGCTGTTTGCAACAGTTGCAACATCCCTCATCCTGAAGACTGCAAAGCTGCCCGAGTGTTTATTTTCGCCACTAATTTACACAAACATGACCCAAACCCGAGGCCCCGAACCTAAAGGCTAACCCCAGAGCTGGCATTTATTTATTTAGTAACTCCTGCCACTAAGCACTGAAGGATTTATCTATTTGTGCAGGGCTTAAAATATTTCTCTTTAGAAAACGAAAACTACCAAAGGCAATGGTTAGTCGATATACGGACCCATGGGATACCTTACAGTCAGATTTATATGTTTTTCAATTCAGTAGAAAATAATCTACAAAAGCACCACCCAAATTCAAATCAATTAGTCTGACATGGGAAGATAATAGATACATATATGAAAATCTACTTATTCTCGATTAAACAGTGGAAACTTGACTAGCTATTTAAGCCCAAAACAAAAAGATATACATGTGTACTTGAGTCCACTACGCTTCCTTCATTAATACCAACAATATATGTATCTACCCTTGGTACTGAAATACTATCCTGTACAATGGCAAATGTACTTGAAATTTCTAATAAACACTGGCTTCTACATCTGTCAAAAGATGATTTACAGTCACAAATTGGACTAATTCCTATTGATATGTGCACTCAACACACCTTTTGGACTGGCAGATTGCTCCATCTCAATCATTTGCGTATTTCATATAGAGATATACGAGTGAGTATAAGGGGAAAGGAGCGAGCATTCAATAAGTTTGTGGCATTAATGTTTGCTTTTGAGATTTTGCCAACGGTTCAATTATTTGCTCTGGTGCGCTTTATCAGTTTGCTAATGCTCTGGAGCTAAGTCTCCAAGTTAGAAGGCTGCTAATGCCCTTCAACAGCCATCCAGCACCCGTTGGGGGGCTGAGTGTCGTTTGGCCAGGGTCTGGCGAAGGGATTTAATTGAATTAGTCGTGTCCCATAAGCGGCGCTTTGAAGTTTGCACTTTGCACCCGCCCATACACCCATACACCCACACACCCGCAACCACACCCCCATCCGCCTACATGGCCGATATCGGTCCATGGCCTGGTCCTTGCGCACTTTCTGTTGACCCACGGAGCAGGCTCTGTTGACGTTTGCGCTTAGGCGGAACCCGAGTGCCGGAAGGGCAACGGCTTTATAGAGTTTCCGCCAAGTCCAGCACTGCCAGCGCAGTGCCAGAGAAATAATTAAGCTAAACAGTAAGCCAGCAATGGAGGAGACTTCAGAATGAAGTGAAGAGAAGGACTTTGCCAGTCAGGCGACCAATAAATAATGGCGCATGAAATTTATAAGCCAGCAAAGGGGATGGATGACGGCCACGACAATGATGTGGTTTTTAGCCTCCCCCAAAATCCAAGTATTAAAACATTTAGTTGCCAATCTTGGCAGTGGAGAACTGATAGTCCCTGGCCGCACTCGGCAAACAAGCCAAACGGACAGGCGAAGGACAATGTAACGAGCAGCGTGGAGATTGAGTCTGAGAATCTCCGCAAGGTTGCCATTGTCTCACTCTATCAATCTTGATATATGTATGTTTAGTTGTGTGTGTGTGTGTGGATCTCAGAGCACTTATAAATCCTTAAAAATATTGAAATCAAGACGCTGAAGGACAGCCAGAGCGGAAGCCTCCCCTCGTTTTGCTACAAGAGTTGGATAAAAAACGATTTATGCGACTGCCAAGGACATTTCGACTTCAATTGAATGTACTGTGACTCAAGTATAAGACGGGTCTGCGGTCATCTGTGCTGTTGTGGTGGCTGTTTTATAGCCAAATTGAGTCGGGGGGATAAAGTGCTGTCAGAGCAAGCTTTTGTCTTGCAGGAATATACATTTAAGGCTTACGCCTAGACCCAGAAGAAGTCTCTTGTAGAGGATTTGTTTGAGAGTTTCCACTTTACTTGGTGCCACAGAAAAACTACACAGCGAAAAAACAACTATGAAGCTGCAATCTGACATAATCCTCCGCTTTAATCCTGTCTTTAAAGCAACAGCTCGTCTATATGCCATTCCCTGCCCCCTCCCCACAAGTGTCAGCACTTGACAGCAGTGCAGCTGTCTTCCTGCTCTGTCGCTGTCGCTGCAGATATGCAGATGCGTGGCTTTCCTCTCAAACAGAGTGCATGCCAAGAGCTCACCCTGCGTATACGCAATATATATTTGTGTTATTTTAATGTGGCAGGGCCAGATGGACGAACGGAAGGAGCAGCGACAGCTGGATGGAGTTGGGAATTCGCTCCATGTTAAGTTGGACAAATTGCCGAGCATCCATATCAATATGCCATGGAATGGGTTTATGGTCTCCGAATCTCATATGCACATAAAGATTTCCCCATTGTAGCAGTCGTCATTTTGGGCAATTTCCCACCGATTTACAGCCTCACACTCCGCGATTATTTCATAAATAATTTATTTATTCATTTGCAGTTTCCCCGGCGACGACTGTTGTGCGCCTGAGCGCTGAATCGAGACACAGCGAGCAAACTCAAACAGAGACACGTACCGGATGAGCTGGCCCCGAGAGGATTGGGCAATGGAGTGGAGGCGCACCGCTGTAACACTGGGCAAACACTCCGACTCTGACGCTGACGCTGAAGCTGACTCTGACTGGGAACTATGCTGTAGAATGAGGAGAAACTTTGGTTTGCATTGCAGATTGCAATTATTCGCGTTTTAAATTACGCGCATAGTTGGGCAAAGATAAACTGGGCAGCACAGCAACGACGACGGGAATTCATTATGAGCATCAGAGCAACGGAAAGGACTTTAATAAGCAACGTTTTAATCAGAGTGCCGAGCGTTAAGTGACCGCGAAATGAGCGACATGTCAAGGACCAAAGTTTCTGATTTCCTCAGCACCATCAGCAGCAGCAGCAGCAGCAGAAGCAGCACTGCCATTAGCCAAGCGCCGACGACAATGACATTAGCTGCAACATCATCATGCAGCAGCAGCAGCAACAGCAGCAACAGCAGCAACAGCAACAGTGACTGCGACGAGCAGGCCCACTAAATCGATTGCAACATTCGTGGCCGGTAGCGCTGCCTTTAATGCCACCGTCACAACAACAGCAACTGCCTCAAAGAGTAGCAGCGGCGGCAACCTCTTGCTGACAACGGCCACGCTAACAGCCTCCACATCTACAACGACGACAACGACTTTGCCTACAACATCACAATTTGTGGATGCCTCGTTGACTTCGCTTTCATTAACAGCCACATCGACAGCTTCAATAACATCATCATCTGCTGGAGCTGCAGCTGCCACTGCCACTGCCACTGCCACTGCCACGGGCACTGCAGCCTTGTGGTCCTCCGAGTCGCCGTTTGAGCTGTTCCCAACAGTTGGCACAAACATAACAAACAATATCAGCAGCATCCTCGAGCAGGGCGAGGGAGAGCTGGAAGAGAGCTGGGTGGATCTGTCGGTGCTACTGCTTAAAGGATTCATCTTCTCGTCAATTATACTGGCCGCAGTCCTTGGCAACGCATTGGTCATCATCTCCGTGCAGCGCAATCGTAAGCTGAGGTAAGTCTTTACGTGCAATTTGTTTTCCCGATCCCGTTACCGGTTCCAGTCTCGGTCTCGGTCCCCGGCTCACCTTTGACACTTGAATTTAATTGACGGTCATTGCCGCTGGGTCTTCATTACAATGCAGACAAGTGAAAAGCAGGAAAATACTCGGGAAAACACGACCAACCAGGTGAGGGGTGGGCGGATGGGGCGGATGTGAGGGCGAAGCCTTTGGCCTGCGTAATAAATGTAATTTAAATGAGCGACAAGTGGAATAATAAAGCACAAAACGAAGTTAAATGGGAGACAAAAGCCCATCGCAGCCATGAGAACAGAACGTTGCGATGACAGGACGCCCCAGAGTGCAGTGCAAATATGTAAGTGTAGCATACAATTGAGCGCAAGGCTCTCATCCTGCCTCACTGTCCGACCCGCTGTCACCGCCACTGGCACTCCCACTGACAGTGCCAGTGCCAGTGCCACCTCCTCCATTATGTGCTGCACAACGTTTGTGCGTGGCGCGAATAAGCTGGAGGATTTTGATTAAAGAGTTTATGATGCCACTAAAAAATTAAAACACCCGCTAGATTACCCTTTATCACCTACTTTTTACCATTTGAAAGTCATTTGGAATACAGAATCATATCCTGTGGCAGGTGAATAAATGCGCAAAGCAAAAGCTGGATTATTCCGGGCTTTACGAGATTGCTTTAGATTACCATTTATGACTTGACTCTTTTTGATCTCAGCTCATACGGAAGCTAACATTTGTTTGCCTTGTCGGGAAAGCCAGTGACCAATTTCTGTGGATTATTTTCTATTATTTAATTACTCAACTTATTCACTCAATTTATGTTCCTTTGATACCCAAAGTATGTTCCTTAATACTTTTCGTTTGGACACTCAATGAAAGTAGACCATCCTTATGATTCGATCGATAAAAGTATGTACTGCCAGGATGTGTAAAAAAGTAATAAACAATATGTCTACAAACGAGTAAAAAGCTTCCCAAACATTGCCATTTTTTTGGGACACCAAATAAAAGTAGAAATTGAAATTCTTTGTTTTTTACACACATTCTGTCGACACATTAATAAACACTTTTCAGAGCAGCAAAAAGGAATAAAAACGGTGACACTGAAACTGAAAAGAGCACGAAAAGAGCAGGTGGCAGCTGCCGCACTGAAAGTACGACATAAATTTAAATTTATGCTATAATAATCGCATAGCCAACCCGTTGCTGGGCAACCGCATAAACCTCATTTTGTTTCTTTGATATTTGGCTTAGAGCGGATGCTATGCTCGGCACTGTGAGTGGTAGCTGGAGGTGGCAGCTGCCTAGTCAGTCGAATGACTTATGACAGCCAAGGAAATTGCTGCATAAAGGTGACCTGCAGCCGGCAGCTACGAGTATATATGCCCAGAGAGCGGAAATGGAATGCAATGCAATGTTTAGCTAAGCTGTTAGAGTTCTTTCCCAGCGGTCAGAAGGCCACGGCCACCGGGGGGGGGCCAGACCACTCACATATGTATGTATGTATGTATGATGTGCCACTCGTATGACGTGGCTACATTTTTCCCTGTTCGAGAGCCGGCAAAAAAACGCATGTGCTTTATCCGCAATGAACTCATCCATACTGGTGTATTCGTGTAATCCTAACGATCTCTTGGCCCTTTGTTTCGTTCACAGGGTGATAACCAATTACTTTGTGGTGTCGCTGGCCATGGCGGACATGTTGGTGGCCCTCTGTGCGATGACATTCAACGCGTCCGTGGAACTGTCCGGTGGCAAGTGGATGTTCGGGCCGTTCATGTGCAACGTGTACAACAGCCTGGATGTTTACTTTTCCACGGCAAGCATACTGCATCTATGCTGCATATCCGTCGACAGGTGGGTACACATTTTACGGCCCTCTTTTTCATTGTATAATCAACGATTCAAAGTCAATTGTATGCAGTCTGCAGTGTAGTCTGTGGTATGGTGGGAGGAAATCCTTTATATATATATATCTCTCCCAGACCATTAATCTTTCCCAGATGCCTGGTGGCAAATCACTTTCCATACAAAATGCCCCTGCTCCTGCCCCATCCCCTACCCCGATCATCGTCCCACGCGCATTTCGAATAAGAAACAATTAATTACCGTGAAAGGAGCGCACATCAAAAGCAAACATTAGGCTGGGACCGTATGATGAATGCGGCCCAAATGATTTGCAGCTGGCCATAATGTGGGCGTGCCAGGGGACCCATCCCCCTGAGAGCCGCCAAGCTGTTAATTGGCGCTATGCCTGCACAGCTGCGACCGGGGGATACTCTCTCTCTTCAGCCCTGACCAAACAACAATGCCCCATGCTCGATGGTCGATGGTCGATGGTCGATGCTCGATGGCGGCTGGTCAAGGAGACAGTGGCCGTGGCGCCTTTGTCTGTTTTAATTAATTTGTGTTTCACTCACCTTTCGGACGGGCCACAAAACCCACTCGAACGAACACACACACACACACACAGATAGATACACACACAGACAGCAAACAAAAGAGGAAATAAACAAAAAAAAGAAACAAAAGCAAGAAAGCCCCAAATCGAAATTAGAAAATTAATGATGGAAGGCCTCAACTAATATTTCCTGCACGAAAACTACTCCTTTCGGTTGGTTATGCCTATGCACGCCAAAACTGAATACAAATTAACGATTATTATGCCGGCCATAAAGCGATAATCAATTCCATCGCACGCACTGAGAAAATAAGGTTTTCTAATCAGTCAGTGAAATGCTTAAGGACTCCCACACATTTCCCTCAGTGGGCGCCCACCTGTAGGGGGTTCCCTCTCCGTTCACAATTTATTTCCATTATTAAGGCCTTCCTGCTCCGGCACCTCTGGTTCAACAGATATTATGCCATTGTGCGTCCTCTGGAGTATCCATTGAATATGACACACAAAACGGTATGCTTTATGCTGGCCAATGTCTGGATACTGCCCGCCCTCATCTCGTTCACGCCCATCTTCCTCGGCTGGTACACGACGGCGGAACATCTGCGGGAGATATCGCTGCACCCGGACCAGTGCTCATTTGTGGTAAACAAGGCCTATGCCCTCATCTCCAGTTCGGTGAGCTTCTGGATACCCGGCATTGTGATGCTCGTGATGTATTGGCGCATTTTCAAGTGAGTGTGCGTGGGTGTGTGTGGAAGGAAGAAGGAGGACGAAGGACGAAGCCGTCCTGACCAAAGGACGGGGTGTGGAATTAATGGGTGGATTAATTGTTATTCTTTCAGGGAGGCTATACGCCAGCGCAAGGCCCTGAGCCGCACCAGCTCCAACATACTGCTGAACAGCGTCCACATGGGCCACACCCAGCAGCCCACCAACCTGAGCTATCTGCATCCCAGCGACTGCGATCTAAATGTGGCTTCCACGCGCGAGGAGACGCACAGTGCACTGAGCAACTTGGAGGTGAGTGTAGTAGGGTGGGGGACTTCTTAGGGTTCAAATTCTGTTCCCAGGAAATAAAGTGTCGTGTGTGGATTAGGAGTTCGAGGGGGCATGCTTATGGCACCCTCGCAATGTTCCTTTGTTGCCTGTTGCACTCTGTAATTGATGCCACAACATGTCTGTATGTGACTACTTGACACTTGACAGGACATGCTGCAGCCGGCCACGGATGAGGACGACGACAAGGACGAGTGCGATGAACTGCGCGTGCCGTCGCCACCGCCGCGGCGCCTCAGCCGCAGCAGCATCGATCTGCGTGACTTGGAGCAGGAGCGCTACGAAAAGGTCACCCACACGGACAGCGCCCTCGATGATGGCGCTGCAGCAGCAGCCCCTGCACACCCACACCCACACCCACAACCAGCTGCAGCCGCCAGCGCCTGTGTTCAATCCGCAGATATGGACGGAGTCCTTTACGACCACAAAAATTACCCAAGTGGAGGGGCAGGAGCTGCAGGCGGAGGAGCAGGAGCAGGACCAGGACCAGCAGCCGCAGCATCCGGCGCCACCGCAGCAGCAGCTGAGCCTGACAAGCGGCAGTGGCAACAGCGAGCCGGAACCGGAGTCCTCGGCCTACCGGGTCTTTGGGCTGCACAGCGACGAGAGCGAGAGCAATGACCACTATGACACGCACCTGCCGCTGGCCGAGGACAACAAGGAGCTGAAGCGGCTCATCGAGGACAACTATCTGTACTTCAAGAAGCAGACGGGGGGCACCGTCATCAGTGCCCCGGGAGGCGGCAAGTACGCCGCCCTCAGCGAGACGGACTTCATCAGGCTGAAGGCGAGTGCGGCGGCCTGTGGACGCAAGGCGATCGCCGCCAGCGATTCGGAATTTCTGCGCACGATCAGCGAGGCCAGGGCCAGCGCGGAGCAGCAGCAGCAACAGCAGCAGCAGATGCCCGGCAAGGAGAAGGGCTTCAACTTCCTCTCGCTGCTGGCCAAGACGAAGCGTTCCAGTGCCGAGTGCTTCGCCCTGGAGCGGAAGCGGAACCAGGCCACCTCGGAGGGGTCCAGCTTCTTCCGGCGCGCCCGCAACCGGAAGCTCTCGCACAGCTACAACGGAAGCGGTGGCGGTGGCGGCAAGGAACGCAAACTTGAGCGACGCCCGCGACAGCACAGCGACACTGACTCGACGCCCAACAAGCCGGACATCCTGCTGGACATCAACGTGCTCAGCGAGCAGAGCGGTGGCTGCGTCATCCAGCAGTTCAGCGATGGCGTGCAGCTGATCGACTTCAGCGGCGACACTGACGGACTCGCGCTCGGCATCGGCCCGGGGGACGAGCTGGCCCAGCTGGCTGACTGCTTTGGGGAGTCCCCCAAGCATCCGGCCACGCCGCCGCCCTCCCTCTCGCCGCCCGAGCTGCCCGAGCAGAGCGGCATGCTGATTGCCAATAGCTCGGAGCTGGCCGAGATCTTCCGCTCGCTCAGCTTTCCGCTGGGCGAACAGGGGCGCAGCGTCGGCTGCAGGCGCCAGGCGGCGGCCCCCCAGCGCATGAGCACGCTGAGCGATCAGGTGTGCGCCAACTATCTGATGTCCCCACCGAACACACCGACTCCCGCCACGGCTGCTTCCAATGGCAATGCCCTCGGCTCCAACTCGCACTCCAACTCCAACTCGCAGTCGGCGTCCATCAATGTGTACTTCCTGTCGCCGCCGCCGCCGCATGCGAACGGACCCGGCTATACGCCAAGCGACACCTCGACGGTATCGCTGGATGTGGTCACCACGTTGCCAGTGCCGCAGCCCACCCCCCAGCCGCAACAGCAGCAGCAACAGCAGCAGCAGCAGCAGCTTACCCTCAACATATCCACAACAAAGCCAGAAATCATTCTCGACTCGACGCTCTCGCCCGTGGAGGGCGGTGGCGATGGCGATGTCACGTCCCCGCTGTTCAAGCGCAAAGATAGCTCTGGAGATGCGGATGTGAACGTTTCCGGCGGCCGTCAACGTTGCAGCATCCTGGCCGGCTACGATGGCCTGCAGACCGTGAGAAAGCGACAGGCCTCCGTGGTGACCTATGACGTAAATGTCATCAATTTCTCGCAGGATAACAGCGACAGTCGCAGCTACATTCCCATGGGTCGCGTCTCCACCAGTTCAGCAAGTGAGTAGTGCCCCCCGCCCCGCCATTCCTACATACATATATAATTGAGTAGAGTAGAGCAAAAACCCATTACGAGGTGTGCTATTTGGGTTACACTCGGAGGCAAAAAGACAGTCAAAGTGTGCGGAAAGGGAAACAAAACTTAAAAGTTTTTAATAATTTAAAGTAATTGCGAATTTTAAATGAGAAAAGATTTTATTTTGAAATTTATTAATAGCATTTGCATTCAGTAACAAGAAAAACTCGAAAATTAAATCACAAATTCATCAATTAATTACTTGACTGCCTTTTTGGTCCGAGCTTAGCCTCTACTAATTCGCACATTTAGTAGAAGAAACCACCAATAAAAGTAAAGCTTTAGTTGATGCTACTAGAGACTTAGACCAGAGCTTTATGTTAGTTGCACCAACAAAACGAAAAAAAAGAATTAATAAACGACGCAGACATGAAGTGAAGGCCTGCGCAAAAAAAAAAAAAGAGTTAGGAGAGCTGTCTGTCAATGAAAGCCTTGAGCAAGGCACCATCCAATGTCGTCCTGGTCCAACTGTTTGCTTTGTTTCCCCCCTCTCTGTCACTCTCTCACCACCCTATGTGTATGGCACGCATGCGCATGTGATGTAATGTGATCTGCGCCCCCCCAAATCCTGGTCCTGTCTATGAAATACTTATGTACTTTGTCTCTCTCTCTCTCTCTTCCTCTTTGTAACTTTGTATCTCTATCTATCTATCTCTCTATCTATCTATCTATGTAACTCTCTCTCTTTCATGACATTTCTTTTGTGTGTGTGTTTGTATGTGTAAATATATGTAAACCGAATCATCAAATTTTGTCCAACCGAAAAAACTTCTACTCCAAAAAAACCAACCAAAACAAACAAAAAAAAAAACCAATTTGTGATCGTCCCCGAACCAAACAAACAAACAAAAACCCCGTAAAATCAACTAACAAAACCTGCAAGCAGAGCACGAATTTTCCAATAAATCCTCGCTCATTCGACGCGGTGGCATCTGCATCTTTGTGGATGAGGAGGAGGCCGAGATCGGTGATCAGAAGCCGCGCGGCATCAAGTTTGCCCCGGTGTCCAGCCCCCTGCCCAAGTGTCCGCTCTGTGGGAGCGATATCAGCACCGCGAACGCCACAGCCGACAATGCCAATGCCACCGCCACCGCCAATGCCACCACCACAACAAACTCCACCACTGACAGCACCGCCAATGCAAGTAGTAAACGTAGTAGTCACGCCCAAGCTGCAGATCTTGAGCCACAGGAGCCCACACGCTTCTGGCACAAACGTACGGCGGCGGTCACGGCATGCTGGCAGCAGAGGCAGCGCCATCGGAAGCGCCGTTCCAAAGCCGGATGCAGTCACTGTGGTGCAACCGGTGAGTCTTGTCGTATCCACCACCACCACCACCACCACACAGCCAACAGAAGCCAAGCTCCACATCTCTCTCTCACATTCTCGCTCTCGCTCTTTCTCTTTGTATCTGTCTGTCTGTCTCTTGCTCAGTCAGTTTCTGTATCTGTATCTGTTTCTGCATCTGTCTCATGTTCAAGCACTTCAATCTCACGCTTTTCCGCCGTCAATCATTCGCTTTTCTCTTGCATCATCACTCGCATCATTTCAGGACACACACACACACGCACTCACACATCCAACCCAGTTGTATATACCCGTACATGCATCATTATACATAGGCAACATCAAATACATTATTTCAAGGGAAAGCCAAGTCTTTGATCCGAGTTAAGTTGTCCCCAAATCGAATTAACATCATTATAGCAACCGTAGAAGGTCTACCAGCTGACCACAGGATCCAGCTCGACAGGCAAATCGCCCAAAAACCCGTTTTGGGCACCTTCTCTGCTCGTCTCTTCTCGACTGATAACCAGCTTAGTCAGGGGGTTCACACGCACCGGGCTGAGCCTACCCATCTGAGCAGTGTCCCCTACCCCCACATCCCTCATGCTGTACATAATTGCTTCCGTTCTGCACGTGCGTTTGCCCTGCTTTGCCATTGGTTTTTGCATTATGATTTCGTTCAACCTTGTCCAACGGTCTGGCATTGACCGCCCACCCCACCAGCTGGCTGGCACTTAACATCGAGTATCCATCCAGGCCCGTGCCATCCTCTCCAGTGGGCATCCATCAACGGGATGATGAGGACAACAGCAACAATTGAGGGGGCGGCGAGCGAAGGACAAACTTGTCCGCCACTTCCTGTTGCTCACTGTTGTCCGTCTGATTTGTTTTACTTTCTGCTGCCCCTCAACTCTCACTCTACAGAGAAGTATAGGGGGAGTACGGAAGTACGAAAGTACGGGGCTGGGTCTGAGTCTGGGTCTGAATGCGGGGCTGTATGTCTTTGTGATAACAAGTGTCCTGTGTAAATATTTTCAATTGTTTGCTTCGTTTTTATTACTTTTCCCCGGCCCCCCCTCCCACACACACACACACACCCACAAAACATTCCAATCAAGCACCCAACAAGCCACCCACCCAGTGTACCAGTGCCAGTACCAGCAGCAACCGCACCCGCACCAGCAGCACGAAGATACGTAACGAACTGGATACTCGATGCCACACACACACACACATGCCGGCAGTATAATGACAGTGTTGGTCTCACGGGGTGTGGCGGTTTGGGGCGGATTATAATGCCGTCGATCCAAGAGCAATAGTATTACTAATGTCAAAGTTAAATATGTGAGGACACGACCCGTCGTCGCACACGCGGCGCATACCACGACACAACATAACGGGCACTTTCTCTCCACAAAACCGAACCGAACCATCACACACTCACACTACAGCTAAACAGAAAACAGCAAACAGCAAACAGCTAACAGCAAACTGTCAATTGCAATTGGCAATGGCTTAACAGCAAAAACTTGACTCTGGTCGAGGGCCCGAGACCGGGCTTAAACGAATCGAACCGCAACGAATCGAACCTAATCAGCCAATTGCCTTCTCTCATTTCATTTCAATCCTAAACTCTTTATCTGCCCCCCCCCCCGCCCCACCCCATCCACAGGCGGCTCTGTGCGGCCGGCAAAGGGATGGAAGGCCGAGCACAAGGCCGCACGAACTTTGGGCATCATCATGGGCGTCTTTCTGCTCTGCTGGCTGCCCTTCTTCCTATGGTAAGTCCACAATCCAGTACAGCCGGCATCATGGAGCTCATCGTTTCAACTGTTCTCTCAGGTATGTCATCACCTCGCTATGCGGTGCGGCCTGCCCGTGTCCCGATGTGGTTGTGGTGGTGCTCTTCTGGATCGGTTACTTCAACTCGACGCTGAATCCGCTTATCTATGCCTACTTTAATCGGGATTTTCGTGAGGCATTTCGCAATACGCTCGAGTGTGTGCTACCCTGTCTGGAGAAGCGAAATCCCTACAATGCGTACTACGTCTAGACCGGATATACTACCCAACCAACCAACCGCCCTCCTCCCCCCAATTCAATATTGAACAATGCCCCCCTGTTAGTGATATTTAATACTTGAGAAACTCGTAATACCAAAGAAAATAAGCAAGACAAAACGAAACAAAACAAAAGGCGTTCGTGAAAGCATCTCTAGCTAGTAAAAATCCTTCGAGCTAAGCAATACTCAATGTGTGTTTCTGTATACGTGTAATTTTTCATTTAAGCAACGATAGGGAATTAAATTAAATTTATGTTCTGTGCGAGCCCACTCGCACAGGGAGGAGAGCGCGTGGCTGCTGCCCCAGAACTATGTACACTAAACATAATAAATATATAACTGTTGTTGTCTCAAGAACAAGATATACGTAAACATACATATATACATACATATGCATACATATACGATATAGATAATTCAAGCAATTGGAAAAGGATAGCTTATACATGCATACATATGCGTATGTACATTGTATGTATAAGCCACACACTCCAGAGTTCAAGTAAATACGAGTACGAGTAGTTAGATTTAAGAATCAACGATTGTCTCTTCGGCGTTTCGAAGGGTTTACACTTTTTGCTGGAACTGTTTAATTAAGAATATCTCTTTCTATTTTAATAAAGAATTCACAGTTTTTTTGTATTGTTATTTGGTTTAGCATCTGACTCAAATGTTTGGGTTTAAAAATCTTTTCTATAAACTCCCTTCTTAGCCCTAGTTATCCCAAAAACTAATAGAATAATTTCCAATTACAAGACAAAACCCACTCACAATTCAACTCAAACTGTCCCAGAAAGAGTGTAATCCTATAATATTTAATACCCAATTAAGCATTAAGTATCATATATGTATGTATGTATAATCTAGTTTTACGACTACTAGCAAACCAAATCTACATACTCGAATTAAAACGAAATTGAGAGTTAAATTATACAAAATTATGCAATTGAAATGATGTAGAAAAAACCAAAGGATAATGTAAAGAAAACGTGTACGCGATGCTTTGAATTTTCGAGCAGAATGACAATCCACCAAAAAGTAAAAACACAAAGGAAGGAAACGAAAGGAATCTTCAACTAAGAACAACAACAAAAGCTGTAGACAAGCTGTAGAAAATTCGCTATAAAATCGATTTAGTTTAGTTGTACTTTACTTGTATTTCAAATTTGGTTGCCGGGAAATCCCCTCTCTTGAGTTGAGAAGACTTTTGTGATAGCAAAGGAAATTGATTGTATTTCTAGTTGAATTGGTTTACAACACAACGTTCGTTGTCTAAGGTAAAGCATCCCGTACATAACGAGTATCTATGTATAGGATGTACATATGTGTGTGTGTATGTTGATATGTATGTATGTATTTCAATGTACTTGCTGAACTATGTAAACTATTGCATATTAAAGTATGAAACTTAAGTGTTTTGAAAACAATTGAAAACGGCGTGTGCACTCACTTACCCCCACTCACTGTGCGTGGCATTTATTTTTAGCATCGAAGAGAGCGAATCGGTTTTATATATAGAATGCTCATGCCGGCTGGCTGCAGATGTTTTTTCTTTCGATTTTGTCCGTCCGGTTCGGTTTGGTTTAGTTTGCTCACGCTCGCCGCCAAATGCCCAACAACGCCCGCATCGAGCACACGTCCGCGGAAGCGCATGAGGGGGAAGCCACTTGTCTGGCGTACTTCAACCATCAGCTGTTCTCCGGTGGCGCCGATGGGAAAATCCGAGTGGGTATATTACATGTACACCGGCCGCTGTCTTGGCTACATTTTCGCTAATCAACTTGCAGATCTGGTCGGAAACGCTGCAGCTATTGGCCACGGTGAACGCCCACGATGCGTACATCTACTGCATGGCCGTCAATGAGCATGGGAAGCTCTACTCGAGCAGCTGCGATGGACAGGTGAAGTACATGCTGCCGCCATACGATGATGCCTCGGTGCAGGATCTCTTCAGATGCTTTGACGCCATCCAGGCCATGTATTGCGATGGATCTGTGTTGTACACGGGCGACGACAAGGGTGTGGTGACCACCTGGAGCAACGATAGGATGCTCTTTAAGTACAATCTGGTGGAGGAGGTCAAGTCGCTGGCCGGCGAAGAGAATTTGATCTATACGGTGCGTGACTTGGACGTGGTGGTGTCGCTGACGGTGGATGGCAAGTCCGGCAAGTACAGCAACAAGGCAGTGATACCTGGAAAGTCGCCCCTGACGCTCCTGGGACCTTTGGTCGAGGGCAAGCGCAGCTTCATTGCCTTTCCCGATCGCACAGGAATGGGCCTGCAGCTGGTGAACAATTTGCCGCAGCAAAAGTTTGCCCACATCTGGCAATTGCCGGTGAGTCCTCCAACTCAAGATGTAATCGCTTCGGTACTTAAATGTTGTGAAATTGCTTGCAGAATTGCCACGAGTGGATTGTAAACAGCATTTGCGGCGACGAACGGCATTTGTATTCCGGCGGCTACGACAAACAGGTCAAAGGTTGGACCGATCTGGCCTCCCCACAGCCCCGTGCCCTGGGCGAAGTCGAGGTGGGAAGTTGGGTGTACAGTATTTGCTGTGGCGACAATAATGCTGTGTATATTGCAAGCAGCGACGGATTTATTCGCAGTGCGAAATTTGTTTAGAAAGACGCGCAAATTGGATGTGGTGCTGCCAGACCTTCAAAATAATAAGAACAAAAGTGCCGAGTGGCAGCACAAACGTTAAATTAATACTAAATATACATTTTAATACAATTAACTGTTTGAACAACGTTTATTGAATTCTAAATTCATCTTATAAGCTAAGTTTTTGCTCCAGTCTGTGGTCCTGGCAGTCGAAGGCCAC
This sequence comes from Drosophila subsilvestris, assembly GCA_035043285.1. Classification (NCBI taxonomy): domain Eukaryota; kingdom Metazoa; phylum Arthropoda; class Insecta; order Diptera; family Drosophilidae; genus Drosophila; species Drosophila subsilvestris. The sequence goes on from JAWNNB010001746.1 coordinate 12,854,144, forward strand.
CTGCGCCTCAATCCAGCGCGCCACGGAGAGCAGCAACTGTTCGTTGAGGCTGCGGCTCATCAGTTGCAGGCTTAGTGGAAGTCCAGCTCTGGAGAGGCGTATGGGTATCGATACGGCCGGAATGCCAGCCATGTTGGCTGGCTGCGTGCAGAAATCCTGCACCGCACACTGATCCCGGTTGCTGAGCGAGGAGAAATCCTTGTACAAAGGAGCTTCGGTAAGAGTCGTCGGTGTAAGTAGAATGTCCACCCGGTCTTCTTTCGAAGATGGCTCAAATACCTTCGAGAAGTCTTCGGCAATCAAGCGCCGCACACGCAGCGCCTTTTCAAAGTAATGATCGTAGTTTTTGCGCAGCAGCAGAAAGTTTCCCGTCAGTATGCGCGTCTTGACCACATTGTTAAAGCCCTCGGCGCGGGATTGGGCATACAACTGCTCTGTGCTGCGCTCGTCGGCAGCGCGGTGCCCATACTCGATGCCATCGTAGCGAGCCATGTTGCTGGCCACTTCGCACTGGTTCAGGATCGAGTATACGAAGATGCTGGCTGCCGTATTGGGCAGGGACACCTGCTGCACTGAGGCGCCAGCGCACTCCAGGAGATCTGCCACCTTGGTCCAAGTTTCCAGAACCTCAGCGGACAGTCCGTTGCAGTGATATTCCTTGGGAATTCCGATACGCACAGCTCCCAGATCGAGTCTATCCACTTCTGGCAGTTGTAACTTTGTGAACGGTTGCCTAATGGTCGTGGGATCCTTCTCATCCGGTCCAGCAACTGCGTTCAAGACCTCAACGCAGTCGCTTACCGAGCGGGCGAAGATACCCGGCACATCCATGGAGTTGACCAGGGGAATCAGACCATGACGGGAGACCAGACCATAGGTAGGTTTCAGACCCACAACACCGCAATACGAGGCAGGATTTCGGGTAGAACCTCCAGTGTCTGAACCAATGCCACTGGAAAATGTTTAAATATATTTGGTATTAAAAAAAGACTTTTAAAAATACTAAAGCAGTTTTACGATAGGTTGGCAGCTTCATGCGCCAGCTGATTGTGTGTGGAAACGGTCACTCTGCGCTGCTGTCAAAAAGTCGACCGAACGAAAATTTATTTACGAAAATTGCAATTATATTTGCATTCTGAAGCGATGTCTGCGCTCTTTCGTATAACCAGCCGTGCCGTGGCGCTCCAGCGCTCCCTGGTGGCCAACCAGGCAGCCACACTACGAGCATGCCGCAGCATAAAGACGTCGCCAAAGAAGGACGAGACAATCGCAGCCCCCGCCAGCGTTACAACAGAAGACTTTGCCAATCCCAGTCCCAAGAACTGGATGAGCTACGGCTTCGACTACAAGGACCAGGCCGAGGATCGCAAGGCGACGAAAGCCACCTTTTTTGTCACCGTCACCCTGTGCCTGGTGTGGGGAACCTTCTACTGGTCCTATCTGCCCGACACTCAGATACGCAACTGGGCCCAGCGCGAGGGCTTCTTGGAGCTGCGCCGTCGCGAGCAGGCTGGCGTGGATCTGGTGAGCCCCGACTACGTGGACCCCGCAAGCGTTTCGCTGCCATCGGACGAGGATCTCGTCAACACGGAAATTATCATCTAAACAATTAGTGCTCTATCCTCTTAGTTTGTTATGTAATGAATGCAGCTGGTGGCCACTGCCGAGCCGCGCGTTCTGCTCGTTAATAAAAATGCACCTCCCGGCGCGAACGAAGCTACCAATAAGGCCCATGTGTAGAATTTCGAAGGAATAATCAAGTTTTCGAGCTTTACATGTCGCCGATTGAGGTTAGGTGGAAGGTGAAAAAATGTAAACAACCGAAAAGGTACTCACGCAAAACACAAGCCAGCGGCCACAGCCGATGCGGATCCTCCTGAGCTGCCTCCCGCAATGCGCCAGTTGTTCTCGGTCAGATCCTCGCTCCAGATGTTCTTTGTCGGTCCGTAAATGGAGTCCACTGTGCCAGCGCCCATTGCAAACTGGTCCATGTTTGTCTTTCCCAGAAGCACGGCGCCGGCTTGGCGTAATCGGGCGCAGACCGTCGCATCGTAGGGCGACACAAAGTCCTGCAGCATGCTGGAAAGCAAGAGGGAAGGATGAGGAAGCTGTTTGTTCAAGGATATTCTTAAACACCCACCGTGAGGCACAGGTGGTGTGTACATTCTTCGTGCAGAAGTTATCCTTTATGGCAATGGTCACGCCATCCAGGCCACTGCTTGGCTGCTTCTTCTGGTAGCGTTGCTCCGACTCCAGGGCCTGCTGTCGAGCTTCTTCTGGTGTGAGACGCACGATAGCATTCAGCGTCTTCAGATTCACGGCATCCTCCAAAGCCTGCTCCGCCACCCGGCGCGGCGACAGCTGCCCATCGGCATAACTGGATGTTAGCTGAAAAGTCTTCGATTAAAAGAGTTCTGGCTATCCAATTGAATACGTGACCCACTTGTTTGATGCTCCACTGTATGTGTCGCCGCATTCTTTTCCGAAAATCACAGCAGGCGGCGGGTCTTCACACCAAGTTTTATTCAAAATTTACAGCCAGGAGAAAGAAAGTCAACAAGAATTTATTTGGTAGAAGCTTGGTATTCCTTGGTATTTTCTATCCTCTGCGTTACGGTCACACTGCAGCAGTGCTCCCATTTTAGCTTATCCACAGCTATTTATTGAATTTTGTTTAAATTATTAAAATGCAAGTGAGGATGCTGATGCTGACGATGCTCTTCATTTATTGTAAATTATATAAAAACACTCAAACTAAAAACTAACAATTTATTGCAATTATTTAAGTTTCGAATCTAGCTTTATTTTTACTCTGAAATTCTGGCAGCACTGCTCTTAACACAGATGCTATTGATTAGAACGGTGATAAAAATCCAGTCAAACTCAAGTATTACCCGGAAACCTTCCACGCAGATGCCATAACGTTAGATAACAGCAATCAATCATTACAAGCTAACATCTGAAGACCGAATTAATTGCAAAGGGCGACAGTAAGCGTCACGATGGCCAAGCTGGATGAACGTATTGGCTTTATTGGAGGCGGCAACATGGCCTTTGCCATTGGTAGCGGTCTTGTGCGCTGCGGCATTGTGAAGCCCAGTCAGGTGCTCGTCTCGGGTCCGCATATCGAGAACCTGACCCGCTGGCGGGACTTGGGCGCCGTCACCACCGACGAGAACTGCGAGGTTCTGGAGCACACAGACATTGTGTTCATTTGCGTCAAGCCGCACATCCTGGGACCCTGCGCCGCTCAGCTCAAATACAAGCATGTGCCGTCCGCCAAGGATGCCAGCAAGCTCATCGTTTCCGTGCTGGCGGGCATCACCCTCAAAGCCCTCGAGGAAAAGTTCGACTTTATCGAGAGTTCAGGTCTGAAGGTGATCCGGACGATGCCCAACACATCCATGCAGGTCGGCGAGGGCTGTACCGTGTACACGGGCAACGCTCGGGTCACTAACCAGGACCTGGAGAAGGTGCATCTTATGCTCAACGCACTGGGACTGGCGCAGCAAGTGCCGGAGCAGATGATCGACGCCGTCACCGGCCTGGCTGGCTGTGGTCCAGCCTTCGTCTACACAATAATAGAGGCTCTGGCCGATGGTGGTGTCAAGCAGGGTGTACCCCGTGCAATGGCTCTGCAGTTTGCAGCTCAGACATTACTGGGCGCCGCCAAGACTGTTCTCATCACCGGCAAGCATCCGGCCGTGCTGCGCGATGAGGTCTGCTCACCCGGCGGATCCACCATTGTGGGTGTGCACGAGCTGGAGAAGGGCAATCTCAGGTGACGCAGTGACGCGCATTCCACCAGTACCTAGGTGTTAATGTCCCTTCTCTTTGATTCCTTGCAGAGCCACTCTCATAAATGCCGTGGAAAAGGCGACTCAACGCTCAGCCGAGCTGGGAAAGAAGTGAGTGGCGTCCTTCGAATGTCTCCCCATGCTCTCTATTTACAGAATGCAGTTCCATTTAAGTTAAAAACTTCATGTGGCTACTATAATTATGACTAATACATAAAACGTTTGACTTTATTCACGATCCTTCTTGCTAACATATTCGACGCACTTGGAGGGATCGGTGGGGAAGTATTCCTGGCACTTGGTCATCAATCGCTTCAGCCCCTGAATATACTTTCGCTGCGTCTCGTCGTTCATGACGTGCGCCACGTTCTTGGAGAAGATCTTCTCGCGACCCGTTCGCGCATGGATGCCCACCATGGTGACACCGATGGGCCACGGGGCATTGCCGATGGCCATCTCCAGATAGGCATCGCTGGCAGTGATGTAGTTGCGGTTCAGCAGATGCTTGACAATGTCGCGCAGGCTGTCCAGAATGTCCTCGGGCAGTGTGTGGTGCTTCAGCTTGCGGAACAGCGGCTTCACGTACTCCTTCGTTTGGGTGTAGATGACGCGCGTCATTTTCACCTTTGTCGACATTATCTCGTGCTTGCTGTAGGTGGCAATCTGGTCGTTCCACAGCTTGAGCAGGAAGGTGAGCAGCGTGATGATCACGTCCATGTCGTAGTCTTTGTTGCGACCCATCTTCTGGGCCATTGTCTGAATGCTCTCCCAGGAAACGGACTCGTCCAGTTCGGCCAAGTCTGATTTCTTGTCCTCTTTGGCGGTGGGTGCATTGGCGAACATCTCCTGCAGATAGGCGGCGTCCACCTGCTCCATGGCCTCCTGGAAATCGTTGCGGAATCCCCGGTTAGCCTCTGGCTGCGAGATCTCGCACTGCCGCAATCTGTCAAACGCCTCGGGCTCCGTCTCGCCGAATATGAGAATGGGTTCACCGCGCTCCCGCAGACGGCGGATGACCTCTGTGCGCGGCAGTATGTTCTGTCCGTCGGCCACAAAGCTGTAGGCACCCTCCGTGATCTGTCCCTGGGCCTCGACCGACTCCTGCTTCTTGTATCCCACTTTCTGCAGCACTTCCTCCGTGTTCTTGGCGTTCAGGTCGCCCCGCTTGAAGTACTTCTTCTTGTCATCGATCAGCTGCTTATCCACAAGTAGTTTCCGCTTACGGGCTATTTCTTGCTTTAAAAGGTCCATTAAGCGAGGATTTTAATTGTTTAACTCGAATTTGTAAACAAAGCAGCCAGCGTTAATATTTTTGGTATTTAGTGTGACCAGCGACAACAAATACAAGACTAGTGATGGCCGGAAAAATAATTGGAATAAATCGATATTTGGCAGAATGTAAAATTATTCTAAAATTTCGGATACCATTTCGTAATCTCAATTAAAATCCGTTTGAAACAAGTAATTAGGTAATTCAAAAGCATAAAAAAAGAGTTTATTAATACATCTTTCATTATTATTTTCTCGGCCGATATATCGTTACATCAACATACAAATAGTTGGCATCTCGAAAGAAAAGACAAATTCGCAAATTTTTGGAACGCAGCTCGCTAAAAATGCCAAAGAAAATGGGTATCAACTCGAAGGCCGTGGAGGCGCGCGAGCGGAAGGAGAAGGAGCGCAAGGCGACCCAGGATAAGAAGACCAAGGACGCCGAAGATCGTCTGTGGCATGACGACGACAAAAGGTGAGCCAAGTGGACCGTATGTGCCAGAAGTGGAGATTGGCTAAAGATTGTTGTCGTTTTGGCCGTGGCCCTGCCATTGTAGTCTGGCCAAGAAGCAGCAGCGTCGCGAGGAGGAGGAACGCAAGAAGGTCGAGGCGGCCAAGCGGAAGGCAGAGGCCAAGGCACTGCTGGACGAGGAGATGAGCTCCATCAGCACCCAGCGCAAGCAGCCGCTGGCCAAAATCAACCGCCAGCAAATACTGGAAGAGGTGGAGAAGAAGCAGAGAAACCTCGATGCCATCAACGAGGCCAACAAGCCCGCCGCCACTCGCGTTGTGGTCCAGACCAATGTCGTGGAGGAGAACATCAATCGTTCGCTCGCCGACACCGATGTAGCCAGCAGCATTGACCAGGCGCTGATTGTTCTCAGGTGAGTGCCCTCGAAGTTGCTTATCTTTTTGAATTTCTCTAAGCTCTTTTCATGCACCAACAGTGTCAATGAAAGCGATGAGGACAAGCATCCCGAGAAGCGAATGCGCGCCGCCTACAAAACCTTCGAAGCCAATAATCTGCCCCGCATCAAAGCCGAGAATCCCTCGCTTCGCATGTCCCAGTGGAAGCAGCTGCTAATGAAAGAGTGGAACAAGTCCCCCGACAATCCCTTCAACCAGGCGCGCTAGCGGTCGGGCGCATAGCTACCCACCCACCCATGGCGACGAGTGTGCGTACTCTAGTGACTCGAGCTGCCGAGCAGCTAAGAAATTTTCAACGCAATGAAATCAATTTTTGGATTAAACGCCGAATTTAATTTATACACAAGCCAAAAGTCGGAATAAACTAACATAATTTATAGAGGCCAAGTGTGAATGTCCTGGGCAGCTATGAAACAAATTCGATGCAATTTCGGTCCCTTGAAAACTGATTGAAAGATATCGTTCCTTATGCAATGAATTAGCTATAATGTATCACAATCAGGAGTGGTTTGTATACCTAGACAGCTTTCCTTTGCTTATTTAATGACCAATTCCCCCCCACATGCTGGACGGAACTTTGTGGCCCTGATCCGATTCCGGTTCCACGTTCGCCCTGTTGTGCTTATGAATGAAGTAATTACATCTATTGCTTTGATTGCTGGCCCGTCTATGCCCGGCTCAAACTGTTGTCATTCCAAACTTTTTACCCATCACTTTTTTGTGTGTTGTGCGGTGCAAAATAGAGAGAATAATAAGTGCTTCCGCTTTCACTGCTGGCTACTTGCAAGTTTGGTGGCGTTTGGTGAACCACGAACATACATACACATACACATGCATAGATCTTTTGGGGCGTAAGGCGAAGACATCTCCAAATAAATGTACGTAACATCAGTGAGTTAAGTATGTGCTTAGCGTCATTATGTGTATGTTTTTGCGCATTAAATTTGATTTTATATAAGTCTCCTGATATTAGGTCTTAACTGAGCGATATTCCAAAATATAAAGTTACCTTAATTACCTTTTCTGACCAGCTTTCATTTGGAAAACAAATATTGAACAAAGAATCCGGACGTCAGGGCAGATGGAACGGAATTCACTTCCATTATTCGATGATGGAGTTCATGGGGAATGCTCCGAATCCAAAACGACTGGCTGGGGAGACAGAGAAACGTACGAACGATGGAATTAGAAATGCTTTTGCGGGATTTACATATCATAGAATTAATCGGTGTCCTTGTATGCTATATTTTGTATATATTTGATAAATAATTATTTTGTTTAAGCCGTTACGAAATACTACTACTGCTGGTGGGGGATACTTCCAGGTTAAATCTCTTATCATTATCCCACACATCGTTCACGTTTTAACGGTTGGTATTAGCGGCTTTATTACACATTCCAAAGTTTAATCGGAAGAGCCTCTTTGTTTCCCAGACTGCTGCATTCAACAATTAAAATGTTCCACTGCAGTAGATTCGAATGTTAACAGTGGCTCTGTGTCGCTGTTAACCGTTTCCAACCGCTCGAGCTCCAGTCGAACTGTCAGCTGGCGGTTTTGCTGTTGGCTGCCATTGCCGCTGGGGCCTGTGCTTTCTTTTTAATAAAAATTTCTTTTGTCGTCGCCCAACTTCATTCAAACCGGGACCGTCGAAGGCAACGGACGCGTCGTGGATCTCCGACCCCGAAACTCAAACTCAAGAGACATCTTTTGAGCAATCGAACGCGCGAGAGAAATGTAAATGCAAGAAATAGCCGCCAGCTAACATATTGAACCCCAGCATTGTGAGTGTCGTTTTGCAGTTGAGAGAAAAGAAAAGTGCGAGACGTGTTAGGAAAATTGAAAAATCAACGGAAAACGCAACAACAACAACAACAACAAAAAACGGTAATCGTGTGTGTTCGCGTCTTTCTCTCTATTTCTCTTGTGATTTGTGACTGTGTGAAAAAAGTTCTTGTGTGAAATAATACGCCATCCAATAATAAGGATATCTTAAGCTGGTCAGCGTGAAGACGGGTAAGCCGGGAGAAGAGCAGAGGCCCTTAAGGCCCCTCACTCAATGGAGGAGTCCTCCTCTGTCTTATAGGTTAAGCGGTTAGCAATGCGTTACAGTTAGAGCTAATTAGCATACTGCCTGCTATTGGTAAAAAAAAAAACTCAACCCATACCACCTGAACAGAAGCCGAAGCTGATGGTCACCAATGTGGAAATTAGGGCAAGCGAAGCAACCCACACTGCAATGCATGCCACTGACACTGGCCAAGTTTGTGGCTCAAGTCTTTTGTTGCAACCTCCGCTCTGTGTGTGTGTGTGTTGTGTGTTTTTTCAGCCCTTTTTGCCGGCACTTTTGCAGACCTTAGCAGCAAAAAGTTGCTCAGTTTTTAGTACGAACATAATTACGAGTATCTTGGCAGCTGCTACTGCTCTTCCGAGTCCGAGTCCCGCACGTTCGAGTCTGTCCACATCTCTCGGTGTGGCTTACTTTTCTCTTTATCAAAATTTGGGTTGACCTACAAATCGTGGACTACATGTTAATTGGTGTTTATTTTCATCTGTCTCTCTCTCTGGAATAACATTTCCCATTCTTTTGGCCAAATATTGTGAGGTTCATTGACCATCGATGTCTGTACGATGGCGAGTGGTGCGCTGGATGGTGTTATGTAAATACACCAAGCTCATGGTTTTCCTTGGATTCTGGTAATTAAATTCATACTCTTGCATGAGATTTGTTGGGTTTGCGTGTTGGACGGCCCCCGACTGGCGGCGTTATGCATTCGGCTGGAGATTATTCAATCCACAGACGAAGAGCTAACGAGATTAATTGGCAGTTGGCCGTTAGTTAATTTATTACTTTCACAATAGGTCGGCGCTGCTCGCTCCCAATAGGCCGCCGCCGGTAAGGAGACCACTGTCCCGCTGTCTGATTTATAGCCATCGCCAGCGACCCAAATTTGCAATTGTTAGCAAAGAAACACACACAGAGAACTTGGAGCAGAACTTGGAGCCAACCCATTTATTTGATGGCACGCGCGGGAGCAGTTTATACCCGGCCACCCCTATTGCAATTGCATTAACAACAGCTCAGCCGACTGAGCCAAAAAGCCAAGTGACCATAAAAGAGCTGCTCGTAATACAACAGCAGCAACAGCAGCAATAACGGTTAGCTCTGGGCCTGGCCTAAACCGAATTACCTACAAGATCTGAGTGATGTACGCATGCCATATATGTAGTGGTGGGGGGGGGGGGGCTTGGAATGCCTGGCTTCCTTAGCTGCTGGGAAGTCACACTCTGCCTCCAAAAGCGTACTGACAGCCTTGAAAGATTTATTGGCTGCACCGCGGATGGATCGCAGAGCAGCAGCAGCAGCACCAGCAGCAGCAGCAGCGTGAGGTGATTCTTCAAATGGCAATCATCGCACGGTTATCTCCGTTATCTTGGCTGACCAAAATGCATCTTTTTGGGCACTTTCCTTTTTATTTGAGTCGTGTCCAGAGGCTCGTGCCTGCCTGTCTGTCTGTCTGCCTGTCTGTCTCTGTTTCTCTGCTATTTTCTTGCCATTTATATGTATTTTTTTTTTGACTGGTCTCTCGGCCAGCGGCTATTTGCTTTGGCTCCAACTTCAACTCCAGCTTAAACGGACTTGGCCACGGCTGTCATTCAACGCTTTTCGCTCAGCCGTTTCCATTTGATTTTCTGCGAACAGTGCGCGAGTACTTTAATAATAGCAGCAATTTTATTGTACATCTCATATGCGCCTGTGTGTGTGTAATGCATAATTATTCCCGCTTTATGCCATAAGTGGTTGTAAATTTTCGACTCGAGTCGACTTCATTAAAACTAATAAAATGAAATGCAACGAAAATTTCAAGTTTTTCCCTCCAGTGCGCGCGGCCACACCACACCACACCACTCGACTTGAACTTCACACTCTGCCGCGGAGGCAGGCTGAAAATTTCACCATTTCTCTTTGAAGAACCTACGATGGTCGTCGAATAGCTGCCGGCCAAGAGACTGCGTATTATAATTAAGATTTCAGGCACGTTGCCTTGACTTTCATTGCCATTTCTTAGAGCTGGGACAGCTCCGACCCCTCCGACCCTTCGTCTGCTGCTGCTATTTTGGTTTATTGATTTTAGATTTTGTTTTCTGCTTTTGGGTAAGGAACCTCTTACCGATTTGGCCAATGAGGCTATACATTTCCATATGCTAATACCCCCGCTTAGCATGTAGGTGTCACTTTCTTTCTTGCCTCTCTGCGTATGCGTGTGTGAGTGCGGAAATCCGAGCTCACGGATTTCCTCCCAGCCCCACGGGAATGTGCTCGCAAATTTCATGTGATTGCAACACTCGAATGATTCATGAACGCCCCAACACAAGGTGTGTACACTTGCCAACTGACTGGCCAGCCAACAACCAACAACCATCCAACAATCCAACAACGCCGCAAGAGATCAGCTTATGAGTCGGTCCGGCCAAGACCGATTACGCACCTTAAAAAGTGAAATTTCTGTTGTTTCTTTTCTCGTTTTTTTGCCAGATAACAGCAACAAAAAAAGAAAGAAACAAATGCAAATTAATTCGTATGACTAAGTTTTTTGATTTGCCCATGAAAACGAAGTCCATCATTAAATGAAAACTTGCTACGGGTATAAATTCCTCTCGGTCTCGACTCGAATTTGAATAGCTGCAAGATGGCACCAGGCATCGGGCCCGCCCCCCTGCAACATTCCAGCCAAAAGGCGGAGCACTCGCCATTGAATGTTTGTCCAATGATCGTTAACGGGGTCAGGCACTGTACACGGGTTTCTTCGGCTGCTTTGGCTGTTGTTGGCTTCCCCCTAGTGCCGCTAGTACCCCCAGTCTGGTGGCTTGTGCCTGGCTGATTCAGAAGAGAGAAAAACGTGAGCCAGACAAGCGGGCAACTTTACAGATTACAGATTGCGGATCATCTGCTGGGCTGGCGAGGGACGCATCATGCAGAGGGGGCAATCAAAAATTTCACTGATTTTAATTATTTCCTTATTTTGCCGTCCTACCGTTTCGTTCTGGTTTGGCTACTTTGCTGCGGCTTCTCGGCCAAATGGTCTGCGTTGCGTTGCGTTGCGTTTCTTTCGTTATTTTCTTCGCTTGCGGTTAAAGTTGAGATATAAATTCGTTAAGCCATAAATAATTCTCTCCTCTCTCTTCTCTCTCTCTCTCTTCGCGTCCGTGAACTGACTTCTCTGCGTGAGTGTGGCGCCGCACCACATTGAACCACAGCACAACAGACAAAAACCACACTCAGAAGCTGAGCGAGAAATTTTTGGCTGCCAAAAGTGAAAGTTGCAGCTGCCTGTTGCTGCTGCTGCTGCTGGCAATGCCATTGAAAGAAATGTAGGAAAGCGGTAGCTTCCCCTTTGCCTCTCCGCTGTCCCTGTCCCTACAGCAAGCCTCCATAAATCAGAGACCCGCCAGAGACAGTTTTAAGTTGAGTCTGGCCCAGAGTCTAATGACTTTGCTCTTTGTCATCGTTGGTGGGGGAAATTAACCCAACATTTTCATGATTATGGGTGTTTCGTTTTGTCGTGGATTAGATTTACTTTACCACGCTTTTGATGGTTATGATTTTGGTGCCATTAAAAATTACAACTAATTGCGCGGCTCTGTAATAGACGTGCGACTTTTTTCGCCTGTGTGCTTGTGTCTCTGCCGGGCGGCGGTAAAAGTTATGCATGCTGTGGGAACTGCCAGTCAAATGAGTTAATCAGAGAGACCAATGCGAATTGTGTAATGTGAAAGTAAAAGGTACATAGCTGGTGGTAATTATCTGCTCTAAACAGAACAAATTGATTGGTTCTACTGTACCAGGGAACTGGGTCAGGCACTACCACCAGTACTCGTTCCGGGCTAGCAGGTTCATTGATCTATCACATACCACATACCAAAGCCAAAGACAACGCTGGCCACTGTCCGTTCATAACTTGTTTCAATATTTAAATTTAATTAAAATTAGCACTTTCTACAGGCGGACAGCCCCTGTGCCCAGCCCCAGTCTGTGCCTCATATTGAATAATAATTACAAGCAATTAGCACAGTGACCCACATGTTTAAATTATGAAAATGAAAATTTTGTGTGGCCGCCCAACGAATTCCTTCAGCGCTCAATGGAAAGTGGCCATTGGCATGGCAGCGGCTTGTATGTATGTATGCATGTATGTATGTGCAATGAAAATCACGTTCGCATATTCCAACGGCTGTCAAGAAGTTTGTCGCTCGAGTCTTTCGTTTCTGGTTGAGCGCGTGCGCATTTAACGATCCATCGCGATGACAGGTTTTTTATTTTTTATTTGGCATTCTACAAAAACAGGACGCTCCGTGGCTGCCGTGCTTTTGGCCAGTTGTTCTTTTTTATTAGCATACTGATAAAAACGAACCTCTGTGTGTGTGTGTGTGTGTGTGTGTGTGGCATGAACATTAAACAAAAAAACGATGAAAAGATGATGGAAAAAGTAAACAAGTTTCCTAAATTGTGACCCGATTACCCAGTTAAGCAGTCTGCGGCCTTCGTTTATGAGTTATGGCCCATCCATTTGCTGTGGGAAATTGAGCCAATTGCTCGACATTTGCATAACACTTTGTCTTGGCCGCAGACATTGTCTTAGAACCCCTGGAAAGCATGTACAAATCATTTTATATACCCCTGCTCTTATCATTGACAATTGAAATGAAAGTTGAGATTGTCTTGCAGCTGGCTGAAGGCAACACACAAAATACAAAACGAGTTGCTGGCTGGCTGGCTGGCCACAATTGTTTCGGTTTCTTGTGCCCCGTGCCACATGCAATTGCAAGGAAATCTAGAGTAATAACCATGGCAATTTGGAGACACCATCGGCAAATTACCGCCAATTGCCAATGCACTTTCATTTGAGATTCTTTTGCGAGCAAGCTCCTTCCTTCTGCACTTTGAATAAATTTCTACACTGCCATTGATTGACAGTCGATGCTGCTTGTGATTAAACCGCATAATGAGGCTCGGCTTTGGCATTCGCATTGGCTCCCTGCTTGGCTTTGAGTGGCTTTTGCTTTTTGACATTGACGTTTCTTTGGATGCTGGCTGGCTCGCTGGTGAGTCAGTCATAATTAGCGTTGTTCGATTCGGCCGTGTGACACTATCGATGTATTTTGATTGAATGAAAGTTGAACTGTGTTTTTGAAAGTAAATTTCTGTGTGTGTGTGTGTGAAGATGAAGCGAATCGAAAGCATTCAATTTGGGGCCTTTGGCTGTCGCAGTGGCAGCGGCTGTCGCAGTGGCAGAATATATTGAAAAGCATTAGACAATAGTTGGTCTATGCGTTGCAGGTCCATCATTTGGCATTTGGCTCGTTTGACATAACAACCACAAACAACCAGAAATAACCAAGCGACAGCAGCAACAACAACAGCAACAGCAACAACAACTCCCATACGGGTTTTTCCACAGTGCAAAAACTGGCTGCTCACATTTGGTAAAAATTTCACTTTTTCCTTTTTATTTGCTGATGCTGCCTGCCTGCTGCCTGCTGCCTGATGCCTGCAGCTGCTTCTGCTGCTGTTTTTATTTTGTTCAAAGCAATCCACAATAGCCAGTCCAAGCAACAGTCACTTCGCACCACATTTGGTGTGCACCAGTTGGTTTAATTGTAAGCGACACTGTGTCTACATTCGCGTAGTGTTGTCCAGCGTGTCCAGCATTTTGATCTGCACTCATAACGCGCAGGAGACCTGCTCCCTGAGTAGTACTTCGGTTTCGGTTTCGGTTTCGGTTACGGACTTGACTTTGGCTTTGGCCAAAAACACTTCTCGCCCAGAAGCGGCCACAGTCATGTCTCAATTAAAGCTACCTACGGTGTTCGGCCTGCTGACAAATTGCCGAGTGGAATTGCAATGTCTGTCTGCCATCAGCAGCAGCACACCAGCAAAACACTTGCAACACCAACACTTGCCACAACAGCAACCACAACGACAACGACAACAACAACTGGCTGCAATTTTCGCACCATAAATGTGGAATCGGTCGGTCTGCAGCCTCAAAGCTTTTGAAGTGACAGCGGCGGCGGCGGCGGCGGCGGCGGCGGCCTTGCGTCGTACTCTGAAATCAAGAGTGGTATTTTGCTGGGGCGGAAGGTCTTCTGCTGCTCTATTCAAATGACAGATTAACCCGTCGATCCTACGTACAAATAAAAGATTAAGTTTCAAAGATTTCTTTTTGTTTTTTTCTTTGCAGCCACAAAATGATTGGCACCCTCGATTTCAGGGTGCTGCTGGCTTTGCTGCTTTTGTGCTCAACCAAAGCCACGCCCACACCCACAACAGAAACACCTTCGGCTCTGCTGCCGCTGGAGGCACGCAATGCGGACATTTCGGGCGAAGAGGACATCATCTCGACCAGCTATGTGCTGCCCAATCAGATATTCAACGAGGGCAAGCCCTACTATCCGCGTCACGATCCCGTGTCGGGGCAGCTGGACTTTAGTGCCAAAAAGCAGGCAGGCATACAGCCCGAGATCAACGAGGTGCTCGATCCCAATGAGAAGATCGTACTGAGCGCTGCGTCCTCGCCAAACATACACGACTTCCTCAATCTGCCCGTCAAGTACTCGTCCTCGAAGTTCGTCTACCCGCTGGTCTCCAGCTCGTATGCCAACCTGAAGTATCAGGGCAGCAACAAGAACTACATAACGAACAAGAAACCCACCTCCGTGGTGGCACCGGTCACGCCTCCGCCGCCCAACTACCACAGTTCCAACTACTTTACGGTGCCGACCACAAAGCTAACGGCTGTGACGCCCACTGAAGGAGCCTACTATCCGCATCCCAGTAGCAGCAGCAGCACCACCAGCACCACTACAACGACCACGACCAAGGCAACCACCACTGCAGCGACCACTACCAAAGGAACCTTGCCGCCATCCCGGAGACCCATTCCCGTGACGACAACAACAAGCACAACGACTGTGCCGGCGGCCAAGTACACCACCACCTCACGTCGGCCCATTCCGCTGCACGCTGCATCCACCACCACACAGCCGCCACGCACCAGCACCACCCGCAAGAAGTTTGTGCCCACCAAGAAGTACAGCACCGCATTGCCCAGCAGCAGCAGCAGCAGGACACCAATCGAGCAGGAGGAGCGACGTCCGACAACAACGCACCAGCCTCGTCCCACTCCCAGCAGCAGCGACTTGGCATTCACCACCCACCATGCCACACCCCAGGCAGCCATCTTTCCCACAGAGCCCACAACGACAACGAAGATTTATACAACCTCCAGCACAAGTCCACCAGTTGTGTTCACGGAGGGTCCCACGCCACCGCCGCCGTTCAGCCCCATACCAGGCACAGGTATTCCGAATCTCGATACTGCGGATGTGTATCACATTTTAGGACAGAAAAACACGCAGGCAGAGGAGCAGCAGCAGCAGCAAAAGGAGAAGGAGCAGCAGTTGCAGCAGCAAGAGCAGCAATATGAACAACAGCAACAGGAGCTGCAGCAGCAGCAGAATTTGCAACTGCAGCAGCAGCAATATATGCAACAGCAACATATGCAGCAGCAGCAGCAACAACAGCAGCAACAACAGCAACAACAGAAGCATCAACAACAACAACAACAGCAGCAGCAGCAACAGCAACAGCAGCAGCAGCAACAACAGCAGCAGCAGCAACAGCAACAGCAGCAGCAGCAACAACAGCAGCAGGAGCAACAACAGCAACAGCAGCAGCAACAGCAGCAGCAACAACCACAGCCCCCACCAAGGCCACCAATGACGCTCAGTGACATATTCAACAGCCTGGCCGAAGAAGAGTCCGCAGTGGCGCACAACTACCAACAGAACCAAGGATTCGATGCACAGGGCAATCTAATAGAACCGATTGCACCCTCAAAGCCATCGCCATTCGCTATGCAACATCCACAAACCCGTCCCGGCGCACCACCGCAACGTCCAGCCACACCAGGAGTGCCCGCCACTGCCGGACAGAGTCAATATCCCAACGATCAGAAGGTGATCTCGGGCAGCCAGGAGAACTATAGCAACGAATATGTCTCCTATCAGGTGCAGCAGCCGAATGTGATGCAATACCGACCGGTGCCCGGCCAAATCAACAACGTGGTCATCTCGCCCGGACAGCACTCGGCCTCCTTTGTGCTCGGCAGTCAGGTGCAGCAGGTGAGCGTGGGACATTCCAGCGTCGAGAAGGAGCCACTCTTTGCCAAGGACACGCCGGGCGTGCAGTACGGTCAGGTGATCAACGAGGATATTGGCAATATTAAGCGACCTGTGCCACCCTACAAGCCCACTGCTGCTGCCCAGGAGCCAGCGATGCCAGCGATGCCCACGAGCTATCAGCAGATGCCGAACGTTCAGCAGAACTCGAACTTCCATCAGAACGGAAACATTGCCACAGTGGGAAGCACTGTTCCAGCCGCTTCCCATCAAGAGCCACCGCCAGAGGCGCCCAGCCCATACCAGCAGCTGCCGCTGATCGGCTCCAATTTGCGACCCTCGAAGAAGCCAGTGTCCCCGAAGCCCGAACAGAGCGCAGCCTCATCTTACCCGCCCATTCTGGCGTCGACGCCACCCACACGGCCGGGCATGACGCATGGGGATGACACCAAAGATCTGCTGGTCTCCAGCAACATTCGCTTCCCAGTTTTGGCCGAGGAGTCCGCGGAACTGGCATCTTCGGCTGTTGTGCCTGGTCCGCCTGCCGGACCACACATCAATGGCCATGCACAGCCGCTGAGCCTGCAGCAGATACACAACTCCAATCCCGTTGTCTTTCCCAAGTTCAAAGACGAGGAGGCGCCCGGCGCCAGTGTGCAGATCCAGCAGCACGAAGTGGTCAACGTGAACCAGCAGCAGAAACCGCATTTGGTGAGTCTCTCATTGGGGAGCATTGCAGCCATTGAATCCTCCATCTAATCTTTTGCCTGTTTTGCACCCCTCTAGAAATTCCCAGCCCAACAGCCTGGACATGGCGAGCAGCCCTCGCGGGATATGGAGCCGCCGCCACGCTACCCCACCACCTCGTCCGGGCCACAGGTTCCATCCACGCCCGGCAATCGTCCGCCCTTCTACAATGAGTTCAACCGCAAGCCACAGGGTGGCCCACGGCCCAACAACTTGCCCAACATTCTGCCCCAGTTCCGGCCCAATGCGAAGATCTCCAACGGCCATCCGCCACCACTGAAGCAGGAGGCGGGCAACATTCGTCTGCCCACGCAGGGCATGAAGCGACCCTACAATCCCTCCTCGCCGCCACACTTCGCCCACCGCCGTCAGCCCCTGCAGCAGCAGCAGCAGCAGCAGCACCAACAGCAGCAACAGCAACAGCAGCAGATGCTGCAGAAGCGCTATCCCATGAACCGCATCTCCGAGTACCCGGTGGGACCACAAGGCGACATGAACAGACGCGTCTACCGCCAGCCACCGTACGGGGGCCAGAACATGCCCTACCACCCGGATCACATGTACGCCCGTCGTCCCAATGCTCCAGCACCTCTGCGCTCTGTCGATGGCTATCCGGCGGAGCGACATGCCCCAACGGCAGGCTCGGAGCCCTACCAGACCATCAATGCTGAGGGCGCGGCTGACTTTGAGGAGGAGGATCTGGTCATCAACGATCCGCCACAGCCGGTGACGCCCAGCAGGGATCGCATGGGCGTGGAGGAGACCAAACTGGAGCCCGTGGTCACCCTGCAAATGCTGCAGTCCCAGAAGAAGGCGGTGAGTCTGCCCGGCGACGATACTGGAGCAGGAGAGATTCAGGTTACGGCCGACAATGATCCACAGGAGGCGGAGGCCTCGAATCTTAGTCAGCAGACATTGGACCCCAGTGGCATGTACGTGGTGTTCCCCTTGAAGGGCACAGAGAAGCAACAAATCGAAGGGGAGGCACCTTCTGCGCCAGCGGAGTACCAGAACACTCCGTTCTCGGTGATTCGTGACCAGCCGCAGGAGCCGATACTGAAGAACAAGAAGCCGCAGTCGCTGCAGCAGCAGAACAAGGCCCAGCAGCTGCCCAAGGAGAAGTTCCCCTATCCAATCGAGAAACCCGATCCATCGTACTCGGAGCTCAACTCGAATCCCGATTCGCAGGTCCATGTGCCAGGCGTACTCATTGCTCCGCGCATTATCCACGGAGCTTTTGGTACGGAAACAGAAACGCCCATTGCCATTGCCTACACGCCCACAGAGCCCAGCGCCTTCCGACGGACGCCTGCACCTGTTGACCAGGATCAGAAGTTCTCCAACATCAATCTGGCCACGCCCGTGATCGGCGAGATTCGTCAGGACACCCAGACGGAGGAGGGCCTGAGCAGCGACTTTGACCTGCGCGGCCAGAACTACGAGAAGAATTTCATGGCGCCCTTCTATCCCAGCGTTAGTCTGGGCGGAGGCGGTGCCGGAGTCAGCGGTGCTGCGGCAGTCCATCCCACACTCAACAACTGGAACATTGTGCCCTCAACCACGGATCAGGCGATCTACGAGAAGAACAACATCAACCGGGCTGATGTGGAGCCAGCCGAGGAGACGAAGGTAACGGACGCGGCCACCGCCAGCGCACTGACAGCGGAGAAGAATCCCGAGCTTGACAACTTCCAGCCGCAGCTGCAGGGCGGATTCCAACCCATCTATCCGCCCGGCTACCAGCACGTGGAGCAGGTCGTGGAGCATGAAGATGCCAAGAACAGAGAACAAGATCAGCCACAGGCATTGCCTCTGGTTTCGGTCACCACGAGCACAGCGAAACCAGCGACTGCAGCCGCCATTAGCAGCAGCAGCAGCAGCAGCAGTTCGCCATCTACAAGCACGACATCCACCACCAACCAGCCCGGAACAACGAAAGCCGTTGGCACAATAACCACCCAAGCGCCAGCTGGCAGCGTGAAGCCCACGCAGCGCAAGAAGTCCACCTTTGAGACCAGCCTGGCGGCGCTCCTGTTCGGCGATGAGGACGAGGAGAATGGCGCACGCAAATCCGCGGAGGTGCCAAAGCCCCAGGCCGGACCACGGAATGTGCCTCGCATGGGACCCCGAAGTCTGACGCTCAGCTAAGTGGAGGAAGGAGGAAGCTGCGAGGAGTTAGTTTAGTTCAATTTTAGTTTGTATTATTTATTCAAAGTTCTTGAGAGCAGGGAAATCTGCTTAGTAATAGACGATGTGGTAATCTAGTTCTTGTTCTACAGCTTATTGTTAGTCGTTAGTCCATACACATAAACAAACACAAACAGAAACACATACACATATACCCAGCTAGACCATAGCCACCACCATAGCGAACCATCAAATCCCCATTTACCTAACGACCTTACGACCTTTTGCGAGTCTGATTTGAATGTACGTACGTGTAAGACTTTCTCATTGGACTCCCGAATCGTCGGAAATGAGATAAAAGATTTTTTTGTATTATTCCACCTAACCCCAAACAGTACTCACAATTTGCAAGATTATTATATGTACAATAGAAATCAATGGAAAATAAACGAAATTCTGGTATAATAATTTATGATTGGGATATTTATGGCACTAAGTGGGTCAGTAATTTCGTTTGTTTTTGCTTATTTAAAATTAGCATAAGTCAACATGCAGCAGCAGCCAAGTTTCATCAAGTTTCATGTTAAATTTTATTTTATACAGTGTTAAGCAAAATCAATAATATCTTGTAGCATACAGCGCACAGGTTTGGCTGAGCAGATGGAACCTAAACCGAAGGAGAAGTACGCGCTTGCCTCAGCTTCTGTCTCGTGATCGGCGGGGTGTGACCTTGGCTAAACCATCAATACCAGAGCTCATGCTATTTGTTATATGTAACAATTTAAATGTACCCAGTCGGACTTGGCTGTTTCCAAGAAGTACAGATCCTTTTCCACGCCCAGGTAGAGACATCGAGATATAGACAAACGAAAACGAAGAAATTTCAGACCGAGGTGACAGCCGAAAAGAAATCAGCAGAAGGCAACTTCTCTTATTTCAACCCCAACAGTATGCTGTATGATTTTAAATTCAATTGTAACGAAAAGTAGGCCCCAAAATTTTGTTTGACATCGCGATGGATTTCAATGCATTTTGTTGGCCTGCATTTTTTGAATGGATTAAAAAAATCCTTTTCGCTAGAGTTCAATCTGTTAAATCTATTTCAGCCGATTTCAGCCGATTTCAATCGTTTTCAATTACTTAAATCAGCTGAAATCCATTGAAACTGATTGAAATCTGATCCAGTCGACTACCATTACATTACATTACATTACATTCTACACAAATTTTGACACAAGTATAAACTGTACAGGTGTAAATTCGTGTATGTAGATGCATGTAAAATCGAAAAGGAATCGTTTATTGTTCATACATAGTTAGTGGGACTTTTAGTCAGCCCAATCATACTCTATGAAACGCAAGTCGGTCGTTTTTCTTCTATATCTGTATTTCTTGATTGAGTACAATTCAGTTTACAGTTTTACAAAATTCTTCTTGTGTATTAAATTTATTTCTTCTTCAATTTTATGATAGTTAAAAACTGAAACAGAGTCGTTACTATATATGTGTATATGTATGTATTTATGTATGTGTGCATGGGATGGACTGTGATTCCAATGTGATAATATAATATAATACTTGTACATTCTATACACGAACATTGGTAAGTGCATAAAATGTGTTTGATTGGCAACCGGAAATGAATTATAAATTCATGATTTTCTAATGCTTTGGCCTCACATAGAACCCATTTAACAAGACGATGCAATGAGGTTGAAGTTTGTTTTGTGTGTATGCTCAAATGGACGACATCAATTTCTTAACAATCCGCTACAGATTAGCTCCTCTGAATGGTAGTATATACACATACATATAATGCTTTACAGATAGACTTGCAGCTATTTACACTCGTGTGATCTTAGTTAATATTTTTCCTGTTGAACAGTTACTACTACGCTGCTAAAGTAAGTTGCTTCAGTTGGAGCCGATCGATACTCATTGATTTTGCCATACAATAATCAAATCTAGAATATTTTTCTATCGTTTTGTATAATGAAAACTACTAGCCAATTCATAAATGATGGCTCTCAGTCTTCGCCTTTTCACTTTTTTAATATGTATTCGTTTTTCTGATAATTGAGAGTCTAATTGCAGCCGAATAAACACAAAAAAGATATAGATATGTGTCTAAGAATCGAAAAAAAAAACAAACAAAATAAAACCACGTTTTACATTTACCAATTGATCGGCCAACGTGCTGTCAATTATGTGTGCTGTTTGGATGTATGTATGTATGTATACATATGTATGTATTTATTTTCAAAAACTAAAACTTATAACCTACGCCGTAATTAAGCCCGTTTTTGTATAATGGCCAATGGTAAAGGTTCTCGAATCGGGGCACCATCTGTACAGTTTTCAGTGGGGAAAATGGGGGTGTGGCGTTCAAGTCTTACAACCTCACGTTGAAAAGTCTACATATAGATATTTAACTCTTTTTTCTTAACCTTAAATGGTAGCTAATAGTTAATTTTAAAATTTATGTATTGCAATATGCCTTTATATATATATATATAGTATGTAAATGTGTATATTTGTATTTAGATTTTCTTGTATAATAATTGTGTAGACATAATCGCTTTTTATACAGAGTTTAGACCAAAAAAATTAAAATAAATAAATGTATATAATGTATTGTATGTACGTGATAGTATGTGTATGTATAATGAATAGCTATGCCATTTTGTAGGAGTATACCAGCGACAGGTTTGATTAATTAGAATAAATACTTTACGCTCTGTGCGGGGGAGGGGGATGCGCACTAATTTAGCATAAAATGTATAGCAAATGTAAATTTGAAGGACTAGGAACCAGTACGATGTACGATATATGTATGATTATGTTTAGGTAATATGCATACAAAACGATATATTAGACACAATTCTTCAAAACTAATACAAACAAATTGTTTACTCTCTTATGCACTGGGCAAAACATTCTTAATTTTTAGTAGAATAATTTGGCTTATCTGCAATTGCAATCTGCTCTATACACACGATACATGATACGGATACGGTAACTAAACTCTAAACTCTAGAAACTAAATATAAATTTTGTTTGATGTTTGATTCTCCCATCGAGTGGTGTACTCGTACTGCCGGCTGTGAAGGAAATTTGAATCTCAAGGAATTGAATTGAACGTAACTTCCCGGAAACTCATTAAACAAAAAAGTTTACAAAGGAATCAGTGGCATGGCTTATTAAACTATCCTGCGGCTATCCGCCCTGGCCGCTGCTCATCACCTGATGCTTCTTCTTGTCGAATATGGGCAGCTTCGACTTGACCGCTCCCTCGCACACCATCATCCGCTGGTGGGCCGGCTTCTTGTCCAGATCGAAGCACAGGGCATCCGGGTTGAGGTGTCGCTTGAAGTCCGAGTAGCGGCGCGACTCATACGAGAGGTAGTTGGAGCCCAGCGCGGAGGCAGCCACAGCCGCGGCCACAGTGCCATTGCCGTTCCGATGATGCATGGACGGCGGCGATGAGTCCTGACGCTTGCGCTCAAAGTACTCCACTATCTTGGCTATTTGAGCCGATCGTGTGCTCGGCAAGGCCGTAAAGGAGCGATCGTCCCAGAGCAGCGAATCGGAGCCCGCCAGACTGCTGATATCATCCGAGCTGTCCGTGTAGATGGACGAGGTGCGATTCTTGCAGTACAGCAGCTGATTCGTGGCAAACGGACTGCGCTGCAACAGCGTGTGTATCTCCGAGTCGAGAGCCAGGCGATTGATCAGCCCGGCCGTTGCTGCCATCTGCGGATCGCTGACATTGCCGCTGAGCAGGGCATGATGGCAGGTGTAGCGACGTTGGTGCGGACGCGGCGCCACAATTTCGGCATCCAGATCATCCATGGAGTCCAGCGCCGTGGACGACGATGTGTTGGCGCCAATGACTGCGGCATCGTTGTCGATCAGCAGCACCGACGATGAGGTCGAGGAGGTGTCATTGAGCAGGTGATTCTGCTGCTGTTGTTGGGCAGCAGCGGCTGCAGCGGCCACAGCAGCATTCGATGTAGAAGTCGCATAGTAGCAGCATCGACACAGACTCGCCAGTTTATCGCTGAAATCAGTTGAAGGATTAGTAAGGTACTCCACGCGGATTCCCAGCAAAACTCACTTGATTTCACTGCTTGCGGTGCCTGCTGCGTCGAGCATAAGCTGCGTCTTCAACTGCTCGTAGCAGCAGTTGCTGCTACTGCTGGCCGCGCCGCCGCAACCAAACCCCAACGAACCCATTCCGTTGAGCTGCCTGCTGAAGCTGTTGTTGGTGATGGCCGCGTCCGACTCCTCGTTGAAGCACGAGAAGAAGCCGCTCTCGATGGAGTCGCGCCGCGTGAGGTTCGTTTTCAGCTGTTCGCACGAGTTCTTCAGCTCTTCGGCGTTCAGATCGCAGGCGTTCTTTAGTTCCTCAAGCTCTTGATCGGTGCACGATGAAACGGAGGCGGGTGTCTCCGCCAGGCCAGACAGGGGTGTGGGTGAGGCGACTGCTGTGGCCGAACCACTGCCCGCAGGCAGCTCTTTGGACTTCTTTCCACAGTCGGTCAGATCCTCGCAAGAATTCGAATCAGCGGCAGCTGTGGCGGCAGTCAGCGTGATCGTCGAGGCACTGGTCTTGAGCAGCGTGCTGCTCTCGAACTCACTGACGCTGTTCTTCATGCTGCTGCCACTGGGGCCGCCACGAAACAGGGGATGCGTGTAGAGGGAGTTGGCGCGGTACTTGCGTGCCGCTGGGACTGTGGAGGGGCGCACAGCGCTGTCGTCGCTGCTCGACTCGGCATCGGCACAGTTGCCGCCTCCGTCGGGATCCTCGCCCTCCGAGTTGCAGTCATCGCAGTCGTCCTCTTCCGTGGGTGGAACCTCCGCTGCCGCTGCCGTGTCTGGCACTGCCGCTGCATTGCCGACTCGCTGGGGCAGCTTCAGCTCCATGCCGCTGAACTTGCGCGTCATTTGCGGCGAGGAAGGCAGACTCTTTGGTTCACTGGGCGTCGCTGGTGTCGCGGCTGCTTGGGGAGCTGCTGCAGCTTCACTGCTATCTGCCGTTGTCGCTGCGCCCTGAGCCACGGCCTTGCTCTGCATGGCGGCCAGCTCCTTGAAGAACGGGGCCAACATCTCGAAGCATGAGCTGAACAGATCGCCCACTCCGGCGGCATACGTCTTGGGATTGGCGCCCAAGATCTTCTTGACGCCCCGTAGCTGCGCCAGCGCTTCGAACGGATTGGGCTTCGATCCGCTGTGATCCTTGTTCGCCTCCGGCTTGTACTGCGGATCCTTCAGGCACATCGTCTCGCCCACCTTGCGCAGCGTCAGCACGGCAGACACTGGCGGCGGCAGTGGCGGCGGCTCGGGCACAACAACCGTCGGCAGCAGGACGGCAGCAGTAGAACTGCCGACGGGCAGCTGCCGTGGCGGCGTCGGTGAGTGTGTGGAGGACCGCTGCCGCTGCATCTGATGGCAGCGCGCCTTGTCACTGGGCGACGTGTGCATCGGGAAGTGGATGATGTTCTCGCTCAGCGAGCGCCGATGCAGCAGTATCTCGGCCTCCAGCTTCTGGGTGGCTCGACGCACGCGCGACTGCAACATGTGGTCGTCGAAGCCGTGGCTTCCGGCCGATCCATTCGGCGTGCCCGGCAATGCAGCCGACGCCGACTTAATGGGGAAACGGAAACCTTCCTCATCCACGTCTCGCAGATGGCGGGGCGTCAAAGTGCCGGCCGGAGCCGTGCAAATTGTGCCCACCGTCGGCACAGAGGACAGGGCCGTGGCATTCTCGCTGTCACTGCCGCCGGGCGAGCAATTGTTCAGCTCCAGGGAGCTAAGCGGACTGGCGCCCGCCGACGACTCGTGCTCGTATTTCTCCAGCAGCAGCGTCAGCTTCTTGGTGGCATCGTGGAAAGTGGGTCGGCTCTTGGCCTCGTACTGTAAGGGAGTAGGAAGATGAATCATTAAAGGGAATCCTGCGCTGTGTGGCGAGGCACTTACGATGCAACAGTAGAAGGCCAGCCTTAGCAGCACTGGCGGTGTGTCCATGGGACAGAGCTCCACAAATGCCAGATAATCGAGCCCAAAGGAGGACGTGCGCGGCATCATGTCCGGATCGGCCTCGATGCGTGCAATAATCTCACACTGGATGATGCCAAAGGAGAAGATGTCGCTCCTCTGATCGTACCACTGGCCCTTCAGGCACTCGGGACTGACCCAATACGGCGAGCCGACTGTCTCCAGGCGTGACTTTCTGCTGCGAACAAGAGGAGCAGAACAAGATCAGTTTCCGTGCGAGAAAAATGCTCAAGGATCCACTTACGATTTCACTGGTATCTTTGCGGCTAGGCCAAAGTCCCCCACGACGGCTTCAAACTGATCGTTGGCCAGATTGCGTATAAGTACATTCTGAAAGCGCATTAAAAGCGAAGGGGGCGATTATATCTTCATGTTCAGCTCATTTAAATTCAGCTCGGGACTTACCTTGCTCGTCAGATCCCTGTGAAAGATGCCGGCATCGTGGACATATGTCATGCCCCGCGCTATATCCAGCGCCAGTCTTATCTTCTGCGTGCCGCTTAGCGCCACCTCCTTCTTGGCCAGCAGCTGCTCCAGCGAGCCGCCATTGATGTACTCGGTCAGGGCATGCAGCTGTCCCTCCTGCACGCAGACGCCCATAAAGCTGCAACGAGTAGAAAAAAAAGGGGAAAAAAAACTTTAAGCAAAACTTTTTCACTGCATTGACATTTTTGGAGCTGTCGCACAAATAAGTTTCACTTTCAATCACACCGCCTGACAGCAGTGTGGGGCAGTGCCCGTGTCCGTGCCCCTGCTGCAACTCCCTTAATTTCAGCTTCAGATTTCAATTGCTTATCGCCGTCCGACATGCAATCAGCCAGTAGCCCCTCTCCCTGACTGGCTTTTGTTTTGATTCGTGGCAAAAATGAAATTGTAATTTGAATCCCTCGATGCGGCAGGAGCACGCAATAAAAAGGGAAAGTTTCTCAATTCATTGCCAGTGTCCCTTTTGGGGGCAAGATACTCGGGCATGGTTTGGAATTCTAGGATCCCTAATTGGCAGTAAGGCGACTCCTTCCTAAGCAGTCAACTCCATTTCCTGTTTCCAGACAATGTCAATGACTCCCAGCTGAGAGCAACACTCAAAGACTCACAGTCTATAGACGAAAGAAAGTGTCAACTCCCCCCCCCCCCCCATACACTGAGACGACAAAAAACTTACCAAAAAAAGTTTCTTTTCAGAAAAGTTAGAAACTAATTTAAAATGCAGGAAATTAATGGAATTGAAGTTTGTAACTCCAAACGAATTTTCTATAAAATAAGCAAAAAATACTGAGACGAAAGTATTCCCCGAAACTGGAAATAAACTAATAATTAAATTGGATAAATGTCCTTTTAACAATTGCTCTCATTATTCCAAGATTTATTCTTCTAATGATCATGCAAACAACAAAATACATGTCGTGTGCATGGGGAAACGCAATGCTGTTCGACTCGAGACTAGCAACCAGGTTGACTCGGGCCCATTTCCGAATTTCTTCCAGTGCACAGTGCCTGCAGGACGAGGTGCGGTAATTTCCAGGCTCTTCGCTTTGTGCTCTGGGCTTAGACCGGAACTGTAAGCTTATTAAGAACGTAAGCAAGACATAAAGTGCCAACGCATGCGTCTGCTGCTTCTGCTGCTTCTCCTGCTTCCAGTACTCCTTTCTACTTTCTGCTTTGTGTGCAGTCAGGTGAAAAAGGTTAAGTGCCGCCAGACACCAGGCCCACAAGGCTCTCCTCTGCTGAGGTGACAATGAACTTTGTTTGAGTCTAAAGCTTGTCAGTCAGGTTGCATCATCCACTGGACGGGCACCTAACTTCAGAGTATGGAAATATGGCCAACCGATTTGCGCATGTGATTCAAATCCCGTGCAGGTGTTCAATAAATCGTAACATTACGATAAGAGTGCCCCGCTGCTCGCTTCGAATTCGTCTTGTATGTCGATTGTGTTCTAATCAGTTTCGTTTTTTTTTTGCGGACGGGGCTTATCTGTGGCACATGCTCGGGCTCTGGCTTTGGCTCCGTCGCTGGGCAGTGGTCAGCGGCCTGCTTTTAGCCATGGCCAAAATCATTTGTGCCATCATATGCCAAATAAAAGAATGCTCAAAATTCTGCGTCGTCGTGTGCCTGATAAGGTTTATCACCCGTCATGGCTCCAAAGCAGTTCGTCCGTTGTATAATCGGGCCAAGCAGAAACAAAAAAAAAACCAGTCGTAAAGGTGGCGTCTGAAAGCCATGATATACGGCCTATGGCTAATTCGATGGGGCCATTAATTTTCACTTAGAACTCGCGGAGCTCGGGAGATCGGGGAACACTAAAAATTAATTTCATTAGGTTAACCTCAAAACATCAGAAAACGTTAATAAATTTCGCAGTCTTTGGAGGCCCAGGCCCCAGCGATAATTGTTTTCAGCACGCAACCAAACAGCCTGTCATCCCCTGCGCTGCCCTCCACCAGAACATGTCCTAGCCACTGACACCTCGTCAGGCTGCCAATAAGGCTGACAGCTTGCCACTGCCACTTGCTGACTGCCTGTCTGCTTGTCTGCTTCTCCAGGGTGCGTACCTCTGAAGGGGCATTGTAAGTCATCAAATGTGGTGGAAAAGCCCGTACACCCCTCATCACTAAGGGAATTCCCTCGCATTTACATATACTCGTACAGCAAATGCACAATAGAGTCAACTAATTTATATTAATTCTTTAGATTCAGTGAATGGAATACGAATATAAATGGTGACTCTACTTATGTGGGGAACCACAAATTATCAACATATTATTGCCCTGCAGCAAGGCCTTTTAGATTTTTAGCTCAGAGTTGGTCATGTACAACCAACTAATGTGTACTCCCATGTTTATCAAAGCATAGAGTTCACTCCGTAGAGCCTTCACTGTAATCGCATGCAAATGGGGTTGGCTTTGGCTACCTGTTGCCTCAGTTTCCGCCCAGGGGTTTATTGACTTTGCGTGGTTATGCGGCGTTACGAAAGAGATATCACCCCAGAGATACAGCTATCAGCGCCTATTAGCAGAGCTTTCAGCTCAAACACCCCAATGAAGAAGTCTGTGCGGTTGCAGGTCACAGTTCACACTCAAGAAGATTGTGCATCAGCAATCAATGCCAAGACCCAGGTAAGAATATAATCCAGAATAAAAAAAAGAGAGTTATTACACTGCATAAAAAAGATTGAAATGTCTTGCGTCGGAGTGGAGGGCATGACCCTTTCGATGAGAGCCAAGATGCGAGTGTTGTGTGTGTGTGTGTGTGTGTGTGTGTGTGTGTGTGTGTGGGGCAGACACATGTCAGCCGTAATGACGATGACGCGCCCTTCAGACAGGCCCAAAGGGTCTAAGGCCTGAGACGCGTCTAATCTGAAATGAAGTTATCACAATGCCAAGTAGACGACGACGACGACGACTCCCTCCCAGGTGTTGACAGTAACTCCGACTCCAACTCCGACCCCCACTCCAACTGCCAAGGCCTGCGGCTCCGAGGGTTGTCTGTCTGTCCCTGGCACACCTTTCCTTTCCTGCCTGGGCTCGTGACCATGAGAGACCGCCATCCGACATCCATTTGCATAGCCAGCGCAGGGATTTACGGTTCTAATTCAATTTATTTCACTGCGTGATGCACGATTAACGCCTCGAGTGCCACAGTCCCTGGGTTCCTGCCTCTGCCACTACTCTACATGTTGCCCATTAGCGGCTTACATTAATCGGCTTTAATGCTCACTCGCTAAGCCGCACTCGAACTGCGCTTTTGAGGAAGAAATCTGTTGACAGAAATGTTTTAATTTGGTTCAACCAAATAAGAGATAAGTATAGTCTGGGCGCTCCTCATACAAAGAAACTTTCAACAAAACAGGGTACTTGACTGACACTTATTTTGTTATGGCAATAACAGGCTTTCCATTGCATTCCATTTTGCCAATTGAATTGCCCAATTTATTTCGCGATTTTGTATTTTTGGTAGCCACTCCAAAGATTAATTATCGAAAATATAGCCCTGCCATTCCAGCCGAGAGTTTATCAGCACCAAAATTGGCTAAAAATGCAAATCAGTAGCAAAATACAAAAGAATCCATTTGGCTATCCCTCTGCTAGCTTGGGGCCTGCCTGGGGGGCTAGGGAAAAAAGGTGTCTATGCAAAGGGCTTTCTTTCGTGGTAAGAGAAGCCCTGCTTGCAGCAGGAAATGAATACACGTTGAGTGCCTAAGCATTTGCCCACTTCACATGGGAGAAGGAGGAGGTGCTGGAGCTGCAGTTGGGTATCCAGTTCCAAAGCAGGAAGCGAGAACTACTCAAGCGGCTATAAACCTTTTGGGGCCTCGGATATACAGCCCAGCGAACAAATTTTCGTTCATTGTTCTCTATCCTAGAGCTTAGATTTTCAATTTGTTTTTTTTTTGTTTGTTGCTGTTTTTCTTTTTGCTTCTTTTCCAATGCATTTTCGTTTTTGCCCGTTTCGTTTGCCTTTGGGGCAAACACATTTTAAATGTGTTTTTCTTTGGTGTTTCCATGGAAATGTCTCAGAGAGCCGCAGCGGCCGGCATTTCTCTTGCATGTTGCAATGGAAAACCATAAATTGACACGTTTGCACGTTTCTCCACAGAGACAGAGAGAGAGTGAGAGAGGGAGACTGCCCAATGGATTTCACAGACATCAGAGTCGGATTGGCTAATAAAATGCAAAATCCCGCTCGGAATTCTGCATTCAATTACACAAATTTCTTGTGGAAAAAATAAAATTGAACTGGAGCATAAAAGCATTTTGCGCTTAATTGAAAATTATTACCACAATATCAGCAACAGCAACAGCAGCGGCAGCGGCAGCAACATTAGCAGCAGCAACAGTTGCAACAGCAGCAGCAACTTAAGAGACTGCGGCACGATTGTAGGAGGTTAAAAGGTTGACACAAAAGCAAACAAAATGCGCTTTTAGCTAAACAACAACAACAACAACAACATCAACAAGAAAACCCGCCCAAAAACCCAAGCAGTAGCCAGCCTCGAGGGCGTGGCGATGGGCGTTATAAATGGTCCTAAACGTTGCCAACTGCAATTACGGTAGTAACATTCGGCATTTGATCATTGGGCTAGAGGGAGGAGAATGCGCCTGCTCTGGGACTCTGGGGACTGTGTTGCAGCAAAGCATTTCGAAATGAAATGATTGAATTTTTGGCTTTTTCAATTAGAAAAATATGCAAAACGTGATGCGAAAATTATGCAGATTGCAGCTACTGCTGCAGTGGCTGCAACATTTGCCTGCCACTTCCTTTTCTTGTTCCAAGCCCCGAGATTGCGGCTGCGGCTGCTGCTGCTGACCGATTTCCGAGCCCCCAAAAAGAAAGCGCTGCTGCATCTGGGGAGTACCAACAGTACGAGTATTGCATAAATTTGAATATCTAATGCTCGGCCGCTTTTTGTTGTGCAAAATTGATTGAAGTGTATTGAGATTGATTGAAAGTTGATGACATAATTTTGTTGGTGGCAAAAACACACAAAACAGACAAAAGACAAAAGCCAAACGCAAATTGGAAGTGAATGTTGGAGAGGCCGCAGAGCCACGGACATAGACATAACTGCACTCAGAGAAAAATGGCATAACAAAAAGAAAAAAACGCACACATATTAAAATTAAATATTCGCTTTTTAAATATAAACAAGTTAAAGTTAAAAAGAATTAGCTTGGAATTAAAAATAAATTTATTTGGATGTCTTTCTATTACGGTCCATTTTTAATCTAAGTATAAAACCCTTGAAAACAAATATAAAATATTAAATTTGTAGGAAATATATGTATATTTAATTTAAATATTAAATATATTTATTCAAATTTAAAATAAATAAACATATTTTAATATCAAATATTTTTCCAAATGAATTAATTTCAAAGGTAAACAAATCTATTGGTATACATTTTTTAATCAAAGTGTAGATCTTACAATTTCATTGCTTTTTTTTCTCTGGGTGTAGTTGGGTGAGAAATGTTTTATGGGACAACAGGCCGACACGTTTATAATCCATTTTATGGCTATATTTCAATGCGGAAGTTGACAATTACAAAAAAAAATATCATATACATATGTATGTATGTACATATGTATGTAGTAAAAAAAATAAGCCTCTTCTTTGAGAGATAATGCTTTGAAGAAAGCTGTTAAGCTAAACGCACTCGTGAGTACGAGTACGAGTCGGAGTATTATTTTGATGTGCTTGCACGCAACTCCAAACTGGCTGGAATGCAGCGCCAGTGCTCATTAAATTCCCATCTGTATCTGTATCTGTCACTGC
Organism: Drosophila subsilvestris; assembly: GCA_035043285.1. Lineage (NCBI taxonomy): Eukaryota > Metazoa > Arthropoda > Insecta > Diptera > Drosophilidae > Drosophila > Drosophila subsilvestris. The sequence continues at coordinate 12,885,526 of JAWNNB010001746.1, forward strand.
CCCTGACAACATATTACTCATATTCGGCATGGCATGGATGTGTATCCTTCTCTCATATGTACAATACATGTGTTAGCACTTACAACGAGAGACCAGACATTCAGACAGAGGGGGCGAAACTCGAAGGCGGTACAATGTAACTTTTTGTGGGTTCAATGACTGGCAATTGCGTTGACGTCTCCCCAGTGGAGACGACAGCACACAAAGCATTACCAAAAATAAATAAAACCAACCCAAAATCCGTTCCGATTTTGGGTCAATGAGTTTGGCATTCGTTTATAGCACTCGAAAGAGAAATACATACACTGGCTGCATCAAGACAGCCCATGAATACTCAACTCTCAATAATTATGAATTCACAATTTGTATGCCTCTCTAGTCGCTAAATATAGCCAAAACAGATCTATAAATAGTGTGCCAAGGAAATCAATGTAAACCGAAAGAAAGAAGAAGAAAAAACACCTTTTGACGTTAATTTTGATGTGTGAAGATCGGGGATGTACGCTCTGTACGGATTGTACTAATGAAATTCTGTGTGTGTGTGTTGTCCGACAACATTTACCAGGCCATGTTGATCATCAATCAGAAATTAACCCAATTTAGCTTTCTTGCTAAAGCCATGTAATGGCATCGATACGAGGCAGCTTCAATTACCGATAGACAACATTGTGCCGTGCCACAAACATGAAATGTTGCACTGATAAAAGTGCAGCAGCAGAGCGACAACCAGATACTCGTAGTTTGGTAGAGACAGTAGAGACAGTGGAGACAGTAGAGACAGTGGAGACAGTGGAGACAGTGTCTTGCCTCCAGTCACATATCCATTAGGCAATAAAGAGAAATGTTTATATGGCCCGCAATCATGACACGCTCTCTTTCTGCCTCTACCACTCTACCTCTAGATGTTGTTGCTACCAAGTTGCAACTTGTCAAAGTCTGTGCTGTGATGTGTGAATAACTGTACAAAATAAAGGAATCAACTTTGGTATTTGCTACCGTCTAGAGACACTAAATCCCCCCATCAAATCTCATGTTAATTACAGATTCACATGCAAATCTAGCAGACATCTATTTGGGGCAATTTAGTAACCATTTAGCCCAATAAAATACTCTCATTAAATTGTCAGCAATTTAATGCTGCTCTTCTGGTGCCATCTTTTCGCTCATTTCAAGGCCCCCATAGTCCACACAATTTATTGGCAAGCATTTCATAAAAGTGATGGGGGAGGCGCACAGCCAGGCCGGGGAAATGGCTATCGAGAAATGAGTCGTTGCCGCCACAGTGTCCCCCCACAGATCAGGCCAAGACAAATAATGGGCCGAGACAACAATGCAGTGGATGGCTGAATGCTTCCACCATGTCTGAGTGCAGCTTGTGGCAGGCACACATTTTTCACTACTTGCTGCTGCTTGAAAGTGCCCGCGCTGACAGCTGACCTTCAACTTAGTGGCTGCAATCGACACTTTCAATTAAGTGCAGTTCGACCTTGTACCCTCGGAATGGCGTTTCCCCCAAAAATTATGATTGCACAACACCCTTTGCGGATCATCTTCACCTGCTCGCTGCTGCATTCCATTCCCCATAAATGAGGTCAAGCAGCCTTTAGCTGCATCTGATGGGGATTTCCGCAGAAACAGTAGCCACAGATGTCTCACCTGCAGACCTCAGGAGTTCGCATACCCGTGGAGTAATGTCATTAACCCGTCTTTGGCACCGGCGCACATTTGCATGCCAAGCAATTTGTCAACATTTGCGCACGATTTATCACCTGCTTAGCATCGCACTGAGGCACAAAGATCAAAGAATTTCCAGCCCATTGTTTGTGCTCGTAATGAGCCAAGCAGAGACAAGTCGAGCCAGCGAGAGAGAACTGTGACACGTCTTACTCGGGCTTACACGCGTTAAATGAGCGTTTAAATGGCTCTAAGCCAAAGGCAACAAACTACGCTCCGTTCTGTTGTGTTGTGTTGTGTTTGTGTCTGCCACAAACTGTTACAAATGCAGTTAATGGAAAAAAAAGACACGAGCGAGAGGTTTCAGGGCGCAGTGCAAACCGAAGATGGAGATACTCTGCGGGAGCGATGGTGGTAAGCACTTGAAGAACCATCTTAATAAGCATTGGCTTGTCATTGGCTATCATGCACACGCCATGCTATTTGTTTTTGCATTGTCTTTTAAAGCTGTCTGCTTATGCGACTGACATTGGGAGCAAGGGCGCAATCTAGAGATGTGATATGCCCGTTGCAAGACTTCTATAGTTCCAGCGAAACCTAATAGCGTATATTTCTATAAATCTACAGAACTCGGCGCCATCGTCAGCGTAATGTTTGCATTTCGGGAACTGCACTCTAACCCAGAAGCAGCAGCAAATCCAGCCAACTCTGCAACGGACAATGGGATTTTTGTGAGTCAAGAAGTAGCGAGGGAGCGAGCAAGCGAGCGAGCTGGAATATGGCCCATAAGTAGAGTGACTATATGTCAAGTAGTCGGCTGCCAGCCAGCCTGTAGCCTGGGAGCAGCGACAGTCATCACATGTGGGTGGGCGGGTGTCGGTGCAAAGGCGTGCGTGTGTGTGTGTGTGTGTGTGTGTTGCAGTTGCAATGCAATTGCCTGACTGGATGACTGGCTGGCTGACTGCCGTACGAGTTCTCATTGTGCGACATTCCACATTGCAGGCGGGCGCGTGATAAGCCCATAAAAAATACACGCTAACAACAACAGCTACATGGCTATGGCTATGGCTTTGGCTGTTGCTATGACTGGCACTGTAGCGTTTCGGTTTCTGTTTTGTGGCCCATAAGTCACTGGCTGGCTGAGTGGGTGGATACCTGGCTGGAGAGCACATGAGGTATTTGGCCCGCTGCTGCTTTTGCTGCTGCTGTTGCTGCTGGCTGCTGGCTAGAAAGGTGGTTTCAATTACCGCAGTTGGCCATTAGGCATGCCACAGATTAGTTCTATTGATGCCTGATGCATTAGCATTAGCAAGAATGCATCTCCCCGGAACGGTAAAGCTAAAATACTGGCTCCACCAATCAGTAGACTTCATTAGGCTGAGCCGGCACGCCGGCAGCCGCCATGGGAGGTGGCGCAGCGCATTAGCCCGCATGGACACGGTTCCGTGTTGCCTGGCTCCTCCGATCTACGCTTTGCGCTCTCCGCTCTCCACTCTCAGCAGTGTAGCTGTTAAAATTTGACAGTTAGCCGACAGCCACGATCGTTAAGCGTCATTAAACAGGCCTGCCAACGAGAGCAGCAGCACCCAATTCAAGCCCAAGCCCAGGCCCAGGTCCAGGGAGTGGAGTGTTTGGCGATCCACGTCACTGATAGAAACAATCGCGAACACCACATCTACCCATAGCACAGGGGGTGCAATCGAGTGGAACTATTCGAACAGAATCTGTCAATGTTTGCTGCTGATTTCCAGATACAAAATATGCTGGAAAATATATTTAAGATAATATAATTAAGAGCGGATTACTGCAGGGGAGGCTGCACATATTTTGAGTCACAGAAAAAATCTGTTTCCTTGCCCCTGCCCAGACAGCATTAATTGGGTTTAGTATAAAGAACAACGATTCCGATTCCAATTTCCGCTCGGTTGGGGGGGGGGGGGGGGGGGCACATAAACAATGCTGTATTAAATGCGTGTGGCTGCATTTTAATTCTACTTTTCAGAGTTCAGTGAGTCAGTGAGGCCTATGGCGCCGCTGCTGCATTCCAGAATTCACAATTTCAGAAAATTTTAATTTTAATGCCTAGGAATAAAGAAAAGTTGGCAGCTGCCGTGCCGTTGGCTCTCTGCTGTTGTTCTGCTGCTGACCCAAATCCATCTCTCGACGGCCGGAGCACACACAAACACATCAGGCATCAGAATATGTTGGTCAGGGCATTTAATCACAGGAATCCGCCGTTGCATTTAATACTTTGGCTGCAATTTGCTGCACGTTTCAAGCACATGACAGATGTCATAAAAAGAAAAAGTAAATGTAATCCGGGGGAAAAGCCAATTGAATTGGCCATAGCGGGATTAAGAGGTTAAGATCCCAAAAATTTCTACAATGTTTCGAGGGCGGAGAGCGAGAGAATGGCCACTAATGAAATATATGTGTGTGTGTGTGTGTGTGTGTGTGTGTTTTTTCTTTCTTCTCTGCCATTTTGCAGGGTGTTAACATTGTAAATTAAGGGCGTTGCCATATGGTCTAAGCCAGAAATTGCATATTCATGGACCCCAAGAGCAGGGAACAAACACACAAAGCCAGGCACTAGACACACCACACAGACACCTAGGAAAAGAATGAGGCGGATCTGAGATGGATTGGGTGTGCGCCCGTCCGCCCGTCTGCGACTCATAGACAGACGTTTACGGAAAAAAATGGCTAAATTGGAAAAAAGGCAACAGCAAAAGCAAAAGCAGTCCCTGAGAATTGCATACAATTGCAAGTCCGGGGGCTTTGCGTGCAGTCACGTGATGATAGCTAAAAAATAAATATAAATCCGCTGTATAAATAAATCCGCGGAAAACAAAAAAAAAACACAAACACACACACAACACAACAAAACGAATCAAGTGAGTAAGCTACGCAGCTTGGCGGCAATTAAATCTAGTCGTTGGGACCAGACACAATGTCATGACTACTCGCATCAAAAGCCGCCTTTGCCATATTGTTTCAGACTTTGTGCCGCAGCAATTACATCAGCAGTTTTTGTGTGTGTGTGTGTGACCCGTGAGAGGGTCGACGTCGACCCCCCGAACACACCTGGTCACTGTCAAGGCAATTAATGTGTGTATCCCACAGCCAGTGCAGTCGGACTGCTGATCATGAACTTGAACTTTTGGGGTTAGATCGGGCATCGGAAATGTTTTGTTTTGTGGCAAATTACGGACTTGAACTCGAGCTCTTTTAAATGCCAAAAAAAAAATTAAAAAACAAAGCAATAATCATTTGGATAAACAGTAGAGATGTTTATTTATTAAATACAATAAGAAGAGGAAATCAAAATAGAGATAGAAAGATCTACGCAGCAAAGTAGAGTTCCATTTGCTCTTGCATTGGCTGAGAGCGAGACCTGAGCTAGAGGCTAACCTCTGCCGTGCACAGCTAATTGTTGTGGTTGCTGAGAGCGACAGAAAAAGAGAGAGAGAGCAATCGAACGAAGAATTTGCAAGAGTGTAAACTGCGTGCGAGCAGGACGTAAATGCTCGCAAAATGAAATGACGATAGAGTACCGTTTTGCTGGCAAGATAGGGAAGGAACAGAAAAAGCAAGTTCCACTGAGCTAGTATTGTTTTTGCTGCTGTTGAGAGAGCAATATGAAGAAAACATTTATTGCGTGAGAGGTTGATTAAATGAAGATCAAAAGACAAGGTCCCACTGAGCTGGAGCCGAAATACAACAAAATATGCAAAAGCATACACTTGTATGTACGTACATAAATAACAATGTTTATTTATGTCCCCAAATAAACTTTCAATAAAATAAAAAAGTAATATTCTATAAAGCATTTGGATAGACTCATACACTCGTAAATGATGTCAGTTTAGTCAGCCTGTCCCGTCCACCGAACACATGTCAGAGAGCCAATGACATGACTCCGAGTGAATCATTTTCCAACAATACGAGCATGGATATTGTTGTTGGTTTTTAGCATAGGTCAGGAATTATGATGATGATGTGATGGCCCCCATTTGTGAATAAAATATGCGAAATTGAATTGAATCTGACGGAGAACACAACACACATTATTCGTGTAGCACTCGAAAAAACACTCGTAAAGCCCCCCTCAGGATGAACCCATTTAAACTGTTTGCGTAATACACTCAACTGAATGAATGGTCAATTCCATGGCGAGGTGCGAACTGAATGCGTAAACAATTGAGGCCACATGATCGTCAATGTTTATCAAAACTAAAGGAACATCTACTGTATATACATATGTATGTATGTAGTATATTAATGTACATATGTATATGTACTTTTATAGCTATAGATCAGATTGAGACAACAGTCATCACATCAGTCTGAGCGTAAAGTCAAGTTTGTAATTAAAAGCGATATGCAGTAACGGACGATATGAATGGGGATGGGTATGGGAATGACTCAACTGCCGGACGGAGCATGGCATTGACCCATAAGCCATAGTGTAAGCTGCGCTCGATTTGCTTGTTTACTTCAGATTAGAAATAGGCTGGATTGTAAATGAATCTACACTTGAAGAATAATGACATTTACTGAATATCAAGTAAATAATTCCACTTTGCCCAATGTCCCACAGTCCCACAGTTGGAAAAACCAAATCATTGTATCCACTGCCAGATGACAGGAATGGTCAAGAAAGTAGCTTTGCTTTGTTCAGTGATTTGTTTCGCAAATTCAGGAAATATAAACTCTTTTTTTTTGTTTTAGTGCAGTCGCATCCGTTCCCGTTTTATATTTAGCTGGCATTGTTCTGCTCCGATTAGAGATTGGAGTCGCCGCCTCTTGCCACTTACCTCAGGATATTTTCATGCGACAGCTTGTTCAGCAGCTGCACCTCCCGGAGCATGTTGGGTCGATTGGCCCGCAACTGATTCATCTTCAGCACCATCACCTGGCCGGTCGTCCGATGTGTGACCTACAAAAACAAAAAGCAGCGGAAAAAAACAAAATCAGAAACATGGATACAAATCGGCAACGAGCATATGTATAGTGTGTGGCAAATAAATCAAACTCAAGTTCAGGCAATACATGGGACATGAGAGGACACTAACTAATAATGCGCGAGACATGTCAGTTTTTGCACCGTTCGTGCCAGGGTCAAGTTCGGGTGGAAAGTTGCTGACAAGTGCAAAAAATAAAAAATATCCACAGCCATACGGATAATTGCATTGAAACCAGTGCAACAAAAGCTTTCAGGTTTTCATGGATATCTGCGCAGACCAATCCAAATGCTTTTGCTAAATGAAAAATCAATAAACTCGTCTGCGTTCGGGTTTGCCTCAATGCAATTTGCTGGCTGCCACAGCCACAGCCACAGCCACTGCCAATGCCATGGTCATTGCAATTAAAATTGTAAATTGAATTTGCCATCAAAGGTGGAACCTGGGACTGGACCGGGCCCCTCTAAAGTTCATAGGGTATACCGTAGCCCCGCCATGTCCACTGATGTGCGAGTACTGCTCGTACATATGTATTTTTTTCCTGCGTCTGAGTATAGATTGCCACTTGGCGCCAGACAACATTACTCACAATTCACTTAAATAAATAGCCCCGAGTCGCTGCCAAGACCAAGACAACAAACACAACCCACACTGGCAACTTGTGTTAAACTCTTCTTTAATTTTTTATTTTTTATTCTATTTTTATGCACAGAGCCAAGACAATACGCAAACAGAAACCGAGTATACAGTCGATAAACTGGTCCTAAAGATACCCTAGAAATATTGTTAAGCCTTTCCTCATTCTGGTTGCAGACAATAAAACTCTCTATTTCATTTTCACAAACCCCATATACCCACGAATGCAACAAGTACTGGATGTAAGAAGCAAACATAGTACAAAGACATAAACAGGAGACAGAGACGAAGTCGTCTATTCCTTGAGCGCGAATTTCTCGGCTCTCCGCTAATGGCAGCAAATTAAGTTTCCTTCTTGCAACCCATTCATTCTACTGCCTCTCCACATGCTACAACAAACTTGGTCTGTAGGTGAGTAAGTTGATATGGTAGATGGAATATCGTCGTATGGTATGCTATATGGCAATATGGAAATGGTTACCACCGGCACACACGTGTGCGTGGGTGACACACAGATACAGTCTCTGATGCCGACAGGCAACAAACCATTCATTCTTTATAGTCCTGTTGCGCTTTTGGCTCATTTTGGCCTCTATTCGCTTTGTGGCTTGTGTGGCTTTTGCGTCGGTGTTAACAAATTTATGAAGTTGCTATTGTCGTTGTCGTTGTTTGCCTTTGCCTTTGCCATTGCCTTTGGGGCCAAAGTCCAATTCATGGCGGTCCCCGGTGTCAGGGATTGTTTGCCCCATTGTCTGGCAACATGTTGCCAATCAGAATATAGGTAAAAGAATGTCTGTCTCCCAGATTCTTAACTCCAAACAGAATTTGATTTCCGCTTTGTGTCACTTTACGACTATTTTTTTTTATTTCGACTATCTGCTCATTTGTTATCTGCCACACACACTCGAAGAGCTTTCAATTTGAATCCGAGTGTAGTATTTATATATATCCGGCATCGAAACACTTTATAATGCCTGACACGCCCAACCAGCGACCGACCAGATTGACTCAGAGTCCACTTATTGTACAAGATATTTGTGTAAGCTAAAAGCTGACAAGCCCGTCAAATGTTTATCATATTTATTCATTATATATTCTATATATCGTTCTTTAATTACAAAATTGCTTTCTTGTGCGTGACTTTTGATGACTGAAATAATTTTTAGTGTTTGCCAAATTTATTTGCATGATATTTGTCTTTACAGCGATCAGAAGAGCCACACCCTCATTCGGGGGAAATTAATGAATGAGACAATTAAAGCATTAGGCAGCATTTAAGGCCATTTAAGAAGCATGTAGAAAAACCATTCATACAAAATTCTACAGATTACGTGTATTTATTCAAAGATGTTCGAACGCGTTCGTGCCACAGACAAAGCAAATAGCGCCATGCCGCCTGGTCGCTGGACCAAAAGTGGCACGTCCATGTCCCCATGTCCGGGAAACAAAACCAAAAATAAAATAGACAGACACAGACCCTGGACTCTAACCCAGACCCCGACTCTCACCCAGACATTGCGTCTCAGACACAGCCTGCAACTGTGCTAAAAAAGAGAAGTTATGTGTGTATTGATCTCTGGATTGGCGGTCAGCTTCAAAGCGGGTGTGTGTGTGTGTGTGTGTGTGCTTCGGTTCGGATCTATCGTTTGGCTTCTCATTGAAAGGCATTTTGGGCAGGCAATGACGTGAGAAAAGAACTACAAACGCCCCAGACATCATGGGCCTTGGAAATAATCAATTAAACAGAAACAAAGGTGGTGTCAGGGCGAGACTTTCATTCAGCTTCGTGTGTGGGAAACCGTTTGAGGGAAAGGTTCTAAAAGCTTTTCGTGCTGCTTAAGATTTTCAACCATTTGCACCTCTCCAACTGATTCACACCATACTCCCTTTCCCTCCCTCCCCAACTGCCTTTACTCTTTCAATTTTCCCCTAAATGGTTGATAAACAATCATAAAATTCAAGCAAACAGAAATCATTTGTTTGCCTTTAAAGAGCATGAAAATGCTTTCAGGCTTTATGTGGACTCTTCAAATAAAGCTCTTCAGAAGAATATATCCCATACATGCTGAAAAGTGTCAACGCGAGGGGGACTCGAGTCGTCTGTTCTTCGCATTCGAATGGAATATGAATATGAAAGGGGGTAGGGTATCTGTGGGTCGGTGAAGTCAATAAATATATGTTGAAACAAGAAGAGAAGATCAAAATAAAGACAGGGATAACTACGCAGTCAAGTAGAGTCTGCATTTGTTGAGAGCTGAGACCCAGACCTGAGGGAGAGGCTAACCTCTGCCGTGCAAAGCTCATTACTTTTTTAACTGAGAGATCAATAGAAGGACAGAAGCAATTGCCGAGAGAAAACAATCGAACAAATGAATGGCAAGAGTCTGCACACGCATTGCTGCTGTTGTTGCATGAGCGAGAAAATAAAAGGAAGGAAATGCAGCAGGAACTAAGAGCAACTGAATGAGCAATGACATGAAGCAATTGCGAGAGCACGCAGATCAAATAAAGATTAAAAGATAAGACACTGCTCTCAAGTAGAAAGACTAACAAGAAGAGGAGCTCCCAGGCTGTTCAATCTCTCACAAGTACATCAAATTATTATTACTTAACCAGTTTCTTATGGAGACCCCGGCCTCCCGCTGCAATGCATCGCATCGCATCACATCACATACCATCGATGGTTATGTCAACATCTGCATCGAGCAGGCAAATACGTTTTTGTTTTTGGCCGTAAATACCCGTATTTTCACTTTCAGTTGAGGCAAAAAATGAAAATAACACCAACAATAAAAATGGTGGCAGTTGCGGAAATAAAACAACAACGAAAGTTGCCGCACCACCTGAAAATACCACAGCAAAAAAAAACATCCTTTTTGACCAAAAGGCCAGCAGCCTGGACAACAGGCAGGCAGGCAGGCCAAAACCAGTCATCAGTGGAGCCCCGGTACTGCGGCTCAGGCTGACATTTCAACCGGCAAAAAACCCCAAAAACCTGGCCCAGACCCGAACAGATCTCTTACCATGCATTTGGCATCTCTTTAGCGGCCAAAGCCAAACGCGTTTGGAAGCGGCATGGGTAACACGTGTGACATTCGATCGTAGGACTGCGACTGCCACTGCCACTGGCACTGCGATTGCGCATCGGCGGCCACCGGCTGAGCGGAGAAAATATTTCAGATATTTCCACACAGCGTTTCGTTTAGCTGGTTAACAAATATTTAATGCGATTTACAGTTGGGCTGCTCAGACTGCTGCTGCTGCTGCTGTTGCTGCTGCCTGGTCAATCATCTTTCTTCACAGGCGACTCAACTCGACTTGGCTCTCGGTGGCAACTTGTTGTGGAAACACCAGTTAGCGGTACAATGTCATACAGACGAAGAGAAGAGCAGATCAGATCAGAGCGGAGCGGGTCTTTCTGACCAAAACGTGTTCTGGCACGCTCTCGCGCCTTTTTCACGCGGCTGTGTGAATACAGAAATACAGAAATACGCACGACAAATGTCGGCTAAAACTATGTAAGACAAATATTAGGCGAGAGAGGTGTCTTAGTGGTGCTTCTGTTGGTGAATGGCGCTGGTTATGCCCATTCCCAGTAGCCATGAGAGAGTCCAAGTCCAACCAAACCAACGGGCTGGCTAGCAGAACAAGCTGTAAGCCGGCTTTTTGAATGGAATTTAACCCAGTTTGCTTTCTTCTGTCCGTTCGTCCGTCCATCTTTCATCTCTTCTCTTCTAGCTCCCCAACAAGCTTTTCGGTTTTTCGGCGAGAGACCGCTCCAAATGACTTTTATTGGCTCTGGTCAGTTATAAAGAGTTGATGGAGACAGGTGTTTGGCGACCATAGTTTGTTGTGATATTTGCATGCCACACAAATGACAGCTCGAAATGGGATTAATTTCAATGATAATCACTAAATGGAGAGAGACTTTAGTATTTCTATAGCTTCATCTTCAATTCAAAATGGGTGCCTATTGGTGTTGCAATTCCTTACGAGCTCACAGAAAATTAGGAAAAAGAAACACATCCATATTGAAATTGAATATTCCTTTTTTCAAAGGAAATTAATTAGAAGTGACTTTGTAATAAATGTGCTAATTATATTTATTTTGTAGAAAAAATATTCGAATAAAATATGAAATATATTTCATTTAAAGATGAAATATTTTCATATTAATGCCAAAATGTCAGGGAAGCAAATACACTCCTGAGGTCATATATGATAAACTAAAATTAACCTTGATAATTCATGGCTCTGTCCAGTGCGCGGGCTGACGTACTAGACCATATTTTTAGACATCATGAAATAGTCAATGTGGTATGTGTGACCATTATCAGGCCATTTTTACGTGTATGGTGCGCTATCAGCAAATATTTGGATTATAATTTAATGGGTAATCTAATCGGGAGGGCCAGTCATTGTTCGAATCTTATCTGGCAATGGAAAGTCAGTCGCCTGTGGCCGCGAGAGACGCACTTATGAATGGCCATAAAGATGCAGCTACAAGTGGGTGGATTCACCTGAATTAATTAACCAAAGTGAAGGAGAGCCAGCGAGCGGTAGAGCGCTTGCATCAATCACCATAAAAATGTATGGGGCTGGGAATGGCGGAACACAATTGCAGATAAAAACCCCGGTCGAAGCCAAAATTACAGAGATATATATCTATATTATGTTTTGGCGGGCACAAAAACAGAGTCGTAAACAACGAGGCCTGCAAAACAAAAACATAAGCTCAAGAGTGCCGTTTAAGGCGTTTTGAAATTTGATTTTCATGCTGTTGTTGTTTTTGTTTTTGTTTGTTGCACCTTACAGGCAGGCAGACAGACAGACAGACAGACACCTTGTGGCAGCAATATACTTGTAAAATGTTGAGTGGGCGTTGGGCGTAATCTGTTTGTGGCAACCAGGAAGTGGCTCATGCATAAATGTGCATATGTGCAGCATATCAGAGAATATTTCAATGCGAAGATGTTGCAGCAGGCAGCAATTATAGCCGGCAGTCAGGCAAAAGATACAGTTACAGAGAGATACAAAGTTACAGATTTTTATACATATGTATCTGTATGTATTGAACTTGTTACGTCTGTGCCTCGGACTTTGGCTCGTAATAATTATTACTGCTTTTAACAGTCACTTTTAATTGTTAACGGAAGCTTTTGGCCGCTTGCCGCAAAGTTATGCAAATGTTTTTGTTTGAGTTTTTTTGTTTTGTTTGAGTTTTTTGTTTTGTTTTGGTGGCTCCTGCTCTCTCTCCTGTTGTCTTGCCTCTTCCTTTGTGGCAAAATGTTGAACAAAATTTAATTTCGTGTTGAGCAAATAATTTAACAAGAAACATGTTGTAAAAGAGAGGCAGGAAGCAGCAGCACCAGCTGCAACGTGGCAACGGCAACGGCAACTGCAACACACGCATATTGCACAACATTTTGTGGGAGGATGAAGTTGCTGCCACAAGCAGCAGCAGCAGGGGGAGTGCACAGTTTGGTTAAACAATTTTTAAACAACAGCAATTATTAACTGTTAGTTGCTGAGCCAACATGGAAATTCGATATCGAAGAAAGAAAGAGAGTGCAGGCGGAGGCGGAGACAATTAACGCATTTCATGGGATGCCTGTTCGATGGGATACATTGTGTGTCTAAAATGCGGAAATTGAGAGAGTAATATTCACAATTCACATTGCATAATTCAGGCATTGAATCTCAGACAGCGGGCGCTTTATCAGCCTTCAAGATCACCTTCAAACAGCAGTTCATTGCACGTACATACATATTTACGTACGTATCAGCAGGGGCTACGGCTACCTAGGTATAGTTTAATGGGCCTCATGTTATGTCATCCCATTTCATGTACCCCCCCCCCCCACCCTTTAATGCTGTTCTCACGATCGACGAGAGACTCTAGGACGGCAAGGCAATCCCTATCCTCGAGCCCCCATAAAGTCCCCCCCGACTGTTAATGACATCAGCAAACAGCGAACTTTACGATTACATGGGGTCCCCGTCTTGGCTATAAAAAACATTCAAAATCGAACACGTTCTACATATTGAATTATAATAAAGTCACTCGCATAGGAAGAATCCACAGACATCAGCCTGAGTTCTGATCGGTTCTATCCTACAGGCAAGGCAGGGAAGGGCATGTGCCTCGAATATGTTTAAAGGTTTTGTGTTTGTTCCCTTTTTCTTTTCTTTTTTTGCTTTTGCTTTTGTACAATTAATAAACTGGAATACGTGCCCCTGCTGCCTATTTTATGGATACAAAATATGTACTCCCCAGGTGAGGCAGCAGCACGACAAGAAATTCTTTGATTGAACTTGATTTGTTTATGGGCTTGTCGGCACCGCTCCGCTGCATATTTCCAATTGGAAGAATTTAAAAGAGACCCCCAACTATAGCTATAATAACTCTACAAACAATCTATGAACACATATATATATATCTGTGTATCTATGAAAGCGAAGGTCATTGTTGTTTTGATTCTTTTGGGGAATCAATCATTTGCGGTATGTGCTGCAAATTGGCAACAAATTTATAGGCTAGATAATTGTTAAATAATTTTTTCTCAACAATTTATTAAAACTGATATACAGTGCCCCTTCAACGGCTGTCTGTTTGCCTTACTTCACCTCTATTTATGTACTTTTCTTGACTCTAGGAGGTACTGTAAAATAATAAAATTAAAAGCCGCTTAACTTGTTTGCTTTTTCATCAATGGCATGGCAAAAGACATAATAAATGGGTTAAATAAACAGAAAAAAAAAACCGGCAACGTCATTAACCGACAACGTTTGTCGGCTCCCGTCTTGGGTGCCCGTCGAGTGCCACAGATACTGTCAGGGATCTTAGCTTTTACTGCTGGGTTGCATAGAAAATTACAGTTTTTATTCATCAAATAACTCCAAGGTAGTTTCCGCAAAATGAATACTACGCGTAAGTAGTTAAAAATTCAACGGGATAACCTTAGAAAGTGCACAAAATAAACGTGTAGATAGATACATTCTAAGTCTGAGTCATTGTTAAAGTATTCATTTATGTATAGAACATTAACAGTAGAATTTTATAGGCGAGAGTGAGGGAGGAGTTTTTAGGACCTTGAAAACTTGTAATAGTAGCTATAGGTATGTATGTATTCTCTCTATTGACACACAGTGAGTGTCTGTGGCTTTACTTTGATCGGATAATATATGCAAAACAGATATACGGATTACAAATCGATTAGAATATCTTTCTGTACTTTGAAATTTGATCTGTCTGATTTCCCAATCTAAATAGAAACTGGGATTAGTATATGTAGATTATATATCTTTGTGTACATATGTTCAACTCTGTGTACAGCGTCATACGGCGGCGCCCCTCGTTGATTGGACAGCCAGAGATCTGCGCGTAAAAAACTTCGGCTTGGCCCTCTGTTTGACTGGTCCAGGTTTAAGTCCTAATATCTACTGATCTACTAAGTGCATTCATTCGCCCCGAAAAAGCCTTGAAATATCTCACATATTTGCACTAATTACAGCTCGAATTTCAGTGCAAAACACACACACACGCACAACATTATTTATAGACATTGATACCCCCCCCCCAATGATGTACGTTCTCGTTAAACGAGAAATAATTCCATCTTTAATACGAACACAATTTAATTAAATGGATAAACGTAACACAAAATCAATTAAAAGCAACGTCTTGTCTTGTCCATGAAAAAGCACACGACAACAAGCAAGCAAGCAAGCAACGTCGTCGTCAAACTGTGCTAAATACCAGAAATGAATGAAAAAAACATAGAGCGACAGAGAGGCGGGGAGGCAGAGACAGTTCCTAACTGTTAATTGGATGTGGCGACTGTCAATCGATAGGTGGGAAGTGTGGATAGAACTAGCACAGCATTGCCAGACCCGAATTGCCTTAGCTTCACTCTCTCTCTCTCTCTCTCTCTCTCTATCACTTCCACTCACTCTCTCTTTCGTGTAGGGATTAGGGATGGTGGGGAGAAACAAAATTTATTTAACCTTAGTGCAAAAATTGATCGAATTGGCAATTGATTGAACGACGAATGGGCAGCACTTTTTTTCACTTTTATTGGATTGCCATTCCGCCCATTAGATTCTATTCTAAATGGTGGCGCCTTGGTTAGACTTGGATCAAATATGCGCGACGAGTAAAAGTCATGCAGTTTAATTGCTTTTATCGCACGCCTCAAATCGGCAGCAGAAACTTCAATGGGTTGTGTTGTGGCTGCGGACATTCGTCAATTAAATTAGAAATCCGTGTGGCAGGGCGACGCGTGTGTCGCCCTTTGAGCAAGAAGAGAGAGAGAGAGAGAGAGAGGGAGAGATGCATTTGGCCATTTAAGACACGTCGCTGTGATTAAAATCAACATAAAGTCCAGACACACGTCTGTTCCTTCCCCTCACGATGCCTTTCAGAGACAGCAACGAGGCACTTCCGTTATCGTTTGCAGTTGCTGTGGCACTAAGTGTGGCGCATTTGCCATATGCAGCTGCCACAGCAGCAGCATACGACTGTGTTGTGTCTAGTGTCGCCCTCGGTCGCTTCCTTTGACAACCGAACCGCTCCGTACCAAAACAGCGATCCAATCAAGACGGGTCCCCGTTGCATGTTGCCCATAAAAGGGTCAGAGGCATGTTGGTGGCGATTAGCACGAGATGCCACAGCCGCAGCCACAGCCGCCACCAGGAGACGACCAGGAGAGGACATAGTCCGGGGAGTCGAAAGGGTTTTCCCTATTTGGCTAGGGAGAGACTCGGCTCTTCTACGCATCTCATTTGAATGGATCTTTAAAGTCTTTTGGGACAAAGAGCTGCATTTTATGCAGCATGCAACAGCCGCAAAACAAAGAGGAAGATGCATACAGCATGCAGCGAAGAAATTATCCAAAAAAGAACACCAAAGTATAAATACTCTTCATAAAAAATACAAAAATAATTACGGCACATATTTAATCTAAAAAAAAAACAATTTAAAATAGCTAAAACAAATAAACAAATTATAAATAAAATTAATTTGACACTCTCGTAGCCAATCTTTTGGTATGTAATTCATATTTAAATCGAATTGGAAATGTTAAATTTCATCCATTTAAAGACTGAAAAGCAGTTGGTTCATCTGATCAGAATAGGAATACAATTCGTAAGGGTATTCAAAGATAGGCCCCTGAAATCTACATTCTACTTGATCTTTGAGCTGAACTTTGGCGGCTTCTTAAGGAGACAGAGACGGAGACACGAGAGGGCGAGAGAGTACGAAATGTAATTGGTTTGGCGCGTTAATAATCAATTGGCGTTTACATTGAAAATGTTGCATGCCACGGGATGAGGATGAGTAGCGGCAAATATCGATGGTGTCGGCAACATTTGTTTGTTGTTCAGCCCAGAGACACCGCGGAATGCCAAACGGCAAAACGGAGCCAAGCCGAGCCGAGCCGCCATTTCGAGCCGTTCCATGACATCCATCGATTGTGGCGTCAGTCTGCAGACTGTAGACTGCCCTTGATGAAGTGCCACCACATGTTGCAGTAGCCGCCGCGCAGCCCATGATGGAAGACCTGACGACGTAGCTACGTTCTATTTGAGGTTTGTGTTTGTGCCTCACTCTCATAATGGCGGCGGGGCATATCAAGTGGTCTGCGTCGACTACACGTGTCGCCCAGCGTCATCACCATCAAACCCAACCCGTTCTAATCGGAGTCGGAATCGGAATAGCTATCGGAAGGGGGCAGAAACCAGTTGGACTGGTGGGCTCGATTGGTGGCGTTCTCAAGCTCAAGTCCATCAATCAGCGGCTTGTTTGCGGCCCAGCAGCCAGAATGGCTTTTTAATTGTCGCAAATATTTATGGGATATTTCTCACGCATTACCTGAGGTACTGAGTGAGTCCCTAGCCAAGGGATTCGATTCGGGATCGAATGTTCATCTCTTACCTGAAATCAAACAAAGAAATATATGTATTAGTATTTTGCGTCTGGTAGGAGGAATGGCAATGAACTTAGCAGTAAACAATTGGATGATTAAAAAGTGCGCATAAATTACGAGTACCCTTCATATAAAGAAAGTGCAGAGCAGAGCAGAAGAAGAGGGCGGTGGAGGAGTAGGCAAAAAAACGTGAAGAAAGAAAGAAAGAAACACAATAAACAATTTAATTACGCATCGTTTGCGGTACACACAAAAGTGAAATGCAGTTATAAACAGACCAACGAAAAAAAACAAAAACAATAAATGAATTATTATATTTTCCTTAAGAGCAGCAGCAGCTTTGCTGCAACAAAAGAAAAGACTGGCCAAAAGCTGAAGACATGTTTCCCCCCCCCCTCCACGACTTCAATTTGATTTTCATTACAGATTTTTCACATATTTTAAATATATACAATATTAAATGTGAGAGAAAAATGTTGAAAAAATCATTTGCGATCTTCATCAGTCAACAGCAGCAGCACGAGGGCCATAAATTACATTTTTTGTATTGGGAAAACCTACGCACTCCCCCTACTCATCCTACAACATTCATTCATCCATCCCCCTGGCTGCCCGCACTGCACATTTCTTGGAGTACACAAAGTCTTGTGTGTCGCGTGTAGTCAGTCGGTAGTCGGTGGGGCTTTGAAATAGAAAGTCTGCATTATAATTGCTTTGTTTTAGTTTTTCCACACCATATTTTGTATCCCATTGTTGGCTACCAGTAAAAAGTATCTCGAAAATAATTTCAACTCTTTTGGCAAATTGCAGGAAAATATTCATACTATATAAGTATGGCCACAAAAGTGTTGCCAATTGCTACTCTTTCTCCTTGACAATGAATGCTGGGGAATGCACGAGGAGAAGGAGAAGGAGAAGAAGAAGGAGGTCGTGGCATCCACCATCTGCATACCATCTTGCCGCACTCTTGTAGCGCCTTGCATCTTGTGTCTCAACTTTTACAACTCGAGTTTTTATTATTTCATTTGCTGTGAATGTGGATGTGTATGTGAATGTGAATGTCGCCTGTGAATGGTTGGATAGTTTGCACTTAATGGACGGGAAGAAGGGGCCTGCGACATGTCAACTATTTCAAGGCTAAATCAGTGAGGCAGGCAAGCGGCAGGCAGGCGACGCGGCATCGCGTCCGTCGCATGTCAACAACAATGTTGCACCCTCGCTCCGAAGGGGCATTCAACTCGGAACATGGGATTTATGAAACAAGTTGGAATGCATTTGTCTGTCATTTTGTTAATTGAAAGTTGGGATGACAACAAACAGAAGACTGGGCGAGACTCTCTCTCTCAGTCTCTCCTGCTCCACTGATGACTAATTTTATTTGTTTATCCTTTGATTAAGTGCAAACATAGACCGACAAAGTTCTAACTAAAAGAGCAAACACACCACACACACATCCATTCCATCCAATCAATTAGAACAAACACAAAACTAACTCGTTTCCCAGGCTTCGCATTTGGTTCGTTAAAATATTTTTGCTGGGGGCGCACCCTGCCGCCTGCCGTCTGCTCATTATTTTCTGGCTTTTCCAATGCGTTCAAAAAATAAATAATAATGCTCGTAATAAAGTTGCACAACAACGTACAGTCGCAGACATACCCGTATAGCTTCCCCCCCCCCCCCACACACAGACGTGTACGAATTTGAATGGTGTGGAGGACGGGTGGTAGGGGTCTGTCGCTCTCTGACGATGAGGCTCTGTCGCTGACAATCATTTGGCGCTTTGTCTCTTTTTGTTTGTATTTTATTCAATTTTTGTCTGCCTTTTTTGGGGCATTTGCTGGGAGCAGCAGCAGCAGCAGCCCCGTCAAGCCGTCAGATGCGTTTGTTGCCACACAACAGACCCGATTCGGTCAAAGCCACGAGCTCTGGGCCTGGGTCTGGGCTTAGAAATGCAACCGAAAAATATAATAATTTTTACTTTTTTGGCGCCGTGACAAATTTAAATGAGCGCAGCGCACACAAATACTCGCACACTCAGGGTTTTGGGTGCAGCAATCAAACAAGACAGAAAAGTGAGAAGAGCGAATAGTCGAAGCTCTAGGTTCTCTTACACATAAGGGGGGATCCACATGCTTAAGTCTGATCGAATGTACCAGGAATAATTATGAAGAATGACAGAATATTTATTTAAATATTTAAAAAAATATATAAAAAGTTATTGCTGCTAAAAACAGTAACCTCTTTATTTTTTTATAATTTTAAAATTTAAAAAATAACTTAATAGTTTTAGAAAAATAAATTAAAATTTCAAACTTCAACTTTTCACAGTATGAACATTGTAACTGATGATGAAGGAGTTACATACATACATACATACATATGTATGTAAATAATATAAATGTAAACATTTTAGCACATCAAATGCTGCATTGCAAAGCTTCTGCCTAGATTGTAAGACCTTTTGATAGGGTATACATACGTATAATAATAATATTGGGGACATATATTACTAATGCGTTTGGATTTCAAGCGTCTGCCCCGGAGTTTGGCTTGGCTTCGAAATGAATCAATGCTAAACTATGAAATGCATATCACAGCTACAGCTACGGGCAACACAGCAACAAAAACAATGACATGAGGCAGCCTGTTGACATGAGCTGCCTGTGGCGTTGCTGGCTATGAATCAACATCAGCAGCAGCCGCAGCACTAGCAGCAGCGGATGAAGGAGGAGGTGGAGGCATGCCTCGTCGGCGTTGTCGTCGTTGTCGTCGTTGTGTGTGGCACAATATGTGCGACGCGCTCAAGGCCTTGTGTCAGAATTTTTATGAATGAATGCATACAATTTACACGTATTGAACGGACGCTTTAAACGTTGAACCAATCCCAATCATCAGCAAAACTGCACAACATGACACAGAGCTGGCCGCAACTATTGTCTGGCACATCCTCAATGTTGTTGTTTTTTTTTGGCATATTGCAGCAAACTGCAGCAGTTACAGAGTGCATTGAACCCCTCACAGATGGATCAACAACATTCAATAGTCAATTCCAATCCATTCGATTCAATGCGAGACTCCCCCCATTCAGTTTCGAATTTCGAATGAAACTGGCCAAAAACAGATATTACCAACTGGTCTGTCTGCTCCTCTCCTCCTGCCCGCCCGGTTTGTTGCCTATTTGGTATTGATATCGTGTATTGGCAACATGTTGGTAAACGTTTGCGCTTTTTTTGGGCGTTCGTTCACAGTCCATCCTCAAAAGCAGGTCCCAGGTAGGTCCCAAGTCCCAGGACTGGTCACGTTTCAACTATCAACTGGAAATGGGATTTTGATTAGGAGCGCGCAACAAAGTAGTTGCTGTTGCTGAGATGCTGCTGCTGCTGCTGCTGCTGCTGCTCTTGGGTTCTTCCGAAACGCGGAAGTTATGAGCGCAGTCCTTTCCCATGATATTTTCTAATCAAGTTTCAATAAATTGCAAGCGTAGTGAAGACCGAAGACTGCGGGGCTGTGTGTGTAATCTTTAGTGTCGTTTGTCACCATATTTGCCACTGAAGTCTGGCACTGTTGACGGACCCACAGACTTCCTCCCGACGCCCCACTGCGTCACCCAGCCAGACCGACTTGCTCTGCCTGTCTCTTTGGGCCCTTCATTAATCTCATGTCTGCCACTGCACATTGTGGCATTTGATGCCTGGCTGATCCTGTGACTCCCATGGGTGTGGTGTGGTGTGGTGCGCTGTGGAGTGGTGAGGGGAACCAGGTTCCTGCTTCGATTCCTGTTTTGTTTCGAGTGGAATTTGATTATGCACCCAGCCACAGCGTCGAGTGCAACTTGTCATTGTTTATCTCTTTAGCTGCAGCAGCAACAGCAGCAGCAGTGGCAGCAATGACAGCAGTGGCAACGATAGCTGTACAGCTGCTGCTTCCGTTGAGTGCAACTCTCTGGTTGTGCCATTTCCATTTTCCATTGCCTGCCCAAATGTGCAGCTTATCTGGAAGGGAAGCGCAGAAGCGCAAGAAGGTTACATGCCACTCGATTTGCAAGTGGAGCCCATAGAAGTGCCCCCTTCTCTCTGTTGTTCTGCTGCTGCTGTTGCTGCTGCTTCTAATTAAAAGAGAGGCTGCCACCAAACAGATACAGATACAAATGCGGGAAAAGGGATAGGGAAGCACTGGTCCGGCTCTGCTCGTAAGTGATATCAAGACGGAGGCATCACCATCAACCCAGAGACAAAGACCCAAGCGAATGGGCCTGCCAAGTCTTGGGTGGCAGTGTCAGCCTGTGCACTGCACTGCCCTGACCCCTATTCCGACTATCAAAACCATTTGGCGGAAATTTAAATTTAATTAGATCGCTGCTTTTGAAACGGGAAACGGGTATCAACAAAAGAATTTACACTCACATATATATGTATGTATTTACGAGAAGAAGGGTTCTGTCATGCGCGGGAATAATCTTAAGAGTTATATAAACATTTCTCTCTCACATAATTTATTTATTATTTTCTTTAAGAGTATCCATTTTTTCATTGTCTAAAAGATTGATGGAAAAATAAGATAATCGATATGCGGGGGACGTGCGTGCTCTCTATAGATATCATTTTACTGCCGCCTGCAGTGTATGTATAATTCGTATTTTCTATACTGTTTATTTGCATATTTGTGTACGAGTATATGCTGCTGTCTCAGCTGGGTGGCATGACGCAGATATCGGCAATAAATATAGACAAGCAATCAGCTAAATAGAACAGCCAAACCGAAAAAGACACACACACACATTCTGCAAGCAAACAAACATTTGAGTCACTCCAATAGATCGCAGGTTTTTGAGGGTTTTTTTAGGGATAGTTTTAATTACAAGCCAACGCCTAAGGCCTTTCGTAAGGGAACACTTTCTGAGATAGAGAAATTTCCCATAAATATTTTCTGTCTTTAAAATTGTTTTGCCATTAAGGGGTGCCCGCGTGACATTCAAACAATTGAGTTGTGACAGCTGTTTGGCGGATGCCTATACTTTTTGATGGGACTCTAATGCTGCTGAAACAAATAGGAAAAATCGGAATCGGCGTAATATATACACTCAGAGAAAAATGTAATAGCAAAAAATGACATACCAATATTTTATATCGGTTTTTAGATATAAAAAAAAAATGAAATTAAACAGACATGAAATTAAATTGAATCGAATTCACGTTGATTTAATTATAAACGTATAAAAATGACTTTTTAAATGTAACGAACTTTACAAAAAAAATATATAATTTGTAGGAAATATATTCAATCTAAATATAAAATATATTTTAATCAAATAAAAGACTTTCCTTTGAAAATTTCCACTTTCGTAGAAAATCTTTTAATATACATTTTTGACTCTAAGTTCAATAATTTCCATTTCTGGCATCTTTCTCTGTGTGTACGATCGATGGACAGATATTTAAAGTTCGATCTCAAACAAAATAGAAAACGAACTTGGAAACGCTTGGAATGAACAATTGTCACGCCAATTTAAGGCCCCGCCAAAGTTTCCTTTTGCCGCTTGCCGATTGCCGCTTGCGGCTCCAGTGATATTTTTTTTTCATCCATCGCTTGTTTGTTTTCTTGCCGCGAGCCAAAACTAAACTGACCGTGAACAGTACGCTTCAAGCGCGCAGTTCAATAAAAAAAAAAAATTCATAAAAAATTTCCAATATTCGTTTTTGTGTCTCCCTGACATTCCCCTTTGGGGTAACGCTTGACCGCTTCGAAGGGTAACCATTTAGTTGAAGTAATTTGTAGAAAACCAAGCGATTTTTATTTACATTTAGTTGATGGATAGCTTGGGCTCCGTCTCCGTCTCCAACTTCAACTCCAACTCCAGCTCCGAATCGTATCCATAATTAATTACGATCCAGCGACAGTCGATCGATTGCCGGGGTCGTGTCTCTGTGGCGATACTATCAGGCGATTCTTCTAAGAAATTTAGTCTGGTTTTTGGACAGTTTTTCAAATGAGTAGAAATACCCAGTTCTGGCTGGGACATACACTTTGACTTTTTTCAGTGGAAATCATCTCAGGGTGCGCTTTCTTTCACATACAAAAGGCCGCCCTGCCCCTTGAGAGGGTTCAGTGACACATGGTCTTGGTGCGGTGATCGTTTGTAATACTCCTGAAATGGGGGCAAAAGAAAGACAGAGAGTGGATGTACGTAGTGCACACAAAGGCAGCTTTATGCAGGGATACAGCAGCGATGGCAACGGCAACGGCGGTCTAGGGCAATCGCTGGTTAGGGCTTTTGTGTACCGATTCCGATTCCCCCTGGGTGTGTGTGTGGTGTTTGCATTGTGTGTGCCAGCAATCCATGGATTCCCATTGTGTTTGCACTTGTATTGTAGAGAGAACCAGATGTTCGAAGACCAAAAATATGGTACCAAGTATAATTGACTTACTTAGCAATCAATCCAAGTCCATGATCCCAAAAGCCCAGAGAACCCTTCGTAATTGAATTTTTTTGTTTTTGGGTGACTTAACCGCTCACGTGGCCAAATTGCGAAACTTGCAAAATACTTAATTGAAATATCTTTTGCTGGAAATGTTTTCCTTTTGGGCTTAATTGCTGTTTGTTTATTTGTTTGTTTGTTGGTTGGCACACGGAAAAGATAAGTTAATTTCTTGTTTATCGAGTGGTAATGGAAGCAGGCCATAACGTCTATATAATATACATAATTATGTACATAAGTGCAATTTATGACTCTCTCACAGAGTAGCTTAGCATAGCCTGAATGCCGCAATTCGATAAAGAAGAGACCCTCAAGAGTGGAGCACCTGCCGGAGGAATGAGGAACCAGAAGAGGACGAGTACGGGATTAAGTTAATTACAATTTAACGCTGCTCTTGCTGTCGCTGGAGTAGAGACATCTGCTTGCAACAATTTTGCACGCAACAGAGTACAAGGGGTATATTCAATTCGCGGAGATCTATGTAACAGCCAAAAGAAAGAGTTTCTGACCCTATTTACTATTAGCATCAATAGACAAGGCGATTGGATCATTGTTACAGGATCAGCATGAAAAAAAACACTCTCTAAGTCTATCTCACAGAGTAGCTTAGCAGACACTTCACCAAAGAACGCTCTCTTTTCTCTCTTCACCACCAGCTCTATCCCAATGTGACACTCTCTCTTCACAGAGTATCTTAGCAGTAATATTAAATGCAGTTTTCACGTCTGCAACTTACGAGAGATATTTATTGCTAGCTTTGTCCTAGTGAGACACTTTCTCTCTCACAGAGTATCTTAGCATGAAAAGGGTTAATGTTGACAGCTAGCTGGCTTTATCCTAGTCAGACTCGTACTCCCACGTGAAGGCTCACGTTCATTTTGAACTTGAACGCTAGCAAGGGTTAATGGTGTGGGAATGCAGCTCTCTAGCTGCCACAATCTGCGGCATGTGCATAGATACATATGTTGACCAACTTTCAGAGACAATCAGATATGTAAGATGGGGTCGTCGACGTCTGGCACCCACGTCCATGTACCCTCCCCTACCCACCCCTTTCCCATCCTCGAAAAACAAAGCTAAAAAGCGAAACTAAATCGTGATTTATGATGATTATATTTGAATTGCTCATTGTGTTCGCTCACACTCCACCAAGTATAGCCCCCAACTGGAACTGAAACTGAAACTCAAAGCTGTGGTTGCTGCTGGGGCTGAGGCTGGCCAAACATTTGGTCTTAACGAACGATTTTATTTTTTTATCTCTTGGCAAATAAATAAAAATCAAAATTGGGACTCTTAAAGTGCCCTGACCATGACCATGCCTGCAATGCGAGTGCTGCTGCTGCTGCTGCAGCTGTTGCTGCGGAAATTCCCCCCCCCCCCCCCCCGAAATGCGATAGGAAAATCTCCAAAAAAGGGAGCTGCTGGTCTGGTGGCTGCATTTTCACTTTGACTCTCCCTTTTGGGCTGCCCTCCTCTCGACCCAGCTGTCTGAGACTGTCAGTGCATTGGGTTTGTAGGGCGCCTGGGAAAGTTAATGAATTTTCGCGAGGGAAAGTTTGCTTTAATTAATGCACATCATAGGATGTGCAGTGCCCAGTCCCGTCCAATCGTGTCGGACCCCATAAACCCCCGGCGATTAGCCTAACGCTTAAGAGTTTTATCGTCTGTTAGAGCCAACCCTTAGCCGTGGCTTGGCATGGGCCTTAAAGTTCATATTACTAGAGTCCTTTGGCAGCGTTTTAAATTACAGTTTCACTTTTTAATTAAGCGCGCAGAGCCAGATCCCTGCTCCGCCTCGCCCCGCCCTCAAGTCAATGCTGAAAAAAGCTGAATAGAAAGAGAAAAAGTTTTTGGTGTTTGGGAGCAGAAGCAGGCCATAAAAAGGAAATTTTAATTAAACAGGGTTGACTCAAACACAAAACAACAACAACAACATCAACAGCAACAGAAACAATAAAAAACACTCCAATACAGAGCAATGTCTGGGCAAAATGCAGTTGGCCAACAGTTGGCGAAATATATGTATGTATGTTTGGGGGCTTGGCCCAGCAAAAAGGAAAAAAGTAGGCGGGTTCTGGTCTGGGTTCTGCGTTCTGGGCATAAGGTAAAGACAATAAATAGAGTCGCACTAGGGGCCACAGGAACCAACTCATTTGCAGACCAGACCAGACCAGCCCAGACCAGGGCACGGCTTTCAGCTTAGCTTGGACATGGACATGAACGTGGACGTTGGGTTCTTAGTTTAATAGCTTTGCTCTTGGCATTGAAATATTTATCATGTCGTGCTAATATTGCCCAGAACGAGAGACCCCGAGTAGAGCTCTGTAGTAGAGTGGAGTGGACACGCTCGATTGGACAGGGCGGATAGGATAGGAGCGGGCCGAAGGTTCGTTTCGTTTCGCTCTATCTATGTATCTTAGAGGGAGACCGGACCCACACCCCTTCTGCCCCGCTTAGTGACTCTTGCCTCTTGCCGTTTGGCTGTCATCATTGACACGCGAATTGCAAAAGTTAATTTAAGTAGTTTTAGCCAAAAGACGACTGCAGCTCCAGGCCCTCTGGCTCTCTTGTGGCTAGTCAGGGGCAGATTTATATGGCCATTTGGCTAATGAATTGCAGCCAAGCAGCCTAGCAGCCTAGCCGCCAAAATGGACAATCCAATAGCAAAAGGAGCATCGACGGATGGAAATAAGAGCTGATCCATGGTCCAACATAAATCATGAGTAAAACTCAACTTCCACACTCAACGAAAAATGGCATAGTAAATTTTTAAAATTAAAAATAACAAAAAAATTTTAAAAAAATACAACAAATAATAGAAAATGTTACTATTTCCTTTCTCAGTGTAAATATTTAAATTTCAGCGCTTTTTTTCTCCGAGTGTAGTTTCTTCGATTTCATTCCCGAGAAGCCAGATGGATCTGGCCTTTCTATGAATTTTTTTAGCCATTCGTTTGGACCCGCATTGGCTGTTTGTTTGGCTGTTGGGTTTTCTGGTTATTTATTTGTTGGCATACCCTGGCCCTGCGCCGTACCCCGTCCCCGTCTCGTGACACGCCATGTGAATTATGTGGGAGTTTTGTCTTGCAAACATTTCAATCTGAACAATTTTGTAATTGTTGCGCAAATGTGACAACAGAAAACCCAACAAAACTGATGGCAAGGTCACACATATTCTGCTTTGTGGCGAACAAAACCCTTTCTGTTTTCAGCTATTTTATGGCCCAAAACGAACACAACTATGTGAGCAAAGGAAATTCCCAGAATACTCGTATACCCAACAAACTGAATCATCCATACACCACCCTTGAAGAGATCTTGCAAAATAGGAAATATTTATACATATATTTCGGAAATGTTCAGAGATCGTTTTGAAGCGAGTCCTCAAAAATTAAGGCAACGCCAAGCAGCGTGAAATGAAACAGAAAAAAAACACAGAAACAGAAAATATTACGAGACGAATTGCCGCTAAAATTGAGCAAAACGAACAAACAAAAAACATACACCTATGTCTACATGCTTATATATGTATATATATATATGTATGTTAATATGTTTGTACGTTTCAACGGATGCAGGCCCCTTGCGGTTCTGTCTCTGTATATGCACAAGTATTTATTACATTTTTGACTCATAGACACACACACACACACACACATAAGTTAAAGAATATCAACGTGAAATATTTGGCACACATTCAAAATTTCATAAGCATTCAGGTGCCTAGGCTTTACGTACCCTGGCTACATACATATCTACATATAATTATATTGTCATCACCTGTTGAAGGTATTTATCTGAGATTGAAGTCGATTTTTAAAGCAAGAATTATTTGGCTATCATTCTTCTTTTTGATCGAAACGTAGAGTTCATTGAGGGAATATTTTACATATGTATTTTGCTGATCTCAAATACATTGATTTATTATTCTTTGCGTTGCAAACTTCTTTACACAATTATAATACCCTGCGTGCTGTAAGGGTGACCACTTCTGTTGCGGCACGCGACGCTTGGCGGGGGCCTGGCGTCGTTCGATCAATAAAAATAGCCACTCGCCATCCGTGGCAAGACGTGGGTGTGCATAATCATCATCGACATCCTCCTCATTATCATCATCGTCATCGTCGTAGCCATAGCCAGATGATGGTCCCATGGAATGCCATCTATGCCAACAGTTAAAAGCAAAACAAAGTACAAGGACGTCCCAAGGGGCTTCAGAGCATCCTCTCACTCTCCCGTTTCCCCCATAGCTCTATAAAAATATCTTCTGACTGGTCTCTCTCGTTCGCATATCTTTACCTCCTCCACTCGAGCTTGCCGCAAAAGGTGAATGAATCCAAAAATATTTCAGCACGCAAGTTGTGCGGAGTAATTGCACGTTGCGCCTTCTGCCTCTTGGATATATGGGAGGCAGAGGCAGGAGTCAGAGTCGAAGGCAGCGTCTGAGGCTGAGGCTGAGTCTGAGTCTGAGGCTGTGGGTTGCTCCAGCATCTATGGCTTAACCCACATACAAGCAAAGCTTGCTGCCATCACAGATGCACACTCTCACACTCACACACACACACTGAGAGCAATGCATTCCTAGCGCATTTTGACTTGCTGATTGGCGGCATGGCATCCCTCTATCTTTTATCCATCTAATGGAGTTGTGTGGTTTGGTTCTTTGAACTACACACATCATAGAAAATAACGAACCAACGGTAGGGAGAGTGGGTGATAAGATGTCCATAAGAGTGGGACTAATATGCACACATCAGAGGAAGGTACTGTACTGCACGCGGACGTGCCGCGAAATTTAGATATCTGCTCCTCAGATATAAAAACAGACTCTCCACTGCTTAGTCACACTGGGAGAGAGATAGAGAAAGCATGCGAGGCAAGATAATGGCTATTAGAATGATCGGGTTTCCCCAATTTCTGATATTCTACCACTGTGAGTTTTAGTCATTGATTAACTGCCGTAAAATGCTAACCAGGTGAAATCTGTACAAACTAAATTACAAAATCAAATGAAATTCACACACATTTCGTGTACATCAATTAAACATTTTCTATGGAAAATTCTACCCTATTAAATTCAAGGGAAAATCGTATTGTTTTAGCTGTGAACTAAATATGTCTGTAATTATGCAAGAAACTGCTGGGGGAAAAGAATTTGGATTGCAATTAGTTAGTACATTCCATTATGGATAATCCATTAGTTAGTGGAAATATAGAAACCATTGAAGTTCTTCTATCCAGCCCCCCCCCCCCCCCCAGACAGGCATTCTGCCCGACACACACAAATTTCCCGTTTTATGAGCTCTAATATGAAAATCATCACCCTCCTCCTGTGGCATTTGCCTCGTCGGGAGGCTCCACAGTCATGTAGCAAGCAGCTCGTTAGACGCATTAGGGCCCCCAAAGCACTGCTTTCACTTGGTGCTGTGGATGACATATGGCAGTGTTGGGGCATACCTCTGGTGGCGGCGCGTCTTATTAGAATTTATGATTTGCCATCTTTTTTTTATTTTTCCAGAGTTTTGTCTTTGGTTTTCTGGGGATGGTTCCTGCTGCCCAGCTGGCATTTATACCAAGTATATTATTTATCATGCACTTTATGGGGAGCCCCGGACGAGCACACGTATATATTTGCATTTATAATTTCAAATTGTTTATGGCCGCGGCGTGAAAATGCCTCAAACGACAAACAAGGCAAAAGTGCATGCAAAAAATAAAAACCGCAACATCAACAGCAACAAAAAATCTTTTTCAAATGCTTAAAGATTTAATGGATGCATGACGCATCCATCCATCCACCCCATCCATTCATGGAATCGAAAGCAGCATCGAATGAGAGGGAAATTTTGTATAAAATATTACAACTAATTCAATTCGATTTTTCAGCAAGCCCTCGGGGTAGGATCCACTCGATATTTTGCATGACATTTCGCGCCCGAAGGTGGGATTAAAGTGGAACACATAAAGATGAATGTACCCTACATTTGCGGTCAAAATTTGATGCCCTGCCTCGCAAATGATTCAAAATATTTCATGTTTGCTCAACTAATGAGCCTTCAATTGGATTAATTGCGAACACATTTGGCCCGCCTTTTGATGCCAATTTGTGTTTGACAAATGTGGGAGAGACTTTTATGTGTATTTATTTATTTAAAATTTAATATAAATATAGAAATACGTATAGGAAATGGAGCATCATAAATTGATCAAAACAAGTTTTGTAGAATTAAAAAGATTGAGTAGATTTGCATGTTATAACCACATGTTTTTACGCATTCATTATTTATATAATAATATTTGTACAATTAAATTGTCCACAGCGACATTATTCACATTTAATGCATTGTTTTATTTTTAACCAATGATTCAATCCAACACACAATCGACTCTTCTGGTTAGCCCTTAAGCATTTAATTCAAATTAAAAAGTACTAAAAAAAATGACAACCTCATTCCCCACCTACATTTTTCTACAGAAATTAACTACGATATTATTTTCAGTGTATGATCTAGTGCTGGCTGTGTTCACCCTTATTTTTGTGCATTGATGTCCCTTGCTTTGCTGGGGCTGTTGTTCTTGTAATTCGCCTATTTAATTTCTGTTTTAGTACCCGTGTGATGAAAGAGAGTGTGCATTGAGAGACACGATCAGTGTTCCTGAGTCCGAGTGAGAGGGAGATGTCTGCGCATGAATAAGGCTTCACAAAGGATACAATTAGAGATGGGTACGTGCCGTGCCGGTCTTTTTGCACATATGAATGAATGCCCGTGACCGTGAGAGTCCTTTAACATTTGGTTACGTGTTCCGGCTATGCCGTGCCACCACAATGGAAGAAGGCCTGTTGCTATCTCTAGTTCTCCATCTCTAGCCGTATTGGGCTCTCTAAACACTGACTGAACACTACTACTGAGAGAACGAGATAATCGTTAATATTACCCCCCCACATATGGATATTTTCAAAATTAATTTTATTTAATTTATTTATGAGCTCCGACTCGAATCAATTAACGCATTAACATGATTTTTATTATGTATCACATTCAAATCGGGCTAACACAGTGGCAGGCAGTCACTGCCAAAAACGTGTTCTCAGCGCCATTACCAAAAAGAGTAACACAGAAATGTACTCCGTGGGCGATTCAAAGTGGGATGGGATACGCGAGTGGAGTGAAGTGGAGAGAGATCGTTAAATATTATAACTTAATTAGCCCCATAAACATTTTGCGGGCAGGGAATGGGGATGCTTGAAACGGTATCAAATATTTGTTAAGATATAGTTAAATGTTTACGGTAAATATTTTGCTGTATTTTTCCCCCCCATTTCCATTACATAACCTTGCAAACGTTTTAGGTATTTTTGCGACTTTTCTTTTGGATTGCGAAAAATAGTTTTTGTTTTTTTTTTTATGGTGGCTTTTGTTATTGAAATACTCGTGGTTTATTTATTGTGTTTCCTGATTAGTGCGTTAAGCACTTTTACTTTTTTTCCGGTCCGGCGAAAGACAATTCATTGTTATGTAAATTTTCAATTTGTTACCTGCGGCACAGGCTTAGGCTTGGGTTTAAGCTTTTGTGGGGCCCTAAATTTGTATGGCTCTTCAATTTCTTCAGCTCTTTCATCGGACAGTTATTAATCAGAGCCAAGCATTAAAATCTCTGGCGAATTAATTAGGGCGCTTCAGAGTTCGTTAGACGATGGGGCCACTCTCCTGCCACAGGAGGCAAAGCGAAAGATGAATGTGAGATGGGATGGGTTGGGATGCTGTTGTTTCGTGTAAACATTTGCATGCACATCAAAAGTAACTGTAGCTGAATGTTGCCTGTTGCCCGTTGTTGCCTGTATAGCCAAACAAAAAGTTACAAACAACCAACAGACAGGCAACAACAGCCACAAAAGATCAAAATCGTTTGAAAAATTGTTTAGCGAAATGCAGCAACGGCAACAGCAGCCAAAGCAGCAGCAGCCACAAAATCGAAGATGTAAAATGTGAGCTACAAGCTTAGAAAGAAAAATTAGTGGAAAAAGCATTAAGACTGTGGATACACTACTACAATATAAAAGATAAATATAAAATAGGTTCAATAGATTTTTCTTAAAATTACTTGACAAGTTCTGGCTACGACCTTTCTCGCTTTCTCTCTGTCTCGACTTGTTTCTTACAGTGTGGCTTAGAAATTAAAGGTGAGTGCCGTGAGCGCAGCACCGCTCTTTATCTTTATCTCTCTCATAGTAAGACTCGTACCTTACTTAGACTTTTCTCATAGATAGATTTACATAGATAATAAAATGCATATAAAACTGAGTATCTTAGTATTGCGGAACGATTGCCCCGATTCAAACGTTTTAACTGATTCAGGCTTAAGCTTTTCGTTTTTATGCAATCCCTTAAATATAGCAGTGTGAAGGAACCAGAACATTTAGAACCATATCATATAGTGCTCCAATCCAAAGACTTGCATAAAAGCATGAAAATTTTAGCTAAATATCTGGGAAAAAACCTAGAAACAGACAGCCAGACGCAACTCTATAGAGCTACAAACTTTATAGGGTCTCTATAGAACCTCTGACTGGAAATTGCAACACCCTCTTGCAAGGGTATTCAAATGAGGGGCCTGGCGGAAGAAATAAACGAACGAACGTACCCGTACTCAACACTGCCGGACCAATGCAGATGCCCACTACAGGCTGTGGCTGTGGCTGTTGCAGCAGTTGCAGCAATTTCTAAATGCCGCCGCGCACCAATTCCCCACCAACAGGCGGGCGGACAGACAAACAGACTGGCGGGCTGGCCAGGCTGAGGCTGACTCTGACTCTGAGGCAGCAACAGAAACGGCAACGAGAATGCAACTTTGCATAATTTATAGCAATCAATTTCGCGTGAACATCAACACGGTTGCCAGGCAAAAAAAAAAAAAAAAAAAAAAAACCAAAACCGATACAAAACTCCGATGGAAAACAGAAAAGAAATTGTGGCAACAACTGGAAAGACTGACTGCAAGCCATCCCCAACCCCATCCCATCCCATCCCATTCCATCCGTCTGCAGCAGCAACTATCCAACTTATTTAGTTCTACTTAAATGTTTACTTTCATCAATTCGCGATTCGCGAGAGTCCATTTCACTGTCAATCGATGGTGGAGTGGATCGAATCGGATCGGATTGGATTGCTTTGCTTTGCTTGGCGAATGTTGCCTTTTTGGTCACAAAACTGTAGCTGGTTGCCGCCAACAGGATGCAACAGACAAAAAGAGAGAGAGAGAGAGAGAGAGTGATAGACATTCACTTTGGAACTGTGTTGGAACATGCAAAAGTCAGACTTTGACTTGGGAGTGCAATTTTGGCTTGGCCCTAATCTAATTGCCCATCACCTAACCCCATTTCACCGAGAACTTTCACTCGAAAGACGGTCTCTAGCCCGCAGCCTTGGGTCACTGGAAACACCCTCTCCCTCTCCCTCACCCTCACCCTTCCCCAACTCCCCCGACTCCCACTCCCACCAACAATTGTTCAATTGTGGGCCAACACTTTCAAGAGGATTGGCATCGTCGGGTGTTCTCCTCCTGGCTCGAAATACATATCATTTTACATAACAAAAAAAAAAACGCAACAAAGAAGGTGGAGTGCCACAAATTAAAGCTCCTCTTGGTCTCTCAGAGGCAGTGTCAGAGGTGTACAGTTGCACAGGTGCATGGGTGTATAGGTGTACAGGTGTGCATTGTGTCTACTGTAGTTATCAAATAAATACTTAGCGCACCCAGGCACACTCCACTCCACTCCACTCTCATTCTGCTTGAATGCCGGGGCCTACACTAAACACGGCGTTATGCATTCACCGTTGCTTTTGGCCCACTTACTAACTAACAGCTCCAGCAACAAAAAAGAGAGTAACAAAATTAAGCGAAAACCAAGTTTTTCCTGATTTATGTCTTCACAAAATATACGTGTGAGTGTGTGTGTGTGTGTGTGTTGCTCTTGGGGATTTCCTGATCCACCACACCAAAATGCATTATGAATTTTGTTACACTTTTTTGGGTGGAAATGGAAATCTTTTCACTGACTGATTAACCTCATTTGGGGTCTAGAATTCATGTAGTACCTCCTGTTCCACTTGGGCACATTCGTTATTTTGCAGTACACAATTTTCCATAAGCGAATGGCTGCAAACGTTTTGGACTGGACGACAGTTTCAACTGTCTTTAGGCCCTAAAGTTTAGGGGTTTGCATTTATAATGATTTAAAAATTTCCATTGATATAATTTTAAGTAAATATATCAAAGGTTTTCTTTCTACATTTTCCAAATGATTTCCTAATGTTAAACTTCTCTGGGGAATAAATTCTTCAATTCTTGAATTAATTTCTTGAACTTCTTTAGGAATCAGAAAACTTTTCCCCGCCTGATTAACCCCTATCTATGTGAGGTTAAAATCCGCTAATGCCACTGCCAGTGGCACTGCCACTCAAGCGAACCGCATCGTTTACAGTTACAGGCTACAGCCGGTGCTGCTGCTGCACGCTGCACGCAATAGATGGGGGAAATTGTGAAAGAGTTTTAATCAAAATGGATATGGGATCTCCCCCATCCACAGAGATCTCTCTTTTGCTTTGATATTCTGATATATTTGTCGGTTGGCTGCTGCCTTGACACGTAATTGAAAAGAGAAGCAATCCAATCCCAGGCCAGGGCCAAAAATAAATCTAAAAGATAGATTCTTCATTTCGAAATATTGTATCTTTTTGTGGGGTGCAAATTGGGGGCAAACGCGTGGCTTCCATAGGGTTGCAGCAGCACTTGACGGGTGGCATCTGAACCCACAAATTGGTGGTGTCATTAGAGGAGATATAGATTCAAATTTATTGGCAATTCAATTAAGTTTTAAATGAATCCCAATCCCCTTCCGATTTTGTGTTGTTGTTGCTGCTGCTACTTCTGGATCCATTAATTGTGTGCCAGCTGCGGCGCATAACAATGCGGAAATGCAATCGATTGGAGTCGGATGGAATCCGAACGCACTTCACACGCAAATAAACAAGCCTGGGCCTGGAGTTTATCTTTGAGATGCACGGAGGCCCAACAATTTATTCTTTCATCGAGGGAAATGTCGGGGAAGCGAAAATACCGGAGCAGTTATGCAAATCAGCAGGTAGTCAGTCCGTCCGTCCAGCAGGCAGCCAGGAAGGCAGAGTTCTCCCATCGGTCGGTCGGTCGGTCGGTCATTCACCGCCAGAGAGAGGGGGAGACCCAGAAGAGTATCCATGAGATACGCGCCATGCGCCATGCAATTTGTGGCATTAGAATATGCACTCATGAATAGATACGAGTGCGCGCAGTCCTTTCTATGCAGTCCAAAATGAATGCGAGACCAGAGATTTCCATTTAAGCGCTTTCATTAAACAACTACAGAAAATAATTGCAAAAAGCCTCGCGTGGGGAGGGGAAGGGCACGATGGGATGGAAAGTAGATGGCATATAAAAGGCAAACAAATAACCGAAACAAATAACATAATAGTCGTATAGAAATGTGTCTGGTAAATATCACTTGAAAACTTCAGAAAATGAAAGTGAAACCGTTTTCTTTTCAATCATTTTAATTCATTCATTCATTGGTACATTTGTTCATTCATTCATTCATTCATATGTGTGAGAAAGTTCAATACAATTCAGCCAGAAGAGAAAGAGATCTTCATTTATAATGAGAATTGTATAACTCTCTTACTCTCCCTCTCTTTTACAGTGCAGCTTAGCAGTGAATGGTGACCTTTCATGTCTGTCTCTCTTTCTCACTTTCTTCATTGCTTTTACAGCGTGACCGTTCTTATGCCAGTACAGCCAGTACAAAATACCAATAAATGGTCGAAGTGCAACAAGGCCTTGAAATATTAAATCTTTCACAGAGTAGCTTAGCTCATGGCTATTACATAATCACGGAATACCAATAAACACCCGCAAAAACACTAATTATAAACGTAATGTCAAAGTCTTTACCAACGGCCGCATATGTGTTGTGTTGCAAGTTGCAACTTATTAATTTTCCGAACATTACTCCCTTTTATTTTTTTCTGGGGGGGGGGGGCCAACAACCGTTGCCAACTGAGCGGCTTACAGTCTTACATGTATCTCTGTGTATGTGAGTTATTTTTTGAGCCGCGAGACTAAACGCCATTAATTTTTACACACGGTTTCACTGCACTTCGAATGCGCTTTTCATGAGCACGAAATATATTTTATGGGGTAGCCCCCAAAAACTCTCTCGCAGAGGCTATTGTTTTGCAATTTGTTTTGGGATCGTTGGAGGAGGCTCTCCGTTGATAATTATGAGCCTGAGGAGCCCCACAGCAACACAAAAAAAAACTATTGAGTAATTACGAAAAATCGTTAGGGTTTAATTAAAATTGTGTAAATAATCGCATTTGTTGCTGCTGCTTTTGTTGCTATTGCTATTGCTGTTACCGTTATTGTTGTTAATGTTGCGAAAATGAAAGTGCCATCAAAACATATTATGATGCTCAAATTGTGGGAACAAAACCCTCCCCATCTTCTTTCTGTCTGCCACTCAATGAATTTCAATAGCTCGCGAGATATTGCCATGACGAGCCAATGTATCTGTGTCTGTGTGTATCTATTTATAGCTATGCATCTTCAGTACTGTCACTCACCTTGTACACCTCCGAGAAAAATCCAGAGCCAATTTTCTCCTTGACAAAATCATCAACGGAATATAATGCTGAAACGGCGGTACGTAGCGCCCGACAGGAGATCCCAGTGACCAGACGATCCGACGATATGGTACGGGTCACAGGTGCCGGCGGCAGACCATTCCCAGTGCCGCCCGGCTGCTGTTGCTGCTGCGGCGTTAGGGAGGCGTTAGTCTCCTCTCCATCCGTGACATCTCCATTTGCAGATGCCACCTTTCCATGTGGCACGCTGACTTTGTAGTTTGTGGTTGGGTTTGGCCAATTGAAGGGCGAAGCGTTGGATGCTGAATCCACCTGATCCACATCCATTTTCAGCTCCGGCGGTCCAGGTCCACTATGCTGATTTAGATTCATTTTTATCAGCTACGACGTATGTTGATGGATAGGTTTGATTATATGGTCACGATATGATTGTCTATATAGCACCTGCTGGAAGAACTTTCTTCCGAAAATTTGCAGTGTCGTAACAATATAAATTTTATTTATTTTGAATTTCGTATGTTATGTTTCGAATATTATAATGATTTAAGTGTTTGACAGACTGGGCAATGTCCGTTGTTCTTGGAATGCTTTGGATTGGGAGTTTCAGTTTTTGGCACGATTCAGATTCAGTTACTGGAAGCGCTGCTGCACTGGAAGATGCACTGGCAAATGGAAGTCTGGAAAAAACAAACAGGAAAAAACGTACGTAAATAAATTATTAGGTATAATTGAATCAATCCCCATCATCACATCACATCATGCAAATAAATCTGTGTATTTTTATACCCCACAGGGGCGCGTGATCAACATTTGTGTGTGTCTGTGTGTGTATTTTTATGGAGTGCTAATTAAAAAATGTTCAACGAATTGTATTATTTTATTTTGTTGTCACGCGGCATACAAAAAGCGATATCAGCGATGTGTGTGGTGACTGACTACGAAGAATTTTTATAAGTACATTTGAGAGAGGAGAAACAGGCAATGAGAGTTTGGAGAAAGATTGAAAATTTTTCCAAGGAAACAAATCTTGAATTAAGAGTAATGCGTATTCTCTTCCAAGAATAGAATAATCGCAATGTTGGGAGAGCATTATTACTTTGAAATTTGTTTATTTATGATACTTGTTTTTTTTTGTTTTAGACATTTCAGATTAGCAAACGGCGAAAACTAACCAAAAAGTCTGAATAAATTAATCGACGCTGCTCGAGTTTTTTTCTTTTGTTTTTTTTTCTGCTTTGTTTTATTGCTAATAAATTATTCAGGGTCAAAGTTTCGATGGGAAACGGGGTGCCTTCCTTTGATGATGGTCGGGAGCCGCTTATCAAACGCAGGGCAGGGCAGGCAGGCACTCTCTCATGGTAATGATAGTGCGAGAGTCCCCCCAGGCACTTGTTCCTACGTTCGCCTGATAGCGACGACTGTTTTCAAGTGCGATAAAACACACACAAACACACACACACACACAGAAAAATGAACGAATGACTTCTATTTTTTTTTCTCTGCGTTTTGTTTTTTCTTTTTCGCTGTGTAATTTAGCAACAATTTGGTTATCATTTTGCTGTCGTTTCCACGGCTGTATTGTCTCATGGGGACTGCCTGCCACACATGTAGAGACTCTGGGTTGAGGGAGAGCAGGGCAAATGAGTTCAGTTCATCAGCAAATAAGTAGATAATCACGACCACTGGCAGCACCCGCAACCTTGGCCTTGAGCTTGAAAATCGGTTTCCCCTTAGAGCAAGAGGCAGGTAGCCCGCACCCCAGAAGAAGCTTTCCCATCCATCACCCAATCCTCCCACTAGACACAAACCACTCTCTACTCTCTGAAGATAACAGGAATGGAATGGATGATATAACCAATTATTTTGTGACTCTAAAAAAACAAAAGAAAATAAAAACAGCCAAAACGTAGGAATTTTTTCGATTTGCCATTCCTTATCAGGGACTATATACATATATTCCAGCGATAAGATAGAGCAAATAGCTTGAAAATGGCCCAAAGGATCGTACGAGAGGGCCAAAGGGGCTCTCTAGATAAGAAAAACAAATAAAGCTTGATAATTGGGCTAAACCTATAACAAAATAATTACAAAAAAATATCTAACGACATAATGATAATGATAGAGCTACGATTCCTAACGGTTTGACAAACTCTCACTTTTGGTATCGAGAGATAGAGAGGAGAGGAAAGATGTAAAGCTGAGGGAGATCGAAAAAAAAACCGAAATAAAATACAAATTACTAAGCACATTTTCGACTCCACATTCCTCAATTTTGTTTTGGGGGGAAGTTATGCGAATTGAGCCAATCTTTTTTTCGTCTTTGGCTCGTTG
Source organism: Drosophila subsilvestris (assembly GCA_035043285.1). Classification (NCBI taxonomy): domain Eukaryota; kingdom Metazoa; phylum Arthropoda; class Insecta; order Diptera; family Drosophilidae; genus Drosophila; species Drosophila subsilvestris. The sequence continues at coordinate 12,924,213 of JAWNNB010001746.1, forward strand.
TATGTTTGGACAGATTTCGCAAAGAGCCGAAAAGCCGGCAGCTTCAGGCCCCATAATTAGGGTCAATTGCGGCTAACCGCTGCCAATCGACGACAACGAAAGCTTTTGGCCAAAATAAAATGGGAAATAGTGGGGAAAGAGGCTCTGGAAAAATGTGCTACACTTCATTAAAAGCCATGACAAGGAAACGTTGCACCTGCCTTACGATTACCCATGGATTGTTATAAATTTAAGATTGCCAACCTACAAATGGGAGGGAGTCTGCCTTGTTCCCTACAGAGTTGTGAATTTTTCTTAAAAATAAAGCAAAAATTAAGCTTAAAAATCCTTCAGAAATCCTCGAAAAAGAGCTCTTCGAGAGTAGGAAACTTGCTTCATGCTGAATTTCTAACTGTGGCCCACAAAAATCCGTTGAACACGCTCCACAAACTAAGTCAAGGCCCTTCAGCAATGCTTTTATTTTGGGGATTTTGGGTGAATCTATTAAATGGTTTTTTGGGTGCCGCGACTTTGTTTTTTGTGAGAGGCGGTGTGGCACATTGCATGCATAAATTTTCATATCACGTTCCATCCACACAAAACTGTTTCTCTCGTGTGGAAAACCACAAAATGCAAAGCATCCAAATATTATTGGCTATAAATAGGAATATCAAAAGCAAAGGTCAGGCCCTGTCCATTGGAGGTGTTGCCAAAGCTTATGGAAAATATATGTGTATACTGGTTGCAGCAATCTGAGAAACTATAAAAAAAACCAACCAAAACGAAATTCTTTGTAAAAACATTTCTATTGCTTTTTGTTTAATTTTTAAAGTGATTTTACCACCTGTTGGTAAGTCATCGTCGACTCTTTCTACTCTACACAGCTGTTACTTCTCAAGTTAATTTTTAGTCTATTAAACAGCAATGCCTTTCCCCCCCATTATCGATCGAAAAGATGTTTCCAAAAATCGTAACCGTTAGCCGCCACAAGCAACGGCAAGAGTCAAGTCAATCTTGAGTCAATAAACCACTGCTGCTGCTGTTGCTGTTGCTGCGGCAGCAACACTGTGGCACACAGATCAAGTTTCATTTTTATGAGGCCAAGGGTCGCGTCTTCGTCTTCGTTGTCGCCCACGTAGGCGCGTGCCCATGGTGTAGTACACTCCATGGCATAAATTCTTCACATCCATTAAATGCACATAAATCTTTGTTATGAAATGGGAAATGATATTTCCGACTTGTTGAGGGCAGGAGTAAAGTAGAAGCACGCCCTAGGACAGAAGATGACTTCAGGAAGTGTGTAGAGCACCGAAAAAAAAAACGTTAATGAAAAGGAAAGTTGGTCAGAAGAAGAAGAAAGAAAAAAACGCCACTTCATGGCCTCCTCCAAAGAAGAAAAACCCGCAGAGATGAAGAAACACAAGAAGACGTAGCCAAAGACGTTACAAATTTCTATAAACAAAGAGAGATGAAGTCTCGTCTCGGGGCAACAAAGCAAAGCAAAGCAAAGTAAAATTATCAAAGAACAACACAAAAAACGAGATATAAAGAAATAAAGAAAGAATGAAAAGAAGCAAGAAAATGGGACATGGCACACTCTCGGAACGGAACACACACACAAAAGAAAAGACCCAAACCAAATGAAATTCATGTCGTTGTCGCGCTCATAAATTCTTCTACGCCTATGCCTATCTGAAAGATACAATGCGATACGCCCACGAACAGCAGCAACAGAAGAAAATCACCAACTCATTCCCAACTGGAGATCGCGGCTGGCCCTGCTCTATGTAAATGTGGTTGAGGCTGCATTCCAAGAGAGCCACCATCGAAGGTATTTTCTGGTACCCCCTAAAACAAGTGATTCATTCCGCTAAACGAAATGGAAAGCAGGGGAAATTAGGAAACAAATTTATATATTTATTCAAATATACATTGGCTGCCATTAGGTTTAGAATGGAATGGAATGCTGGGCCTAATTAGCAGCGGCACCAAAATCGATCATACCTCGTATCCCCAAAAGTTTCACTTTCTGTCAGTGTAAAGAACCCCTCTGCTCTTTTGGCCTGCATACAAAAAAGGCCTAAACAAGTTAGATTGCATCGATTAATGCGCCATTTAGGCATTGACTAATTGGCAAAAGAATTCACTCTCTTTCACAATACTCAAGGGGGAGGGAGGTGCTCGCTCGCTCACTCGCTCACGTGCCGTCCATCGCTGTGCGGACTCTTAAACCTTGCTGAAAATAGTCACTAAAATAAAACAATTGCCTAGCGTAAATGAACTTTAAACAATCAGAGGCGCAATCCGATGAAGAAGAAAGATTAGACAATTTTTTAGCTGAGTGTTGGGACTATGGAGTGCCCATCAGCTAAATTTAGTGGTAACAAAAATATTCAAATGATCCAAGAGAATGAAATAAAGTTACCCCTGATTTATCTGAAGTCATAATCAGATTATTATGAGTATTGATGTTAAGGTAGATCATATTATAAGTCTAGATAACAATTTGCTATATGTATTTTAGTATCTGTGCATTTCCTATCTTTTTGGTCGATATCCAGCAGCTAAAAGTGCAAACGTTTTGTTAACCCTTTCCTTTCAATACTCCCTCAAGTTGTAGAAATATTTTTTTACAGGCTCAAAATCACTTTCTTTTTCTTTGTTACGCATACTCCAAGGAATGAAATATACCCCCGTGCTTAGGGTATGCAAAAGAAATGCAAAAAACTAACAAGAAAATGCGATTTATTTTGAGCTTCAAGTGCAAGTCGTCCCATACGAAGATCGAACAAAACAAAGCACTTGATGAATGCAGTTTGGCAGCAGAAAAAGAAGTAGAAACAGAGAAAGCAGCAGGCGCCAAGGAAGGTGCAAAAAACCAAACTAACAAAAAGAAAATAGTGAAATGAGAACAAATGGCGCATTTTGCGGGTGAGTATTGTGTCTCTTTTTCCTTCTGGTATTTCTTTTAGTTTATTTTAAGTGTTGCTTACCCCTGCGATGCGATGCGGGCACACACCACACAAATGAAAACAAATTAGCTTAGGTTGCATTTACAGCCGGCTGGCTGGCTGGCTGGGAGGGCAGAGGGTGATTGTTGTTAATTTTATAAACACCACACACAAACAAAAAAAAAAGCCCTCAACCTTACCCATTCACACATTCACATTCACCCCCCAGCACCATGCACCGTGCACCATTTCCCCCCCTGGTAACAGCAACAGCCACAAAAATGCAGTTGGTCACACCACCGGACGGACAAAAAGACAACATCAATATGTGTAGCAGCAGCAGCAGCAACCACCAAACCGGCACAATCCCAATCAGGCAGCGGGGCAGGCAGCTGCAGTCCCGGCAGTAGGCGGGAAACGGGAAACCCAAGTGGAAGATGAATATAGGGAGAGAATCGGGAATACATATGTACTATGGCTCTGTCTGGATCCATGGATCCGTGGATCCACTATAACGAGCGAAACATCTGTCGCAGCATTTGCATTTTACGTGGAAAAACGGTCTTTCCGCTGAATCAAACAGAAAGGAGACAGACATATAGAGAGAGAGAGAGAGCGAAAGACCACCGATAGACGGAGAGAGAAGCAGCAAAACGGTAGCGCAGATGGCATTGGAAAACACAAGCCTAGGAAAACATCTTCATCATCATATTATCATCATCATCATCAGCAACAGCCATAGCAATGGGGAGTGTGTGCTGCTTTTTCGTAAGTTGCAAATGTGTTTGTGTTATTTTTACATTTCCGCTTCATACAAAAATATTTACGTTGCGCAGCCCTGCCAACCTTCCTCATTAAACATTCCGATCGCACGCACACACACGCACATAGAGAGGAAGGAAGGCAATCCCTCTACCGGGTCTCTGACAGGGCAGAGGGCACGGGCCTTATAGTGCAACGGTTAGAGATGGGCAAGATGGAATGCATCACGAGTTGACATATCGATGGGGGCTCTCCCATACACAACAGGTTTCTTGAACAAATTCAAATGCAACACCTTTGATAGGTTGTGTGTATTAGTTGTTCGTAACTGTACCACAAAGGGCCACTAACCTTACAACCGGAAGAAAACGTAACAAGATGCAATCGTTGAGATCAATTGGAAGAAGGACATTGGTTTTTGGTAGTTCAGATAAGTGAGAGCAGCCGCATCATCGTAATTTTGTTTTAATTGCTTATATGAAAGCAATTGTTTGCTGTCTTTAGGTCTGGCCCATTCATAAACAGATGTTTGACAGAATAAACAGCTGCTCTGCATACAATCAAAACTACAACTGGGTCATTCTTAGCGAATCAAAATCCCATTCATGCATACCATTCATCATTATCCATTATTTACTATAGCTCTCTAGAAGGTTTGCCTTGATACAGTGGCTGTGCCTATCTGTCTATTTCTGGTGCAGTGCTTCCTTAATACTATATCCTTTCATCTACCTGCAGGAGATGAAAACTACACATCTTCGAAATGCTTAAATTTTTGGGAGCCCCTGTTAAGGTCGCAGGCCAGGCCCCCCCATCTCTAGACGCAGTCTGCTGCTTCCGCTGCTGTAACGAGCGCAGCAGCAGAGCAATGGAGACGCAGAGGCAGAGCGCGCAGACAACCCACACAAGCGCACGCATAGAAAATTGTTGTACAACAGAATTTTGGGGCAGGCAGAGCAGAGAAGCAGGGAAGCTGATATTTGCCTTAATTTTTAGTTAATAATTTACCAGTATTGTTGGTTTTGCTGCAGATGCTTTCGTTGTTCCTATTGCCGACGTGCTGCTATAATCCAATTAGGTGTGTATGTGTATGTTTGTTTGCTGCACAATTGCAGTTATTTGCACACCGACAACACGCACACAGAGAGACGAAGAAGCACTAATAATTAAATACCAAAAAATCTTGTCACCAACAAAACGAATTTCTAGTTTTGTTTTAAAATAAAATTTCACCAACAACTTTGTTGTGTCTCGGTCTTGTTTACTGGGGGGCTCGGGGCTATGCTCTGCTGCTGCTGCTGCATTGGCTTGTGTATTTTTTCGTGATTAGACGCGACGATGCTGCTCATTCAACATTCCACCGACACTTTATGGGTATTCTCTTTCATTCGAACTACAGCTTAGGCTATACATCAAGTTTTGGGGTAGCGAAAAGGACATGTTTGTTGCACTCGCGTAAAAATCGCACATAAATTATAAAAATAAAACCTGCACGACGCGCACACACGTCCGACTTTGTTGTTCCCGAAATTTTTTTGATTTGTTTTTAGACCAAGTGTGACCGCGAACCTATTGATCAAATATACTGTCTGCACCCAGATATATACCAAAATATACCTTGTCAGTATCAAAATATACCCTAAATATACTGACTGACACGAAAAGATTCTTTCATATTCCTCGATTTTGATATTCGGCTTAATATTGCTAGCTAATCAGACCTCTCAGCCATAAACAAATAATTTTATCCAATTCCTCAATAAATTTAGTACTAGATTGGCTAGTTCTTAAAACTCCTGTTTATTGTATTGCCTACATAATAAGGTTTAAACAAAAGCCGCCAAAGTATAAAATGTAAGTGTGAACTCCGGTCACACTCCGTCAATGTTGCTGGTCAACCAAGATTCTGCATGCGAATGAACATCTGTGTACCCTATTTCCTTTAATATATGTTACATTTGATTTACCAAGCTGCTCTGACACATTTATATTGAATTTGTCTTAGATTGACATTTTATTTACTTGTTCATTCATTTGATTTGTGTTTTGTATGTACATGTATCCCGGTACGATACATATTATTGTTACCCGAAAGTTGCAAAATTTCGTTAATATCTTTTAAGCAGAGTCCTGAGTAGTTGCTGCAAATATTAGAGCCTGAGATTACAAACTATTCCTCTATTCGATAATACCTATTTTCCCAAGGTATGCTCATTCCGTGCCAAAGTTTCAGAACAATGCTGCTAATTCATTTCCCCATGTTGCTGAAGTTTTCCACATACAAATGAAATGTATCTTACGGGAACCACGTTAGATACATGTGGCTCACACCTCGAAAAAGAGAGCAACATTTTTTAAAACCACCACGATCTAGGAGCAAAATATGTCGGTAAGTTCTGTGCGCTAAATTTAGTTTGGCGGTCATTTTGAAAAGTACCTTCATATGCTATCAAAATATACCGTAAATATACCTTCATATGCTATCAAAATATACCGTAAATATACTGACTGACACGACAAGATGCGTTGATATTCCTCGATTTTGATATTCGGTTTAATATTACTAGCTGGTTTTTCCACTTAGCCCTAACAAAATAGTTTATTCCAATTCATCAATCAATTTTGTACAATATTAACAAAAGCGGCCAAAGCATAAAACGTAAATGTGTATGAAATGTGACGTCATTGCCACTGTATACCCTATTTCCCTTAATTAATGTTAAATTTGTTTTTCCAAGCTGCTTCGACATGTATTTTACCAATTCATGCATTTGATTTGTTTTCTGTAGTGTCTCAAGTCTAGTGTCAGACGACCATGCACGGCTTACAAAAAATATCGGTATTTTTGTGCGATAGGCGGAAGCTGGATTTATTTATAATTTATTTATGGAAATTTTTTTAATAATTGTACAGAAAATGTGATAATCCTTTGGAAAACTACTTAAATTTTATATAATAAAGTCCACTCGTGACCTTTATTTTCGGATGTGGCAGCGCTGTGCAACGCAAAGCGAGCTACCAGACTTATATAACAAAATTTATAAATTTTATGAACAATAGTTTTAACGCATAAGCGGGTAGACCAGACTACTTATTCTTTTTGATATAGTTCATGTACTTCTTGGCATTGAAGTTGTCCTCCACCTCCTCCATAATCCTGACCTTCTTGCGTGGCTTACGCGCTTCCAGGCGGGACCTTCGCTCGGCGTCCGACAAAGTGGTCAAATCCAAAGGCAACTAAAAGAGAACAGTAGTGGAAATTAATTATATTTAACTAATGATTTTGCACCCACCTTTATGATTTTGCGTGGCTCGTGGTAGCGGATATTAATTGTGGATCCATCTGGCTGGACGACGACCGTGGGATACAAGCGGCAGTAGACGGACCGATGCAGCCTGGTCACCGCTGTCGTGGCAGAGGAAATGCAGCGCAGCTGTTGCACAGCCTGTGGCAACTGTTTCAGCAGCATTATTATTTATAATCACAGTAGAAACAGCTAATGAAAGTTCAAATTAATCCACATGCAATGTTATGTTTTGCACAGCTGATAGTGGGAGCTAGGGCTGCAGTCCATAATTGGTTTTGCAATTGTTCGATGGTTTTTCTGACCATCGATATATCGTTTGACAACAAATACGTATAGCTGCAATGCAGGATCTGTGACTGCTGCAATCCTGGAAGCACAACAGAATAAGGTTTATTATTTTGTATACCACTTTGTACTTTATTAAAGTTGTTTTACGATATCGATGTTTTGATGGTTGGGAACCAGGGCTGCAGTTGCATAACATCTATCGTCTTTGATATTTTCAAGGGAAAAACATCGTACTCAAAAAGTGTAAGTGTTGGTGCAGAGGCGTAGAAATTCTCAATTGTCCGTAGAAATTTAAGTATGTGGGAAATAACTAACTAAAATTACTTGCGTAATGTGCAGAAAGACATACTTAAACTAAATGGTCATCCAGTTGTGGAGGAACCCAAGGAATACACACTTTTTCCACCCCAGTCGCAGGGTGCTGCTGCGGCGAAATTACATAATTTTTGCACGCATAATTTTCAGTGGAATGGAAACAGCATAATATATAACGCAGCAGATGGAACTCGAGCAGCACAATCCAGCAGAGAAACTATTTATGTTTAAGGAATCTCGTCCGGGGCATTAATTTTCCATTTCCAATCTGAGAACCTAACCTCATCTGTTTTCTGTGTTTGTTGGCTTTTTTCAGTATTTGTGCTACAGAATGGCCGCCCGCCGCATCGCCCAATCCTCGATAAACTGGTCCGCTCTGGCCGAGCGTGTGCCCGCCAACCAGAAGACCAGCTTCGGCGCCTTCAAGACCAAGTCGGACATCTATGTGCGCGCCGTGATGGCCAATCCCGAGTGCCCACCGAAAATCGATTGGGCCCGCTACAAGGAATTGGTGCCCGTGGCCGGCCTGGTCGATAGCTTCCAGAAGCAGTACGATGCCCTGACCGTGCCCTATCCCAAGGACACAGTTTCGTCCCAGGTGGACGCCGAGATCAAGGAGTCGCAGTCGGAGATTTCTTCTTACAAGAAGGTCTCGGAGCAGCGCATCCAGAACTACCAGAAGGAGATTGCCCATCTGAAGTCGCTGCTGCCATACGAACAGATGACCATGGAGGATTACCGCGATGCATTCCCCGACAGCGCACTGGACCCCATCAACAAGCCAACCTTCTGGCCCCACACCCCCGAGGAGCAGGTCGGCTACAAGTCCAAGGAGCAGATCGAGGCCGAGAAACAGGGACACCATTAAGTGCCCGCCCGCCCCTCATGCGAGAGCGCGTCGATTCGAAATGTAAATCATGTTAAAGTAAATTACAAAAATTAAAGTCATTTCAAATGAAATGGATTTTGTTTTGCGGCATGTTATATTAATATTCTGTTGTCTGTGTAAAAAGTTAGTCGACCCTTTTAAAGATTTATAAACAGACTTAAGGAGACAAGGAAGGACATTCTACCTATAAGATCGATGCAAAATTGTAGCTTGTATTCCGCATACGCGCTTGGTGCTGATGGTCGCTATACTTATAGATTTTTGGTTAAACAGCTGGCTGGGAGCTGCATTCAAAGAGCTTACATACATTTATCATTCAATAGTCCCGCATTTGAGTGGCTTCTACGGCGACAAGATCTGAGCATGATCTGAAATTATTATCGGAATATTCATTAGCTTGTCGCTCCCCCAATCTTGCTGGCCAGTGAGTAGCCTGGGGAATGGCTAATTGTGGATAGATTGATCCACCAGGGTATCAAAAAAAGTTAAAAAATTAAATACAAATTTAGTGGCAGCTTACAGTTTTATGGAGACTGGGCATCTACCAGCAACATGCAACTAGAATTGGGCAACATTTTTATTACCCTTGAAAAAATCTACTATATCGAATTTGGGAGATGTTTGTCGTCTCAGGTTCCGTGGTAATGCGTACAAAAATTAAATGGACTTATTAAATAAGCTAGTATCACTGTGAAAGGTATTTCCACAAAATTTTACATATTTAGGAATATATGAAAAAGTCAGAGACCAAGTATAGTATAGGTTCCGGAATCGCGGTATAAATATCCATCAATACTCTGTTCATATCCATCAATAGGTCATAAACAGGACTATCTGAGAAATAGTGATTATTATTATGAATCAGCTTCAGAATTTCATCACAAATTCGAGCAAATAGGGTATGCAAAAGTTCGTCACTTAACAAGAGCTAGCACGGAAACCGGTTCGCCGGCAACATGAGTACAGCAACATGCGAGTAGACATGACCGATCGTGTCTGGAGTGAGCTCAAGTTGGTTTGAGTGTTTTTCCAAACTCAACGAGAATCTAGAATTCAACTGACGCTCAAGTCCTTTCCCACTCAATGGATGTTAATGTTATAAGGTTTGAATTTAAGAATTTTAGACCTTCAGATATTGTTTGTTTTGGGAGACATAAATCTATTTCAAATACATATGTACATACATATGTAAAAATGTATGTAAAGTTAACATTAAAGTTGGGATTTATTTTTTGTAGACGCACTATTTTTGTTTTATTTTTGGAAAATATTCCTGTATCCTAGATCCTTCCTAATACGCCCCAATACCAAGTACATATGGTATCGCCTCAACTCTCGCAAAACAAAACAAAAAACTCAAAAGGTAAACTCACTCAAATAACACGACGACGAAAATGATTCATTCATTCCTTCGATCGTTCACAGCGTGCACAGCGTTCACCGTTCATTCGCAAACGAAACGAGTTGGAGTGCAAACGTCCCAAGCGGAAGATCAAGTTGTATTATAGCCCGGAGTGGGAGATCACATTTGTAGTGTCTCCAGCAACAACGCCAAGTTTACAAAGTTGAATAAAGTTGAAATTTGCAGTAATAAATCGAATCAAATAAATCGAATGCACGTGACGGGTGCATGTCAAACCCAATAATTTGCATAGAGCTGTCGAATCAGTTAACCCACTTTCTAAACGACCCCGAAGAAAACAAAAATATACAAAAATCGACCGAAAATTCAAGTAACAACGAAACCAATTAACAAGCTTATAATATTGAGTAAATAACAGTGCTTCACAAGAGATATTGTTTACTTCTAAGCTCTAGTTTTTTTTGTAAGTCTTCCAAGTGAAGTTAAATCGTTCTCTAACAACAAAATACACCGCAAAAAAAAGGCAAAAAGTGAGAAAAGCTGACTGAAAAAACGCACGGGAAACGACACTGATACCGGAACGCGTCTATTCCTGTCCCGCATCCGCGCACCCCCGACGCCTGTCAGTCAATTGAAACCGCAACAGCAGCAGCAACAGCAGCAGCAGCAGGCAGAAGCAACAATCTGCAGCACTGTGTAAGTTACACCAACAACAAAGAGAGGAGAGCCTTTGGCATTCTCCTAAGAAACGAGTTAACCAGCCACAGTTAAAACGAGCAACCTCAACGCGTTCAATAGGATATGCCAAATCCAATCCCAGACCCACCATTCCGATCCGAGAGCCGAAAGAATGCTAAAATTCATGCTTCGACTATGGAATACCCTGAAAGCTGTTCAGATTAGAAGAGTATTTGCACAGTTGCAGTTATTTTTCTTTTTAATTTGCGGTGCCGTACCCACTCTGGTTCGATTTACCTGGAATTTATAGCAGCTCTGTGTGTTTTTGATGTGCCAATGGGGAAAGCTTTCTTCTGCCTAATACACTCTACTGCTACTCTTCAAGTACCGGGTGTATAAGCCACAATGAAATATCTTAAACGGATCTCGAAGTCGGCGTGGCCCTCCTGTCGCGGTAGGTCGCTGGTGCATGCTGGCATATTTCATAATCTGCTGCTGGCTGGCAGCATAATTTTTAGCACCTTAAAACTTGCTCTCTGCCGCGTCGCGTCTTAGTCTCGCATTTCACCAGCACATACACACACACAGCCATAATTTCTTTGGATAATTATTACTCGTCTGGCCCGTCTGATTTTATTTATTTTGTTGTTGTTGCTGACTATGTGAAATTTTTTGCATTGATTTCGGTCTCTGCTCTTCGTTTTTGCTGGCCTTTCTGCTCGTTTTGCATAAACACCTAGCGGATATTTTAGCTAATATATTTATTTCTCGGCTAAATACTTAATTAAGGAAATTTTTTGTGCAACTTTCCTCTAAACATAGCAGCGGAAGCACCGAAATATCTACGTTATTCGATCAGGCCCTGCATTTTTCTTTTGTTATTTTTTTTGGTAATATTTTTGTAAGCGTTTTGGGTTTCAGTTATACAATAAATACGAGTTGCTTGGGAAGTCTTAGGAATGCAAATCAGTAATTCGACCTGCGTTAGGTAATGCAAGCTCTGACCGATCTGGCAAGTGATAAATTTACTCGTTCGAGTACTCGATATGAGGTGACTCAAATCGATGGGATTTCCCGGGTGACTCAAAAGCGAAAAGTTCTGCCAAATGAAAGTCCTATTGAGTCCATTTTGTACACAGCTAGGGCGTTTTCTTTAGAAGAAATTGTGTTTTTCTAGTGCACATGTTTTTAAATTGAATTGTTGGGTAAAATAACCGCACATTTATGATAAATTTTCTTAAGAAAAAAAGTTGCACTAGAAAAGTGTGTTTGGTTTCAGGGTTTCTAGGGTAAAATTATTTGTATCTATTTGGTATTGTGTGCTTCTCTTATTGATGGCTTTTTAAGGCTTTCTTCATTTATGAGCACCTGATTTCTGTTGGCCCCACCGCCCTGTCCTCCATCTGCCACGGGCCTGTCATTGTCCAAGCCCATCCGAGACGTAACTCTCAAGCAATTGCCATGAATGAAATTCGCATTTCATTGCAAACGCGTCGTCGATTGACTGCAACAACTCAGCCGGTGGCCGGTTTTCACATTTGTGTTTGTGTCTCTGTGTGTGTGTTGGTGTAGTGCATCAGGTATCTGTATCTATGTGTGGATTGGTGTGGTTTTCCATAATCAACGACAATAGCTACGCACGTTCGCGGACAACAACAACAAAAAAGTACATACAAAAATGAAATAAAAAGAAATTGTCAATAAAGTGCCAAAAGGAGACAACGCATGAAACAAAAACCGAACACAAAAATGGCCAGAGGGGAAACGTGTTCCAGCCCAGCCCAGCCTAGCCCCATAGCATACCATTTTTTTGTTGTTGTTTTCTTTCGATCGAGTGCAACGGCGTTGTCCGTTTGCCGTAAAATTTGTATTAACTATTGGCTAGATACATTCGTACTTTCACAAAAACTCGTTCGAACAAATGGCACAAATATGAGCATTTTATTTTGCCCATTTTTGTCGTACCGCACCATTTTTGTTGTTGTTTATTTTGCGAGACTTTTCCCGCATTTTTTAGTCGCTTTATTAGCAACGTGCCAGTGCCAAAAACAAACCAAGACAAGAAGGCACAACAAACAAGAAGGCAAATCAAGCGAGCAATCAAGAAGTTTGTAAACGGTAAAAATGCATTTCGGCACGAACTTTGGGATCGCGGGTGTGTCTGTGTCTGTGTGTGTGTGTGTGTGGGGTGGGAGGGTTGAGCACAGAGCCGGCCGTTACGCAGTCTCTTGGCGGAGTTTAAATGCTTAAAAAAATAAACTCAACTGAACCGAACTGAACTGAACAATAATTATGCACATTAAAGCCGGACTCCAACTTTCCACTTTTCCATTGACTGTTTGGCATTTTCAAGGCACGCATTGGGTTTTTTTGTTGCTATTATTGTTGTTTTTCATTGTAAACCAAATATGTATTATAATTGTTGTTTGTATATTACGAGTACGAGTACGAGTCTGAGCTCCATTGCTGTTTGCATAATAATCGAAATGAGGCGGCTTAAACCTTGACTGTAATTTATTTTCTGTCTGTGGTCAGTGTTTTTCTTTTCATACTTTTCCCCAAGCTTTATATTTTCATATTTTTTTGTTCATCTCATGCCGGGCTCAGAGATAAGCGAAACGTGATTGATTAAAGACAAGTTGAGGGCGTTAATATATGGCAGCTCTGGTACTGCGACTGGGTCTAGGTCTCGCTGGGCGGTATGGGTATCTGTCTCTTATCTGTTGTTCGGTTGCCGGTGATTTATCATCATCCTTTATCACTTTTCGTTCGTTCGTTAGATATACAACAGTCAAAGATTTTGTGATACAAAAGTGTTTTTCATTGCTTTAAGAAAATGTAAAAATTTAAATTTAATAACAGTTTTTTTTTCAAGATTGAAGAGGTTTGATGAGTGGTTAAAACATAAATGGGGATAGGGCTATTATATTTTGTTGTGTAAAATTGCAAAGAGTTGATGGGATTGTAATTGCAACTATACTGAGGGTTAGTGACAGGGTCTTGTAGATATTAAATTGGACTTGCAATTTTTATCAAGTTTAAAAAAATATATAAAGCTATTTAAATATACTCGTATCAAATGAAACCGACCAATTATTAATAGAAGTTATATTTTTATTTATATTTATATTTTTATATTTATTTCTCAAATTTGATTGAGGATTTCTAAATAATTTGGCAATTTCTGGGAAATAAAAAACTATATTTATGGATCAGAATGTGTCAACTCATTAAATCCGATGCAACATTCTTACAATATTAATGTGTATATTCCCAAATCATATTCCAATCCATATGCTCATGATACGCACTGTCTCTACCTTACAACCATGCGTTTCCGAATCTTGAAAAGTTCCGTTTCCTCTCCAACACCTTTGACAAAATAAACAATAACTCAAGAGACCCAACAATGATCACTTCTTTCAGTAAATCATCTTGTTATTCAGTTTCTCCCTCCCTCTCTCTCTCTCTCTCTCTCTCTATCACTCTTTCGCGCCACTCACACACCACACACCACTCACGCTCTCGCTGTCCCTCTCTTTGGCTATCTTCTTCTCCATTTTTTGTTGTGCGTCAAGCTGGCACGACAGGCGGCGGCAGCCGGGAGAAAGTTTTTCTCTTTCTTTGCCAAACTCGAAAAATAAAAGCAAAAAAAAAATTAACGCTACAAAAATTTAAAGCTCAAACAAAGGCCAGAAAACGCAACAAAACTTTTAAGTGTGCAATGCAAACATGTGGTTATATATCTACTATATCTATATAGACATATGTATTTACAGTGTTGTACCGTATGCAAACATCCACCCGACTTACATAAGACAACGATGTTTGGGCATTAAAAACGCATAACAATTAGATGTGTTTTGAAAAACAATCGACTCGGCGACAGCAAATGAATCAAAAGTGGATGACACTCTGCAGGTGTCCACACAAAAATCCACCTGCAAAACCAGACCCACCTGTACCACCCCACAATCCATGAGGAAAAATGGCAAACAGCTTGACAAATGATTTTTTTTCGCTGCTGTTTTTTTGTCTGCCTCTGGAAATACATTCCATGCATTGTCATAAAAGTAAATTGCTTAATTTATGCCACAAATGTGTCGTCGAGGGGGGGGGTGTGGTGGAGAGAGTAGACATGCGGAGAGGCGACACTTTCTACGAAGCCGCACCTAAGCGCAGACGCGCAGCTCTGAACGCGATTCTTGCGTAAGCGCGACTCAAAACGCATGCAAAACGCGTGCATCGAAAACAGCAGCAAAGCCGCAGCAGAGCGCCAAGCAGCATTACATCAGAGTTGACCCGAGGTCAGCAGCAGAAGCAGCGTCTTCATAATTAACTGATAAAAGCCAATAATTGAAGCAGACCCTGTGGAGGGAGGAGAACGGAGAGTTCTTTCCCCAGTGGAACAAATCGATAGGAAATTGTAAATAATTGTGGAAAAACTTTGGGGCCTGACTTGACCCTCATTATTGCTTTATCAGCGGCGAAGAGGGGAAGCTCGTCTGACAGTCTGCAATTTATGCTATGCTGGGAAATGGGAAAATTCTCAAGTGCCTTGATTTCGTTTCACTCAGTGACGCCCGAAAACAACAGAAAGCACGTAAAAAGCCACCGAATTTGGAATTCCATTTTCATTTCTATTTTTGGTGTAGAGGCAAAACCCACTGCCATAGCAATAATTTATCTCTGTGTTTTTGTTTTGGGGTAGAGAACTGCGAGAGTGAAGCGATTTCAATTGAAGAATCTGTTTGCCAGATAAATATTTATATATCACATGGTATATTGATTCAACAACAAGAAAACTCCATAAAAGTCACACAGAAGATATGTATCTGTATCTGTGTCTGCATCTGGCGCTGGTGCTGGTGCCGGTGCTGGTTCATGGGTGCTAATGTCATTTCAATTATATTCAGTAAAAGTAATTTGGACAGAAAAAGAGAAGAAGAGAAGGTGAGAAATGAGAAATGAGAAAGAAATGAAAAATGAAAGCGTTCTTAATTGCCAGAGGAGACGACACGGCATTGTAAAATAATTTTTTCACTTGTTTCAGTGATTTTTCTCGCCCGGCACCGCCACAATTTTTACTTGGTAATATTTATGGGCCACCTCCTCTGATGCATGTACATGAGGGAGCCACAGAGAAACAAACAAAAGAAAAAAAAACAATCCTCGAATCGGCGAATCAAATTGAAAATTTTTGTGCGCATGCGCACAGCGTTTGTGCACGCCAATCCAAGCCCAGTTGTATCTGTATCTGGCAGTGAGTAATGTATCTACATATACAATATCTCTGCGTCTGCGACTGCTCTTTCACTCTCCTGACCAGACCAGACCAGACCATTTTCTAATGTGCATGGAAAATAATTGAAAAGCAAAGTGTGGCAATGGCAGCGGCAGCGGCAGAAAATTGAATTATAATTTCAATTATGAACCGTTGAAAGCGGAAGAAAAGCCTCGTCCACTCGTCCACTCTCGGCCAACAAAGAGCCCATTGAGATCGGAGAGCGGCCACAACTGTAAATGAGGTTGCGACTAGCAGCACAGATACAATCTGGGTAGGTGCCCCTTGCCACTACCCCTTCCCCTACCCCTGCCACTGCCACTGTGGCATGTCAATCAAGATGAACAGTAAAACGCTTCTAACGCCGCTCTCGAGTAAAATGCCAGCGCGTCCCATCTCAATCTCCATTCTACATTCTTCATCACGATCCCAATCTCGATCTTGGCCAGCTTTAATTGCTGCCTAATGGCCGAGTCCCCCCCGTGCCCGTCGTCATCTCCCTTCCCAACTATTGGGTCCGAGGCCCTAAAGCCATGCACACCATGTGGGTCAGGTCAGACGCATTTGACAAACAGCCGACGCCAGCGACTGGCGACTGTCTAAAGTTTGTATAAAAAATGAAAAATGAGATCTGTCAATAGTTGAGGCTCCATTTGGTAATACTTTATGAGTGCATCTTCGCATTCGAGGGGACTTGCATAATGGATCTGTGATGTGTAAAGTCTTCTGCAACTGCATTTGTGTCCATACCAAATCACTTTCAATTGTTTGTGTCTGTCTGACTGATTGTTTCCAAATCACTTCGAAAGGGAGGAGCTTGGGGCTTATGGCCAACGAAATTTTTGGTCTGGTATTTATGGCCTTGAATTGTGGTCAAGTCGGGTTGGGGTCTATGTCTGTGTCTGCATGATTTCATCGTCGTTTCACACTTTGGGAATACAGCGGCAAAAGAAGCAGAAAAAAAACTTGTCAACGACTTTGTGGCTCATTATAATTTTCGCCACAAAATCGATGACTAAACGAACGCAATCAGGTTTTCTGCCACAGCCACAGCCCTCAGCCAGTTGGTTTTTTTTTTTTTTTGTATTTTTATTGGTTTTTGCTAGAATTCACAATCATTGCTTTGCTTTGCTTTGCTTTGGTTTTTTCTCTCCGTGCCTGCCATAATATAGTGGCCAGCGTAGTGGTGTTAATTGTCGAATTAACTTGGCCAAAAACAGCTGCTGCTGCCTGGCCAAGCTGTGCAGTCCCAGTCAGAGCTCATTATATACGGGCAGAGAGGGTTTTATGAACTTTAAGCTGAAGTTTGCCATGCAGATAGACGACTCTATGGAGTATTTTTTGTGATTCCTTTCTTTATTGGAGATTTATTTTCGAATGTCCAATCAAAATATTTATTATACAAAAAATTCCCCCTGCATAAGTCTGCAAAAACCTCAGTATAAACTTACTAGGGTAACCCATTGTTCGATTACCTTTGTTAGCTTTTTATGTTTGAATTTCATAAAGGTTCTTGCTTCATCGCACAACACAGATGGCGCCGCCGCCGCTTGCCACTTGCCACTTGCCTGTTGCCGGGCTGCCGCTAATTGAATTAATTTCTGCACTTGTTGCCGACACACAATGCAGTTTTTCATTCGCATAATTATCAGACATTGATTATGAACTCATTGAGCCATGTACTGACTACCACCGGCCACACAATGAATCAGCTCGTAGCTCTGACCAGATTTCCTTGTTTTATGGGCACCACCGATTGATGTCGAGCTCGGAGTTGATGGCGACCAGTTCCGGCTCCACTGACTGCCTTGGTGAATGTGTGCTGTGTGCTGTGAGCTGAGCATTTGGAAGGAATGGTGGCTAATAATTGCCAGCCACGATTTCGCAAAAGAGAGCCGCCACAGTAAGACACAGACATAGAGAGAGAGAGAGAGAGAGAGAGAGAGAGTGATGGACAAACGACGTCAATAAAAAGTGCGCTTAATCAATAAGAAAGAAAAACCACTCTGATTGCCGGCCCCAACCAGCGATACTCCTGCAGCTCGTTTAAGTACCAGCGTGCCCGGCATCCCAGTTGCCTGCTCCCATGTCCACGTTGATCTTCAATTTATGGGCCACAATGTGTGTGTAAATCCTCCAGAGTCACGTTCATTTCGCTTAAGTTATATCCGTTGATTGCCGGCAATTCCCAAATCGATCCAAATCGAACTTCAAATTCGTGATTTAGTGAATGCTTTCGAATCGTCGCTTGACTTCCTTCCTTCCTTCCTTCCCTGCCACACTCGAGACAGCCAGTGCAGCAGCAGCAGCAGTGGGGAAAAGTGAAGCATGAGGCATGAGTTTTCCAGGCATAATTCTAAAATGTTGCCACTTTGATTTAGGAGGTTTGCTGCCCCAGCCACAGCCGCAGCTGCATCTGGTGTGGGCTGGCTGGTTCTCTTGGACTGCAGTTGGAAATTGAAGTTGGACTTTGGCCTGCTGTGCCCCTTCCAACTGGTTGCAAGCCGCACACAGCTGTGTGGGCGTGCGGCAAGTGAAAACATTTCGAAAGTAGTTTGGAAGTGCAGCATGAAAATGCTGATTCTCTCTCTCCCCGTGTGGTTGATGGGGAGGGGTTTATTTGGAGCAGCTTTAGTTACTCGCAAATCGCATTGATTTATGGCTGCATGGAATAAATAATTATCAAGTTTGTTAGCCTTCAAATGGCTGAAGTGGTTCTATGGGGGGGGGGGGGTCACGGTCAGGGCCAGGGCAGAACTGTGGGCAATGGTGTTTATTTTGTGCTAGATTTAGCAGCTTCTTTAAACTTTCTATGATTTACAGCCTGTACATGTGGCTCTAGCTCTTTTGGGACTGGGATTTATCGATTTTCTTTGATGGAAGAATATATGCAATTTATTTAAGAATTTCTTTAATCCATAATCTCCTTAAATCTTTGTAGTCTTCCCAAGCAAAATAACCCAAAGAATTGTTAGTTTATAAACAACAAAAATACTCCTTATACTGTCGTAGAATTTCTTTCTAGGCAAACTCCTTTAAATTATCTAGCACAAATATTCTATGGCAATGTTACTTTTCATATGACTTGCAGTCTGAATCATGAAACTCCATGCAACGCCCCTCCAGGCATTGAGTCACTTTGTGGCTCGCTTTTGTTTAACCAACAATTAGGCACAATTACAGCTCTTCGAGCAATTAAATATTGAAAACCCGTTTTGTTTTCGTTCAGGTTTCAGAGGCTTGCCAGAGGAAATTCAACAAATTTCCACAGCATTTCCTCAACTGGCTGGGGCGACAAATGGAAATGTCTTTGATGAAACTAAAGTTGGGTCTTCCGTTTACGGCACAGTTCAATTTGATTCGATTTGGCTGTAAATCAACTGCGCAATGGAAAACAAATATTTCATAATTAATTAATTTTTGTATTTTTGGGTGTTACTAATTTAGCAGCATTTAAGCAATCAGAAATTGATTTGTTGCAATTAGTGTAGATTGGTAATTGAAAGCGACAACTGGAAATTATGCAACTGGGAAAGAAAAAAACCAATGCACACATTTTCAGTTTTAATTAACGCCCAAAAAGTATCTGGTGGATACTACTGCCTGCATTCATGGCATCTCGATTTGGGCTTAGTGTTTTGATTCAGTCTCTTTTTGTTGTTGTTGCTGCTATTTTTGTTGCGTTGTTGTCATTCACATAACACTGACATAAGCCGATTTTGGGTGTTTTTCTTTTATTTTTCTTTCCACTTCCTGCTTATTATTATTATGGATATGGACTGTACAGAGAGAGAGAGAAAGAGACCCACAGACCCACATCACTTGAAAAAGTGATGCAAAACTGATGCAACAAAATGAATGATTCGCTTTGGTGACAGTTTTGAAGTAGAGAGAGATTGTATCAAGCCAGAAAGGCTCTTGCTGCTACTCTGCATTGCAATACCCTCTGGTAGGGTGTACTGATTTTGCCTGCCTCTGTCTCTGATCCATTTCCCCCCCACCCACCGCATGCCCTCTCAATCACTTCCCTGCAGATGAACGACCTCAATGAGGTCTGCATTCTCTCAGCTCCCAGATAGAGTTGCACTTGGGACTTGAACGCCGACTGGTGGTACTCTCGGACGGTGGGGAGGCAGATCAACTCAACTCTCTCGGCGGCACTTGAGTGTTTTCAATTGCCCAGCTTACTGCAGGGGGAGCTGCTGTAACCCTATAGCCATTAGCATCATCTACTGCTACTCCCAATCCCCTTCCCCTTTCCCTTTCCCCGATCGCCATTTATGCTACTTTAATGCGTTTGGCCCTTGGTTGAAGTCCATTCAGGCCATCGACTGCAATTATGCCCTGGAATCTAGCCGCTCTCTCCTCCTCAGTCCCTCATTGCCATCTCTTTCGCTCCTGATTGATTTGCTGGTGGCATGCATGCGTGCAGGCGTTCGAGGCGTTCGTTTGTTTTTGCAATCCGCCGCCGAACAATCCAAATATTTTCCCATTTTCCACGCACACATGCAAGCTGCAAGGCGGAAAAAAAGAGCAAAAATAAACAAAGGCCTGGCATTATCAAGGGGAAGGCTTTTGGCCCAAAAAGGTCATGTGCGGAATTTCACAATATCCCCCCCTAGATGAATATGCATAAATCCATGATGATGAAGATCATCTTTATGTTGATGATGATGATGATGATGATGTTGATGATCAGCCAATGACCGAAGTTCATTTTACATTTTACATTCAAAGCACTGACCAACAACGGCTTTTGTGCCGCAGCGAAGCTGAAATGAATTTTTATGCCACTCGCTCTTGACCGGTTTGTACAGCTATCGACCGAGCAGCAGCAGTAGCAGCAGCAGCAGCGAAAAAAACCCCCATCTAAGAGGCAACAAGTTACCGGCTACGGCTACGGCTACGGCTATAGCCCATGACTATGGCTACCCAAGAAGCTGTGTGCCCCAAGCCAAACAGAAAAAAAATACTCGTACAAAAACGGAACATTTTGCAATGCGACGAGGTCAAGGGGTGTCCCGAGATTAAGTTGAGGAAAAACCTACAATCCAATGTGACCCGCTACTGGAAATCTCAGCATAGATTTACGCGAGACTTATCATGACAGAGGCCCATTAACCTTAGCTTAAGGCGCATGCAAACAAAAAATGTTCAATGGTCAAAGCTTTTCTGCTGCCTGTGGCCAACACTTTAATATGCAGAAATATGTGCTGTATTTTCGTTGATACTCGTATTTACCTTTTGGTCAATTACGGGCGAAGGCTAAGGTCAAATCTATACACAGCGTGGGCGCCTGCTAAACTCAATGTTAAAGCGCATGTTAGGCCAATGTTAAAAGCAAAGCAAACATGGCAAAAGTGCCCGCCACCTGCCTGACAATGAATGAAGGTGGGAAAAATGTATTACTTATTGTGTGTCAGAGTCTTAAAATAGGCAATCAAAATGGCAGAGGGGAGATTGGGAGCTACTAGCTGGTCAAAAGTTTAACTTACTTGCTTAAGACTTGTTTGTCGGTGCTGCAGTCAATATTAACTGCCTGTTAATCAGACTGTTATCACTTACTCGCATGCACACGCACATGCACTGGCCAGTGAGAAGGAAATCAACAGGATGCTGTCAATTACAATTACGTGAATTGCATAATGGCACAGCCACAGGCACAGCCGTCACAAGGTGGCATCACTTTCCACCTAGAAGAGCTGCACATTAGCTTTCATTGGGCAATTGTCTTCCAGTTTATAACGGCTGCACTTTGAATGGAATAGACGCAGCAGCAGCAGCAACAGGAAGACTGTGTGGAATTCAAAGAATACTTAGAAAGACAGTGAGACATAGAGAGATAGAGAGAGAGAGACAGATCTCTAGAGCGACACGCGCGGGCATAATGCAAGCGGAACTGATCACTTAAGGGTGCCCCATGACCAGGAAGAGCAGTGTGGAGTGCAGTGCGGTACGGTGCGGGGGAGTAGTATCTAATAATAGCCAGACGCAAGGGGTACGCACAGTCACAGCCAGCGATACGAGCATAGGGCCTAATTATATACGGAAAATGCAGTTCCAGCTCAAGCTGTGTTGCTGCTGTTTTCGGGAAGCGCATAAATGGGGAACGGAAGATCTTCCATTGTGTTCCACCCCCCTCTCTGCACATTCTTTTAGATGGAAATGCATTTCCATGCAGGCCGTTTTCTCACTCAACTAAAGCGCTTTGATTGGCTCGTATATGTTGGGTGGGGGGGGAGGATGCACACATTTAATTTATGACTCCACTCCACCGCCCGAAAGATGATCACAACTTGGGATTGTCATAAAGATTAAGCATTAGAAGAAAGCTAAACATTTAGCTGCTGGCATGTGGGGCTCATTATAAATTCAAATATAAATATGTTACGGTAACAATTTAATGTGCTTCAAGCATAAAATATGAACTATCATTATGCAGGTGGTAATTAGGAGCCGAAAAGAGTTTAATTTCGAAACTAAAAAAAACAGTTGAATCCAAGAATAAAGAATGCTTTTGCTCTACATTTTGTATCTGTAAATCTGAGTAGCTTTGTGGCACCCCTTCGTGGTGGTGGTGTGGCTTGGGTGGTCAACGAATCTGAAATATTTCGGTACTTTTGCTTTTCCAAAGTGTGCCACAGCCACAGATGCTATAATTATGATGGGAATATACATACATATGTACATACATACCTACATCATTATGTATGTTATGTATGTTGGTTACCTTTGGCCATTTGATGCCCACTAGCCACGCACAGTGAGGCGTCATATGTGTATAGTTAATTAGGTTCTGTGCCTCGGGGCCCAGCCTGTCTGCCTTTGCCTCTGGTAGGTAGTTCTATTTTATTCATAAGCTCATAATTATGTTCCACAACTCGAACGATCGAGTCTGGGATCAGGCCTTGGGGGTCATTCAACTCTCGATCAATCACTCTGTTGGGCTCACTTCTTCTTTTGTTTGCAGCCGCAGCCAACAACATTCGTAACTCTCCTTTCTATACAAAATTTCTTTCAACTTTAATCATATTCCCCGCCACATATCTCTCTCTCTCTCTTTCTCTCTCTCTCTATCTCTGTGTGTGTGTCTTTTAATAGCCATTATGCGCATTACGCTGTTTTCGTGGCTAATTAACAGCGCGCACAAAAATGCGCCAAGCTAAAAAAACTTTTCAATGCCTTTTGCAGTTGTCTTTGTGGCCGGGTCTTAGAAATGCAAATTAACAAAACTCTGACTAAAGCAGAAAACCAGCAGAACGGACAAAGAATGGACTGGACAGTGAAGGGAAATTCTTTGTTCGGATCCGGTTGGGATTCTACTATATATATGTATATTATCTGTTTCTTAGTGCTGCTGCTGCTGCTGCTCCATCCGATAGCGTGGCATCTGCCAACGGTCTAATTAAATTTGCCAAATTTAATGGCTTAGACCTGGCATTAGGTGCAATTTGCGTTGACTCGAATCTCTGGCCCCGGTCAAGGTGAAAGTTGCGACACCTGCCACAGGCAGTCATGACAGATTACCCTGCTTTGCGTCCACTATCCACCGTCCTTTCGAATGTGTTGACGGGGGTGGGGGTGGGGAGGGGCCTTGACTCTGACTCTTTTTGACAAATTAATTGTGCGGCTAAGCAGCAATTTGCAGCAGGTCCCCTCCCCACCATCAATTAAATCCTGCACACAAAGTTGCGTTGATTATCAAACCTGAAATATGGCAGATTGAGTGCTGCCGTGCCACAATTTGCATGCCTCAGCCAGCCGCGATGCAGTCGACTGGAAAGCAGTCCGCAGAGCAGTTTGCTGCAGTGTCAATGCTTCGGGTAAATTGACTGCAACTTCATTTTGCGACACACCCGCGGAGGGATGTGTAGCCCAAAAGTTTTCTGCTCCATTGAAGCATTCGATTGAGAGGCTCCAAGATGCTTGCAGCCAGCGCGCTGGCTGTTGCCTGTAGAAAGTTGCAGTTGCAGTGGCAATGACACACTGCGGCAGAGAGTCAGTCTCGTCTCAGACTAATCTGCATTTGAATTGCATTGGGTGGGCCTTTGGTCACTTAACGGTTAGAAGAGAACGGCAACGGGTTTTTGCTCCGTCCATCCATGGGGGAATTGGACCCACAAGAAGGTGTCATAAGCGGGTATTCATGGGATGGGCGCGTCTCCCTCAAACTCCCATACGAGAGGCAGCAAAAATTCCAACAATTTTAATTATTACCATGGTCTATGGTCCATGGTCCCCCCCATTCGACTACGCCACTGAGCTCTGAAGACGCCTCGACGGGTGAGTCTTAGAACCGGTTAACTGCTTTCTGATGACACTTACAGTTATGTTCAAATACAACAGCCGTAGGCCCGTTCTCCTAGACTGTGACTTATGTATGTATGTACGACTGACTCGTATGTAAAATCTTCGAATTCGAAAGCCAAACATAATGCAAAGGTAATTTACAGACAAATAAGAAATGATTATTCTTCGAAAGCAATGAAAAAGATAAGTTTAAAAATTCAGAAAAAAAATGGCGCCATAAAAAGCAGTAAAAAAGCATTTTAAACGTCAAAAAGTTTCAGCTTCATTAAACCTGCACTGGAAGGAAGTTTCTAGATAATTAAAACGAAACAACGAAAAACAAAAACAATTCAACGAGCAGCTTACAATTGCGATATTCGTTCGTTCTACTTCATTTCCATTTTAGACAATAAAACACAATCGGTCGGTAACTTTTAAGACGAGTCACGCGTGCCGCGCGACACTGACATACCTGGGCACTCAGTTTCTAAAAGTGTGATCCAAAAAGCATGCGAATAAGCAGCCAGAATGTACAAAATCTATAAGGTATAGTAGCAATGATCAGACTGCCAAGTGTTGTCTGCAATTTTAATTTTTTTTATGATTTTGCATATGTGTGACTGTCTCTTATCTTTCATTAAAATTAAATATACATATATTGCGCTTTTAATTGCTGTTTCCCTTGTCGACTTTGTAGAACATCTTTTGGATTGTTAAACAGTTCAGTAAAGAACAGTCGTAGCTGTTTTCAGAGTACTCTTTCAATCCATGTGCTCTTGGGCAGCGTAATCCCAGCGCAACTCATTACATCATCATCTTTGACCTTTTGATGGCATCCAAGGCAACAGCTAAAGCAGATCTAGGAACAAGGCGTTAACCTGGCGTGGGCACTTCGGCATGCCATCATCCTCAGCGCCATCATCAACAACATTTCCATGCCATCAACAGCATTGCTGTCGCCGGTCGCCAGTTGCCGGCTGCTGTCGCCTCAACGATGAATGACAATTTTTGCAAATGGCTTTGGGTGCATAATTTATGCAGATGCAACTGCACCAACTGGTAATGGGGGGAGCTGCAGATGCAGTTGGAGCTGGAGCCTGAGCTGCAAAACTGGCAGCATTTAACGCGTTGACTATTAAGGCGAACTTGTTATGCCACAGTGGAAAAGGGAGAAGGAGGAGGGGTTGCCAGTGGCAGTGGCAGCATCGCCCATGCATATTCAAACGCCATAATCCCAACGGTATTTTAATGCTAAATGCTTACTCACTCACTCACAGAAAGAGAGGAGAGACGGTGAGAGAGAGAGAGAAAAGAAATAGAGACGAGAAAAACCCGTTTTTCCAGTAATGACCTTCGGTGTTGTTTTATTATCACTGCCGCTTCCGCTACCCGCCCT
This sequence comes from Drosophila subsilvestris, assembly GCA_035043285.1. NCBI lineage: Eukaryota > Metazoa > Arthropoda > Insecta > Diptera > Drosophilidae > Drosophila > Drosophila subsilvestris. The sequence continues at coordinate 12,949,715 of JAWNNB010001746.1, forward strand.
CCTACCACCCCCAGCCATAGCCACAACCCAAACCCAAACCCAAAACCAAAGACCGACTACGTTTGGAGCTGTCTTTGAAATTCCCTTGAATCGCATAACAAAAGACCAAAGTTTATGTTTCTGCCTCGAAACAACACACACACAAAAGTTCTGTCTGTCTCTTCGTGCGGGGCCCGACTCCCATGTTGACCAAAACACTTGAATGAATTTGCCAATCCTCGGTTAATTAGCCAACAGCTAAAAGTGGAATTTCTACATACTCGTAGAACATTTATCCACTGAGCATTAGCAACAGCAACAGCAACTGGTGCAGAGCGGTTGCAGAGAAGTTAATTAAAAAGTCACTTTCAAATCGGCAGCGATAAGCGATATAATATTGCACATGCAATTTGCATTCAATGAGTGTCAGCCGATCAACAATTCTAGGCAGAGTTGTGGTCTAGCAGGGGGGGGCTTAACTTTGAGTAGAAAGTGAAAGATATTTCTGCAATGCACTGAAGTTGAAGTCCCCTCTTTTTGTGGGCCACTGTCTGGGTCCCATTCTCCACCTGCAACTGTCTTATTAATTGCTTTTCAGCTGCAGTCGTTAAAAATGCAAATAGATACAGTTCTGAGCGCGGCCTTGCAGCGGTCACACTTTACGAGATATAATAATTGACATTAAAATATTAGATTTACGCGCAAAAAGCCAATCCCCTGGTTACGGTCCAGGAGTCTACTAAGAACAAGTGGGCCATAAAAGCCACAGCCACAGCAACAGCCTCACTTGGCCATGTTAACCTTGATGAACAGTTCTCTTTTAACCCCACTCTTAACCCCCCCTTTCTGTGTGTGTGTGTGTGTGTCTCACAGACAACTAAAATGTTCAAGTGCATTAAAAACTGGCTGCAAGTGGGTCTGGCCAAGAGCCGGTCTCGGCACCCAAACGGGCCAAGACTTGAGAATGACAATAAATATTTTGTAGCTTTTACAGCTCGATTACAGCTGGAATCGGTGTGGTGTAGTGTGGTGGTGTGGTGGGTGAGTCGGGGTTGATCGATTAAATGCCCCGAAATGCCAACACTTGTGAGCGACAGAGAGCGGCAGGCGGGCGGTGGGTGCAACTCATGAAATATGAGCACGACGTGCATTGAATTCGGGTCATTGTTTGGCCAAAAACCCCAGCCCAGGTTGGGGTGGGGCGGACTTTGAGGGATAACCGGCGCCTTAACATTTTGTAATTCGATTTTGAGTTACGCGAAAAATGAAATTGGCAAATAAAATTGCAACGAGCGCGCGCACCCGCCGCAGGCCATTGAACTGCCGTTGACGACAATCTCAAAAGTTTTTTTTTATGTTTTTTCTTTTTTCTTATGGACTGCCTAATATTTCCCTTTGCAGATATCCCTGCCCGCCACGCCGCCCGCCGCGAGAGGAAAAACCGGACAAGCCAGCCAATAGAGAGGCGAAAAAAACGTGACAGGAGCAAAAGTTCAAGCAGGTAAGAGGAAAAATTGTTCACACAGAATGCAAAAATGCGTAACCGAAACGTAACTTGGTAAGCGCCCACCGCCCACACACCCCCACAAAGACTCCCCATTCACCAGACGATGTTGTTGTTGTTGGATATCTATAATTTACACTTTCGTTGCATGTACAATAAGTGGCAGTGCAATGCCAATTGGCAGGGCTGCCAAGACAGACTCAACTCGCAGGCCATGCCACATAAAACACTTGTAATTCGAGGCGACTAACAATGTGTTGTCAGGTGTGGAGAGGCACTGCCAGGTCCCAGGCTCATGCAAGACCAGGAAGAAATGCAAAACCCGAAGCCACATTGCTGGCTGGCAATTGACTGGAAATGGCATGCAAAGATTGCAAAATGCAACGTGTCGGAATCGGAATAGGCATAGGAGCCAAAAGCTTTAGCCAAACAATGGCAGTCGGGCCTAAACGGCCGTTTTAAATCCATTGTGGTGCTCTTTGGCAGTCTTGTCTTTAATTATGAACTTTAATTGGCTGCATATTGGCAGCCACAGGCACAACAAACGATATGTGTGTGTGTGTGTGTGTGTGTGTGTTAAATGAAGCAGAAATTATGCGAATGCCGAATGCCAAATGCCAACGAACTCTCTTCGCCTCTTTGAACGATTCAGAAATGCTTTCTCGCTGGCAGAAAGTTTCTTGGGAAACTTTCCATTGTGCTAGAAGAAGCTCTGCTCTCGCATTTTTGTGCAAAAGTTTCTACAGAGCATATGCCATATACATATAGTATAGTATCTAATGTCTAGATAAATCTAATTTCATAGAAAATTTATTGTACAACTTGGCCATAAAAGCAAACAGCACCGAAGAGCCACTGCCACTGCCAGACTCCATTGTGGCTCCACTGTCACTATCCGTGGTCCGGACAGCGTTCATTCCCCGGTCACAATTGAATAGATTTTCAGATTTACTTTTTCAAGTTAGAAACAAAAGGAAAAACGACCAAACAAATGCCAGCTGCTGCTTGCTGCTGCTGCATTCGACAGCGTTTAGTCTGAGAGATTTGCTTTCGAATGATGGCGGACAATAAAACTTTCCATTTCTAACAAAATTACGGCAAGACCAAAACGGAGGAGAGACAGACAGCGAGGAAACAAAGCAAGACAAATTTATCCACTTATCTGATTTTGCTGTACTCATCTCTCATTTGTTGGCTATGTGTCTGTGTCTAGCCGCACCATTCGGGTCTTTCCTATGGAATTGAAAGAGAATTTGTTTTACGGGAATATCTTTTTTATATAGCCAGAGTAGGTACATATTTATTTGGGCTATGATGTGAGCAACAGGCAAAAGGAGACACATCTTTTGCATACCCTTTAAAAGATATTTTAGCTACATGTTAAATTTATTCATTTGTACAATCTGATAGTTAATTTAATGGTCATCTTCTAGTCGTTTACAAATCGTCATTATTTTTGTAGCTGTCGCTGTTCCACCCACCAATGCGCTGCAGTGTCTGTCGCCGTCTCTCCCCTGTGACGCTACAGAAAATCTTTTGTAGCAACAACATCATAAATGTTGCATGTCAGGGCACACACCATTCCCCCAGGTGACATGTTGCACACGTGTGCGCGCAACTTGCCGCTGCCGCTGCCGCTGCCACCCTGCTGTCTCCCGCCCGCTGATTTGTGGCTGCGCGTTTATGTGGCGGAACTGTTTATTAATTAATGACCGCATTTCGGGTGCTGATTCTGGTTGGGTTGGCCTTTCTGGCGCTTTTCACTGGGTAGCCAATTATTAGGTGCTAAATTGTTGGCCCAGCAAATGGGTTAAATGAGCCCCAGGCATGCAACATTCTCTCAATCAAATGGTATGGCAGGCAGTCCTCCTCCTACTACTCCTGAGAAATGTTTGGAGATCTCTAATGGAGGAGGGGAAATGTCATTCCACATTTATCGCCATCTGTTGCAAGCCTGTTGCTGCGACTGCTGCTGTTGTTGCTGCTGCTGTGTAGCTATTGCTTGCAGTTTGTGTGCGTTTCATTTTAGAGATGGGCATGGACTGTGATTTTATCCTTCGTTCGTGCTGCAAAAGTGAAATTTCGTGAGTGCCCGCAGATGTTTGGGTAACACGAATAATCTTAAAAATATTAAAAGATGCAAATCAGGCATTGGGAGATATATCTACTGCGTTTTTAATGATCTATTGGAACCTATACTGAGCATAAAGCTCATGCCTAAGGTGCATGTCACTCACGAAGGAAAGAATTTTCGTGCATTTCTCTACTTGTGGAATGACCTACGAGTATTTCCTCTACGTAAATTTAATTCCAGCTTTAATATGCATTCAGATATCATTGAATAAAGAACTACAAAGACAAATGCCTGAATGAGTGTCTGAATTTCATATGAATGTCTCTTGTGGTCGTGCGCGTACGATGCTGTACCCGCACCCCTGGCCATTGGCCACCTCTAATGGTGTTTATCTAATGGCTGCCTGTCAAAATGATAATAGTTTTGTGCGGCTGCCGCTAGATGGCGCTCCGCGATAAGCAGCTGCCACGGAGCAAGGCCCGACTGGTGGAATGCCTCAATTGAAAACTGTCAATTGCTGTGCGGTGGCTGCATGCCACTCCACTCTACTCCACACCATTCCACACACCTCTTTGCTATCTCTTAGCCAATTTCGGTGTAGGCGCAACAGTGAAAGTTTTGGCCATGGCTGCAGGCAGATGGGCGATGGCCAAGAGAGAGATGGCGAGAGGAGGCCAGTCGAGGGGGTAATTAATGCCAATTAAATGTCAAACAACGGGAAAAACAAACAACTTTTGTGCTGGGCGTGTCCCATGTGGCAGTGGCAGAGAGACAGCAATTCCATTCCATTATGCTGACCAAACTTTCAAAAGGCTGCACTGATTAATTAAAGCCAAGTTCAAACAGACCCACCCAGACGGGGTTGTGGTTTCGGTTGCAGTTCAATTGATTTAATTTCCCACGAGCCTGACTGCCTGCCTGACTGCCTCGCCTGACTTCAGCATTCATCAGGCGATTCCCCAAGCTTTCTACCATGAAAACAAAAGAAGGAAAGCGCATGTTGCCCCCAAGTTGCAACTTCGCTTGAGTATGTGTGTGTGTGTGTGGTAAGAGCCAGAAAAAGTTATTTATGATTATTTAATGCATGCCTTGTGCGGCAGGTTCATTGCCCAAAGACAAGACTCAACTCAACTCAACTCGCCAAATGCAAATGCAAATTGATTTGCGCGCTTTGCCCTGCAGTTGAACTTACGTCAACCGAAGACACCCAACTGCCCCCGCCCCCTGCCCCTTGCCACAGTTCAGCACAGGGCCCTGCCACAGCACCCCTTTCTCTTTGCATTTCTCTCTCCATCTCTCCTGCTAATTGCTTGTCGCTGTCAACATGTTGCAGTTGCTGTTGTCACATCTACCATTGAACTTTGAACTTGGCTCAGCCTCGCAATGGTTTACTGACTTTCTTTTGTTGCGCGATGCCTGGCCAGAAGCGATGCTGCTGCTGCTGCTGCTGCTGCCACTGCCACATGTTGCCACGTCATTCATCAGAAATGTGTGTGTATGTGTGTGTTGCTGCTATCTCTTTTGTGTCTCTCTCTCATACAAAGCGCCACACGAGATCGACCATGTCTGGCCTTGCAATGCCAGGCACTGCATCAGTGCGTATACGTAATATTTGTAAGCCTTTGTGTGCCGCATATTGCACGAGGAGTGGTGCTGCAAGAAGTGATAACTTACCATCTATTCAAACAACAATTTGAAGCACAGATTAATGTTCTATTCCACTGTACACTGTATTTGCCTTTCAAAGTCTCTCAAAGTCCGTCCAGCGGTTTGCCTGCTGTTTGTTTGCCTTTTCCACAAAATGCAATACAGTTGTCGACCTTTGGCATACAATTACATGCTGGGCCTTTCGGCAAACCGGCAGGCGGGCAGGCAGACCCTTCTCCTTCACAGCACAGCCCCGCCTAGACAATCGCCATAGACCGGTGCCAGACATCATCGAATTGTGTGTGTGTTTCTTTGCAGTTGCTCAACCCAAATTGGCAACTTGTTCTCGTCTCTCTGAGTCAGTCTCAAATTGCAAAGCTTTTATGATTTGTTGCTGCTTCTTTTGCTGTTGGTGGTATTTCATATTCTAAATGTGCAATAAAAGTCAAACCAACACAGCAATCCACAAACAACAAAAGGTATGCAGATGGCTTCAAAATGAGTTCAACAGGAAACAGGTACTGGAAGCCATACACAGAGAGAACAATTGTTCGGGTCGTTTATTGTTCCTGGTCAAGATTGGAAGTGGCTGCAAATGAAGCGTAGCAAACCGGATAACTTGGGCCGCCCGAACTCCTTACAAAATGCTTGCAGCTGTTGGGTAACCACAAAAATTGTGTCCCTGCTGCATGCATGACTCATGCACTCAAGACTGCAAAATGACTTGAAGCTGTAGCTGTAGCTGTAGCTGTAGTTGCGGCTTGACAGGCGAACAAGCGAACAAATGGAGCTGACCAGCAATTACAAATTGGCCAACAAATTGGGGGAATGTAGCGCCGTGTACGGACAAAAACCAAACCGAAAACCACCCAAAAATAAATTATCCCACGCAACAGGTTTTTCTGTTTTCTGTTTCCTTTTTTTGTTTGGTTTCTAATGTGACCAAATGAGAAAGAAGTTCTCGAAGACTTTGTCTGCCTCATAAAACATTTTAATAGCGGGTTATTAAAAATTATGCCAAAAGTCTAGTGAGAGAGAGGAAAAAAACTTACCCATGCTTGCAAGGGGGGAGAGCGATAAGTTTAGTGGGGCTTTGTCATAAAATAAAGTTACGATGCCAGCGACAGCTGTTGCCCGTTGCACCCTTTGGGGGAAGAAGCACGCAGCGATAAAAAGTGGAAGTCGGATGCCTCGCCGACACAAGACGTAGCAGGATGGGTTGGGGAAGAGTGCGGTGCAGTACTCTTTTTTAATTAAGCAAAATGTTGCGGCAACACATGTGCGTGTCAGAATGAAAGAAGCAGAAAAAACGTGGCAGCAGCAGCAGCAGCAACAGGCAACCCGTTCTGGCGATGGTGGCACACTTGGATCCCTGGGTGCAAAAGTCCATTTCGTGAGTGCTTTTGATTGTTCATGGGAGGTGGGTTCGTGCATGACTGAGCAGCAAAATGCTAAAACAGGCACCAAAAAGTCACTAAAATACAGTTGGAGATTTTTTGGAAATGGTTGCACTCCAGTAAAAAGGATAGCAAGAACTACGGGAATTAAGTTGGGAATATAGGGGAGATAGGCAGCGGGAGTTTCATTGAAATTAAGCTAGAAAAATCATAAAATCTTCTATTAAAATGTCCTGCATTCTACAAAAGAAATGATACCCATAGAAGTGCTTAATTTAAGGACAATACAAACATGCTTGTGGGGATCTTTCCCAGAGAAATATGATGCTAGTATTTTTTGTCTGCGTGTACCTTGGAGTCTCCATCGGTAAATAGTCTTCGTTACGTGCTCCACGTCTTCGTGACGGACCCACTTCCATCTCTAGCTCTGACTGCAGCAACAGCAACTGCAATTTTGTTCCCTCACAACAGTTGCAGTTGCAGGAATATCAATGAATGCTTTTTCATTTATTTATTAAGCTGATGTTCGTCTGCTTCTGCTTCTGATTCCTTTGACTTCCTTTTGCTTTATTCTTTTAGACTTCTGCCTCCTCTTCTGGCATGACTTCTTTCCCCTCTTCTGGCTTGACTTCTTTCCCCTCTTCTGGCTTGACTTCTTTCCCCTCTTCTGGCTTGACTTCTTTCCCATCTTCTGGCTTTACTTCTTTCCCCTCTTCTGTCTTTACTTCTGCCCCCTCTTCTGGCTTTACTTCTTTGTCTGCGTCACGCAATAAAAACAACGACAACGCCGGGGAAGTGAAAACGAAGACGACATGGGAACTTAACCTTGAAACATTGACTGCTCTCTCACCCCCTCCCTCTGTCACTCTGCTATTTTCTGCAACACTAAGTGATGGAGAGAGAGAGGCGCTGAACAAGTGAGTGGGAGAGAGCGATGGCTGGATGTGGGTGCCTTGCTGCTGTCGCACTCACAAGCATACATTTATGTACAGCCATCCATTTGCGGCATTCGCTTGATTAAAGCAGCTCCACACGCCACGCCACGCCACCTCTTCCTCTTCCTCTTCCTCCCCCTCTCCCATGCCACACTCTTTCCATATTTCCTTGGAATTTTCAGGCAGGAATGAACATGAAACATTTTACCGTAATAAACTGACAGCTAAAAATAGACCCAAACTCCTCCAAGGCAGAGGTCCCAGGTCCCAGGTCCCAGGTTGAAGTGGCTAATGTGTTTTTTGTTGCCTCAGGGGGCGGGGGGGTGCTTTGAGGTTCATCGGTTTATCGGCTTATCGAGTGTAGCAGCTTCAATTAACCCAACATGAGATAGGCTGCCTCGATGCCTGCCGGCCAGGCCATGACAGGCTAGATATATTGACAGCTTGACTGGAGATTGTGAGCCTCGTTACTCAACGTAATTGACAGCCCAACATAAGGATAGACATCGGGCCAAAAACCCAATGGCAGAATGTGTCAAACCTTCAAGCAATCAACTGGCAATGCTGGCAATGTACCTTAAATCTGTCTTGGGTGGTCTAGGAAGTACGATTATAACCAGGAAATCAGTTCATATTAAATCTGTGCACCACATCTTGATGTCTACGGTTTAAGGGTTGCATTTAGCAGCTTCGCTTCTTTCCTGCCTAATCGCTGTATGCTGTTGGGGGCTTTTTTCTGCACATACGAATAGCAGGTAGTCGTCAGCTATGTTTATGCTTAAAAGACTTTCAACAGCCAGCGGCACTACACTAATTCTCCTCCCCTCCCCTTCCCCAACACATCACTGAAACCTCTCTAAACAACTTCTTCACAATTTAATTGCTGCTATGGTCGTTGTTGTTGCTGCTGCTGAACGAGTTGTAGATGCTGCTGCCACAGCCACTGCTGCTGCTGCTGCTATGAATGTGGATGTTGCCCCCCTGCTACTTTAGTTGTTGCTTTTATTGTGGTCGCACAAGTTTGTTGTATTACCTGTTGACAAAATTGCTCTGCTGCCTGCACCAACATCCGGCAAGTTCTTGAGAGCTGCCAACCGCACAGCCCCAACCCAGCAGGAACAGCAGCAGCAGCAACAACGGCTAATGGCAACTTTGACTTGGCTTTAATTAAACAAACTTCCATCGGAGGCTAACCAGGCGTGTGAACTAGGAAATTGCCAGTTAAAAACTAATAAATATTTGGCATAAACTCGGTACAGTAATTGCTACGGATATAGAGCCAGAGGGCGGCAATGGATTATGGCAAACAAAAAAAACAAGTTTTTGGAAGAAAAAAAATGGTTCTTAGAGCATTTTGGCAAGTTGATGGTAAAAGTAGTGTTGTGATTTGTATCGAATGAAATTCGTTGTTTACTTGTTGCATGTTTACATTAAGATGGCTTTAAAGCTGAAAGCCAAACTTGCAAAGCAATAGATGGATGGGAATTTCTTGTGATTAAATATATGAATTTTGCCTCTACTTCTTTCGATTAATATCCAAATTATAGCAGTTGTTACTCTTGTTGAGTGTCTACTGTACTAATTTAGTTTGGTTTGAGAGTCTGTGGTGGAATGGCATTGAAAATGAAAGGCAAACTTTGCATTCCAATGCGCATGCTTTGAATCATATTAATTGGCAAAAACAATGTTTGAGTTTCCCACACACAGGCGGTTGGACGGACCGACGGACGAAGCGGAGAGTTCCACAATTACCAGAGGAATTGCATTTGTAAATCTAATTAGTTATGTGGGTAGGGGGAACAGGCGAACAAGCAAGCCAAGTGCATGGCAGCAGGAAAGCAGGGAGCAAGTGTGGCCTTGAACTTTGAGTTTTATCTTTGCTGTGGATAGCTGTGGATTTAGCCGCATCATGAAGCTGGCTTATTACGATGGAATGGGCATGGAACGAAACGAAACGAAACGAAACGGAGTGTGCAATCAACTCCAATCAACTCTGCCGGCGCCTAATTGGCCGTTTGCCTTTAAAGGCAACACCCGGCTTGACATTTCGCTTGACTGTGTGTGCCTGTCTGTCTGTGTGTCGCCCACCACATCCGCCGTGGCCCAACCCAGCATTCAGAATTCTTTTGGCCAAAAACTTGGCTTTAATCTTTACTTTACTCTTTTGTTGTTGTTGTTGTTGTTGTTGTGGGTTCTTCTTGCCTCGCCAGGCAGTTGGGTCGGGTCTGTGCATAACTAAGCAAAAAAGTAAACAATTCAAAGAGCTTTTGTCGGAGTCAACTGCTGTTTTGCATAATCTTGTGGCAGGTGGATATTCCATACACACATACATGTGTACATATGTATATGCGCATACATAACGATAAATATATAAATAAACACCAGAAGGGGGCCAAGTAGCCCCCCCAAGTAACAGCCACGCATAAATCTCACGTGCAAATGTGGAACAAACTTCGCCTCGCATCTCACATCTCGCACCATCATATCCCCATTTCAATTTGGAATATATATATGTATGTACATATGTATGTATATGTATCTCTCCCTGCTCATCATCACATCTCCCAACCATCTCTGCAGTTATCCAAACCATCTTCTCGCATCCCCAACCCCAACCCCAACCCCATCCAATTCCATTCCATCTCATCTTTCGTTTCATTTCATTTCAATTTCGTGTTTTTGCGCTTCGCGTTTCGTTTGCTTTCCTGATTTTCGGTTCAGCTTTAATGGGCATCAGCATGTGGATGATTAAATTAAAGATTTGGTTCTGGTTCCTGAATCAGCGGCTGCTAACCTACTTTCTGCTCTCAAGTGATCCCAAACATTCCATGGATTCTTCTCTAATGAAAAAACAAACCTGGCGGCAGCTTAGGCTGGCCCCAAAAAAAAAAATTGCAGCCAAAAACAAATAATGGTCTGGCTGCAGTCTGTTGTCTGGAGGAGAACAGAGAAACAGAGAACCAAGAACATTTGTGGCCGAATACCTGTTGGCCTCGATTGGCAGACGGTCAAGCTAACTGTTTTCGGGCTGCCTGCAAGCGCCGTACCGCACCGCACCGCACCGCTCACCACACGTATCCGATCAGAGATTTAAGTAAATACAGAATGCCAGAATGCAAAATATCAAATTGGGTTGCCGCTGGCATGGAACGGGTTTCCAGGCAGGCCACTGTTTTCGTGTGTGTCGTGTGTGTGTGTGTGTCCAATTGGCCAGATATATGCATATACTCGTAGTCGTACTCGTACCACTGCGGGATTCGTTCTCTTTGTGTGTGTATGCATGGGGGGACTCGACTTGAGACAGAGTTTGCATCGATTAATTTGTAACGCCCACTGGCAGTTTTTCACCAACTGTCAGTCAGCCAGCCAGCCAGTCAGCCAGGTCGTCGTCTAAGCCTCTGACCGACTTTGTCCGACTAACAAGCTACATCCTCATGGATAGCCACAGCCACATCTACATCCTGGCCAGCATAAATTAGCCATTTTGGTGAGGAGTTTAGAGCTCTTGTAGCTCTAAAATTTATGTAGATTTATTTGTGTGTAACACTTTTGCCGGCTGCCCGACTGCTGGCTGCTGGCCTGCACCATTGATATCTCTTTTCCATCACCATAGCTGGGTGGAAACAGCATTCCTTTGGGTCCAGGCCAACTGCCAAACTTGAAAAATAGCTTCAAGCTGTTGCCTGCTGTCGGTTGCATTCCATTTCAGAGCGGCTGTTACAACCATCTTCAGCTAGAGAGCAGCGACTTGGACAAACGACTTCTATGTATGGCCAAATGGACACCACACCGCCGCGCACCCGTCCAGCATTTTCTGCATTTTGTCCACCTCCAAATGTGTTTCACTTTTCCGCTCAATCATACACCGAATGATTGAACACTGTGCGCGGGGTGCATGGGCGATCTCTGATCCGATCCGCGGACTGGGGCTGCTTTCCCATGAGAATGGGCACAGCTCTCTCATTGGCAGTGGCCATAAATAACTGGCCAATCGATGCCGCAACTGCAAAATGCAAATGAGTGAAAGAAAAATATGCAAAAAACAATTAACAAACGAAAAACCGAAACCAAAACCAAAACAGTAACAGAAATAGACGTAAAGTAAAGTAAAGTAAAGCGAAGTAAAGCAAAGTAAAGCGAAGCAAACGGTAACCAAACCGCGAGCCAGCTCTACAATTTATGTGTAACAATGCAAGAGAGAGAGAGAGAGAGAGGGAGGGTGAGAAACACGGCAGCAACATTTAGCAGCCACAGTTATGCAATTGGCCATGCTCTGCTTTGCCCCTAATCTCCCCTCCCCTACCCCTGTACACCTTCTGCACTCTTCTGTCGAGACCCCAGTTTGATGCCAATTGTTTTTACTGCGACCGCATTGCACAAAGCCAAGATTTATGCATATTAACGTCTAGTCAAAATGCTGACCCAAAACTGGAGACCCCCAGAGCAGCAGCAGCAGAGGCAGTGGCAGTGGCAGACAGCAGTGGCAGGCAGCAGTGGCAGTGGCAGACAGCAGTGGCAGGCAGCAGTGGCAGAGAGCAGTGGCAGGCTCTGGCAGAGGCTTCATCTCCACCAGCTGATGCAGAAATCAAGCGTGGCAGAGGCCTAAAATGCCGGCAAACACTTAACAATGGGTCAACTTTCCTTGGTGTTGGCGTTGATAAATGTGAACCGAAAGATGCCCCAAAACTGTGGCAGCAATGGTAACGTTTGTTACTGTTGTTGTTGTTATTGCTGCAGTTGCTGTTGTCATCTTCATTGTTTTCTTAGTGGGTGTTGCCGCATTCGCTGTCAGCAGCAGCAGCAACAGCAGCAACACCGGCAACACTTTCCCAATTAGGCGTTTAAATACGTGTTTTGGGCCCCAAGTGACACACATACATATATACACACACACTTATAGCCATATACAGCAGTTAATGGCTTAAAGACATAAACTTTGTTACATGGTTAGTGCTTAGATGCTGGCTGTAAAGTGGTGCAGTGGAAACACCCCAGACTTGCAGGCAATCTGATGAGATCTTACTGAACAAAGCGGTCCTCAATTGGAAGAAATAAAATGGAATTGTATGATCATATGACTAGGAGAAGACTTTACCAAATCCAAAGCTATACTCGTGCTAAGCATCTGCTAAAGAACTGCTCTCTAGAGCCAGCTCCAATTTGGTGTCTCATAATTAGATGCCCAACAGAACTTATCTACATCTGGTGACTTTTATGCTACTATAATTTGTTGGAGTACTTTGAGATCTTTGCGTTGATAATGCCTACGAGAATTATTCCCACAGCATGGAGCCATATTTGGGGGGTATCCAATTAACAGAGCTCTGCAGCTAACCAGCCATACTTTTGGTGGCAAATAATTAGATCTTTCAATGGATATACCTACACAAGAAATCCCACAGAAGTGAGCAATACTTAGTGGTAGATATGAAATAAAAAGACAGAGCAATTAGATGATATAATCACAGAATAAGAGCGTAAAACAGCTGCTCCACATTTAGGGGAAAACATTCGAAGCGTCACAAGAGGCATTAAAAAAGAAACACATTTCCCCAACCATAAGATATCCAATTAATTTAATTAAATGCGCTGAGTAAAACATTCCAAATGCCTAAAAGATGACTAAGGAAGCAATCAGAATTTGTTATTATTGTTTGATTCTCCCGAAAAGGAAACCCGTTTGCCTTTGGAGTTATTTTCTAGCAGCTCTAACCAAATAAAGACATTAATTATTCCAGCTTTCTGTCTGTCTTTCTGCCTGTCTGTCTTTCTGTTGATTTTCTATGAATTTCCTTGGTTTTTGTGCATGGCTTGCATGAGGGCTTGGGGTGGAGTCTGCCACTTTAGAAAGTCATTTGCAGGCAGGCGACAAAATCAAATGCAAACATTGGTAGACGAGAGTAACTAACTAACTAGCACAAAAACAAGGCAGCGATTACACAACAACAAGCACACAGCAGAGGGCTGACATCAGCTGCTGCTGTGGGGTGTGGGGTGGGGTGTGACTGATGGATGTGACAACACACAGTTAATTATGAGTCTATTGCCATCCTTGCCAAATCAATAGCAACCATAAATAGCAGGAAAACAACCCACAAAGTCTCAAAGTCTCGGAGTCTCTTTGCAACATCATCATTGTCAGCAGCAGCAGCAACAGCAGCAGAGGCAACAGCAGCCATGGCAAAATTTCAATAATTCCATTATCAAGATGAAGATTGATTGATAAGTTGCCTGCCCCTAAAATGGCTGTCGCTGTCAGTGTCTGCTTGGCCTGGCAATGATTTTGGCTGCTGGATGACCACATGGCCACCAGTCAGCCAGCCAACCAGCCAACCAGCCAACCATCCCACCAGCAATTGCTTTGGCTGTTGCCCAATCGATATTGAGTCATGCGGCGGAGGCCAAGGAGAGTGAAAGTTAATTGAGGACTTGTGCAATACGTGTATTTGCAGAAAGAAAGAAAGTTTAGTTAAGTCAGGCTCTTAAGTTTACTCACGACTCTTTTTCCCTCTCTTCTCACTCCTTGCAGAATATGGCCTAAGGTTGTACGGAGAGTAACCAGCAGCCACAACTTGCAACAGACACAGCCACAGCAACAACATGTCGTCCTCGATTTGCTCACACTTTACGCAGAATGCATGGAAGAAGGATCTGTGCTCGAACTGCTTCAAGTCCAAGGACGAGCACAAGGCAGCGGCGGCAGCAGCGGCCTCCAAGCTGAGCGGCAGCAGCCACAAGCAGCCAGAGGTGCAGCAGCAGCCCAAAACGGACTATCCCAACAAGCACAGGACACCGGCCAAGAGCATCATCAAGAAGGCCTTTGGTGTGCGGCTGACCAGCAGCAGCGGCAGCGGCAGCCACGCCAGCAAGTCCAGCGGCAGCAGTCACAGCAGCTCGAAGAGCGGCAAGGTTTGCTTCCCCAAGCAGCTGCACGAGATCATTGGCTATGGGGGCGAATGGTCGGATGACGATGACGATGATGACGATCATGACTTTATGAATCTCGGCAACGAGCACGATGACATGGCCATCACGGAGACGGACGACGAGGAGACCGTGGAGCTCAAGCGGATTACGCGTGCCAACACTGACTTTAACATGAACAATGGCAATCTGCTGGGCGATGCCGAGGAGAACATTAAGAAGTCGTTTGCGGCCCTCAAGCTGGGTGCACCCCAGGTGGACAAGGAGGGCAAGAAGCAGACGCTCACCATCAATGTGATGCCCTTTGGCCAGCCGCTAAAGGGCAAGGCAGCGCCAGCAAAGAGTGCACCACAGGAGAGCAAAACGACAGCAGTCCATCCAGCAGCAACAACAACAAAGGCCAAGACGGCCACAATTACCACAGCCATCAAGAGCAGCAGCAGCAGCAGCAGCACAGTAACAGGAACAGCCAGTGGCACCAAGAAGGTGACCACCACACTAACGCCCACGCTGACCATGACCAAGGTGACGCCAGCAAAGGGAACAGGAACAGGAACAGCTCCAGCTACAGCCACATCTTCGCGGGATGGCAAGGCCAGTCCGCCCATAGAGCGAGCCATGGAAAAATCGCTGCTGGATGAGATCTCCGAGACGCTGGAGCAGAAGCAAAAGCAAAGCGAACAGATTACAGCTGCGGCAGCCACAGCAACAGTTGTGAGTGGCAACAGCGCCTCGGCCACCTCCGCGGCTGGTGGCTGCAACAAAATCAAATTCGAACTCAACGCACTGAGCGACTCACCGAAGCCATTTCTCGACCTTAAGAAGCCCATCGCGCGGAACGCGCCCATAACCAAGGATCATGCCAAGCCGCGGGTGAATGTCTGCCACAAGTACTCGGACACGGACAGCAACTGCTCGGACACGGAGAACGGGGTGTCGGCCTACTACGACGTTGTGGAGACGCAGCTCAGCTACGAGAATCTGCCCGATGGCAAGTACAGTGAGCAGGTGGGCGTGGCCAGCACACAGGCGGACAGCAGCTCCAATACGGCCCACTACTCGAGCTCCCAGTACATCACGGACATGCTGCTCAGCTCGAAGACGCGTGCGGCCAGCTACAATCTGCACGAGGGCAACTTTATGACCAGCAAAATCACCTCCGATGGCCTCATCGTGACCAAGTGCAGCTCGGACGATGCCCTGGACTCCACCGGCAGCAGCTTCGACGGCAGCTCTGACGAGGAGAATGCCTACAATATGATACGCAGCGAGTCGGACTCCGGCATTGGCATCAGCATTGGCAGCGAGTACAAGAACGCAGGAGGGGCCAAGGGAGCGGCAGCCGGCCAGCTGCTGGTGGAGAAGAAGCTCAGCGCCAGCACCAACAATTCGGACTACGAGGACATACAGATTGGAGACCAGGCGGCGACCAAGCCGGCGGTCAAGAGTCGAGAGCTGCACGGCGAGCCCGATGGCAGCGCCGATCCGGACAACAGTCTAGAGCAGAAGCAGCAGCAGCAGCAACAGCAGCAGCAGCAGCAGAAGGAGAAGGAACAGGAGTCCACTGGACAGCAGCTGCCAGCGCTGCCCAAGTCCCCGCCACCGCCCATGAAGATGGATGCGCGTCCCTCGTTCCTGCATGGCCTCAAGAAGCCAGAGCTACCAGTGAAGCCGCTCGTCAGCAGTAGCAACAGCAACAATAGTCCTGGCGGCAGTCTGAGCACTGGGAACACGCCACTGAAGAGCTTCCTGGTGGGCAGCAAGCGGCAGCCGACCTGCGCCGAGCAGCAGTTCATCACACAGCTGCAGTCGGCCATCTCCAAGTCGAGCGAGAATCTGCTGCTGGCCACAGCAGCTGCTGACTCAGCGAAAGATGCGGAGGCAAAGCTAAAGAAGGGCAAAGCACCGAATCCGCCGCCAGAGCCAAAGCTGAGCGCACCGCCCACACGGAGCGCGACTACAGCCTCGTAGTTGAGTTCGAGCAGGCCACGAAGGTGGCCGCAGCGGAGACAACGCCAGCGTCATCGCCCAAGCTAGCGGTAAAGGCCACGTCAGCCAGCAACAGTGAGGCATCATCCGCAGCGGAGACTCAACCTCAGCCACAGCGTAGCCAGTCAGCCCAGTCAGGCCACTCAGCCCGCAGGTGGCTCATCCGGAACAGCAGCAACAGCAGCGGCAATCAATAGCAGTCTGTACACGAGGAAGCCACCGCTGCCGGTGGTCGGAGCAGCACCCGTCATACGGGAGAAGGACAAGCGCGAGCGGGCTGTCATCAATCCCAAGTTCCGCAGCCTCAACACCTTCGTCATGCAGCGAGCGAATGCGGCCAAGCAGCTGCAGCTGCAGTCCGCCAGCTCGGTGGTGAATCTCAAGCAGCCACTCACGCCGGAGCCGACGCCGCGCAACCATCGGCACCTGTCCATGTCCGAGGAGTGTCTGGCCGCCGCCGGACTGGCGGACAGCAAGAAGTCACCGTCGCCGCCTCAGAAGCAAAAGTCCAAGTTCTCCATCAAGAAGTTCCTTCGCATGGGCAGCAGCAATGGGGGCAGCAAGTCCTCGGATCCACTGCACAAGAAGGACTCCAGCATCTACACGGAGATATGCACCGGGGACGATGGCAGTGTGCCCGGCAAGCCGCGCCTTGTCATCATCCATCCGATTGACATCAATCCGACGGCCGTGGAGGTGGTCAAGGACATCACAAAGACCAGCGATGCGGTGTCCTCGCAGACGGTGGCCGTCGTCACAGCCAAGCCACCGGCACCGCCTCTACGCGCCAGCGAGGGACAGCGCGCCCATGAGGCCAACAAGCCGGCACGCCCACCGCCGCCCAAAAGCGCCGAACTGCGACGCAAGCAGAAGACCGAACTGACGGCCACGCTGAGTGGCAGCAGCATGGACTCGGCCACCACCACAACCACCATTGGTTCCATCAAGCTGAAGGCCGACAATGTCTATGCCAATTTGGGTAAGTGTTGCACGCGGTGAGGTTCTAGGGGGGGGTGACCCATTTGGGGCACACTTGAAATTCATTGAAATCTGACCCACAAATCCGTGCTGTGATGCGTGGGCGGGCGATCGCATACCAAAAGAAAGCGTAAGCAAATCACGTTCCGAAATCAGAGCGACCTTCAAAATGACAGCGGTGAAGGGGGTGGTGGGCAAGCCTGAAGGGTATTCACTTCACCTACTTGCCGCACTTTTGGGGCAACTACTTGTTGACTCCAATTGCAGGCCAAGAGGCCCCCGAACAAGAAACCAGAACACGAATGAAATCACCTTAAATGGTAAAAGCAGGCAGGCAGGCAGCACCTCATCGACATCATGGCTGAAAGTAGAACCCAAAACCAAAACCAAAACCAAACTCAGAACAAGTTACGCATTTTAATCAATATAACGGGCACATACCGAGGGGCACACACACACACTCGCACACACACACACACAAAGAGCCACTTATGACCATATCCGCCACATCCACATGATGAGCCATGGAGCCAGCCATTTACCCGGCTTTAACTGGGTTAAGTGGCCAAAGCCAGAGAGCAAAATAGTTTAACAGATGAGCGCTCCAAACAACAACAACAAAAACAACAAAAATCGAAATGAAAATAAGTCAGAGCCAAAGCCAAAGCCAGTTCCAGATCCCAGCGCTAGTTTTAGGCCAGGTTAGACCAATGAGCTAACCACATGTTGATGGGAGACCATGACAGAGAGACACAGAGAGAGAGAGAGAAACAAACATTAGAACTGGTGAAACTGGCAGAGACCAGAGACCACAGAGACCGACCCATTTCTTACCGCCTGACACTTTGCGGTCAGTGTGAATGCGGCAAGAACTTGTTACACCTGCTGCTGCACCTGTCAGCGAACAGCAAGCTTGCTGCCATTTGTTAGCCATCTCCAACTGGCAGCCTGGGCCAGAGCGAACTGTGCGAATTGTAATTTGGCACGAATTTGGGTCAAAATCGCAATTAGTACTCAAAGGTTGTCTAGCAACTACGTGGCTGGAGCAGATGTGAGAGGTGCGAAGAGGTGCGAAGAGCCACAGCGAGGTTATTTGTTGATTTTCCACAGCTGTTGAGTGCCAGCAAACAATTGGCACTGGGGGGGGGGGGGAGAGCCTAGAGCCTAGACTAGAATAAGGCATAGAAAAATGGGAAAAAGACAGTGAAGAAACACTTCCAATAGCTTTCGGATAAAAAGAAAGACTTGTGTTAGCTTGCCAATAAACATTTTCCATGTGTTACTACAGGTGAAATTCGCTCCTCGATAGCCCCACGTAAGCCAGAGCGTACGGCCAGCATGAGGGAGCGCGAGGCGCAGCTGGAGCTGGTGCGGAAGCGCGTTATACTAACCGATACTATCTCCATTTGCTCGTCAAACGGTGAGAATGTAGCAACGGATGCAACCAAGTCGTCGCTCAAGACGAACAACAACAACAACAACAACCACGGACAGGAGGGTGGGGGCAGAGCATTAAATGCAACATCCACGGCCAACAGTCGAACGAGCACCTTTGAGCGGCAGCCGCAGAAGAAGAGCGAACCGAAGATGTCCATTTCCAGCAAGCTGGAGATCTTCGAGCAGCGTTCATCCAGTGACGCCACGGACACGGCCGCACAGCGCAGCAGCCTCAAGGATTCGGTGCGCAAGATCAACAGCACCATCGACAGCTATCTGAAGGACAAGCGCGACTACGAGAACTTGTACGAGTTCGTGAAGATGGGCAATGGCAGCAGTTCGCCCCAGCCCCCCACTGGAACCACGGGAGCAGCGGCCACAGCAGCGATACCACCACCACCGCCCACACGCACCAACATCGATCTGGCGGCAGTGGCTGGACAGCGTCTAACCCAGGCCACGCGACGCAACAATATTTACTCGGACACGGCCTCCATAGCCAGCTACACGCGCAGCGAATACGGACCCGTGCGCCACTACGGACTGAATAACAGCTTGGGTAAGCTTCGAGATGCCTTTAGCATATTGTTTAGCGGCCATAACGTCAGTTGTATCCCTTTAGCCAACATTCCACGCATGATATCTGCATCGTATGCGGGCAGCGAGGTGGGTGAGTTCGACATTTACGCGCCGTACAGCTACTACGGCAGCGAGGCGGGTGGCGATGTGGCCACGGACATCAATGACAGCGTCTGGGGCATGCCACAGGTATGTGAAACGTGAAATAGTATTCATCGATATGGATCGATCCCTACTATAGAAATTGTTGTACTCGACAGGCAAACAAGAACCGCAGCAAGGCCACGAATCGTTTGCGCATGCGCAAGGGACGCAGTGTCGTGCACAAGACCATCGAGGATAACTACACCGCCGTGGTGGTGGCCAATCATGAGGCCCTTGCCCAGGTGCTCGACCAGGTCAGCATAACATAACCGTTTCTGTGGAGCATATTTTAATCCATAGACTCCCTTTGTGCAGCTTCAGCAAACGCCAGTGGTTCCGGCGGCACTGCGACCTCTGGCCAATGCCATCAACTTGCGCTACGAGGACTTTACCATACTGGAGGGTGCCCAGGCATTTGTGGTGGGCAAAAAGGCCTTCCATGCGGCCCTCTGGACCTCATCGCCCGTCACCCTCGCCCTGTCCGCCGACTGCAATCAGCTGTCGGGCGTGGGTGGTGAGCTCAGCCAGTTGACCGGCGGCGTCAGTGAAGTGCTCAGTCCCATAACCGAGTTCTGTGACCTGGTGCCCAGCTATCAGCTGCCGCTGATGCCCTCCACCGAGGTGACCCTGCTGCAGGCCACCATCTCGGTGCTGCCGCGACTGCAGCTGGAGACGCTGCAGTCGATCGGGGCCATACTCAAGGGCAAGTCGCAGGTGCTGGACAAGAGCAACTTCAATTTCCGTGGCTCCATACCCAACCTGAGCGGCCTAAAGGATGCGGCCGCTGGCAGCGCCCTGAGGAACGTCGTCTCTGTGCAGAATTTGAGCACGCTGAACGAGGAGTCCATTGGCACGAACAGTTCGGGTGAGGATGGATCGGCCAGTGCGAGTGCCATGCCCGCATTTGACGATGTGATGACGCGGGAGGTGGCCTTCATAATGCTGCAGCTGGTCAACGGGATGAAGAATCTGCAGGCCAAGGCCATTGAGGAGACGCCGCTGAGTCTGTCCAATGTGGTGCTGTCCAAGGACATGGACAACAAGGATGCCCAGGCGCGTCTCTGCGTGCTGCAGGGGTAAGTCCACACCCCCCTAAACTTGCTACCCTCTAGAATTACTTACTGATTGATCTTCTTCTGCCCCCACAGCAACAACAACGAAGATGACGAGCCCATGGGCACGCTCTGCAAGTGCGCCCACTCCGCCCTGACCGACATGCTGCCTGCCACCAAGATCACGCCCATACTGGCGGACATCCTGCAGCAGGAGCGTGCCGAATCGCTGTCCAAGGCCAAGTCCGTGCTGGAGTTTGTGCTGTGGGGACCCTCGGACGTGGCCCTCACAGGTTCCGTCAAGGAGCGGGAGCTGGCCCTGCAACGCTGGCTGGATCTGGAACGGGCCACCGTGCTCCACGGGCTGGTCCGCACACGGGTCGAGCTGACCGTCTACGACGAGTGTCATCTGATGTTCCTCGTCCGTTCCACTGCCAAGATGATGAATGATGCGGCCAAAATAGTCTGCAGCTATCAGCAATCGATGTTGTCGGTTAGCCAGGACTAAGGACTAGCAGCTAGGACGCAACTCAATTCTTAAAGGAATTTTCATATATTTATTATACGAAATTGTCATAGACATTTAGTCCATAGAGTCAACCACATGATATATCATGATAAATATATACATATATATACGATAAACGATCATCTACATACATACCACACTACATACTACATACATACATATATCTGTATGTATCTGTATGTATCTGTATCTGTATCTTTGCCTAGCGTGCCAAATTGTTTCGCGCGGAAATTGTCATGTATAAATATTAACTATTAAATGCATCCCTAAACGATTTGTGCAACTTTAATTAATTTGTAAACTAATTGTAAGTCAGTAATCTAAACGAATATTTATATATTACCCACATACACATATCCATATAAATTGCATTATCTGATTGCAATTACATCTTATGTACGAGTATGTGTATAATTACGAGTAATTTGGTTAGTAAAACAAATCAACTGGTGTTTGAACGAATATAAATACATACATACATACATACATACACATATATATCTTTATATGATTTACTGTATATCCCCCATGGGTCTGCTCTGCTGATAAATAAATGAATTAATTAAATCCCAATAAACATGAATTATGTTCTATTTGTGTACGTACTTTTGATGCCCTCTTAATACATTGCCAGGCAAGGAAGTAAGCAGACACGTAAATTATAAACATAAGAGTATATACTGAGTCTCAGTCTCTCGTCGAAATAAGCCAGATCGAAGAACAAATATTATACAGCTACCATAGGAACGAAATATTAATGGTTGGGTGTGTGCCGTGGAGAGGCTTATGATATTTTGTTCATCTAACTTGGAGGGTACATAAACTTAGACGGATATAGACTACTCTACCTTACAAATATCAAATAAATGTAAAAAGGTTCTTACCTTTCCCAACAATTCTAATGCCATTGCAGTGGTGTGATTTCTTGGTAAGTTGTGTAGAAACTGTAATGGTTAGCCGGCGAATTTCTAGACACTTTTTCAGCTGATTAGATAATATATTTTGCAAGTCATCGTGATACTCAAACATTTTGTAGGGAATTCTCGGGTATATTTTATACGCCTCATTTTATATATTTTGTCGTTTAAAAAATTGTGCCACTTACTAAAGAATAATTAAAAAATGAATTTAAGAAAATTACGCTTTTGAAAATTGGCCTAACTTATAGAAAATTGAATCATTATTTAGATAAAGTTATGCATCTTTTAAAAAGTGAGTTAGAATAGCTCCTAAAAAATCATTAAATTAAAGTTATATTGTTGTGATAAATTTAGTTGATTAAAAGGAATTCCACATTACTTATAAGCTGATGGTTTTTGATGAACATCATAGTAAATAGTGTGCACTTATTAAACTCTATTTTCGAAACCCGTAGCATGGTTTTTCAGAACAGCATTCAAAGCAAACAATGATTTTCTGCCGCACTATTTATGCGAACTTTGCCACCATTAGAGCTTCAAAACTATGCACTTATGATTAATAATGATAGTAAAGAGTAAACCCAAGTCGATATATCTTTATTTGCCTTGTTATGATGACAATTATAAATTTGTTGCCATACGTTTTTGTTTGTTCTCCCCAAACAATTTAAATTAACAAAACGCTCATTCTGCGGCATCAGTCTTTCTTTGGCTGCGAACGAGTAGAGATAATAGAAGAGCAAAAATATGTTGAAAATCCGCAGTGGTATTGCCGTTGCTCACATGCAAAATGCGGTCGTGCCCCTCTGTGGTCAACGGGTTAGAGGATAGAATTCTTCAAGGATTGTTTAGAATCTTCGCTCAATCTTCATATTTTTTCAGCGCCGGCAGACCACAGCTGCTGCAGCTGCAACCCGAAACGATGCAGAATGGCAGCAGGCGCGTCCCTTCAAAAATGTTCCTCGCCCCAATATGTTGTCTCTGATTCCCAACATGTTCATGCCGGGTGGCAAATATAAGAACATGGACCTGGCACAGTTGATTATGGCCATGCGCGAGGATTATGGCAGCATTTACTTTGTACCAGGCATAATGGGAGGACCGCCCATCCTGAGCACACACAATCCCAAAGATTTCGAGGTTGTATTTCGGAACGAGGGTACGTGGCCAAATCGGCCTGGCGGCGACACTGTGATGTACCATCGGCAGACGCACAGAAAGGATTACTTTCAGGGTGTCGAGGGTGTCGCACCCACCCAGGGCAAGGCATGGGGCGACTTTCGATCGATTGTAAATCCCGTCCTCATGCAGCCGAAAAATGTAAGGATTTACTACAAGAAAATGTCGCAGGTCAATCAGGAATTTGTGCAGCGGTAAGCCAGTCCACATACAAATAATCTTGTTTAAATGCTAAAGTAATTGGTTTCCACGGAAAGCATCAAGTCCCTCCGTGATGCCAGCACCCTAGAGGTTCCTGATGACTTCATAGACACCATCAATCGCTGGACCCTCGAGTCAGTCTCCGTCGTGGCCTTGGATAAGCAGTTGGGACTGCTCAAGAAGTCGGACAAAAGGATCGAGGCCACAAAGCTTTTCCACCTCTTGGAAGATTTCTTTAAGATATCTCCCGATCTGGAGCTGAAGCCCTCGGCCTGGCGCATAGTCAAAACGCCAAAACTAATGAAACTAATGAGCATTCTCGACTCCATTCTGGACATCACATCGGCATATGTAGATGAAGCGGTAGAGCGACTGGAAAAGGAGGCCAAGGAGGGTGTTGTCCGTCCGGAAAGTGAGCAAAGTGTGCTCGAAAAGCTGCTTAAGGTCAACAAGAAGGTGGCCACGGTTATGGCCATGGATATGCTAATGGCTGGAGTGGATACCGTACGTACTCTTCACATCCCAGAGTGTTTAACCTGATATCATATATTCTCTTTTCTAGACCTCAAGCACATTTACAGCGGCCTTGCTGTGCCTTGCCAAGAATCCGGAGAAGCAGGCCAAGCTCCGAGAGGAGATAATGCAGGTTCTTCCCCACAAGGACTCCGAGTTCACGGAGGAGTCCATGAAGAACGTACCATATCTACGTGCCTGCATCAAAGAGTCCCATCGGATGTATCCTCTGGTTGTTATGAATGCCCGAGTGCTCAACCGAGACAGTGTTTTGAGTGGATACCAAGTGCCAGCCGGCACCTGCATATCGATGGTTCCCCTGGGCTTGCTATCAAGCGAGGAACACTTTCCCAAAGCTGCCGAGTTCCTGCCAGAACGGTGGCTGCGTAACGCCACAGACACCACAGACGCCACCGGCCAATGTCCGGCGAATCACTTGAAGCTGAAGAATCCATTTGTGTTCCTGCCCTTTGGCTTTGGACCCCGCATGTGCGTGGGAAAACGCATCGTGGACATGGAACTGGAGCTGGGCATTGCCCGGCTCATTCGGAATTTCAACATCGAGTTCAATCACTCCACGGAGAACGCTTTCCGCTGTGAACTGATTAGTTTTCCCAACATACCGCTCAATTTCAAGTTCTCGGACTTGCCCAACTGAATTATTATTATTCCATAATGGATTCACGGTATTTTGTGATAAAATAAAAATTTGCAAGCATATAAAGTTGTATTCTTTTTGGGAAGTGTTAATTTAATGGTAAAAGTAAAATATAGGGACATATCAGAATCATATTTATATTTATTTTATTTAGGTTATGTTTAATTTTAAATGTTTGATTAGATTATTTATTTGAAGATATCTAATAACAGGCGTTTGCCAGCTGTGCCAAATAAACATCTAAATAAATATGTATGTATATTCCTATTTACATTCTATCTATACAATATATACAATAAATTATATTTTAACAAATAGAAATAAGCACATACTTATTTACATACATATGTACATACATATGTAGTATGTATGCATATGTATGTTATTATCAATGGTTCCCATAGTTTACGGGCAGATAACAAAATAAAAATAAAATTATTAAAGATTATTTTGTTTGGATTATTATCAGGGTCGAACTTTAGCAGCACTACCAAGCAAAGTCATGCTCAATCAATTAAACTTGGCCAACAAGTCTGATGCAATGGGTACAACAAGAAGCATGCAAATATCGAAATTGTTTAAGAGCAGCGAGAGTTGTATTAAATTTGCTTCGATCAAGAGAGTGAACATGACACTTTATTTGATTCATTTGCTTCAGAATAAAATTAACGCTTATATTACATTTAATATTATTGATTTAACGATCTAAGTTAGAACTATTTCCAAAGTTATTTATCCAAAAGACTGCCAAGCTCGAACAGTATTCGTGCATACCTATGCTACCTGTATATGTCGTGGAAGGTATTCCCATAGTCAGTCGATATATCCAAAATATAGTGTACGAGTATGTTTACAATATGAATTCTATTTGGTATTCGCGCGCTCCCACAAACCAGTTTGGTCGCTCTCTCTGGTTCTGTTTATGCGCTGTTATCATCCAAATTGGCAGCAAAGCTCTCGCAGGTTTTTGGAATATGTAGCCAGCTAATGGAACGATCAGTTTCGTTGTGGCAGCTAACGAAATAAGTTCCCAACAAGCAAAATGCTGAAAGTACGCAGCGGCCTATCTATAATTCAGACGCAAAAAGCGGCCCTCTCTATCAGTGGTCAAGTTGTAAATATTCATACATCGAGTGCTGATATCACAACGGGAATAACCATTTGAATTGTTTGCAGCGCTGGCAGAGTACACCTGCTGCAGCAGAGCCCAGAAATGATGCTGAGTGGCTACAGGCTCGTACTTTTGAGGAGATTCCGCAGGTGCCATTGCTGTCTACCATTCGGAATTTTATGCCTGGAGGAAAATATACAAAATTGGATATTGTAGAATTGTTTCAAGACATGCGCAGGGAATATGGAAACATATTCCATTTAAAAGGTATGATGGGAGCCCCGCCCTTCGTAAGCACATACAACCCCAAGGATTTCGAGGTGGTATTCCGGAACGAGGGCGTATGGCCCCATCGGCCTGGCAGCGATACTCTTCGCTATCATCGGGAGACGCACAGAAAGGATTTCTTTCAGGGAGTCGAAGGAATTATACCGACCCAAGGAAAGACCTGGAGCGACTTTCGATCCATTGTAAATCCCGTCCTCATGCAGCCGAAGAACGTGCGGCTTTACTACAAGAAGATGTCCCAAGTGAACCAGGAGTTTGTCCAACGGTGCGTATGACCTTAAATTAATTTAATATTATGCTCCAATGATAGCTGATCTTTTCGCAGTATCAAAGCGCTCCGTGACGTCGACACCCTGGAGGCCCCTGATGATTTCTTACACATTATAAACCGCTGGACCCTCGAATCAGTTTCTGTGGTGGCACTGGATAAGCAACTGGGACTACTGAAGGAGTCGGTCAATAATGACGAGGCCATGAAACTTTTTAAGTACCTCGACGAGTTCTTCGTACTGTCAGCCGATCTGGAAATAAAGCCCTCCCTATGGCGTTACTTTAAAACACCCAAGCTAATGAAACTAATGAAAGCTCTGGATGGCGTTCAGGAAATAACCTCAGTATATGTTGATGAAGCTATAGAGCGTCTGGAGAGGGAGGCCAAGGAGGGAATTGTCCGCCCGGAGAGTGAGCAGAGTGTACTCGAAAAGCTGCTCAAGGTCGACAAGAAGGTGGCCACGGTTATGGCCATGGATATGCTAATGGCCGGAGTGGACACCGTACGTACTCTTCACATCACATCACAGAGTTTTTAACCTGATCTCATATATTCTCTTTTCTAGACTTCGAGTACATTTACAGCGGCCTTGCTGTGCCTTGCCAAGAATCCGGAGAAGCAGGCCAAACTCCGAGAGGAAGTGATGAAGGTCCTTCCCCAGAAGGACTCCGAGTTCACTGAGGCATCCATGAAGAATGTTCCATATCTACGTGCCTGCATCAAGGAGTCACAGCGAATGTACCCTCTGGTCATCGGAAATGTCCGAATTATTGCTCAGGACAGCGTTTTGAGTGGATATCAAGTGCCGGCTGGCACCTTTATCTCGATGATTCCTACATCTTTGCTATCAAGCGAAGAGCACTTCCTCAAAGCCGATCAGTTCCTGCCAGAACGGTGGGTGCGTAACGCCACAGACGCCACCGGACAGTGCCCGGCGAATGACTTGAAGCTGAAGAATCCATTTGTGTTCCTGCCCTTTGGCTTTGGACCCCGCATGTGCGTGGGAAAACGCATCGTGGATATGGAACTGGAGCTGGGCATTGCCCGACTCATTCGGAACTTCAACATCGAGTTCAATCATCCCACGGAGAACGCATTCCGCTCCGCCCTGATCAATTTGCCCAACATACCGCTTAAGTTTAAATTCACCGACTTGTCCAACTGAAGTATTTTTTTTCCAACACCATAAAGTATATATATATATATATTCCTGATCAGCATCAATATTTAAGTCAAGAATGCAGAATTTTCGTATAGTAAAACCCGGGACTGCTTTTAGGGCAATGGATTGAAGATCTATCTATATTATATAAAATAGTTTGGGGTAAATCGCGATACATCGAGGGCTTCTTTTGTTGCCTTTAATACTGTCATCCGGGTAATGCTGCCGGGTGCAGTGCGTGAAGATAATATAAAATAGTTTCTGCACGGTCCATCGAGCGTTCATTTTTGTTTGTTTTTTGTATATTTTTTGGTGTTTTGAACAAATCAAAATACATACGAATATGTATGAAATATTGTTTCCCTTTGGTTGTGGGCAGATAACAAATATAAAAACGTTGCCAACAAGTCTGATGCAATGGGTACCACCAGGAGCGTGCAAATATTGAAATTTTGTATTATCTTTGACAGTGGTATTCAATTTGTTTGTTTCAAGAGAGGGAACAAGAGAATTCATGCCCATTTCGCGGCTGATAAGATATACAGGAACGAGTATATACATGTATGTATATTATTAAGCTATTCATATTAGCAATTTATTTTCATCAAAACCAATTCTCAATTGTCTCACTACGTATTCTATTTTTACGCTCACACATTCTTCCATTTATGCCAATGACATTGACCAATTCAACGAGTGGACGCACGAATGAATCGTTTAATTTGCTTGATTTGGGTATATTGTATTTATGTGGATGTACGAGTATGTATGCAACTGGTTAGTACGATGCTCTTATGATATATTAAGGGATCCTAATTAATAAAGGTATGCCTTACACGTAAATATTATCTTCTATTAATTTCATTTGTAAATTCATTTGCTAAAACATAACAAAATATACCGATTATAGATATAAAAATATTGTTGTGCATCATTTTAGGATGCCTCCATTTGCAATGGGACTACTTAATAAAACTTAAAAAACTTAAAAGAACTCGTAAGATCACTGAGTTGATAGGTATACAAAATTCGAACCATTAGCATTCAGTCATAATCATTTTTTTAAATTATATTAAATGTTTACAAAATGATTCTTGTTTTTGGTTTGTTTCTATGTTATCTACACAATGGGTTCGCGCGCTCTCTGTTCTGTTCTCTTGCTGAAAGCTCTCTCAGGTCTTTGGAATAGCAACCTAATGGAACGATCGGTCAGGGAGCGATCAGTTTAGCTGTGGCAGCTAACGAAGTAAGTTCCTAACAAGCAAAATGTTGACTGTGCGCAGCGGTCTATCTATAATTCAAACGCAAAAGGCGGCCCTCTCTATCAGTTGTCAGCTGGTAAATTTTCATACATATATTACTGATATCACAGCGGAATAACCATTTGAATCTTTTGCAGCGTTGGCAGACCACAGCGGTTGCAGCAGAGCCCCGAAATGATGCTGAGTGGATACAGGCTCGTCCCTTTAAAGAGATTCCTCGCACCACATTTCTGTCTAATATTCGGGACTTTATGCCTGGAGGAAAATACAGCAAATTGGACATTATGGCATTGTTTAACGCGTTGCGCGAGGACTATGGCAATATAGTCTATCTACAAGGTATGATGGGAGGCCAGTCATACGTGTGCACACAAAACCCCAAGGATTTCGAGGTGGTATTCCGGAACGAGGGCGTATGGCCCCATCGGCCTGGCGGCGATACTCTTCGCTATCATCGGGAGACGCATAGAAAGGATTTCTTTCAGGGAGTCGGAGGAGTCATACCGACCCAAGGAAAGGCCTGGAGCGACTTTCGATCCATTGTAAATCCCGTCCTCATGCAGCCGAAGAACGTGCGGCTTTACTACAAGAAGATGTCCCAAGTGAACCAGGAGTTTGTCCAACGGTGCGTATGACCTTAAATTAATTTAATATTATGCTCCAATGATAGCTGATCTTTTCGCAGTATCAAAGCGCTCCGTGACGTCGACACCCTGGAGGCCCCTGATGATTTCTTACACATTATAAACCGCTGGACCCTCGAATCAGTTTCTGTGGTGGCACTGGATAAGCAACTGGGACTACTGAAGGAGTCGGCCAATAATGACGAGGCCATGAAACTCTTCAGGTACCTGAACGATTTCTTCGAAGTCTCAGCCGATCTGGAGATGAAACCCTCCATCTGGCGTTACTTTAAAACACCCAAGTTTATGAAACTAATGAATGCGCTAGATGGAATTCAGGAAATAACCTCAGTATATGTTGATGAAGCTATAGAGCGTCTGGAGAGGGAGGCCACGGAGGGAATTGTCCGCCCGGAGAGTGAGCAGAGTGTACTCGAAAAACTGCTCAAGGTCGACAAGAAGGTGGCCACAGTCATGGCCATGGATATGCTAATGGCCGGAGTGGACACCGTACGTACTCTTCACATCACATCACAGAGTGTTTAACCTGATCTCATATATTCTCTTTTCTAGACTTCGAGTACATTTACAGCGGCCTTGCTGTGCCTCGCCAAGAATCCGGAGAAGCAGGCCAAACTCCGAGAGGAAGTGATGAAGGTCCTTCCCCAGAAGGACTCCGAGTTCACGGAGGCATCCATGAAGAATGTTCCATATCTACGTGCCTGCATCAAGGAGTCACAGCGGATGTACCCTCTGCTCATCGGCAATGCCAGAACTCTCGAGCGGGACAGTGTTTTAAGTGGATATCAAGTGCCGGCTGGCACCTTTATCTCGATGATTCCTACATCTTTGCTATCAAGCGAAGAGCACTTTCCCAAAGCTAATGAGTTCCTGCCAGAACGGTGGGTGCGTAATGCCACAGACGCCCACGGAGTGTGCCCAGCGAATGACTTGAAGCTGAAGAATCCATTTGTGTTCCTGCCCTTTGGCTTTGGACCCCGCATGTGCGTGGGAAAACGCATCGTGGATATGGAACTGGAGCTGGGCATTGCCCGACTCATTCGGAACTTCAACATCGAGTTCAATCATCCCACGGAGAACGCATTCCGCTCCGCCCTGATCAATTTGCCCAACATTCCGCTTAAGTTTAAGTTCACCGACTTGCCCAACTGAAGTATTGTTATGCGTTGCTTTGTGCTTTCGTTGCGAATATATTCCTTGTGATACGATACGATTTTCTATCGTATAAAGTTTTTTGTTTTTTCAAGTGTTCTGTGGGAGAGCGCGAAGCTTGCTGAGGGGAGAACAACAAGTATGGGCCAGGGCTTTAGTCAATTCAATTTTCGTTAAACCCTCCTATCAAGGCCATCACCGCTGAATAGCCAGAAGAGGTCTAGGGAATAAAACAAGTTTGTTTATTTGTCTATACATTTAAAGCTATTTCATTTCCAGTTTAATACACACTCAAATATATATATTTATATGTATGTAGGTAGACATTCTAGACACTCAATACGGTATATGGTACATTTGTGGTAAACATTTTACAACAGTTTTACAGTTAAACAGCTCTTGGATTCTGGTTATACTCGTAATGGGGACAGGGTCACGTACTGCCAATCAATTGGATGTGGATTCGCACGATGTTCTTTTGGCCAATTTCAACAATAAAATAGTTAGTTAGTTAGCTTTTTTATTGGCCAAATGCTTGTAGAGAGTAAATATTCAATTGAAAATCATTTTATCTTTCTTAGTTTCTTAATTTTTTGTTTTTTTAAGGTATACATAAAGATATATTTGTATTTGTGATTTATTTTTGTTATCATATTTTGTTCGATTTTTACTTTGGTTTGGTCC
This sequence comes from Drosophila subsilvestris, assembly GCA_035043285.1. Lineage (NCBI taxonomy): Eukaryota > Metazoa > Arthropoda > Insecta > Diptera > Drosophilidae > Drosophila > Drosophila subsilvestris. Next base: position 12,980,928 of record JAWNNB010001746.1, read on the forward strand.
AAATGGATATTGAAACTTTAACAAATTGGTTCTCTTGGTTTTTCTATATCGTTTTTTTTTTGTTTGTTTGTTTTGTTGTTTTTAACGAGTATTATGTATGTATGTAAGTTATTATAAACATTTTCTAGAAGATTTGGAAAGTTTATAATTGTATTTTAAATTTCCCTATTTTTATTGTATTTTACGTTAGACATTTATGAGCTGAATCTAAGAAAGTTCACACGTTTGTTTTGAATATATTTTTGTATTGTACATATATCAAATAAATTGGAAATCAGTCCTAAATTATGGATATGAAACGGTTTTTTTCCTTCGACTTGCGACTATATTTATGCATTGGAACGTTTTTACTTTATCATTTAGAGTACCCCTTTTGTTGAATATTCAAAAAATATCATCACCTTCCGCCAGTCCCACTAACACATAAATACACACACACACATGTATGTATGTACATAGTATGTATATATTGTATGTATTTATGTATATTGTATTGTTTGCAACTTTTGTTCGCAAACTGAATTTTTATGTTTATATTTTAATGCACAATCGATACGCAAAAATATACACAATAAAAGCATCAACAGAAGGTATGTGGGTGTGGCAATAAAACCGAGCAACAAGAGAATGAAAAAGGAAAAATGGAGCCAGACTTAAATCCTGCTGAGCCCACATGTGTGAATGGTGTCTGTTGGCTGTGGCTCTTGCCTCTGTCTCTGGCTCTGTTTGTGGTGCGTGCCGGGGCAATAAAATCTAATTTGATGCAGGCTCCTCCCATACCCCCAACACACACACACACACACACACACTCCTCTAATACGCACACTCGCTCCCACACACACACATCAGGAAGGGTGCAAAAAATGTTGAAACACAAACGAACGGAACAGAACAGAACAAAAAACGTTGCATAGTTCTAGGCTGCAGAACAAAAAACCCACAAAATGCTGCCGGGACGGAAGTGGTTACAACTCCCTGAATGGAGGGGATAATACAAGTCCCAGTCCCTGCCTCCGCACCACCACCACCACCACTTGCCCAACCACTACCCCTAACCAACTCTTTTCACCGCAGAGCCGTTTAAGCGGGCGGCTTAGCGGGCCCCAAAAGGCGTAGATAAAAGGCGGCAACAACATAACATGCAATAAAAATGTGCAAAAGGCGTCGGCAGCCCTAAGGACCCTGAGGACTACTCCGTCCTCTTTGGCCTTTCTCCCAGCTGTCTGCTGGCTGCCAAGGCATCGCTGAGCTCTTCCTGTCGAGTGTGTGTGTGTGTATGTGTATGAGATGTTAATTAGGTTTTGACTGCACGGCCGTGTATGGGTATGGGGCAACTTAATTTGGCTGCTTTAAGCTGACCTTTGGCCATGGGGGGGGTCTCGACTTGACCCGCTTTGCATAGACAGCCAAGGCGCCAAGGTACGAGTACTCGTTTAAGCCACCATAAATTTGAAACGACAAGGACATTGGGCAGCGCTATGCAAAACAGGCAAATCAATTGTCGCGTCGCCTGCCACTGACAGGAGACTAGGGCGGGGGCAGGGACACGGGACAGGCGACAGGGGACGACCAACAAATTGCGATTGCATGTGGCGGCTTTTTGGCGGATTTTAAATATGTCTGCTTTGGTTTTGTGCGCAGGGCTGACTAATTTCAGGCAAAAGTGGATCGATGCTTCATTAAATATAAAATCATAAGCTTCGCAGAACAGGTCCCAGCGCACACATAAATCAAAAACGTTTATTGATGTCTGCGACCGCACAGCTGCGTTTACTTGATGACATAAAAGGACAGGCCAGGAGTAGGATGGGGATGGGAGTTGGGAGTTTGGGGATGGGTAAGATGGAAGGCCAGCAAGTGACATCATTTCTCGGGACAACATTGAACGAAATACATTAACTAATACACAAAAGAAAGTAGGCAGAAAGAAGCGACACCACAATTAAGGCTAAGGGTCGAAAATGGAGACGCTGCCCCATCAATTATGAGGCGTGACCATAAACAAAAAAATACTTATTGTTACGGCAACTGAAAGTTGGGCGAGGGAATATCGTACACAAATACACATAAATATAAATATAAATATATGCAAATGTCTAGTCACACTATCCGGTGTTCTGTGTTCTGTTTTCGGGTATTCGGCATTTAGTATTCGGTATTTCAGTATTCGCTATATGGACTATAAACCTGCTCAATATTTGCGGCCAAAGCTTGGCGTGCCCGGATTGAGCACGCGACAATAATGCGAGCTGGTCACGCAATACGGATCCTCCCCATCGTCATCCTGGTGCTGAAGCTGCTGGTGCTGGTGGTGCTGTTGCCTGCGGCGCATTGATAACGGTCATTGGCGCTGCTGGGCGTTGTTGATGTACTCGTTGTGCTTTAGCACCTGAAAAACAAAACGAAAATACGAAATTTTAGCACAGCTTTTGTGGCTTTTGGTTGCTTTTCTGCTTTGTCAGCAGCAGTCGATTGCTTCCTTACCAGGTCGGCCACAATGGGCTCCTCGATCTCCAGGCCCTGTAACGTTTGCTCGCGGCTCAAATGCAGCTCGTAGGAATCTGTGGGCGTGACAAACACCACGCGATGTTTGCGTGTCTGCAGTATATTGGCAATGACCAGCTGGCGGTGGAAGGTGGGAGGGGGGTTGAGAGGTGTGCCATCCACTTCTGATTGACTACGGCTTGACTCACCTTATGCTTGTATTTGTTGAGGCTGTCACGTGCCTTCACAATCAATAGACTCTCGTCCGTTTCCAGCTTAAAGGACACCACAAACGCATGCGGCACCCAGAGGCTGACCAGTGGGGCAAGCATTTTTGGCACCAGCTGCAGTGAAATCGTTGGCGCTCCATCGCCCGATTGCATTTTGTGGGTGGGCTGCAATACCAGGAATGACAGTGGGTTAGTGTTTTCAATGCTACCAATAATTCCCGGCCCACGCTGCGTATGCGCGACGTGATGGGGCGCTGCCACGTAGATTGGTTTTCTGGTTGCCACTCCGCAAAAGCCACAAATGGAAAGGACACACACACACACACTAGCACACACAGATACAGAATGCGGCAGACGCATACACAAGTAGCCACCACCCAGGACAGGCAGTAAAATGTCCTTGCAAAACAAACAGTCGGTCGGTGGAACGGTGGGACGTAGGGACGGACATGGCTGTCGACTGACGATGAAATAAAAGGCCAGGGTTGCCACTGTGGCCCCGCCACGTGGCATATGAATTACAACTAATTGAAAGCATAACTCAGGCGTAATGAGCTAACGGCATCGCCTGGCTGCACATCCCCCGCCACCGCCACCGCCGCCACAACCACCCAAGGCTCTCCTTAAAGTCCTTTAAAATACGAGTAAGTACACATTGCACATACGCCAGCGACTTGTTGAGCGCCCTCTGGTTGTGTTCTGTTCTGTTCTGTTCTGTCCTGTTTATTCTCATTAACTGAGCAGCGCCGTAAGCGGCTCTAAGCTGCTGACCATTCAGTTCTCTCTCACTTACTTATCCGTATGCCGTACACAAAAGGCAGGCAGGAACACACGGACAGACGGTCAGATAAACAGGCGGACAAGGACAGATAGACGGACGGACATGCCTAAGTAGCCGGGGACATTGTGCGAAGAGAAATGAAAAATGTAGCTCAAGGCATTAAGCCGACAACCAAAACGAAAACGAAGGCAAAGGCAAAGGCGAAGAAGGAGAAGCAGAAGCAGAGCAAAGACAAAAGCAACAGTGAGAACATGCATAGAAAGAAAGGGAATGAGGCAAAGGACGACGGCATTGACAATTGTGGGGCTCGCTCGCGCAATGCTGCCTGATTAGAACTTTAAGCTTTTGAATAAAAAATAAAAAAAAAACAGAAAATGTTGTGGCTCTTGCACTCTCTGAGAACAGCTAGCAGCTGTTGACATTGAATTTTCCCAACCACCACCCACCCACCCATCTCTCTCTCTCTCTCTCTCAGCAGTACAGTTGTGTGTTCGTGTCCCTGCTGTCTGTGTCTGCGTCTGTGTATGTGCGTGTGCTTGTTCTTGTGTGCGTTCATGCATGTTTTTACTCTTGTAAAATCTTTTGATTTGATTTGCGGATTTCGGCACGTCGCCGCTTTTGTCCTGTTTCCGTTTGCCTTCTTCTGTTTTTAGTTTACTCTTTTAATTTCTTGTTTGTTTTTACTTATTACAATTTGCTTAGGATCCACTGCTTCCGCATGCCACCCCCCCCCCCCCCCCCCCTCAAAAGTTAATTCAAATTCAAAGTTTGCCTTCGTCGCTGCCTTTGCATACATTTTGCTTTTGGCTTTTCAGAGGGCGTGTGCCGCCCCGCCCGCTTTTCCTGATGATGTGATTGTAAAAATTGAATTTTTAGTAGCCTCTTGCTCAGACACGAAACTGTAGGTACTCATAAGTATTAGCCGAGTGCCTCGGCAATGGAGTGTCCTGACTGAGGCTGCTTGTAGCTGACCTTGGTTCGGGATTGCAGCAGGATCTTTGGGTATAAGTTTTCAATTTAACAAGAAACTAATGATGAAGGGAAGGAGAGAGCGAGCAGCAAGAGAATAACCACTTGAACACAAGTTACTTGTAGCTTGAACTTTTATTTATGTCGGTGATTATGCAAATCCCAATCGATTCGCAGGCAGGAATCATCTGCCTCTCCTACGTTAAATATCCCAAATATGCACCAACATGTGCTCCTACTCGTATCCTGTACATCAACAGGCCATTTCCCGTGTTTGTGGTGCGAGCAGATGGCCTTAAAGGATGCCAACGGCACAAGCACAAGCACAAGCTGACTTGGGAGTGTGGAACAATTTAATCAAGTGAACGGACGATTTGTGGCTAACACCCCACGACCGACCACGACAGCCACAGCGGCGGGGGGAATATCTTTCGAATGAAGGCGACAGGAAATGCACGAACTGAGCGGAAACAGAGCGTAGGAAATGCCACGACGACGACGACGACGACGACGACGATGCCTGAGCGGCAAGTGGAAAACTTTCGTGTTTAGCCCCTTAAAGCATCTATCACGTTCGGTTCCTGTACATATGTATATGCATATACATAGGTAGGTAGTAGATATCTGTGTGTGTGTGTATGTGTGTGTGTCTGTGGTCTGGTGGCATGCAAATGCAGTGAGACAGGCGACGAGGCAGCCAGGCAAAGCCATTCACACCCCACCAAACGGACATTTGATGCACTTGAAAGCCTTTTGCTGCTGCTGCTACTGCTGCTGCCCTTGGTCCTGTGCTGAATATGCACCAGCAAGTCAGCTGTCAGAGAGGAGGGGAGCTTAGAGTGGATCCGACAAGCAAACACGCCCACCACTCCCACTGAGTGTGGGAGGAATTCTGGGTGAATGAAAGCCCCAAGGTGGGTGGTGTAGTGATGAGCACGGCATAGCGAAATCCGCGTGGGTGGACTCGACTCAATGGGCAGAGCTCAGGTAAAGTGTAGAGAAGAAACATGGTAACTGGGAAAATTATGCAAATCAAATTATATGATGACAATGTTAAGGCCGCTGGCGAACAAGGCCACCCCGTGAGTGACTCTGACAGGCGGCTGTGATAAGGCAGGAGACAGGAGCAGACGTGCTCCTAGTTGTTGACTTAGTGCTTCTCTTCCTCTTCCTCCTGCTGCTGCTGCTGCTGCTTCTGCTCCTCTTTCTGCTGGCAGGAAGCCCAGTCTAACGTCAATAATGTGAAAAGGAAATGTGTCAAAGGCAGGATGGTGACTGGTACTGCGGCTGGTACTGCGTACTGGGACACCGGAGATGGAGTGCGCACAAGGGCAACGCAATCAGAGCCAGAATCAACTCTTGGAAATCGATAAAAATCCATTTCCAGGCAACTAGCGATGGTGGTGGTGGTGGTGGAGGTGGAGGTGGGAAGCCCCGCCACCGCTCATCGATGACGAGTGCAATCAATTACAAGATTTCCCACATGGCCGCACAACCAACGCTTCTCGCTTCTCACTTTTCGATTCCACTCCCAGCTTACCATCATGTCCTCGGGTATGTAGAAATCGGATACGGCAGCCGCCAAATAGAGCACGGCTCGCTCCTCGAACGCAGCCAGACACTCGCAGGCGGCCCTCAAGAGCCACATGTAGTCGACGACGCTGGTGAAGTTCACATACAAAATCATTTGAGTCTCCCGAGCAATCTTGTATTTGGCCAACACCGGCGCGAACACATCCACCGAGTCCGGCTTGATGGCTATCGTTGAGCTCTGGCTGTTGTCCGCTATGTCCAGCATATCGAAGAACTGCTGGCCCGTGAAGTGGCGCGTAAAGGGCTCCAGCGATTTGTGGCGATGCATAAAGATGACGGCATAGTCATGGTCAAGAAAGTACTCAGCCGAGGCAGAGCCTCTGGTGCCGGCACTAAAGTTATCCACAAATCGAACTGTATTGTGCTCCAAAGGTACTGTAGTTCCACCAGACTGTAAATGGAGAGATTCAAGATATACATACGTGTTTAATTTGTGAATGATTTAGATAACTATTCGAGCATTGATGGGTTAATATTATGTGCTCTAAGGCAGGGGTCGGCATGGCAATATCCATGCGCTGCAAAGCATGTGAATGTGTGCGTGCCGACGACTGCTTAAAGGTATTTAAAGAGCTATTATTATGTGCAGTGGAAGATGGCTCCAAGTGGCGGTAAAAGGACTACTCTGGGCTATACTAGAGGCCCACCTAAGAGAGCTTTCCCCCTAAGAAAGAATTCATGACTTTACTGTATTTATCTGTTTAAACCTCCCTGCACGGCAAACTCTGTCTTTACTCCCACATTTAATATATGTATATGCAAGCTCGTATTTTTGCTCTTGTCAGAAATCCAATATCTGTCATATCCAATGCCTCATCTTTTTGTTAAGCTGAAAAAGAAACCTTCATCCGAACCCGCATTAGAAAAGCTTAACCGTTGCTGTTGCCAACCCAGAGGTCATGTCGGGGGCTTAACCCCACTAATTAATGTGGACTTGGGTGACTGGCGGGTGAGAGGGTGCCTGGGGCCACTTACCGTGACGAGGACAATGCGATTTTGGATCTTGTTGTGGCGCTCGCAGAACTCTTTCAGCAGCGAGCGATTGTCCTCAAAGTCTGCGGGCGGCAGATGTGTGTTGTAGAAGTCCTCCCAGTGCGTCATTTTCGTTGGTTTTGTTTGCTTCCCCCTTTTGCTTCTTTGTCAATTTTATCCCCTGTTAATTGGCCGCGATTGGTGGGGGCGAAACGGAAGGAAGCGCACGGAAAAACGGGAAGCTCGAAAAATAACGGACAATTTTCAGCCGGAAACTATGCAATGTTGTCCGCTTTTAATTAATAAACAGCGTCACGTCGCGTCGCGTTCAAGGTTCAAGGGGAGGGCAAAAGGCGGCAACTTTTGGACGAAACGAACTTTGATTGAAGCTGAAAATTAATTAGATTCGCTTAAAGCCACGCAAATAATTTAATTCCAGCACACACTGCACGCTCTTGTACTATTTTAATTGATTAATTTGCACTTTAAACGGCTGGCGAACAGAGGGGCGGCTACGGCTACGGCGACGGCGACACTTTGTGGCATGGCATTCACTGGCTTTCTTATCAATGAAATTTGTTGGACAGGCAATGGCAATGCGCGCAATGCAAAGACGAACGAAAAGCTTCACTCCGGCTAACAAGCTGACGCTGCGCTGCGCTGCGTTGTGGCTGTTGTTTCCTTGTCCGCGGCCCGAGAAAGATTGGGGCGACAAGGCCGACGCGGCGAGTTGTGTGAGAATCGGAGAACGGCGAACGAGGACGAACACAGGATGCGGACACGCGCACTTGAATTCGGCACAGGCCCGGAGGTGTGTTTTACGTATTCCTTGGCCCAGGCCCGACGACTTTGGCCAGGTTCAAAGTGCGTTCATCAACGAAACAGCTGATGTCAGCAGTGCTGTGCAAGTCACAAACGACCGTGGTGCTGTTCGAACTAGTTCGCTAAATGATTCAAACTTGTTGCTTGTCTGAAATTTTATTGGCGCCCCTGGCACACTTTTTATTTAATCAAGCATTTAAATTATATGCAAATTGAATGATTTGTATAAGCCTATATGTGCAAACCAATATATTGCAGCACAAATTTGAGCTCTATGAACTAGTTCCTGCACTCCGCAATGAAGTTGGCTGCGCAGCGCAGTGCTGGTAAACATTTAATAGCGCGCGCCCTGCTTGAATTCAAAGTAAATATATGACTGAATATTTGGTTTGCAAATCGTTGGTTTATTACGAAATACAAATAGTACAAGTTACAAAAGTACAAAAGAATCTCTATAACAATATCACAAATAACTTACAAGCTAATTGGCTTTGTCAACTACGCGCTACAGAAGAGTGCAAGGCCAAAGCGGTGACCTTTGGTACTGGCGATTAGAGTGGAGTGGAGTGTATGGTAGTGTGCGATGTGGTTAATTGGAGGAAGTGGAATGCATTTCAAAACGCGCTCTCAGACAGGTGAATGTGAATGGAAACGTTCCGCGTGTGTGTATGTAAGCGAGCGTAAATTTATGGCATTCATTAGACAATTTCGCTCACTTGCAGGCCTGCGCTGCCTGTGCACACATTTTAAATTGAACTTAAGTCTACTTTGAATGTCTCTCAGCCCACACACATTACACCACAAGAAAATAAAGAACAAGAACCCAGATCGGGGTAGACGGACTACGCACGCGTCGTTGCCGGCGTTGTGGTCGGTGCATACACATGATAATCAACATCGTCGATGCCGTCGCCCTCCTCCTCCAGGTCGCGATTCACCAGCCTCTCGCGCATGCCGTAGCGTTGCCTATGGGACAGGGCAGACATATTAGAAATTAGCACTTTCCCAGAATTAGTATAATTATGACTTACTCCAGATGTGAACGCCATATGACCAGACCCGCATACAGACACACCGATACCAAGGCCAAGACCACGGCAATGATGCCCAGCAGCATGTGACTCTCGCTGATGGCATCCGCCTCCACGTCCACGGCCTGCATCTCAATGTTCTCCGCCGTGAATGTCTCTGTGTCCGTGGCGCGGATGCCGTGACCCTTGAAACGTTCCTCCAGCTCCGAGCGACTTTCCTCCACACTCTCCTCGGCATCGCCCGACTCGAGTATCTCCACATCGTACTTGTAGTTCCCAGCCAGCACCTGATTGGTGGCCGAATTCAGCTGATCCTCATCGCGATGGGGATAGGAATTCGGCGTCAACTCCGACGAGCCCGACGAGCCCGACGAGTCCGCATCCGAGTCGACAATCTGCAACGGAAATACAAATTATTGAAATGTCAGGAACGCGCTACAGGGACAACCGCTTAAAGTTAGTCACAAGGGAAACCGTTAACGGAGTTATGTACAGCCCCCTGTCATCAGTCTGGGTCTGGTTGGGGGCATTCAACAAATAAACGACCGGCCCCATGTCATCGATGCGAGTCTCTTGTTGTCGGCTTTGCGTAATTGATTTTCACGTGGCACGTGATTCTATGCCAAGTTTCTAAACTTTGCTAACTTTCTGTGTGTGTTTGCATGTGGGTGTCGTACTGGGGGCCTAGGCTGTGGAGGCGTGTACTCGTGCGTTTATTTGAGATCATCTCTATAGAATTTTGCGCAATAGTTTGCCATATTTTGCCAGGAAATCGGAGCTCTTGCCTGACTCAGCAGCTCTGCGAAATGTTCAAATGTTCAGGAAGCCAAATGCTTTACAAGTTATTAATCATCATTTGAGCCAACAACTCGTCAGAGCTCAAATTACTTGTAGGGGAAACCGCAAGTGATAAGGGTAGAGGAATTTGCTGTGTGTGTGTTTTCTTTTTGGGCGGCTTTAATCACTTAAACAGTAAATAATTCTTGCTATCAGAGAGGTCACAATAAAGTTTTTAAGATATGTGCGGATATCTGTGGATAAACCTACAAACTGTTGCTGAACTTTGTGCTCTCTAGTTTCATTTGATCTGTAATAAGTGAGCTTGTAGTGCTCTCCTAATCACGCTGTAACTATTTGTTATACAACTAATTGTAACTATGTAACTGCCCCAGGCCATAGATCTGTCTGATCACTCTCACTGTCTGTCTGTCTGTCTGTCACTCGAAACCCCAAGGAGCCAAGGGGGTCGCTAGCTGAACTCTGTAATTGGCTGTAATAATATTATACAACTACGTGACTTGTACAGCCACAGGGATCAGACTTTATCTTCATCTTGTTTTTATGTAATTGTCCGATTTGTTTACAGCGAACGACTAACCTGACAATGGGCCATAATAATAATTATAATAAAAAGGTAGCCTCAAAGCGCGAGATCAGCGATCTCGAGATCCGTAATCTGATCAAAATGCGGCAACTGGGGAACACCGCTGTTGACTGACAGATGGAGAGGAATTTAAACGGCATTCAAACGTCACACTTTGAGGAATTACCTAGAACTTCAATCGGATTTTAACACTGACTCATCCAAACTGGCTTATTGCGAGCTTTAAGGGAGTTACGTTTGGTTGTCAATGGTTCAATTGGCGGCAGTCCAGTTTGATGGAATTTCGTGACTAATCCGCTGAAAAGCCCCCATCAGCAGTTTGTGGATGGGAGTCGCGGGTTTCTTTAATTTTATGCAAATGCTGAAAGTTTCTTTGCTTCTGAGGCCCCCACGACAATACTTTCAGTCTTTGCTGTCCATGGGGACATGGAAATGGGAATGGAAATGGAGGAGCCTTAAAAGGCAATCGCCGCGCGTGTCTGGTTGCGGTTTTGCATTTAATCAAAGTGAAAATAAATAAACAGTTTTGTTAAGAGCGTAAATTTCCGGTTCTGTATAAAAATAAACAACAAAAATGCATCCCAGGCACAGGGACAGAACCCGATTCGACGATCGGATCGTATTTCATTGGCATGGGGTCGTTACTTAATGCCTCAGTGCGTCAGTCATGTCAGCTCTGGGTTCGGTACTCTGCGGCTTTGTCTTGCTGTTCCCTGGCCCAGTTACCCAACTGCTCAGACCCCGTCGGGAGGGGGACTACCACTTAACTTACCTCCTCGCCAGCAGCTCTGACAGATGTTTTATTTCTGGTTGCCGATCCACTCAAATCACTGAGCTCCGAGTCAGTGCTGGCCGGATCCTGTGAGGGTTTGGCATGGGCTAAAAAGAGAAAGCAATTAAGCAGAAAAAAAAAAAAACAGATAATTATAATGAGTTTTCCGTGAATTATCGGAGCATGAGTATTTGGTTACTGCTTATCAAAAGCTGCTGCTGTTTGTCTTGCCCAGCCAATTCAGAGAAGCTCAAATATTTGGCCAAAGATTTCGCCACTAGCACCTTTGGGGCTGGGACTCAGACTCAGACTTCATGAATTCTTTTGTGGCCCAGAGTTTATCAGTTGACATGAATTTTTGGCTACGCTTTTTTGGCAAACAAAACGAAAGCGTGTTGAGGCTAAAAAAAAAAACCGGCATGTTGATAGGCAAACATGTACATATTCTCATACATATATACATATACATACATATGTATGTATGTTTGTATAAACTGATAGGTATGCTTGTATGGCAAACCAGTCCGTCGTATATACTATATAGCACAAACAATACAACACATTTCTAATGCCAGTAACGAGCTGGCTCCTCCAATGCCGTTTCGATGGCCCGCAAAAAACAAAACAAAAACCAATTTTAATTTCGTTAAAGTTCCATTCCACACCCGCTGCCGATATCTGGACAAGTCTTGCATTTCATTGCATTTGGCATTCATAAGCCACACAGTTTTTAATTTCGCGACTGCTACGTGACGACAATGGGTGGAGGCCTCCTCCTACAGCGCAGGTGGGTAACTTGATCCATTGATCCACTTTTTGACATCTGTCAAAGTGTTAAAGCTGTGTTGGAATCAGTTTGCTTATCAGAAAATCCCCCTGCTGACTGGTGTGGTTGTATATCTGTGCAGCAATCATGTAATCACTTCATGTCCAAGTACTGGCGAAATCTTATCGGCCCGGATGGCTATTTTGCCAATCAAATGGCACTAAAACCTCGCCCTGCCTGTCTCTCCCACTCTTTTCTTTTGCGACTTGCAGCTTGTTGGGGACCTTGATGCATCTGCAGGCGGTCCGATTCCCCCTGTTATAAAAACTGATATTTATGGTCTGCAGGCCAGGCCTACGGGGCCGAACCGGACCACAGCCAAGGCACTTAGCGGCAGACACTTAAGGCAAAAGGGTAAACTGTAAAACTGAAAACTGTCTATCCAAGTGGTCGCTGCGGCTCCTCCAGCTGCGCGCGAAACTAGTTTCCAGTTAATGGGCTCTCCTACTCGTACTCGCACAAGAATCAATATTGAGACGCTGCGTGTCTGCTCTGCGGACTTGCCTATCTATCTATCTATGTATCTATGTATCTATGTAGCTTTGTCATTGGTTGACTGTTCTTTCTGTTGGTACTTACAGCAATCTGCCAGCAGCAGCACCAGCAGAAACAGGCTGCAGAACGTAAAACTTTTGCCGTCACCCATTGCTTTGCTTTGTGTTCTATTTGCCGTAATACAGAGATACTTCTTTAATCAATAACTTTTCTTATCACTCGCACAAATTACGCGCCACTCGATCGTTGGATATTTTGGCCAGATGAATAAGCGTTGGGTTCAGGTTGCTGCGGCTGGTTGTTGGGGTTTTTTCTGTGCCCCCTACTTTACACTTATGAATATTATTTTCAAGGCGGCGAGCGTTGAGCGCTGTGCGTTTTGAGCGTTAGTTCGCGGCAAGCGTTTCGAAGCGAATCAAACGGAGCGAAAACGATCCACAGCGCCAAAGTTTTCCCAAACCGTCAAAGCTCTGGCGAAGGCGACTGAGTCATCCAAATACGATACCATCGGCAGGCAACGATCTGGAAACGATGCATCGTCGCAAACAGGTTCTGGTTCCACGAGCAAAGTAGTTCCAGCTGGCGTAGAAAAGAAAAAGCGGTTAAGTTTAAACTATTAACAGTGCGGGGCAGCAGGGGATTTGCGCTACTTACTGAAAAATAAAATTTAATAGGAGTTCCTGTAGTTCGCTGTAGTTAGGATGATATGGAAGTGTCGCAATCACTTTAACAGCGCTTAATAATAGATTATGGACAGGATGTTTAAGCTACGTATATCCTTAATGGAGCCTCCTATGCACAATTGAAAAAAATCACAAACATAAAAGAATCTTAAAAGACTTTTCTCTATAATATACAAACTGACCAGCACAAAAGTTGTACCCTCTGCTTGCATTACAATAATTAGCTTAAGCTCTTCCAATAGATGAAGTGCCTGATAGTAAATTCAATCGTTTACTTAACATATTTTATGCTTTATTTTCTAGACTTTCAAAGTGGCATTCGTAAAGCGTAAAGCACGCTTGCCAGTGTATTTACAAATAGAGGGGAGGGTCGGCACGGGCCTTAAGATACGATACCTAACAAACTCTAAACTCAACAATTTGTCTTAACAGTTACTAATCAATAATGCATCAATGCCTGATGCATAAATCGTTTGCACTTAGAGGCCTACAATGTTTAGATTTGGGCCCGACACAGGCGATGGTACGGCGATCCCGCCTGGCCACGCCACGCACCGATCACGGCGTCAAATCACTCCTGCCACTCACCTGCATATACAGCTTACATGGTAGGTAAAAATATAACAACACATATATATGCATGGTGAGTGGCGGGTCGCGGGGTGCCGGTGAGGGGCGTAGCCGGCGGATAACCGCCGAACGTGAACGTCGTTGGGTGCGTCGCGCTGGTCCAGCAGACTCCTGGATCACAGATGGCCATGAAACCGACCAGCAGCTCCAGGCCAACGGGACGCACTCGACTAGTAGATGACAAAACTTTCGAAGCAATCAAAAGCGAAAATTTTGTACAAATGTTTTGAGTCCTTTGGGTCGAGTTCGTGGAAAGTGTCCGCGGGTGTGGGTCAGGGTCAGATCTGATTAATGAGAAACTTAAAACTTCTATTGCGAGGGTGTGGGGCGCGCGCCTAAACGAATTGTTCCGTGCTATTGGCGGCAATCTCCAGGAGGCGCCAGGCCGCCTTGGGGTTGAGTTCTTCGCGATCGCGGCAGAGCACCCACACGTAAGCCACTCGCATCACCTTCTCGGGATCACCTTCGACCACCTGGCCCTTCTGGTCCCTCACGCACATGATCTGCTGCGCCTGGAACGTGATGATCAGCACGGGTCCCTGGTCCATGACCTTGCCCATGATCAGGTCAATGTTCTCAATGTCCAGGATCTTGGAGTCCAGATAATGGCCAGTCTTTTTCGCTTGCGTTATGGGCGTGGCGATGATGTTGTAGGTGCTCTCGAAGCACCAGTCCTTCAGTATCTCCAGGTCGCCACGGACTATCGCTTCCAAAACATTGGGAATGATGTCAGTTTCACAATCATGCAGAAACTCCTTCTGGTCGAAGTTGGGATCGATCTTCACCAGCTCGGTCATCGTCTCGGAGAGTTCCGTTTTGGAGAAGAGACCACCCATCACGTCTGAGACTTTGTCGGTGAGCAAGCGGGAGGCACGGATCATGGGATTCTCCGACTCCTCGTACTTCACCTTCCAGTCCAGAACTTTGTTCACATAGGCGTTGTTGTTCTTAAAGTTCTCCCACGACTGGCTAAACTTTGAGTCCTTGTGCAGCTCCACGCCTGAAGGGAACACACCGTTCAATGAATGTTTTCGATATATGTACATATGTATGATCCGTGGATGCACTCACCTGTGTCCTCTGTATTCGGCTCAAAAGTACGAGTACTATCGGCCATGTCCACTTGAACGCGCTTCCGCAGCTTTGCTGGCGGGCGATACACGCGATTGTTTATGCTCGTCAGGTCCATCTCCTTCTTGATGATTTGCGTCGTACTGGAGATGGCTTGGAAGGCACCCGACTGGCCCAGCTTGCCGCTGGTATCCGAGATCGTGTCGCTGACGCCCTTGGCCTTCTTGGACAGCTCCTCGGAGACCTTCTTGGCCAGGTCGGACTTGGAGGCGTCATCGATTACGTCGCCCATCTTGTCCTTGAAGGCATCCAGCTGTTCTTTCAGCTTGCTCGACGACTTTTGCGCCTCCGACTCGACAATGTTGAACTTTTGGCGCGCCGACTTCAGAGCATCGGACTCTTCCAGTTTCTGTGCCTCCTCCCGAAACTTACGGATGTTGTCCTTGATCTCCTTGCTCTTGTCCATCTCGTTTCGCACATTGTCGATGAGTTGCGAGAAGAAGCCGGTCTTGCGTCCAGGCGCGCTATAAAATCGAGGCTGCGGGGAGCAATCGTTTCCCGATTAGTGGAAACCAAACTAATGTGCAACCAAAAGCTTACCTGCGGCTGTTGCAGGTTCTGCGTCGCCTGTTGCCACGTGAAGAAGGAGGCACGTTCCCGCGCAAGGGCCGCAAATCTGTACTGTAATGAGAAGTAAAGTTCACGTTAATCAATTCGCCCACTTTAACCTCGAAATGGTCACATGTAAGTCGCCCATCTGTATGCCGCTGCGTTCGTCGATAATGTATGAACTTACCATGGTGACGGGTTCGGTTGCTACAAGGATATTTCGCAGGTTATTCGATCAGTGATGACGGCCGGGCAATATCGCGTCAGAGGCTACAAATTTATGTAATTCTATCAATCTATCTATCCACGCAGCCAGTCAGCTGTTTTGGGCGTGCAGGGTTGGCTAGCGATGTCAGGGCTGGACAACGCGGGCAGTGGGCGCGTAGTTTAAAGTACAGTGTGCAGCCCTAAAAACTTGAATATCTACTAAAATGTTTTTTTCTGTTCGTGTCCTTTTGACTAGTCTTTCACTGCCTATGCTTTCTTTTTACTATGTTGCTTGCTACATTTTTCGAATGCCTGGTAACCCCAGTCAAAAAGAGGGGAGAGAGAGAGAGGAGCTGAGAATGAGAGAGCTAGAACCGTTACTTGGGGAACATCACCAGCCATTTTTTTCAATGCTTTTGTAGCTGTCGCGCAAATTTGACGTCGCGCAAAACTGAGTTGTTTTTGTAAAAATAATTGTTTTAAGTGAAGAAGTAGCGCGTATACTTCAAAAAAATTAGGCTTTCTCGGTTTTCGTGCGTGTGAGATTTGTGTGAGTGCAATTACGGTAAACACTTGGACTTTGCCATGTTTCGCAGCAGCCTGGAATGCAACGCCAACGCCGCCGCTCCAAACGTGAGTTCCCACTGACGCCATTATTTGTCGCCGCTCTCCCTTATGGCCCCGTCCTTCTGTCTACCATTGCAGGACAACTATGCGGCGTTCCATAGCAGGGGCGGCCTCAACCTGCTGGGCCTCCAAGACCTGTACTTGGACACGGCATCCACGCTAGGTTCTGCCAGCTCCAGCCTGCCACCGACGCCCAGCGCCTCGTCGGGCACACTGAGTCCGCCCAGCACGCCCCTGACCCCGGAACCCACGCAATTCGGTTCCCAGACTCAGTTCCCGCTGCTGACGGACAATAGTAACATGAACATGGGCATCCACACCGGCAACAACATGCTGCTGCACCAGCATTACCAATACCACCTGATCATCCAGAAGCAGCAGCAGCAGTTGGCGCTGGCCAACCATCAGTTGGCGCTGGCCGCATCCGCGGCCGCCGCTGGCGTGAATCATCAGCAAAAGGATGAGATAGCGCGCTCCCTGAAGGTATTTGCTCAGCTGACAAGCGGACCGGCAGGTGAGTGGGAGCAGGAGAGAAGATCGCATTACGAAGGAAGGGGGAGAAACAGCGCAAATGAGAGCAGTACAGTTATGAAGTTTTCGGGTCACTGACCGTGCACAGAGCACTTGTATCCAGCGAAGAAATTCGCTTTTTCCAACACTTGCAAGTTGATCAAAACAGACGCGAAACGCCGCCATTTTACCGTATGCTGCACAAAATCTGTTTCTAATTCATTATTACATCAAATTTCGCAGACAATGTGTCCGGCTCAATGCAGGATGTTATGCAGGAGTTTGCGAGCAACGGATACGTCAGCGATGATCTCAATTGCTTCGCTTACAGTCCGGCCCCTACTCCGGCAAATCACCTTCACCGCAACTTGTCCGCAGCGGGAGGACAAACCAATCCACCGCAGCAGGTTGTGCCCGCACCAGCCCCACTGTCCGCACGCTGGCTCCACAACTATCGCGAGCAGCTGAACAATGTGTGGCGCTCCATGGCCTACATGCCCTGCATTGGGCCAACCAATGTGGGACTGCAGGCCCAGGTCCAGGCGCAGGCACAGGCAGCAGCTGTCGCCGCCAGTGGCGTTGGACCAAACAATCTGAGCGCCATGGGACTAGGGCTGCCACTGCAGCCGGATCATTTCCGACATGGCAACAATCCAAGTAACAACAACAATAAGATGAACAAGCGCTACAAGCCCAAAGAGGTAACAACTCGAACAGTTTGAATGGCTGCTGCAGGTTCTAATGAGGGTATTTTCTCCCCGTGAATAGATCAGCCGCCACTGCGTGTTCTGTGAGAACAACAACGAACCGGAGGCGGTGGTCAACAGTCACTCGGTGCGCGACAATTTGAATCGCGTGCTGTGCCCCAAGCTGCGCACCTATGTGTGCCCAATATGCGGGGCATCGGGCGACTCGGCACACACCATCAAATACTGCCCGAAGAAGCCGATCATAACCATGGAAGATGCCATCAAGGCGGAGTCATTCCGCCTGGCCAAGAGCAGCTACTACAAGCAGCAGATGAAGGTTTAGAAGAAGTCTAGCCGAAAGCACACACGGAAACTCTGGCAGTTTCAACTGCGCGTATATAGCTTGATATATATGCGATTTCGGTTCCTGTGCTGGATACTAGAAGATATAAGCGCCTGGCGCGTTCGATTTTATAGTTTTTAAACTAGTCTGCGACTAAAAGTAGTCGTCAGTGACTGATCACTCAAATCAAATCAATAATTTTTTTTTACAAATCTTAACCCTTTTTTTTATATCATAAATCAATGTTTCCAAGAACCAAATAATTATTTAAGGAATACTCACAACATCGTTATAATTGTTAAATCGTGGTTGCCGATAGAAACATATCACAATATGAAACTTGAACAGAATTGGTCTACGAAATTTTGGCAACATTTTCACAAATGTTGTGCTGCAAGAGGCATAAATATGTTTTGAAATATGTATCACTAGTTGAATAGAGGACTTTGAATTTTGATCTGGCAATCGTATTATAATATAATTTCAAATTTGCTAGAGTAACAAGAAACGAACGATTTCGTAGGCAACAATTTTGAAACTTTTTAAAATTTGACACTAAATAGTTGATAGACAAAATTTTATTACATGTATCGCAAATACGTACATTAATCACACGAAACACACACACATATCTGCGAGTATATATGTAAATGTTATATATATTAATTCAATCATGTTCTTCATTCGTTCGAATCATTTATCAAATATCATTATCATTACCATAAATTTTTCAATTTTTTTTATAAATGTTCACCTTATATTCATTCGCTATCATGTCTCTCACTCAATAATCGAATGGATTATTGTAGGACTATCATTTTATATAACTTTTTAAATTTTTTTTATAAATGTACTTCCATTTGCCATTACGTAAATCGAAATTCGAATGGCTCATTATATAAAAATATCATTGTTAACCGATAAACCCAATAGCGGATCATGTACGAGTAAATTCAAAATCGAATTCTTTTTCAAATTTTTTTTATAAAAATGTATACAAATGAAGTTGAAAATGTAATGCAATCGCAAAATATGTCAAATAAAGATATAAATCAACAAGTTTGCCTTCCGTGCTCTTATTATTTGATCTGCTAATCCTCGTCGCCGTCGCGCTTTTTCTCGAACAGCGCCAGAAAGATGCCGTCGGTGAGGTCGCTGTCGGGCAGGCAGTACAAGCAGTTCTTGCCAATTTTGGCGTACTCCTTGTCGCCCACGTTCTGCCACTTGTTGCGCAGCGCCTTCTTGCAGCTGAGCATCTTGAAGGAGGGATTCAGCTGCAGGCAGCGCTGCACCACCTGCTCGTTCTCCTCTTTCCACAGCGAGCACGTGCAGTAGGCGATACGCTTGACGTTGGGAAAGGCGCTCATTGCATGCGACAGGATCTTAATCTGCAGGCCAGCTAGCTTGTAGAGACGCTTGTCGTCTTTCTGCTCATCGCAGACGCTGATGCGGCTCTGCATGCCATTGCCGGAGCAGCTGGGATCCACCAGGATGTACTCCACATCCGGACAGCCGGTTGCATCTACAGGGGAATGGAAAATGTTTGAGGATAATCAATTTTGTTTAACCGATTTAACTCACCCATGGTCAGGGCATCGCCCAGAATGGGCGTCACAATCTCACAGCCCGCCTCATTGGTAATATCGCACAGGGCTCTGTACCGTTCCTGCGACTGTTCAACGGCATAGATGCGTCCCTTGTTTTGCATCACATTGCACATGTGCAGAGTTTTCATGCCTGGAGCGGCGCATAGATCCAGTACGGTGGAACCCACTGGCGGTGCCAGCAGCTCGGCAGCCAGGCTGGTTGCCTTATTCTGCAGTATGAACTTCTTGCTGTGAACAAAGTCGTGGCCGGCCCAGTAGTGCGCCCATTTGTGGTGGAATATCAGTACGCCCTCGACGTGCAGGTCCGTCATAAACTCATCCTCTTCCATGGCCCGGATGGCGGTGAGAAAGTCCGCATAGGTTGCCTCGGCTGGCAGCTCCTTGCGCCGCCATTCCTCGCCGGCCAGGTACTCCAAGGCCTCGGCAATGCTGAGCAGATTCGTATTGACTCGGACATAGCGCGGATTGGGCTCTGTGTGGCGATACAAATGAAAAAGACGCAGACGCGTTTAAAAGTCTGTTAAATGTACTTTTATTTTAGTTGATTCAAGACTTAGTTACTGGCCCTTCTTCTGCTCAGCTGCTGTCTGCTCGATTTCCTCCAATGTGGGCGGATCCTTCTCGCGGAATGCCTTCAGCACGTACAGAGCCACTACAGCGTTGACCACCAGGACGGCGGTCAGCACGGAATAGCAGTTGACCTCGAAGACGCTTAGCGCGGGGAAGGACTCTTTCAGCCAACTCTGCACACCATAAAAGCCCAGAAAGGGCAGCGTGAACATGAGAAAACTATAGGCCAGGAGCCAGAGGAACACCTCCAGGCTTCGATCCACCGACTGCTGGCGGGGACGCTCAACAAGTTGTTCATCAACATCAGTCACTGGGACGGGCTCAGCGGCCACTTCGATTGCTTGCTTCTTGTTCTTTTTACCCATTGTGCTGCTTTCAGCCGGCTAATACTGTTACTAATACGTCAATGTGGGAACACCTGCCTTTCTTTTGGATGTCTGACCCACTTATGGCCTTCTCCAAGCGTTCCTTATACTCGCGCACCGTTTGCACCGGCTTGCTGTCGCCGTTCAGTTGTCCCCGTCCGAATACAAGCTCTGTCACCAGCACCTTGGCCAGGGCCGAGTCGAGATTGGGATTGTCCTTCAGCAGGCTCGTCTCCTCGATGGCGTTGTCCACGGCACCCCGATTGTCGCTATAATGCTTCAGCACAGCCTGTAGACTGCGAACGCGCTGTGGAGTGAGATGGGAAAAAGTGACTTGATCGTTCGTTTATTTGGCTGTGAGGCGCCAAGCTTACTGCATGCTTTTCCTCGAATATTAGGGATTTGATTGACTTTTGCTTTTCCAGGGCAACTTTTAATATTTTGGCTGTGGCCTTATATTGGGTTGGAACTTTTACGGAATGCGTGAATTTACTCATGATTGTCACGTGTGCAGTGTGACCGCGGACTTACCGATCGAATATACCGCCTGACACACAGAAATATACCGAAATATACTGTTTCATTTCCGTAAATATACCGGGGAACAAAACAAGCTTAACCCCAGTTGAACACATTTAGTTAAGCTGCGAAAAATGGCACTGTTTGAAAATGCCTGGAGGGAAGCTAATTAATTGGGCTGGGGAAAATTGTTCATAATCAGAATTCATTACACCCTGAATCTGTTGTCAGTGTTGCTGTTCAATGATTTATAATTTAAAACTTTCTGAACATTTACCACAACGAAATTCCGTAATTTTTTCCTACATATGCTTTGGCTATATTTTGTGTGCACTGTGTGCACGGCTTTGCTGGCGATCTATTACTTCGCGGCGATGAAGGAACGCTTGTTGATCAAACAATTTAAGCAAATTAATCGTCTGCAAATACCCATTAGCCTCTTGGAGAATGAAATTGAACAAGTACTGGAGACACGCCGTGATGGACAGCAATTGGAAATGGATGAGTTAATTAAAATGACACAAGCAATTAAGCACTTCAGTCGTCGACTGGAATTTGCTCGTATATCCATGAATCTATAATGTTTTGTTCTGTTCTATCGCACAAGTAACATGGGATGTATATATGTATATATATAATGTTTAATTGAATTCGGAAGAGTTTTTTCTGTTTATACTGGTTAAGTGGGTTAAGTTTGCTTTTTTCTTCGGTATATTACGGTATATTTTTAACATGAGAAGGTATATTTTGGTATATTTCTGCGGGCTAGTCACACTGACTAAACGGTAAAAAAAATTGTAAACATAATGGCATGGCTATATCAAAAATATAATAAATGCTCAGGAAACTGTTTGGATTGTTCGTTTCATTGTATTCAGAGATGCCAAAGGCTAGCGTTGCTTCTTATGGAGCCGAGGATGGAGTCACAAAACGTGAAGACCGGGAAAATCCTGTACCTAATGGAAGGCCAGAGAATAGGCCTGCGGGGTTCTCACCGGAGTGTCCAACACAGGGAGCAGAGGCTCACCATAGCTTTTGACTCATTCCGCCGTCAGACTCAAAGCAGAGGACTACTAGGTGAACTTTTCATTCGGGCAAGTGCACCTCAAGCCAACGGTAAATCATGAGCAAAATATCGTTTCACAATTATGTACATATGTAGCTGCAGAGCAGCAGCCGACTTAGACCTAGAACGCATCCTGATAAACCGATGGACAGCGAGCAACTTTCTGTATAGAAGATAACCAGGCGGATACAATGTCAGATGGGAAAATACGTGCACGCATGTACACAGGAGCACAACAGCTACGATTGCTGCCACCTGTCCTGTACGGGTGGCAGAATAATGGTAAGGGGTGGGGGCAGGTGGCTCTCTTAAACGGTAAGTTAATCTATGCTGGGAAATTATTTAAACAAGCAACTAAATCTTGTATCTCTTTTGCATTCCACAGCTGTAGAATTGGCCATTTGGATGCAAGGAGAAACAGAGGTCGTGCTAGCCTCCGCCTAACCCACAATGGATACCGCCCCAAGCGCTCGACCCAAGGCTGTCTGCGACCCAGGGGAGTACACTGTTGCCAAATATAATTTAGACCATACATTTAATATAAACATTCCAAGCAGGTGTGCTGAACCAACCCTTCCAAATGCTGTCGAAGCTAAAAATGTACATGGAAAGGCAATATCTGCGGCACTGCTGTAGTGACCTACCAATCTAGTTAATAGTCTTACAGCCATTCCATCGTATAGTGATTCCAAACGATGTATGTATGTAATTCCTTCTTTGTTTTTATTTCACAACGACTAAAATGCGGTTTAAACATATGTATCGTTTAGCTTAGCTAATAAAATTCATGCGTTTCGTTTAAAATTAAGAGCATCATATTAATTAAACACATACAATAAGAAAAGAAAACTACTGGCTAATACAGGTTTAAATGTTTAAATGTAAACCCCAAAAATGGTTAACTAATTTCAGAATTTCACTATTGCATGCCCCTCTACGTGCTGTGCCTCCTGCTGCTGCTGCTGCTGCTCTCGGACGTGATTAAGTGCAGCTTGGTGGAAATGGGTCTCAATGATGATGATGATGATGATGGTAGGGATGGCAATGGCGATGACGATGTCGATGACTGCGCAAAGATTGTGCTTAACCTTCCGGTGCTGCTGCTGCTGCTGCTGCTGCTGCTGCTACTGGTAAAAACGGAGGCACTGGTGCGACTGAATGGCACCGGATTGGAGTACTCCGTCACGGGCTGAGCACCAGGCCGAGCAGGACTCTCTGTGGAAATGAACTCCTCCGGCAGCTCGCCGTGGAATGCACCAAACTGCGGCGTTGTGCGTATCAGCTGCTCCAGAGGCGTGAGGCCGTAGTGCGAGTGCCTCAAGAGGCCATTGTCGCGTGCATCCAGCTTGGGCGGCAGCACCAGGGAGCCATCCACCACGCTCTTGCCATCAAAGGTGTACAACGCGCCACTGGGCAGTCCGGCATGGGGAATCTTTCGGTTGTCTGGCGGCAGGTAGTAGGTATCGATGCGCTCTGCGGCTGCTGCCAGCTTATCCTCCGGCTCCAGCTCCAGCTCATCCGCATAGATTTCCTCCTCCTGCGAGTCTGGCCCAAAGAGGCTGGCCATGCCATCGTCGAAGAGCTCGTGCTCTGGCTCTTGCTCCGGGATGGCCAGTGCTGGCGTGGTGGTGCTCGACAAGCCGACTGCTGTCGTAGATGGTTTCTTGTTTGGCAGCACCGGCTGCTCCTCTAGCTCCGCGTCATCGAGTTTGCTCTCCATCTCCTCGGCCAGATCATCATCCTCACCGAACAGTTCACCCAGCGTGGGCTTGCGCAGCTGTTCGGCTGAGGGCAGAGCGTGCTCCACAGCCGCCGAGGGCAAGCGAAGCGCTGAGGCAGATGCCTCATCTGCTACAGCGGCCTCTGGGACCACGGCCTTCTTCATCTGCATGGAGGCGTTGGTGCTGTCCAGGGGCGAGGGTATGAACATGGGCTCGAAGCTCTGCGTCTCGCTGCCCCCCTGCTGGGCGGTCAGGAAGAGTGTGTCCGTTTCCATGACCTCATCGATCTCGGTGCCCGGATCCTCGCGCCGGTGGGCCACCTGCTCGATCAGCTCCGGCGGCAGCTGCACCCCACTGCCATCGGTGCGCATGATCGGCCGGAATCCACTCTCCACAATCACGGTGTCGGGCTTGAAGCCCTGATTGATGGCCGGTCGCATGTTGGCAATCTCCTGGGCCGACGGCTCCTTCTGCAGGGGCCGCTTGACGATGGTGGTCGGGGTGGTGTTGGTGGTGCTGCTGCTGCTTGGTCCAGCTGTCGCTGCGGATTTCTGCTCCGGCTTTGAATGGAGATTGAAGTAGGCTGTGCTCTGCAGCGATCCCTGCGGTTCGTGGTCATTGTAGGGCACTGGCACAGGAATGACAGGCTTTGGCTTCGGTTTCGGCTTGGAGCGTTCCCCATGCTCCGCTTTACGCTGGCCGGCTGCGCCCAGCTCTGTGGGCTGGCCGAGCAGCAGCACCGAGGCGGCTATGGGCTGCAGGGGAAAGGGCTTGTCCTTGACAAATGGCTTCAGCAGACTGGGCACGGGCTTGCGATAGTGGTTGACAATCAGCGATGACTGCTGCAGTATGGCTGCCGGATGGGCATGCGCATGGGGATGCGGATGCTGCTGTGGCAGGATGGGCCTGGAGGCGGGCACCTTCTTGATGGGACCCGGATAGGGCCGTCGCCCGGGCAGCTTTACCGGATGGAAGAGCGGCGCATTCTGCGGCGGACGCAGATACTCGGACAGGCTGATCGTTTTCTGTGCGAGCGCTGGAAGGTTACTGGTTAGATTGTGCAGTGGATGCAGTGGATGATGCGGGTGCAGATGGGGGCTTATAATCGAGGGCGAGTGTGGGTGTGGGTGCGGATTCGGATGCGGGACATGCTGCTGAGGATGGTGCAGGCGGTGCAAGTGCAAGTGAGAGTTTTGAATGAGATGTGGGCCATTGGCAAATATGGGAAGTTTCGACAACGATGAGGGGTATGCCGATGCGGATGCAGATGATTTATGAGAATGGGTTTCGCCGAGCAGTATCTCGGGCCGGACGGTGGCCAGTTGGGGCAAACGAGAGCCATTGATGGTTAACTGTTGGTGGTTATCTTTAGGACGTGTCGGCGGTTGGGGACCCGAGCTCACTTCGTTCTGTTTGGGATTGGGGCTTGCGTTTTCGTTTGGGTGGGGGCTCCTTAGAAGGCTCTCCTCGAGAGCTTCAGCAGCGCGGATGCCATCTGAAATCAATTTGGTTATTTCCGAAGATTTCGTTATTTCAAAGCTCAGTTTAGGCGGCGTTCCGTTCATATTGTGGTTCTTAATCAAATCGGTTTGGTGCTTCAATAAAAAATTATCGTTGGGGCTGACCTGGGTTTCGTGTCGGATCGATGGCTCCGCGGCATAGTCCTCGTGGACGGGCGCCGGCTCAGCCGCAGCAGCAGCAGCAGCGGCGGGCAGACGTATCTCATGCTGCTCGGAGGCTGCCCCCTGGCCACCCACATCGCCAGCCTGCTCGCACGCGTCGTGCACGTGTATCTTCCAGCCCAGATAGCGATGGGTGAAGCAATGATAGTACACGGTGTCCGGTGTATTTCTATCCGGCTTCCAGCTGATCACGCCCGGCTCCCCAGCATCGCACTTGAGCGTGAGGGTGCGCTGGTAGGCGCCAAAGGATTGGTAGTCATCTGCGGGCGGCCCCTCCACATCCGGTGTCCAGTTGCACAGACGGCCCACGCCCGTCGGCGTCACCTGACCCGATCGCGACCGATGCACGCCAGCAAATATGCGAACAGCCTGCGAATGGGATAGCCATCAGGGCTCGGGGATTACTCTACGGACAAACGCTGCACTGGACTCACCTTCTTCTCCTCCTCGCGCTTGTGCTCGTAGCCACCGACAGGATCATCGCTGATGTAGAATGGATGATATTTGGCTGGTATGTCGGGATTGTTGCCACCCTCCACCACAAAGGTGTAGGTCTTGCCGCGCACCACATGGATCTCGGGTATCAGCAGCCCGTTGATGTACCACGAAATGCCCCAGCCAACGTGGCCTAAACCAAACACAGAGAGAGAGCGAGAGAGAGAGCCAGAGATTAGATATGAAAATTGGAGCGGAGCTAAAAGACTCACCCGTGATGGCTGGATAGCCATGCTTGCCCCCGGTGGGTCCCATCTGGGCATAGAAGACGCCATCCTCCGGCTCGTGGCACTGAATGGCCGGAATGTCCCAGGCGCCGTTGCTGTTTACTGGCTTGGGTGTGGGCACGGGGCGTCGCTGTGTAATGATGGCCGTCTCCTGGCGCCGCTGCGGGGGCTGACGATGCAGCGCCTCGGCACGATTCTCATAGAACTCCTCCTCGGGCTCCAGATTGGGATGTCCAGCGGGTGGATAGCCCTTGCCGCCCGTTGAGCTCTGAGCCTGGGGAGCGGCGTCTTCCTGCTCGGCGGAGCTGCTGCCCGGCTTGGCGCCCTCGGGCAGCGGACAGTTCCACTTGGGCTGGCGACCGAACTCGATCTGATGCAGATGCTTGTTGTAGAAGGTGTGGAAGGAGACCTCCTTGAAGTCATTCAGCGGTCCGATGGCCCAAACCACGGACTCGGCATCCGTGACGGAGATGGGCAGATCCAGGCGATCGGTGGCCGCCAGCGAGCGCTGATAGGTGACAATCGAGTAGCCATTGACCATGGCGGCATTCAGCAGTCGAATCGAGTTGGTCTTCTCCATGATCTTGGTGTCGGGACAGGCGCCACGGCTGCCGGAGCACTGGGCCTTTCCCTCCAGGAAGTAGTCCTGCGCGAAGCCGTTGCCCGTCTCCGGATCCACCCAGGCGACAACGGCATCGGCGCCAATCATCTGGCTGATATTCTTGTTCGGCGATATGCCGAAGGACATGTAGTTGTTGGGTTCTGTGGAGGAGCAATGAGCAATGAGAAGCACTCGGCGAGAGGGGGAACTGGGAAGGGGGGCTGCTCTGGATTGCGCGGCTATGAAAATTCTACGGTATTGCCATTTGGCAATCAACGAAAGTTGCTTGACCCAATTCTGAGCTGGCAATCAACCGGTTGGGCGGGCATTTTCCAGGTGAACAAAATTCCTGCCGGCATTCTTAGCGGTTGCAAATTGCTGAGCCAAGACCAAGACCAAGACCGAGACCAAAGACCAGCAGCAGTGGCTCCTAGATGGAGATGTTATTGCAACTATAACTATAACTATGGCGATGCTCGATGCCCATGCCCATGCCTTGTGATTGCAGATGCAACCAGTAAATCGCTGTGGCCCACCCGCCCCCTGCCATGTATCCATTCATGTATCCATCCATCCATCCGCACTCGCAGTTGCGCAATAAAACCAGTCGTCATAATTCGCGACTTGTTATTCTGCCAATGATGCTGATGGCTGATGGCTGATTGCCGATCGCCGATCGCTGATCGCTGATCGCCGTCTCGCTGTGTGGATGCTGATCGGTCAATTTGGATGCTAACTGGAATTTCTTTGTCTGTGCGTCTGTATGTGTCTCTCCTTTACGAGTATTAACTGTACTTGAGAAAATGTCAAAGCATCATAAATCAACAGAAGCTGAGAGAAGGTGGCAACCCGCATGGAACGAAGGCTTGTCGCCTGCTGCCTGTTGCCTGTTGCCTGGGATAGGTCAGGATAAGGGTGTGGGCCGTTAACGATCGCGCCTCTGGTTTCAGTTTATTGTTTAAGCTGCACTCGTAAAAAAAAATTCCACATATTCAATTTCAGAAAAATATGGGTATAATTTTATGATTTTTTTAATACTTTTTTGGAAAGTTTTGTAAAAGTTTCGATCGCTTACTTTTGAGGACTTCATCTAAAAACAATATTTTATATCTGCCAGAAGAAACATTAATCTAGGGTATAACTGCTCTAAATCTAATTTTTAAATGGAATTTTTAACAACATAAAATACACAAAATGTAGCTTTAAAATCATAGTAAATTCCTCAATTAATTGAACAAATTTGAGCTTAAATTTGCGCAGATTAGCTACACAATTCCCACCAAGAAAACCAAAAAAAGGCCTATTCCGCACTTAGCATCTTCAGTAAACCATAACAAATTAACACACTCTGCTAAACTGATAAACTCGAATCGCTTTCACACTTTGTTGACTGTCAACGCAGTGCCAATTGGTTGGGGGCTGTATGTATGTATGAAGCTGACAAGAGCAGCTTCCGCATTTATTAACACTAATCCCCGATGACTTACCCAATTTGGCCACCAATTGCACCACAATGCTCTCCCCGGCCACGGCCCAGCGCACCTCAAAGGCCAGATCGTCGTAGAGCACCTCACAGTTGAGTTTGGACTGGAATAGAATTGGTTTAGGGAGATTTCGCTTTAGGAATGGGAGTTCGGGATCACTGGGGGGGGGGGGAGGCGCTGTGAATGGTTATGGGTGTCTGAGTGTGTGTGTGTGTGTGTGTGTGTGTGTGTGTGTGTGTGGGGTGGTTGGGTGTGTAGGGGTGGAGAGGGGAGATTGCCAAAGTCATAATTTTGAGCATACCCAAATTGTTTGTTCTTTTTGTTCTGCTGCCGAAATAGTTTTTGCTTTTTTATTTTTGGAATGTTTTTACAAAATGAAAAATGTTTTTTGTTTGTTTTGTTTTTGTTTTGGATTTTGCTTGTAGGTTAGTTAGTAGTGGAGATTGAATAGGTAGGGGAGGGGGAAATGGATGTGTTCCACAGTGGTTTGTGCATGTGTATATATATGTGTGTGTGTGTGTGTGTGTCCGGTGTGCGTGTGTGTGTGTTGTGGGGGTAGTTGAGGAGGAGTAATTGATTGGGTTCAGTGTCGCAGAAGTAGACAAATGCCACACACAGATTTCATTTTGTATAAGACGCTCCCAAAAAACACAAAAGTCCGCAAGCAAGCAGCGAACAAGCAAAAGTTGATAATGACAACAACAAAACACAAATAACAAGCACATGGAGTATTACAAGTACATACAAATATGCATGTATGTATATATATATATATTAGATATATTATAGAATGTGTGTCTGGCTGGCTGGATTCTCTCCCTCCTCATCCACACACACACTCTCTCTCTCTCTCTCTCTCTCTCTCTCTCTCTCTCTTTCTCTCTCTCTCTCTCTTCTCACCATCCTTCACTCGTATAAAAAGAAATGCAAGCTTAGAGTCTAGGAATTGTGCACAGGGCGACTGCCGCGGCATTCGATTGATAAATATTCGCATACACGACGGAATAAAGTAGAATAAATACGATTGCTTAAATAGCTTTTTCACACATTGGGTCCCCTTGCTCGACTCGTCATTCGATGGGCAATCAGCGCTTCAGTTCGCTGAGAATGAGACTGATCGGCTTCTTTACCTGTGGACTGATGCCGAGCATCTTCAGCGATGGCGGCACATTGAGGCCCTCCGGCAGGCGGACGTGGCCAAAGTCGACGGTAAATGCCTCACACCACACACCAAAGTGGCCAATATCGAAGATGGTCAGATCCTCGGGCAGGGTCAGTACAATGGTCTTGCGCTCGTAGCGACGCAGCGGATTCTCCTTGCCGTTCTCGTCGGGTATGCGCAGGCCCTCGGGTGTGGGACGCTGTCCCCGACCCACCCAGAATTTGGCATCTATAGGAAAGAATATACAAAAACAGCTTCCATTATAGTATCCAAAAGGAGTTTGAGGGGCTGCTTTCTACCCACCTGGCGCCTCGCCATCGTAGCTGAAGTTCGGCACCAGCAGCGTCTGGGCATCCACAATCACAATATTCTCAGAGGACACACCGTGGACGCCGCGCAGTGCGCTAATCTTCTGTGGCCTTGGAAAATCCAGGCTGGCCGGAATGGACACATCCCCAAAGTTAACAGCAAACTCGTCGCACCACACCGAGAACCACTTGATGTCGCGCAGCGTCTTGCCCTCGGGCAGCGACAGGGTGATGTCCTTGTTCCGGTAGCGACGCGTCAGGGAGGCTGTGCCTCCACGCTCATCCCGCAATCGGGTGGCACCCTCGTTGCTGGGCTTGGCCGTGTTGCCCACATAGAAGTAGGCGGCCGGGGCCTCGCCGTCGTAGCTGAATTTCTTGATGAAAATCGTGCGCGAGTCCACGGCATACACATCGCCGGAAACGCCATGGTGCAGACGTGTCAGAGCCCCGATCTTCGTGCCGTAATACGGATACGCGGCATCGCTGGGGCTGGGCAGGCCTGGGAAGCACCACGAAACAAAAAATAATGAGTCTTAAAGGCGAGCCACACAAAACAAAAACAAAAACAAAAGACTTAGGCAACAAACTCGCGCGCTGAGTCAGTAATTAATGAACAACTAAACTAACGATATACCCACGAAATGAAATGAAATGAATTGAAATCTCCATCGCCACTTAGCGGCCACTTAATTATTCGCATACGATTTACATATCAACAGCATCACTACTAGCCACCCAGGGTACCTACCAGGTTCTAGCCAAACAAATACTCGTAAAATCCCAGAAAATAAAAAACCAAACCACAAGTCAAACAAACAAACAAATCAAATATAAAAAACCCAAATCAAATCATTCGATTTGATTTCTGAAATCAGCTGCAAATATCTAGTTCGGGTTCTGCTTTGTTCTTTGTTCTCTTCGCCTAGAGGAAGTTGCGGATTAGCTGCGGATTTACGGAAAATAAACTTTGAAAGCAATCTCTGAAATTTTGTGATGCGTGCCCTAATGGCAACTACACAACATAATTCTGATTGTTTGTTTGGTTTTTTTGCTTTTGTTTTGGGGCAGATGAATGGTTCTAAGCCGACTCTAATGTCGGCCACCCGACCCCCTGTGTTTCAAAATTCCCACTTCACCTTCACGGACTTTGTGTGTTGTTCAAATTCAAATTCAATTTATTTTTTTATTTTATTACAATCTTTTTGTAGTTGTTGTTGTTGTTGTTTTTATTGGTTGTGCCGAGTGTGTGTGTGTGTGATTTGGTTTTTGCATGGGGCCATAAACACGTTTGGCTTTTTAACTGCCATCAAATGGTTTGGTTAGTCGGGGGGCGACATGGTCGCCATGGCCTGCAGTTTATTTTATTTTTTTCTCTCTTTTATTTTTGACACAACCCGATTGGGTTTTTGGCCGACGGTTGGGTTGGTTCACTTTTTTTTTCATGTGGCCATGGCTGTTGGTGCTCCAAATTTTGCGCAGACATGGACGAGTCTTTCCTGTTTGCCAGTAGAATGAATCTCTGCCCAGACAATTTCCGCTTTGTACGCTACCATAAAATGTCCCAGAATTCCGTGTCATCGATTGGAATCAATGAGCAGCGAAGGAGAGACTTTGGCAAAATGCCAAAGGTGTAATTAAAAGTTAAATAAATGCAAACACCGCACTGAAGAAACTCTGTGCAATCAGAGAGCCAAACGGCGGTGCTGGTGGTGTTTCTTATTAATGATGATCGGGCTAAAGTTAGACAGAGCCATTAGGCAGAGCCAGCCAGCCACCAGGCCAGCCAGGCCAGGTTGTTGTAGGTAGTCGTCAACTGTTGGCCAACTGGTTGGGGGGGAGGGCAATTGCCAATTGCCAATCACTGCTAGCCATTCGTATTGCCAAACCAATAGATAAAGATGCAGATGCAGCATCCATCCAAAAAAACGAGGAGGAACGTGTGAGTCGCTTCTGGACGCGACTCTACTTTTATACCCGTACTCAGTCAGTATATAAATTTATGAGCTTATGATTGAAATTAATAAAAAAAAATTTTAATTTTACATTTTACATTTTTTGCTACATTTGTCAACTACATCTACATGTAAAATGTAGATAATTCTACATATACCATTTAGATTCTACATCTCCTCCGCTAGGGGTTGCTCGCGCATTGCACAGGGCAGAGTGTGTGCGAGCGAGACAGAGAATGAATAGCGTCAGCAGCGCCAGAGGAGGTGGGGAAGCAACTGAAAATTAATTTCTTTATTCTGGCTATAATAATGATCCGATCTGGTTTAGATCGGCAATCTGATAGATATGGTCATTCTCTACGATACTGCGTTTTTAGTTTTATCGTATCTTCAAAATTGTGGATGCCACAGATTTTCGTCCTTTGTGAAGGCGGAAGGGGGCGGGGCGAAATTTTGAAATACACTTGTAACAGTGTGATATCACATGAGTCTGGAAAAAATTTCGTTGCTCTAGCTTTTATAGTCTCTGAGAACGAGGCGCTCATGGGGACGGACAGACGGACAGACGGACGGACAGACAGACATGGCTCTATCGACTCGTCTATTGATACTGATCAAGAATATATATACTTTATGGGGTCGGAAAATTTTCCTTCTCTGCGTTACACACATCCACTTTTACCACAAATACAGTATACCCCTTAACTCTTTTTGAGTACGGGTATAAAAAGAGTATCCACGAGTACCGTACCTAAGCTTATTCGCACGACAAATCCTCAACCTACAGACCTACTTTCACGGTGCAGAACGGCTTTTCCCACTGCCCGCCTGGAGGTCTTCGAAATGGTATCAAGGAAACACAGACGACAGGCACTGAAATTTATGCTAATCTGTGATGGAAATGATGCTAATGCAGTCGGTCCAGTCGGTTGGCCAGCGAGAGACAATTGGAGTTGGTCAGTCAGTCAGTCAGTCAGTCAGTTGGCCAGTTCAACGGTCAGCGCAGATCATAAAAGCTGTTGAATATTCATTTGGCTCACTTTACACTCACAAAAGATGATGTATACACACACATAATGCGGATAGACAGACGGACAGATAGATGGACCTACAGACAGACACAGAAATTCGGCGTGTCATTGAGCTGTGTTTGCTGTGTGGTGGGCCTCATTGTCCAGGCCGCCCTCTGGCCATAAATAGTGGCCACTAATCTAGTTTCAGTCTCTATTGCCGCTTCGTCTGCGTCTGCGTCTGCAGCTCGATCTGTCTCAATTTGCATCACAATGGCACTTATAAATCATTGCCCGGGGTACTTACAGCTTAATGCGGCCAATAGGCCAAATAGCACCAGCCAAGGTTTATCCTTCATTGCCAGCATGGCTAATTGATTGTACATGTATGAGTGTTTAGCTCTCTTGTGTGTGCGAGTGTTGTTATCTGGGCTAAGGCCCGATTTTGTTTCGATTTATTTTGCAGAGGGATTGCAGTGATTGATAATCCTTGCTAGAAGCACAGCACACCACCAAAAAACACTCTTAAAACGGACGTGGTACACCGGGACACCACTCTCGCATTCGCGACACACACTTCAACTCGAACTCGAACTCAAACTCGAACTCGGATCGGATTGGATTGGATCGCACAGTGCAACAACTTTATAAGCGATCGATGGGTATGTTTGGTTCCTGCTCTAGGGGGGGAAATCTCGACCAGACGCAACGAACTCCAAAACCGCACTGAACGACAACGACGCTGCGTCTGCGCTGTGGGGCCGACGAGCGAAGAGTTGAAAAACTTTCAGCCCCCGCGCTGCCGCCAACCTGTTGCTGAATGCGGCTCGTTGTTGTTGTTGTTGAAACTGCGAAGCCTGACGTTGGTGAAGCTCCGACTGCGACGCTAGCTTTGTTGGAGTCTGGTTTTCAGCCTCTGCTTATTGTTTTCATTGTTGTAATTACAATTGAGTGTTTGTTTGAGTGCTTGTAGCTGCTGTCACTGTAGTTGTTGTAATTGTAGTAGTTGTTGTTGCTGCTGCTGCTGCTGTTGTTGTTGGAGTGGACTTTTTTTCTGCTGGTGGTGTGATTAGTGGTGTAGTTGTTGTGATATTTAGTGGCGTTGTTGGTATTGTTGTGGCTTTAACCCGTCTCATCAGCGTCGGCAATAATTATCACAGTCACACAGCCTCATCTAACAACTTCAAACGTCTTTCAGCCGGCACCTTCTTTTTGGTAACGCGAAATACATATACATAAATATATATGTACATACATCTAAATATATTTTGATTTTTGCACACCTTTTGTCATGTTTCTTCTTGTCGCTTGTTTTGCCGTTTTATTTTTTGACATTTTTTTGGGGGGGGGGGGGGGGTTTTTGCTGTTGTATGTTAAATGTTATTCTGCGTTTTGAACTTGTTTCACTGCTAATGCAATTTATTTTTGTCAAATTATGCCACAATGGGCGATAGAGTTGAGGTGGTATCCAAAGGGGGTTACTCATGTTTTGTGTGATGTGATAATAGGGGGGATTGACTGACTGAGGGTATAGTCGGTGATATTCCTCTTTAATTAGCCTATTTACGCGCTTTAATTTCGTTTGAGTCTTTGATTTTAGCTAGATAAGGTAGATAAAACTGGAAATAATTGCTAAGCATAAGTAAAGGTGTGAAATATTATTGTATAGCTACTCAGTTCATTTGTCCATGCTCCTAATCAGTTTAACTTAGAAGAATATTTTCAAATGAGTATATCTTTATATTTTTTAAAATAATTAGAAGATGTTCGAAATGTTTTATACCTAGATATGTATGTAGGTTGCGTATCCATCTACTTACAAATAGTTCCTGCATTCGGGTGAATTTTTGTATTCTCTCTTCAACAACGTCTTCGTTTTATTTGTTGCAATTTTTTCGCAATTGTTGATAGTCACTTGCTAGATTAAATAATCAATAGCCACAGCTGGAACACGTTTATTTCTCTTCTCGTATTCCCTGTGCATACTCTTCCATTCAATGGTCACTCATGGAATTAAATAAGCCCAATCACAAGCAGACACACACACTCGTATTATGTAAATTTCGTATTCCCTTGGGAGCCACGTCTTCGATTGCCTGCACTGGGATTGCACTTTCGTTAATGCCCGCGATAGTCACTTTACGGGATTAGATAATCGCTCATCGCTCTTAATTTCCCATGATGGATGGATGGATGGATAGATGGATGGATGGATGGAGGGTACGGATAAATGCTTGGATGGGCCGCTTTGATGGAAGGTGAAAGAAAGATTGGCAATTCGTGATCAGCGGCCAAGTTCACAGCTGGGGGTCGGACGCTGGGATTTGTTATGGTTTGGGTTTTAGCTGCTCGTGTTGGCCCGCGGCTGCCGTCATCCCAAACTTTCCCGTGCAAAGGGAGCGCACAAAGGTCAGACCTCAGACCTCAGACTGGGGGCTCTGTACTCTGTTGCTGCCGGCTTGTTAACCGTTCGTTTGCTTGCTGCTTGCTTGCTTGCTTGCATAATTCAATTAAAGCTTCAATTATAATTATGATAATTTCCTGGCTCAAAAACAAAGCCGCGACATTGAATATGAGTGTATTCAATGAGTCAAGTCAAGGCAGGGCTAGAGTCGATGTCTCATCTGTGTAGGTTTTGGGCATCCTTTTGTTCTTGCTCCGGTCGCGGCCTTGGGTAGCTTTTTTTTTTTTGTATATTTCTACCCTTTGTTTGGCCAAACAAAATGCTAAGCTTATGGGTAATCTTTCTTTTGTACAACAACAAAGGCAAAGATGAATCAATAACGATATGTTTTGATGATTTTTATAACGCAAACGAATGTTTTTCTTTTCGCGTTATGATTTTTGCCAAATTCAAATTCGGTTTCAACAGACGTTCGCAAATTGTTGACTAAATTGTTTCAGGCCGAACCAAACCGTATTTTATGCAACGCTTTTACAGTGGGTTACTGTGAACGTGATCGGTGGTTTTACATGGGGCCGGGGCCTATGTAAAACATAATTATAAGGGAAATGCTGAAAACTACAGAAATGAAGAAATGAAGAAAAAAAACGCACATTTCGTATAAATTACCGACAGTCATCATGTTTCATGTCTCTTTGGCCTCTGCTTCTTTCACTTTGAGGACCGGGGCAGAGCCACAAAAAGCCATATTTCTTTTATGAAACGCTTTCATAACCAAACAACTCCCTGCAAAAGTTGAAGGCATGGCAACGCAGCAACCCAGTCGCTTTACTGCTCTTCTCCCTATGCCACTTTGCGTAAACCCAAAACGAAATTGAGGTCCGGCCGTCACCAATCTGAGGGGGAACTGCGACTGGGACTGCCTCAATGTGCGTAATTTGAATTGCCATCAAATTAGTTTTTAATTTCTCAACTGACATTGGGCCATTGGTATACAGCGAACAACGAACAACGAACACCGAACACCAACTCCGACACGAATAAACATTAATAATTCAAACATGAAGCTACCACATTTGGCTGCCCAGCTGCTCAGCCGGTCAGCTGGTCAGCCGGTTAGTTAGCCGTACCGATCCGGTCTTCTTCTGGCCACTTTCGCATATGCATCGCCGCACTCCGGACCATTAGATTTATGACTTTAAGCCGCATTCAAATGCTACGCTTTTCGCTGTCCCCGTCCCCAACCCCATCCCTGTCGCTTTTCGAGTTGATTGATCCGAAAATTATGCACGAAAAGATCCAAAACAAAATCTAGCCATGATGAAGTCTGAGCGTGTCGCGTAATTAGCCTTTGTTATGCGAATTTCTTTGGTGTGGCTTTTATAATGGCAGAGCGTTGATTTATACCCTGACAGTTGGAGGTGGACTCGTCGATGGGCTTGGGCTTGGGCTTTGGTCTTAAGCTGCTTCACACGAAATTTGACATCATGACATATCGAAGATCAGTGGAAGAATAGTCACCCTAGTCGTCTATATGTAAGCGAAAGTTGTTTTGTCTCTCGAGTCTAGACAAACTTTAATTTGATTTTATTACCAGTTCCCGTCTGGCCGTCAGCATTTCCTCTCACTTGCATCATGCATTTCAATTTCAATTAGATGTATAAAAATATATATATATTCAAGGTGCAATAACTTTCAGTATTGTTGCCAAACTGCTCAATCTAAGGTCAATATACATACATATATGTACAAAAAATCAGAGGGGGGCCTGTCCTAAAAAAATGGAAACAAATCAAATAAAAGCGTGATGCTTTTAAATCTGGTGGCAAACATCCTATTCGAGAAAAACAAACATGAAAAGAAAGCTTAATTTTGAACAACGAAGCTGTAAGTACTCTATAATTTTACAAGACATGATCCACATAGATTATGCAATGGCATCATACTTATTGAACAAATTACAAAAGGCTAAAATTTCACAAAAAAAAAAAAAAATATAATTTAATATAATTTCCATGTTTGTGCTCTTTAGATCATCTTCTGAGCATAACGATGATACCTCTCGCTAGGGTATCCAGATTAGAAAGGAAACTCAACTTAATTTATGATCCCCTGACGCACTGACAAAGCACATTCTAATCAGGCCCAAGAGTCATCAGCAGAGAGGCGAAAATAACATTCAACTTCTAACCCAAAAAAAAAATACAAATGAATAATTTTGAATTTGTTATCAGTTTGTTGTTTTGTCAGGCCAGGCCTGGCCAGGCCAGGCCAATCGCGTGCCTTAAATTTTAATTAATTTAATTAGTCTCGCGCCAGAGACAAGAAGTACCCAGAGATGACCTTGGGCCAGCAGCCAGCAGCCAGCAGCCACGGACTGGTTCGTGGGAGAAGGTGCGAGAGTTGCCGTGCTGTGGGGCTGCCTGCACATGGTTTACGACTTTATTGTTCAGGTGCCGACACGACACCTCCTCGACCTCCTTCACCTCCTACTCCACCACCATCTTAGCCTCCACCTCCACTTCTTATCCAATTCAAGGTCAGACGCCACCTAATGCCGACAGGCGCTGGCCTGCTGGCCTGATGTTGTTGCTGATGCTGAGGCAGAAGCTGATGCTAAGACTAATGGTACTGAACATCCCCACTGCTACTGCCAGTGCTGTCTGTGCAATGGTTTCTCATTTGAATTTTTACCACATGCAGTTAGTTTTATGCTTTGCATTTGCAAATAATGCTCCCAGAGTTCTGTGTGTGTTTTTGCCTTAGTAGTACGAGTAAGTATTTATGGCCCCGGCTCGTGTAATTAATCTTCTGTAAAGCTGTGCTGTAATAAATGCGAATGCAAATACAGCCTTTGCAGTAGCAGTCGGCCGTATTAGCCACTGTGAGCCGCATGCCATTCGTTTTCGCCTTTTGGCATAAATCTCCTCTCCTCCACGCTAATTTATCATTTTGCCATTTCCATTGGGCGACTCTTTATGGCATTTGCTCTAGCTGGCTGCACTTACATACATTCGTCGCTTGCTGAGGGGGGGGGGGGGGGGCCCACTTGTGGGTGATTGGGTGGGTCGAGGCGACATGCAGTCAAAAAGTGGCACTTGGGCTTTTGTTAACACAACATTGAAAACTTGCGTACAAATATTATGGTAGTTGCAGTGAAGAGGCGGCCAAGTTGACTGGAGAAAAATATTTACTTTCTTGATAGAAATGTAAAAAAAAAACATGCGTTTATGTATGCAATGATGTGTGCGTGTGTATAGTAGATAAACGCTTATGCTATTTTCCAGTAAATATTTGATACATTTTTATTTGCATATTTTTAACAATTTTGCCAACCTCTCACTTATCCTGGCATTCGCGTTGACTAGGAAATTTGGATTTCTTTGTAGAAATAAATCTTAACATTTTACAACTGGTAAAGATAATATTTTTAATGTTTTAAACTAAATTTTGTTTTGAGTTAAATCCTGAAAAAAAATAAGCAATGAATGTTTCCATCATTTTCGAATATCGCATGAATTTGTGAACTACTCGTATTTATTTTAATAGAGTTCAGAGACTCGTTTGCATCATTAGCCTGGGTAACACTAGGCTGAGGATCCCATTGCTTTATAACCCACCTGGGTAAGAACACTCTAAATACCAGGGGCATGGAAGCTCTAAAACCAAAAAGGAAATAATTTATTACTTATACTAACTTATAGGTTATTACCAATAAGATTGGATAACAAGCAGTAGAGGGGATAATGTATTTGTGAGTCTAAAAGAAAACGAACATAATTAGCCCATGCTAATATAACTCAAATTACATATTAGGTCTAAAAATCATTTAAGATCTTTTCATAATTTGTAACCCTTTTTCAAGTGTGTGCAATTAGCAGAAAAACTTTTCGCGTGCATCATTAAAATGTTGGATTGAGAAATCAGTCACAGTAGTTACAGGCACAGCCAGAGAGACAACGAATAAAAGCCCACGCATTAAGTATGTACATGCATATGTACGACTATATACCATACAGATAACATGTGAATACTGCATTCAACAGAGTTTTCTGCATGCATACATACATATGTACATAAGTATGTACATGTGTAAGACATGATGTAACTAAAACAGACAGACATGTGGGAGGCAAGACCAGACTTGATCACACCCGGCACACGTGTCACACAGACGAGAGAGAAGAAAGAGCACTAAAATGCATATTATTTAACGGAAACCGGAATCAACTGAAAGACTAAGCAAAATGAATAGTAAATGGGGGAATTGAGAAAGCACCCAGAAAAATTTAGTTATCAAAGTCAATGCCTAAAGTGACACGACACACATTAAAGTTAATAAAGAAACATCTAGCAAACTGCATTAGAAACGGAAAAGCACAACAGAAGCATTAACATCGGGCTCCTCTGCTATCTAACAGTGAGAGAGCCACAGCCAAACAGAGAGAAAACGAAATGGAACGTGTGAGTCGCTTCTAGACGCGACTCTACATTTATACCCGTGCTCTAGCTCGTATAGTCTCTGAGATCTAGGCGCTCATCAAGACGGACAGACAGTTATGGCTATATCGGCTCGGCTATTGATCAAGAAAATGCTGATCAAGGGGTCGGAAACGTTTTCTTCTCTGCGTTACACACATCCACTTTTAGCACAAACACAATATACCCCTTAACTCGTTGAGTACGGGTATACAAAACAACAGAGAGAGTAAGTTATGCAAATGTTTTGTGGGACGAAGCTATTGATACCCTTACAAATCGTTCGAAAAAATCGAGTAAGAAACAAATGAGCTTATCTCCCAAAGAATTGTTTTCAGATTTCAGAATTTCATTATTTTCTTCCGAGTTGTGTATGTGACATTTTTGCTTGCAATTTTGTAAGATTATCAAAAATGTTTTTCCTCAAAGATCATCTGTGTACTCATAAAATGTAACGATCCGATATGGATATATGTACATACATATGTACATACTTATGCACATATGTACATACTTATGCACATATGTATGTATATTAGTGCAGCAAAATGAAGGGTCTGTGCAAACGTCTACTGGAAATTAAAACAACCTTTTGCGAGTGTATAAACAGAGAGAGGAAGAGAGACAGCAAAGAATGAGAGAATGCAAGAGCGAGCATATGTTTAGAATATGTAACGGTTAACAGCCAACGGAGCGCCGCGTGGGATCTCAGTCCGCTCGTCCGCCCGTTGCCTCTCCTCTGCTTGTTTACTTGATATTTCCGAGCATTTTTCGAAAATTTCTCTATAGTTCAGTTTTTAAAGACCCGCGAACCGCGAAACAGTGCAAAGCAAACCCGTTGCTCGTTCCGTTTATAGAACTGATCTTCCATTTTCGATCGATTGCAAGAAAACAAGAGTTTCGAGAGTTGTGCGATCGTTTCAGTTGAAAAGAAAAGTAAAACCTATATTGATTAATCGGCACACACACCAACGAACAAAGATGCACAGCAAATTGTTGGACGAGGTGGGTCAAGTACTAAGTATTTTCGGCCATTAAGAACTCATATTCGATCGGTCTTCCCGATTGTGTGAGTCTATTTTGGTGGCCAAATGGCAAGCATCGATTTATTTATTGGTAGACGCGATGCCTTCCAACACGTCAGCATGTGGGAACGGTAATAGTTAGTCATGCCCATTATAATTATCCTGGCTGAGATCTGGTCCGAGTGTCATCGTGTTATTTACATCCATCGCAATCATAAACATTTCGTTGGGTCGACTCATCCGATGGAAAATTCAACTGCGGAAAAGCATTCTTTTGTTTGGTGGCCAAAGAGAAGACAAAGTGAACGATTCTTGGTAGCAACAGCAGCGTCTGTTGATGAAACCAATTGAGGAAACGATTTTCAATGTCTCCAATGAACCAGAGTGGGATCTTTGATTTCCAGACGAGTTCTTTGTGGGTTTGGCGTGGCCTATAGTAATAATATACATATGCCTTCTCGAATGGGGGGAGGGCTTAATTATGGCTTGGAATAGTTTGCTCACAAAACTGGTTTCGTTGGTAAACATTTTCGATGGACTTGAATATTCAAATTCAGCACAAAACGTGTGCGCGAGATTGGAATTAAATATTCTAAAGCCCAGACAAGTTCTAGTTCAACAAACAGGCCCCGCACCGATCAAACAGAGGATTACCAACTGCTCGATTGCACTTGTCGTAATGAAAGTCAAACAGAAAGATTACAGAATCAGTTGGTCAAGCATTTCATAAAATACATACATACATAAGTAGCTGTTGATAGAGTCATTTATCCCAAAGGGAAACCTTCCATACAATTCATCAAACGATGGACAGCTGATGGATACAATCTCCGTACCACCACCTCTCCTCTCTTTGATCAACGCAGGTGTGCTCGTTCCTCGGTTCGTTCGTTTGTTTCTTCTGTTTGAGTCACGGCGACTATTTATACTCTCGTTTTTCATTTTCAAGCAATTTAAATTTATTTAATTTAACCCCCACTCGCCCAAAGAGCCGAAAATTGTGAGGAAGAAAGAGAGCAGCGCACCCACAAGGAAAATGATATATGTCTTTCAAATGTGTTTACCAAACCGAAATTTGTTTACCCTTCTGTCAAAGAGTTGATATATTGAGTGGATGATGGATGCACCAATTTCTCAATATTTTGCTCGTTAAATACTATTATTGTTGAGGTGCCAATTTGAATGGTTCGCCAGCCCATCATGCCCCTAGAAAAA
The DNA here is from genome assembly GCA_035043285.1 of Drosophila subsilvestris. Taxonomy (NCBI): domain Eukaryota; kingdom Metazoa; phylum Arthropoda; class Insecta; order Diptera; family Drosophilidae; genus Drosophila; species Drosophila subsilvestris. The sequence goes on from JAWNNB010001746.1 coordinate 13,022,548, forward strand.
AAGAGACAAAAATATGAGAATTTCCTTTTAACGTTGACTGATTTCAATGAATGAGCACGAATTTCAGTCCACTAGCTTTTTGACATGCATCAGAATTTGTTAATTAGCAAACGTTGAAAGCTCCGACAATGAAACAACGCGAACAAAGAGTATTTTATTCATAGTTATACAGCTATACAGCTGTACGATAAGCGGAGAAGACAATAGGGGGCAGGGGCAGGCGCGCGTGCCCCGTTACACAGTCGGTCAATCAGTCATATATGTATGTACATACATATATGAAGATAACATCCCAAGCCCCCCCCCCCCCCCCCTCATTACCGAACATTGTCGAACAGACTGGGCCAGACGAGACGGCGCAGGCGATAAGAGTCGGGACAGAGATTAGATTTTATGAATAGAGGGACCTTCACCCGCTTTCCTGGGTGTGTTATTCCATGCCCACAAGTGACTAAAATTGTCTGTCTGCTCCTTCGATTGCAGCTGAACGAGAATGGCTACGTTGTCATCGATGACTTTCTTACCGGCGAGGAGGTGGACTCCCTGTATCTGGCTGGACGCACTTTGTGCCTGGATGCCCCACAAACGAATCGGAAGATCTTCAGCACCATCAAGGCCGAGGATGCACACAGCAAGGAGCTGTACTTTATGGATTCGGGCGACAAGGTGCGCTACTTCTTCGAGAAGGGAGCTGTGGGCGAGGAGGGGCAGCTGCTGGTGGACCCAATGATTGCGCTGAACAAAGTGGGACACGCCCTGCACGTGGAGCATCCCACATTCAATGCGATCACATTCAGCAATCGGGTGAGGGAGATCTGTTGGCAGCTCAACTACAATCGTCCGGCCGTGTGCCAGAGCATGTACATTTACAAGAATCCCGGCATCGGGGGCGAGGTGATTCCGCATCAGGACTCCTGGTACCTGCACACAGAGCCCAACTCTGCGGTGGGCTTTTGGATGGCGCTCGAAGATTGCACCCTGCAAAACGGTTGCCTGCAGTTCATCAAGGGCTCCCACAAGAGCGGAGTGCATCGGCGCTATTTGCGCAATCCTGACACCAATGCCACCGAACTGATGGTCTACGATCGTTCCGCTCCCATCTATCCCCAGTCCAGCTTCGCACCAATCCAAGTCAGCAAGGGTGAGTAGCACGACACGACCGTCCAGAAGTTGCCAAGAAGTCTTCCATATTAATGAGCATCTGTTATTTGCAGGCACCTGCATCCTCATCCACGGCAATGTGGTGCACAAGAGCGAACAGAATCGCTCACAGAAGAGCCGTCATGCCTACACGTTCCACGTGATCGAGACTGAGAATAATGTCAAGTATTCGGAGGATAACTGGCTGCAGGCGCCGCAGGACAAGCCCTTCCCCGTGCTGTTCGAGCGCAAGGCCTGAGCAACTGATCGTGATTTGGTATTCTTTGCATATAAGTCCTCTAGTGAATCCTTAAGTTTTGTTTTACATGCCAAAATGTATGAAATAATCGTAAAGTTAATTAATAAATGAAGTATATTTTGAATTTCAACGGTGGGAAAGCAGTCCAACTGATTTTGGTAGTGCTGAAGCAGTGTACAGTTTAGGTAGTGTTGAAGCAGTTTTACAGCTGAGGTAGTGTTGAAGCAGTTCACAGTTTGGGTAGTGTTGAAGCAGTTCCACAGCAGTGTTGAAGCAGTGAACAACAAGCTGATCAAGCAGATAATGACGTCCGAGCAAATACAAGAATTTCAAACGATTTCAGTCGAGAGATAGAAACTGGAGTACAGTAGAAACCGACTAAAACTGAAAGTTATCCAAAAAGTCTTAAATAATAGTTGACCGCATGCCAAAGTAGAGAATTTTAAAAGCTAGTTGGATGGATAAACAAATTTTTGTTCACCACAGCGAGTGCCCACTGTACCTCCTCACCCCTTGTTGGCAATGACTTAAACATGTTATGTTTGACAAAAACAAAACAATTCTCGTTCCACATTTTAAATTACACAAAATTATCTGCCTCTGCCTCTGCCCCACGTCAGTTTCCATATCGCTCGTTGACACTACCTACGATTATCTTCGGTTCTAGTCACTAGTGTTCGCGCACTCGAACGGTACGGAACACGGAAAATTAAATCAGTTTCGATACTCGTAGAAAATGTCTGCCAGTCAGTGGGAAACGGACGAGGAGATTCAGTTCTTTCGGGAGTATCTGCGCATTCCCAGTGTGCATCCCAATCCCAACTACGGTGAGTGTTTCGCGGATGCCACACCCTACGTATCATTCACCCTACGACTGCATCCATAGAACCATGCCTGGAGTTTCTCAACCGCCAGGCAAAGCAGTTGGAGCTGCCCATCAAGGTATTCTATCCCGTGAATGAGCAGAACCCCGTGGTTGTGCTCACCTGGCAAGGTCTAGAGCCGCTGCTGCCCAGCGTGCTGCTCAATTCGCATATGGATGTGGTGCCTGTGTTCCCCGAAAACTGGACACACCCACCCTTTGGGGCGGAGATCGATGAGGAGGGTCGCATCTTCGCACGCGGCACGCAGGACATGAAGTGCGTGGGCATGCAGTATCTGGCAGCCATTCGGGCGCTAAAGAAGAGAGGCGCGCAGCTCAAGCGAACCATCCACATCTCCTTTGTCGCTGGTGAGAGTCTAGCCATTGTGTAGCCAGAAATCCACACACTAAAATACTTCCCACTCAGATGAGGAAATGGGCGGCAAACTGGGCATGCGTCCGTTCGTGCAGACCGACGATTTCCGTGCCCTCAATGTGGGCTTTGGCTTGGACGAGGGTCTGGCATCGCCCACCGCGGAGTATCCCGTGTTCTATGCGGAGCGGAGTGTGTGGCGTAAGCTCAAATAATCCCATCCTGATGATACTTTCGGACTGACATTCTGCCTTCAAAGGTGTCTACTTCCATATCAGTGGCACCTCGGGCCACGGTTCCCTGCTGCTGCCCCATACGGCGGGTGAAAAGCTGAACTACATCGTTGGCAAGATGATGGCGTACCGCAAGGTGCAGGTCCAGAGACTGGAGAACAATCCCGAGCACTGCATTGGCGATGTGACGACCATTAACCTGACCAAAGTGGAGGGCGGAGTGCAGAGCAATGTGGTGCCGCCGCTGCTGATGGTCTGCTTCGACTGCCGCCTGGCCCTGGACGTGGATCACCAGGAGTTTGAGGCGACTGTGAGTCCATCTGTCCCATACCTTTCGATATAAATTTATGCGGTGTGTCTTTAAAGCTTCAAAAATGGTGTGCCGAGGCTGGTGGTGGCATTGAGCTGACATACGAGCAGAAGCAGCCTCGGGTGCTGCCCACCGCCATCGATGAGAGCAATGCCTTTTGGGTGGCATTCAAAAAGGCCACCGACAATCTGTGAGTAGAAGCAGCAACTCCGCAGAGTGCTCTGCTCATCCTTTATGTGCAATTTGTATACTCTTTCAGGGGACTCGCGATCAAGCCACAAATCTTCACTGGCGGCACTGACAGTCGCTATCTGCGTCAGGTGGGCATTCCGGCTCTGGGTTTCTCGCCGATGAACAATACGCCCGTTCTGCTGCACGATCACGACGAATTCCTGCGTGCGGACACCTATCTGAGGGGTGTGCAGATATACCAGAAGATCATCAGCAACGTGGCGAATGTGCAGTGTGCTTGTGTAGACAGTTGCTGGAGCGAGAAGATATAATAAAAGTATTTTAATCACCTGCCTGCCTATCGCTCTGATTTACCATCAAATTGTTCCAAGATAACTAGATAACTGTCTGGAGTTAATCTAAGGTAAACTTCAGTGTCGTTTTAGCCCCTTTGGTTCAGTTAAAGCTGAACCTTTGAGCCATACGCAATGAGCACCTCCTCCACTGACTGGGAGTCCAACGAGGAGCTGCAATACTTTCGCGAGTATCTGCGCATTCCCAGTGTGCATCCCAATCCCAACTATGGTGGGTAGCTGGCAGTTATTCTCTCGATCTCTTGGTAATCACATTTTGCTCTACCATCAGAGCCGTGCGTCGAGTTTCTGAGACGCCAAGCGAAGCAGCTGGAGCTACCTATTCGAGTTTATTATCCAGCCAATGAGCAGAATCCTGTGGTTGTGCTCACCTGGAAGGGTTTGCAGCCGCAGCTGCCCAGCGTGCTGCTCAATTCGCATATGGATGTGGTGCCTGTGTTCCCCGCAAACTGGACACATCCCCCATTTGGGGCGGAGATCGATGCGGAGGGTCGCATCTTTGCACGCGGCAGCCAGGACATGAAGTGCGTGGGCATGCAGTATCTGGCAGCCATTCGGGCTCTAAGGCAGAGCGGCGCGCAGCTCAAGCGAACCATCCACATCTCCTTTGTGGCAGACGAAGAACTGGGCGGCAGACTGGCCATGCGTCCCTTTGTCGCTTCCAAGGAGTTCCGTGACCTGAACGTGGGCTTTGGCCTGGATGAAGGCATCGCCTCGCCCACCACTGACATTCCCGTGTTCTATGCCGAACGGACTGTGCGACGTAGGTGAATGATGCGAGTTTCTTGTCTCTCCTATGACTAAGTCTGTGCCCGTGCTCTGCCCCCAGGTGTTTTCTTTAGAATCAGCGGCACAGCCGGACACGGGTCGCTCCTGTTGCCGCATACTGCCGGCGAAAAATTGAGCTACATTCTGGGAAAGATGATGGCCTTCCGCAGGGTACAATTTGAAAGGCTCGCAAGCAGCCCGCAGCTCTCCATTGGCGATGTGACGACCATTAATCTGACCCGAGTGGAGGGTGGAGTGCAGAGCAATGTGGTGCCGCCGCTGCTGACTGTCTGCTTCGACTGCCGTCTGGCGCTGGACATTGAGATTCACGAGTTTGATGCCAATGTAGGTTAGCTGCCCAACGGTTTTCCATACATTAATACGAGGCATCGTTCCACAGCTGCATAAGTGGGCTGAGGAGGCGGGTGGCGGAATCGAGTTGGAGTTCGAGCAGAAGCGGGGACACAATCCGTCCACTGCCACTGACGAAACGAATCCCTTCTGGGTGGCTTTCAAGGGGGCCACAGATCAGCTGTAAGTTTTCGCTTGATGAAGAACGGGCGGCGCTGATTTAATTGTACTTTCAGTGGCCTGGAAATCAAGCTGCAGGTCTTTGCTGGCGGCACCGACAGTCGCTATCTGCGTCAGGTGGGCATTCCGGCTTTGGGTTTCTCTCCCATGAACCACACTCCGGTTCTGCTGCACGATCACGACGAGTTTTTGCATTCAGAAACGTATCTGAGGGGAGTGCAGATATATCAGAAAATAATAAGCAATGTGGCCAGCGTTTGATGGATTGGGAAAGATAATGCTAACAATAAATACGTTTTGTTTTATTGAATGTAATGCATAGACTGGATAGGATAGCTTTTCTTGGTCTCCAGTTCGGAAAAACTTTTGAAACTTTTTAAATCTTTAAAAGCACCAGTGTGACCAGACGAACTCTTATTGGAAATTATCGTGGAATAAATATACCGTTTTTATGATTTTCGGTATATTTCTATATATATTACACAAGAATCGTGCTTGCACGCTGACACAAGCTGGCTGCTGGTAAAACGAAAGCACAGATGGCGTTGTTTGTTGCTATTGAATATTTAGGTTCCACTTATTGCCGCCAGTGGCGTCGCTGTTGCTGTTGCGACAGTTAGCAGCGCGGTCAACAGTGGGCGCCAATTTTGAAACTGTATATAATTTGTTTCGGCTCGGAAATGTCTGCTAATTTGGAAAATCTCAAACAAACAAATTTGGAAACAAATTAAATATGCTGATTGCCAGATTGCCAATCATGTTACGTCTTTTGGAAACACACCACATTCGCGAATGGAATGATGCGCCTCCTACTATTCGAATCGACTCCAATCCAGTCGAAATATTTTTGGTCAGTCCTAAAAGAAGTCCCTATGAAACATCATTAATAAATATGTAATAATAATCAAGTGGCGTCTAAATAAAATATAGATCCGTTTTCTTGGTCCTGGCCCTACTCTATTCACATCGCAGCTAAGTAGAATACACAAATAACTATAACTATGTCTGATCAAGCTGCTTTTAGTGGCAAAAACTCTCTCCCTTTGCCGCCCACCAGTTATGGTCCAGCTGCAACAAGGTTCCCAGCCATAATTTTGTCCAACGTAACATTGTCACACACACACGCCAACGCCAATAAGCCAGAGGCCTCCCCAGATGGGAAAGTTTACTTTGCAGATATTTAGGTTTTTTTTGTTTGTCGCCGGTCTTTTGTTGGTTGGCTGTTCGGCTGGCTGGCTGGCTGGCTGGCTCCTTCTTATGTGTAATGTTCTTTCATGTTGCAAAACGATTTGTTGGATGCAAGATTTATGAACTTGTTTTCGCTGACAGCCGACAGTGGTTAAGGTAACACACACGCACACACACACATACACACACATTGTAGCGTATCTGCGTGTGTGCGTGTGTGTGTGTGTGTGTGCGTGAACATGCCGCCTAATTAGAAGATTTTAATTATCTGTTTTCAATCAGCTTCCATTGAGATAATGATAATGCTGCCGCAGCCTTGTTCTTGTTGCCTCTCTCCCCTGCCTCTCTCGCTGTTGACACTTTTTGTTTTTTTTTTGTTTGTTGATTTTTTTTTATTTAATTTTTTTTTTGCGTCCGTTTAAGCCAAAATGTGGTTGACATTTCGCCGGGTCGTCGTCTGTCGCTTGGTTCGACTTTGCGACATTTTGGTAGGAAGGTGTTCGTTCGTTGGTATCGCGACGGCCACGCGCATGCTGCCAATAAACGCTGTCAAAGTGTCCCAAATCGATTAGAATTGATTTTGAAAGGCTCCGCTGACAGCCCAAAACGGACCCGCGAGCAATCATCCTCAATTCACAGCATTTTGTGCACAATGGCTGGCGCGGATTACAGTTGTCTGTCGTGTTCTATGGACTCCGTTGATTGCCGCAGCTCCAAGTCACAGTACCGCAGTACCGCAGTCCCCCAGTCCCCCAGTCCCAGTCCCAGGTCCCTGTTCCAGTCGATTCCCCTGCCTCGGCCTGGCCTCGGTCTGGTCTGTTTGCGTGTTTAAGGCCAAAGGAGGCGATGTTGCTGTCATTGACGATTTATGTCAACTGCCGCCGCGGCACAATATTCAAATTCTTTGCATTCACTCATCACTTGTCGCCAGGCTACGCCGCCTGTCCTGCTCCCGCTTGGTCATGAGATGCTAGCCAGGGGCTGCTTGTTTTTTTGCAAGAAGGAGCAGCATATCAGAGCTTTTAGCTATAGAAACGTGTGGAATATACCTTTCTGTATCATTTAGAGCTATCGAATATTCTGATGTATAATCCTAGACCCCTCTTCTATGTATATTAACAACGCCACTGCCTGCACACGATGAATGCCATGAACTTTTGAATCGCTGAGCTGCAAAATAATGGGCCCTGGGAAACGGAATACCTGCCGAGGGTTGCCTCACAGAAAGGGCAAGCAAAGTGTTCCCCAAGTTTATGGCTAAGAAGTCTCCCCAGTTGCCTTCTGTTGAGCCACAAAGTTCTCAATCCACCCTGGCTGGCTGGACCGCTCCAAGCAGAGCGAAACTCTACCTAGTTACCACGCAAATTGAATTCAAAATCAAAATTTATTTAACTCTAATGGATTTGGCAACCTGAGTGGTTGCGTCTGACCCGCCACTTGCCCAAAGAAGGGACAAGGGAGAGGAAGCTGCCCCTGTGCCCCTGGTTTTTGGGGCATTATTCTTATCGAGGTATCTGCCGTGCCGTGGCTGGTTCGCGCGCCTTATGCCACGCCAGGCTGAGTCTCGTTGCGTTACTTTGGTTTGACAGGATTCATTGTCTCCGCCACTTCAATGACTTCAAGCTTACGCGCCGGCCGGCCGGCCAACCGACCCGCTGCCACTTGGATGCCTCTTTCTACTTCTTGGATGGCTCTCGGACTGGGACTGGGTCTGGGTGTGGGGGTCTGCGTTTTGCGTCTGACTTGGCCTGTGGATGCTGTGGCTCTGAGCTGGATGCGTATTGACATTTTAAATGCGTCCATCACTTTGGCTTGCTTGGGGCCGACGCTGACGGAATTCATTTAAATACATTTCGGCCCCAAGGGACCCGTACCCGTACCCGACCCGTACCCGTACCCGATCCGACCCGGCCATCATGTGGTAGTTTAGCGGGCTGGTGGCTGGGGGTGGGGGTGGGGCAGTAAATTGGGCGAGCGGCCAATCGAATGGAATTTATATGCGGCGGGATGGATGCGAGAGATGAGCATTTTCGTGGCCTTTGATTGACTTGTGTCACTTTGTCTCATTTGTCAGGCGAACGCCTTCGATGTTCATCCTGGCTCGTGGAACGTGGAACGTGCTCCTGCTTCTGCTCCTGGCTCCTGGCTCCTGGCTCCTACTCCTGGCCCTGGCGCTTAAGTGTCAGGTGTCTCACTTTGGGGCACTCAATTGAAATGTTTGCCTCAGCCAGTCGGTTGGGATGTTGGTTGGTTGGTTGGTTGGTTGGTTGGCTGCCTCCTGGCCGGGTTTTCTTTGTGGCCACTAAATGACATGAGCCTGCATTCAAATGCCCATCAAATTGTTACACAGTTGAGCGGGCAGCAGGCAGGCAGGCAGCGTGCATCCTTCTGGGCAATATCCTGCCGCAAATCCCAACTCTCGAGCCTGGGGATTTATGACAGCTCAATGGCACTGTCACGGGGTGGGGAGGGACTGGGCAGAGAGGTGGAGCAGGAGACTGAACGGAAATGTCCTGCCTGCTAACCGGAGATATGTTTCATATCCGCAACACGCTGCCCACCGCTCCTCCACCCAGCAGCAAATGTGAGAGATTCCACATTCACACACACACATCCAGCACGAGGAGGATTATTCGCATTCATTTCGCAATTGAATGCCCCCCCCCGCACCAACTGAGTCGCTGTGACAGCCAAGATTTGTTTTTGTTTGCTGTGTGAGCCTAGTCCTAAACCAAAGGGTTTGCCCATTCACATAATGTACGGCAACAAATGGCCCCCGCGCACACACACATTTGATTGAGGCGTGTTTCCATTGGCATGGAATCCTTCAATCCGTTTGACAGCCGCAAAAGTTGTTCATCCTGCCTCATCCGGAGATTCGTTGATTACCTTGAAGCTGCCTGCTACAGCTCCTGCTTCTGTCCTGCTCCTCCTTCTCCTGCTACTCCTGTTAACATGCCCATTAATAATTGTGCGCCGCAGCAGCAAATGCCCCAAAGTGTTCAAAGCTGGTTGCCGCCTTGGCCCGCCGGCCCAGTGCAATTATGCATCGAAATGCGGCAATTGTAATCTCTCGCTGAAAGCGCATTGTTTCGCTGCATCATTCACAGTCGTTTCGGGCCAAGAAGTTACCACTTTGGACGTGGTTTCGGGCAACAATCGATAAAGGGAAACGGAACTTGAATAACTTTTAAGCAGTGGCTACATTTTAGCTGCTTCTGGACTTAGAGATTAAAGTTTATGGTGGCAGGAATAAAGACAATCGGAAGTTGAGCCACAACGATAAGCAACACGATAAAAATATCTGTAATCGAGCAGAGAAATCATTCATATAATTTCCGTGTACAGATTAAATCATTTATGACTTAATCCATAAGAACAAACACCTTTAAGCAATGTTCCTGCAGCTAGCATCAAAATAAACCTCCACTTTGATAACTGCAAAATATCCCTGACGTATTTCTCTCGTACCTTTAATGCCAGCATCCTCGCCCGCTACTCTCTCATTTCCTGTTACCGACTTTTGCCCACATAAATCCCAGCCATGAATGAATTAACATATCAAGATCATCCGAAACCCATACACCGAGCAGCAGCCGAAACAAAAATCTCGTTTCATGTTGCAGTGCGCCCCTTGCGGTTGCCAGCCTTGATTTAGATAATGCCACACGGCCCCCGCTTGTGCCGCTTGTTCGCTGCTTGACCTCCGCAGAGCGAAGAGTCGCCGCGGCGACTACTTGTTGCAATTATGATTGCGCCAGAAGTTTCGGTGGCCAGCTGCTGCTGCTGCTGCTGCTGCTGCCCCGCTCGGAACGCCCAGAGGTGTAGCCAGCTCGATGGCAAATTGAAAGCCAAATGCAACCGGCACAGACGCCCCCAAGCAACACGCCCATGCGGCATGTGGCATGCAATTGCATTGGGTTGCTGCTGCTGCTGCTGGGTGCTGTGAAGCCGGCTTTGGTATTTGCCACAATTGCCTGGCACTTTGTAACTGTCGGCGGCTATTAAGAGACTCATTTTTTGTTGTGGCCGCTGCTCTGGTGCTCTATGCAAATTCCCCAACAGCATCCAGCACTCCAGCGGCACTCCAGCTGCTGCAGCTGTAAAGATTGTAACCCGAAAAAGAGAGACAACAGGGAAGACAAAAAACCGGAGCTGGGAGTTGCGTAATTTGCTTAAGCCCAGAGCAGTCTTGGATGGCATTGCCGGAGCGGCAGAGTTTTTGATTTCCTTCAAATTGGCAAACCGTCGCACAATCAACAGTCCCTGCCTCCTGCCTGCCTCCCTCCCTCGATGGTGGGGGCCAGGGGCCATCGGCCTTTTGAATTGAATTCAAATTTCAATGCAATTTTGCATATCCAAGCGCATTATAGCCGCTTGCCAACTTACTTCCCAGAGGCAGGCCCAGGCACAGGCACAGGCACAGTCCCAGCCCCATCGCCAGTCCCGGCACAAAGCCTATTGAACTGTGAGCCATTTCGAGCTTTTTGATCTGCCGCCAGCGCTGTGCTCTGGTCGGGACTTGACTCGGTCGGCCCGCTTTTGTATCCTGGTAGTTGCCGTTCAAGCCCTGTGATGCCCGCCATTTTGCTTTTCTCCTGCTCAATCTCAACTGCAACTGAATTACGCAGAATGGCTGGAAGATGGGAGGCTGCGGCTGCGGCTGAAGCAGGAGCAAGAGCAAGAGCAAGAGCAAGGGCCATGTCTCTGTGGATGCAGCTAAGCGGCTCACCAAGATGGACTGAACGTCAGGGCACAGTCGACATCAGTGGGATCAGTGGGATGGGATGGGATGGGATAGCCTCTGTCTCTGTCTCAGGCAGACTCGGTCGGTTCTTTTTTATTCGCGGAATCAGAATATTGACATTTTTTCAACAGCAACATTTGCTACATTTCGCTGGCTTCCAGTGTTTTCTTCTGTTCAGTCAGGTCAGAGGTAGAGGCAGAGGGGCACACGAGAACAATGGCCAAAATGTGCCAGAGTGGGCAGGCATCATGTGGTGGCGACGACAATCGCATCAGCCTCTAGCCGCCGCTGGCAGCATTGGGGCACTTTGGTTCCGCTTTGGCTTTGGGGCCGCGTTTAATGCCGCCAATTGAGGCAAGCTCTTCTCGTTGCTCGTTGGGTGAGCGACAGAGATGGAGCTGGCAAGATCTGTGTTCCTCTTCTACTCTATGTGTGTGTGTGTGTGTGTGTGTGTGTGTAAGTGTCCCCCACTAAATGGGAGTATGTTTTGTACTTTCTGTTGTGTAATGTGGGTTAGGTTGGTCGGACTTTAAGAATGAGCTACTAATGAAAGTACCACAGATATTGTCTGAAATTATTGCTAGAAAACTTCTTAAGGGGAGACGAAGAAAAATGGTAGAGTAGAAAGATTTCAGAATATATTCAAATGAAATATTCACTTTTAAAATACAAAACATAGTGAACGAAAATAGAATTAACATTGATTGAAACATAAATGTATTATACAAAAAAATGGAATATATTTATTAAATTTGTTGTAAGTTTTTGTAAGCAATATTTAAATGTGCAAATATATTTCTTTTACTTATGAAAATTTAAGTAAAAAACTATTTTTTTTATTATTGACAATATCCACTCCTGGAGTAAATTATAAATTTATAAATAAATCTATACATTTTTAAATATAGTTTTAAATATTAAAATTTCAGTGTTTTTATCTTTGCTGGTCTGTAACTAAGTACTTAATAAATATCTAATCGTTTTGATTGCCAGTTAATATGCATTCCTATATGGATATTCCTAATTCTTATTCCTTTTTTTAATGCAATCCTTCATATTGCGTCTACCTTCTGTAATTTGTGCTATTAATTCTTTACTCGACATATTCTTTCCCTTTTATTATGCTGCCAAAGCTGCCCAATTAATTAATTTTAGTGCCAGCTTAAGGCTATTTCCTTTTTGAAAATTATTTTATTTTTCGATTTGATTTTGAATCATACCACCCCCAAAGTAGTTCTTTCGTTTCTCCTTCAGCTACCCATATACACCCACACCAAAACTGTAGGGAACAAACCCGACAATTGCCGACAAAAGTCCGCGCTGTATGTCGTATGTACAGTGGTGGCCAACTGCTGCTGTTGTGGTGCCACCATCGTCTTTGGGGCATCATCGGGAGCAGCAGCCATCGCATCGATGTGTCGCGGCGGCAAGTTGAAGCTGCGCGTTGTTTGTCGCAAACCGCGATCGCGTTGGCTACCAGGCTACCGAACTAGCGGGGAAGGGATGGGATGGGAGGGATACACCGCCGTGCTGTGCGCTGGTTAGTCAATGGAGTCATGTCCATGTTATAAGCACTTAATCTGATCAGCTTTCGACTGGCCTTTGTTTGCCCGCCTGCTCTGGTGTTCCTTCTTTTGTTTTTTTTGTTTTGTTTTGTTTTGTTTTTGTCCCTGCTGCTGTTGCATTCCCGGCTAAATTATTTGGCGACTTTTGGCCTCGCTGGAACTAATTTGTTGATGGCAAACATAGCAGCAGATTCGCATCAATTAAAAGTCGGAAAAGAGCATTTGACTGAAAGCCTTCAAACCCTACTCAAGATGTCTATCAAGGGTGAGCCTAGGGAAGGGATCCTACAATCAGAACGGTTCAGTGTGTGTGTGCTGCTGCTGTGGGGCTGCTCCTCTGGGGCTGGCATGTGGCAATCAGTGCCGTGCAGGATGTTAAGGAAGTCGTAAATCGACTAACAGTTTGCCCTGCAACTCGTACGACTGATTTTATTAGTATTAATTTGGTTCTGTGTGTGTGTGTGTGTGTGTGTACGGGGCATTGTTTTATACAAACTGCGCTGCGGTAGGTTAATGGCAGCCTCAAGTGGCCAGGAAAAATGCTTTCACTTGCACATGAAACAGGCGACCACCCAGAGACCTGGCCTTGGCTCTGGAGAGCTCTCTGCGAGTGCATCTATCCTGTATCTGCATCTCTCCCTCCTTCTGCCCAGGCACTCGTGTTATATGTCACACATAAACACAGCGAGCGGCAAAGACTATCAAAATATTTAGAGAAAGGCGGGAAAAGAGAGATAGAGAGAGAGAGAGAGAGAGAGCAGTGCGAGTGTCAGGGCCAGAGGCAGTGGCAGGCCAAAGTGAAAGCGGTAGTCAAATTTTTTGAGATGCCCAGCAGGCGCTGCCTAATCCGAGTCATCCTCAGCATCAGTGTCCCATCCCAGCAGCAGCAGGCGGCATCCTCACAATTGACTTTGCGGCTGTGGCACAAAGGCCAATCCGCAGCGACAACTGCCACAACGACAATGACATCGAGGCCTGACGTTTTGTGTGCCTTTAGCGCATTATTTCACTCTCCTGCGATACAATTTGCATATGCAGAGCCCAGCCAGCATCAGCATCAGCATCAGCTCCAGCTCCATGGCCAGCTTTGTGGCCGGCCAAAGCCGCTTGGCCATTTCGTCATGCTTGATTGTTGAGTGCCTCCTTTTATGAGCTGATCTCCTGAGCGGCTCCTGCCGCCGCTTGACTCCTGAAATTCGTAGAAAACGCCACAAGCAACAATGTATATCCAGCAGTATCTGGCACAGTGGTGCCCGATTAGAACGGGAACCCAAGTTCGGTTCGGATCAGGGCTATTAGCTGATTACAAAGGCGGACTTGGCCCTGGAAAGGTGTTCCCTAAGATTGAGATGTTGCGTACAGAAGGAGGCTGTATTCGGTATTTTGCATTAAGTCTGCATAAAGGTTACTCCCTGTAGAGCATTGCCCACTACGAACTACTATCAACAGTACCTTGGATGAATTTGGACTCTAAAAAAAGCGTAGATATCGTAATATTTATACTGCGAATGGTTTTAAAAATTCAAACATAGTAAAATTAAATAGAATTCACTTTGATTCAAATATAAATGTATTAAAATGGCTTTTTTAATGCGTTCATATTTAATCTTAATACAAAACACTTTAAAATAAATACATATAATATATTAAATTTAAATATTAAATATATTAAAATTAAATATAATATATATGAAATTTAAATATTTTCATATATATATAAAAATGAAAGTGAAAAATGTTCAATATTAATACAACTACTCTTGGGTGAAAATCAATGGCATAAATGAGGGAAAATATTAAAATTTCAGTGCTTTTTTCTATCGGTGTATATTCATATATTTATTCTTTGATATTTTTACAAATATTTGACATTCAGATTCAGCTAAGCAAAGCCAATCATTTTCCTGCATAAAATCACATGCAAAATAAATAGACAATGCGCATAAATAATCGATCTAAATTATAATTTATTATATTAATCAATCAAATGAGGCTTACTTGCTGTTTTGTATTTTGTAACCACTGTAAATCTGCTTAGGTCGCATGTTGCCCACACCATCGTCATCATCCGATTGCCCAAATAAGGTGCAACAATTGCGGCAGCTACTGAAGCTGAAGCTGGAGCTAAAGCTGTTGCAACTGCAAGTTGCAAGCTGCAAGCTGCAATTGCAGGCTAAATCTGAAACTGAGTCTGCCGGCAACTCTTTTGTTTTTGATGAATGATTGCAATTTATTTGTATTGTTGCATTGCTCGCATTCATCGCCAATTGCATTTTTGATTATGTGAACTTATTTCTCTTGTGGACTCTTGTGGCCTGCCTGCCTGTCTGCCGTGTGTGGTTGGTTGGTTGGTTGGTTGGTTGGTTGGCCATCAAAAGGCATTTTGCCGACAATGCAAAATGCTCAAATACAAACAAAAAACAAAAGTACAAGAGTACACAGAACTAGAACGGGCACTTCCTTTGCTTGCAAGCAACCAAAATTCGATATTTCAATATCCAATCCCCATGCTGGAATAGAAGAAATTGTTGCAAAGAAATATTTGGTTCGATTGTTTGTTTATTTATTCAGATTTGAAAGTCCGCCAAGCAAGCTCCTTCCTCGCTGTTCTTCTGGTGGTGGCCCATGTTGATTTTAAGTGGTGGCGCCAATGGCCCCATCCACCAGCGCTAGAGCATCGCATCGCATCGCAACCCATTCCAAACGGTTCTGTTCTGCTCTGGTCTGGTCTGGTTGGGGGCCATGCAATGGACTTTCGGGGCTGGGCTGTTGCTGCTGCTGCTGCATGGCGCATTCGCTTTGTTTAAACATAAATTTTTCATTTTTTTAAATCAATAAAGCCAAAAGCGCCACAGCCAAACAACGCCACGAGACCAAGAGCAGCAGCAGCCCCTAGCCCCTAGCCCCAACCCCTACTCCCACCCCCATATACCATGCTGTCTGTGTGTATTTGGTTTTCTAATTGAGCTTGACTGAAATTATATAAATAAACAATCTGAACACACAATTCTAGGCAGCAGTTCCAGCTCCAGTTCCATCCTCGTCATCATCGCTCCTCATTTGGAGGCCATCATCGAACGAACAGTCTTTTGGCAGTTTGCTTCGTCTGGGGCATGTGTCTTGTGGCAAACATAAACATACACTCGTACAACTGCTACAAATTAGCCAAGAAGCCATCAGGCAGCAGCAGCAGCAGCAACAGCAACAGACTTTGATTCGAATGATGGATTTGCTGATCAACTGATGACTTGTCTCTGTCTGGCAGTCTCCAAATGTTAAATGCCACCCAATATATCTTCGGAAGTAGAGCTCTTCTTCATCGGCTGTTTAGTTTATGGATGTCAGTGGGCGATTAGTCATGAGTTCAACAATGAATCGTATTATAATTGGTTTTGGTATTGATCAAACTCTCAGCCTGAGTGAAGTTTTGATAAGAAGATATAACACATAGTGAAAGATCATGTCGGTATTTAAGAGACATCTTAAATTAAAGAGTGAATTTGAATTTAAAAATCCATTGACATAATTTTATTGTGCTAAAAGACTATACAAATAATTTATGTTATATTAAAATTTTAATCTATGTAATTCTCTATGCAAATTATTTGTTAAATTGAAACATCGACTAGGAACAAATATTTATACTTTTAAGTAAAAATATTCAATTATGATTATGATAACTGTTACGTATGGGCTTTTCTACTTATGGATATAAATTAAAATAATTTCTATCAACATTGTATATTACATCTATAAATATGGTTTATTCAACAGATTACAGGTTCATCGTTTACCGCTGATTGCAGTTCAGGCAAACCAGAATATTTACATATGTAAATGGGTTTTATAAATTATAGTGATGCCCATTTAGCCTTGACTTTCATGCAGTAGAATCGAAAACTAACGCTCTATTTATAGACATAGAAATGGTTCTCTTTTTTTAATATAAATGCTAAATTAGTTCCAAAGAAAATACAAGTATGCCTGTATATTTCATATAATTTAAAATTTGATTATATTTTATGTAATATTCGTGTAATGTTCTTTCTATGTCTGGTAAGAAACTAGTGCGGTAATTCCTACGAGTATATATTTTCTTTTAGAATGTGTATAATTATTGCATTTAATATGATAACTCTGTATACACCATTCTCTATGTACCACTCAGACATTCTCATATATATGTACATTCCCCATCTCCACTTGAAGTTCCACAAACTGTGTACGCTTTAAGTCCCCCCCTGCGCCCCTTTTGCCATTTAATTTTCGACAACAATTAACTGTCAGACGTGTACTTGATATCAGAAAACAAAAATTCCACTTGATGATGGAGGAGCGCCTCTAGTCCGCTGGATTGTCGGGTGAAATGCCATAATCATAGCGTAACGTTTATATGAGCAATTTATCAATTTTTCAGCGCCAGGGCATTTATCAGATAATTGCTGTTTGCACACGCACAAGCACACACCACACCCGTACCCGTACCCCGTGCAACGGTACAAATGTTGCCCAAAGGAATGAAACGAAAAAAAAACCGCAAAATCATCAGTTGGATCTTGGGGGCCAGAAAACTGCAACAACAATGGGACGGGAACCAAGCACAAGGCAGTTAATTGGCCCAGAGAGCAGAGCAGAGCAGCTAACTGACAGCTAAATTGCCATATCGCATTGCATTTTGTTGGTTACACAAGCTTACCCCGAACAACAGTGCCTCGGGGGGAGGGTGGGGTGTTCGATTTCCTCGAACTCCTCTGCCGCTGTTGCCCCACAACTGTCAAAGGTGATTCAAGTTGATTCGAGGCGAAATTCAATTGTATTTGTATTTCCCTGCATTTGATTTGATTTGATTCGATGCGAATATTGATTTGCTTCGACTTGAGTTTTGAGAGGCACTTGTTGCTCTGCTTTTGGCCAACTCGACTCGACGCGACTCGATTCGGCCCCCCATACGTTGGCCGGTAAACATGAAACTGAACATGACCGTGAGACGACACGCCCCTTTGTGGCGCAACAGCCAATGCGATGAGTCGCCATATTTGAAAAGAGAGAGATGGCTGTATGCTGGCTGCCACAGCGGGCGAGCGAGAGGCACACATCACACAGGCGCAGCGCAACTCGCAGAGCAACCACCGAAGTAAACGAAACGAAACGGCTGAGTGGAGGTGGTGGTGGTTCCCCGTCTAGCGGTAGTTGTTGTAGTACAGCTACAGGCCGCTGGGTGGCGCCTATCGGTTAATTAACCCCTCTGGAAGAAGGGGGGGGGGACAGGGACTTGAGAGCGCCCATTGAAACCCAGTGTGAAGCCATACTTTGGTTCGGTTCCCACTCTACAAATGGATGTGTGTGGGTGTATTGGGGCTGTGGCCAACAAAAAAGTGCCTAATAAAATATTTAAGTGCTGTCAATCAAAAGCGTTGACAAGTGCCAGGGCTCGCCCAGCCACAGCCACTGCCACTGCCCCTACTTCACTCCACCCCCCGTTGTTGACTCTGAAAATTGCAGCCTGTTACGTGGGGCATTTTAAAATTAACTACTTGAGATGTGTTTTGAGCGATAAGAGCGCTTACCGAATGCTTACCAGCCCGATGATTAATTACCCCCAAGAACAACAGCAGCAGCAGCAGCAGCAACAACAGCAACAAAAACAACAACTAAGAGTACAACAAAAGAATATGGCAGGCAGCTGGTTTCATTTTTTTTTTGGCTCTGGGGTTCCGTCTAAATTAACTTGCTGCCCAACAGCAAAACAGCCAACTGGCAGCGACTGCAATGCAATGCAATGCAGCAAAATGTCTTGGCAACATGACGACAACGTTAAGGGCTCCGCGTTGACCGTTCCCAGAGGTCTGGCCGGGGACGTGGACGAGGCATCCGAAACATGCAAAAAATGTTACGCCATTTACAGCAGGGGCTCAACGCTGTAACTACCCCAAAAAATAGGGTCAACACTTCACGTACGAGTCAAAAAGTTGAAGCGCACAGGCGCGGAATAAATGCAAAGTGGAGGAGGCCTTTGGGCCTAAACATAGTTTGCATGCAGGATTATATGAATTTAAATAGATTAAAAGTCAGTGCTAACTCTAATATGAAGAAAATACTCTTTTTTATTACATAATGATGAACATAAAAAATAAATTTTAATTTCAGAAATGAATAAAAGAGATAAGAAATATAAAGCAAGTATTTGATTTTCAAAATTAATTATTTAATTCATAGTTTTTTTAATTAAATTTAAAAAAATATATAAATCAAATCAAATGTGAAGTCTAACAAAGAAGCTTCGAAAATGCTATTTCTTTTGGTTTCAAGATACGGCCCTGCAGGGCGGATTGCCCTGTTGTAAGTGCCCTCGATTGGGCCATTCCGCTCCTGGCTCCAAGTCATCTGACCATTGTTGCGTGGCGAAGGCTCATTGGCCCAAGTCGAAGCCCAGGCCCAGGTCCAAGCCCTGTGCTGGGAGAGAGCACCACCAGGTCGTCTAGCAGCCCCCCCACTCGCATAACTCAAAAGAGCGCGCACACCGTTAGCTGCGAAAATTGCATTTGCATATGGACGCAAACAAAGCATAGACAAACGAATAGTAAATGTGGCACAAAAAGAGCGAAAAAGAGGGGAAGCACACAGCACTGCACCCAGTTTACAGCAATCGGCAGTTGGTAATGCTATAATGGTAATGGTAATGGAGGAGTCGCAGTCGCAGTTGCAGTCGCAGTTGAAGTTGGAGTCGAAAACAGGGTGCAATGGCGGAGGTAATGCCGGAGCGGAGCGCCTAATGGCAATGGTAATGGTAGCATGCATGCATGCATATAGGAAATGCAAAGATTGCAATCGGCCGAGTAACGTCTGGGCAGTGTGTGGGAGGGGAGGGAAAGGAAAGGAAGGAACGAACGAACGAACGAACGAGGGAACTGTATCGTATCGAAGGCCCTGCATTGCTTCGCCCCCACCCGTACCCGTACTCGGGTGCATGGATGGTCCGCAATGAATGAACGTAGAATGGAACGACACAATGGCCGGCGGAAGTGATAAATTAAAATTATTTTTCGCAAGATTTTCCCCCAATCAAAAAGCAAAGTTGTTGCCTCGCGATTTCTTTTTGTTTTTCTTTTGTTTGTTACTTTGTTTTGCCCGGTTGTGTGGCAAATGGCAGCAAAAAGTAGCCAAGACGCTTTGATTTGATAACAGAATGAAATGCCAGTGGGGTAGGGAGTGGTGGGGCAGCTCTGCTTTTCCTGTACGTTCGCAGTTGTTGCGTGTGTGTTGCATGCAACATTTTTGAAATATTTTTATGCACTGTCGCACAGCCATGGTGGCTTGACCAATGCAACATTGTTTTTCCCTTGCTTTTGGGTGCAGCGCACAAAACTTTGCCCAGAAATTTCGGAATTTGGAAACTGTTTTCCATCCCCCCGCCCCGCCCCAAAGCGAGTAAACAAATTTTGCAAAACAATTTCCCGTCGAAAGATATCGGGTTTGAAAATTGTAGAAATAGTTCGCAAAGGAATTAATTAAAAGAAACATTTCAAACGCAAAGATATTCGGATATTTTTACAAAATAAATTTGCAGACTAGTTTGCCCTTTGGCGTTAGTTTTAAGATGATTATATAGGTTGGATACCCACGTATTAGGCATCAAAGTAAAGTATATTTATTGAAGAGATCTACAAAATATTTAAATACTGGTACATACCTCTAGAATAATGCTGAAACTCCTAGAGTAATTCTTTTCTACAAATTATTTTTTCCCCAATTTAAGACTTGCCCATTTGGACGAGGGATTGACATTAAATAACTGACAATTGTATGCCTTTCAGCGTATGCCTCCAATCTCTATTATAACCACTGCAAAACTCACCTTGACGAACATTCTCTCAGTCGCTGTCCGCTCCTCCACTTATGATCCGCCTTTGAGCCAAGCTGACAACCAATAAAACGTTATGCAAACTAATGCCACACTTGAGCTGGTAATTGAACTTGAATTAGGTGCAACTGTATCAAGGCGATCGCTGTCACTGCCACACCCACCACACCCGCTACACACCCGCGAGTCTGCTGCAGGCATTGGGTCAGCCTTGCCAGAAGGGGATTCCCCCAGAGTGCTGGTATGATAGGATCGACGGTGACGACCCGCTGCCAACTGTCGCCTAATCGGAGTTTATGCTCGCCTGCAGCTCGCTTCCATGTCGACTTACGGCTCGGATGTTCAGGCTCATGTTCGGGGCTTGGGCTTGGGGTTCGGATGCAGGATGCAGTGCCTCCTGCGCAGGCGTGCCTGGCTGCATAAATTCATCGATTTAAGTGCCGCCAAGCAGGAGATTTCACAGCCACTAACACAACCACTGGGAAGCACTGGGAACCACTGGTCAACAGTGTGACAGGGGGGGGGGGGGGGCTGAGAGGGGCCAGCCAGCGGTGGTTGGCTCTCGGTTGGGGCATGAATTTATGGCACAGCGTCACATAACTTTGCTGCCGCGCGTAACAAATTGCCAAGGAAGTAACGAGATTTAGTGGAAATTGTTTAATTGTGAATGCAGATGCAGTCGTTGGCTGGTGGCAGGAGGCATGAACAGGAGGGACAAACAGAGATACTTGTTGCATATCCACTTGGCCGGGAGACCAGACCCTTTCGGGGCCAGGCTCGAAATGCGGCATAAATTAGGCTTAAGTCTAGCAAATTTATGCCTTATGAGTGTCGCCTGGCCACGGCTCGCCACAGCTCGGCTTGGAATCATCGAAATGAAGTTGTTAGCCAGGCCAACATCATTCCATGGCTACATGGAGAAAGAGAGGGAGACGGCGAGGGTAGCCATAATATACGATTTTATTTTTCTTTAATTTTTATGAGCGAACGTTTGTCAAGGCGCAACGTAGGTGGCTTGTAAATTGAACACGCAGCGACATGTTGAAAGTTTTCCTCGCTGCACACTTGCTCTCTCGCTCTCTCTCTCTCTCGCTCTCGCTCGCCCTCTCTGTCGATGTTGTTTATTTTCGCCGTTTTCCTTATTAATTACAACAAATTTCCCGTGTGGGCCGGCGCTGGGTGCGCACACTGACATAAATTGCGTGTCGCTTGTCCAATTTTTGCTTGTCGCACAGCTGCATAGTTGGCTGTGGACCGGTACCAGGGACCAGGGACCAGAGACCGGAGATCGGGCTCCGGGTACCAGGGACCATCTTACAAATGTTGGCCAGCTCATTTGCTACAATTCCATTATCGCCTTAATTTTTTATCGCATCAAAGGCAACGAGAGGAGAGAGAGAGAGATACCTTTTTGGGCGAGGAAGGGGGTTTGGATCGCAGTTTGAGCGCAGTCCCAGCCTCAGTCCACAGGCCACATCAAAGGATACTGGGCACAGTTGGCGGCCACCAAATGGAGGCAGGCAACGCGCATCCATCCCATGCGGTGCGGGCAGCAGTCACTCATAAGAGCCAACACGCAATCGGAGGCCGCTCCATGCTTATGGTGGTGCTCTCCCCATCCACGGCTCTGCTCCTCTTTTGTGTACAAATGGCAATGAAGCAACAGCATGACGTTGTGCAGCCTTAAATTATCATATGCCCCAGCAGTCGCCGGGCCACTGCCAGCAACAACAATCAGTCGCCATGCCTTATGCCCCATACCCGAACGAAAGGCAGCCAAAAGGCTTTAGAGACTCTCTCAAAATCGCGCATCCTGCTGTGAGCCGCATTTACGTTCGATTTTTAATTTGAATAGTAATTCCCCTCCATCCCTCTATAACCACTCCCCATCCTCTCAGCCTTTGTGGATTTCTTTTTCACTCTTCTTTTTCGTTGCTTTTTAATTATGGGCAAAAAAAGATTCAACTTAAATAATATTTATGCATATGCGCTTTTCGATTTAAATAAGTTTCTTTTATTCTGCGCCCCGCCTTAGAGAGTTGATTGGTCTCGTCTCTCGTGCAGTTGGGCTGGAGATCGCAGCGGATCGCATCTCGTCATTGGCAGGCAGTCCTCTCCCTCAGGTGTTTTGCCTTGAAGTGCTGTTTGGGCATTATATAAATTATGTGCTGGGTTAGGATGTAAGTAGAAATTTCTATCTGAAGTTAGCAGCTGGAGAAATCTGCTCGCACCTGTTCATTTGTTAAAGCGCTCAGTTACTCCCAACCACAGCAAAGAAACAAGATATATGGGCTCCATCCCAAACACATTATCAAGCTGGGAAAAGCGCCACTCCTGCCAAATAAAGTGCACAAACGACATCCAGAGTTATGTATGATTATGCATTCCGAAACAGCACCGCAGATAGACCAAACAGCCAGACGAAGAATGATGTTAATGTGATCCACTGATGAGCTACAATAGCTTCAATCTGCGAGAGGCTGCTGCTGCTGCTGCTTGGTCTGCATTAACATAAATAAAAGAAAAACGAAACGAAAAACGAATGATTTCGGGGTTTCTTTTTATCAAATTTGAAAATATCAACATAAACATGAAATAAATGTGTCCGTTGATAGTCTTATACACAATTCAGATGCGTATCTGAAGAGTCCCCGTCTCTGTTTCTGTCTCAGATACGGTCCCGTCCCTGGTATCGACATCGGTCTCTTGGTCTCTGTTTCGGTTCTGTCCCACAATGCCACACAAAAAGGGGTCGTGGATGGGTCAAGCCAAATGCGATCAGACTTCAGATCGCAGCACGTTGTTGCCCTCGTCTTCGTCTTCGTCTACGGATTGGGGGATTGGGATTCGTTTTGGGTCGGCCAATTTGAATTTCGTTTGTGGCGGCCACATTAAAATACTCAATGTGTAAGGTCTTAAATTTAAATTTGAAATCCATAAGCCATTCAATACAACATTCATAGTTTGTTCTCGCTCGATGGCAGGGGCACCATCCAGCTCTTGATTTGATTTGCATCTAAATCAGTTAGTGAAATCACACACAGACCCACAGACATGCCACAGAGAGATACGTTCGCTTACAGGCAATGCAATGGCCCAATCTGTTTCTCAACCGATCCATAACTCTTGCCTCAAGTTGAGTTCGGTTCGGTTCGGTTCGGTTCAGTTGGATTTTCCGCGCCTACTGGCTGCTCAGAATCTTAATAAATTTTGGTTGGTTTTGTTTTCGTTCTAAGTGTTGGCTGCGATGACTTTGATTGCCCAGTGGCTGCCGGCCAGGGCCCCCATCCAGGCCTGGTAGCTATCAGAGAGGGTCATTAATATTTCAAACATAGCCAAAGATAAGTTATGGGTTCCCCCTGGTGTGTGTGTGTGTGTGTGTGTGTGTGTGTGTGTGTGTGTGTCGTGTGTGTTGCGGGTGGAAGCAACATCTGTTGGCCCTGAAATTAGGTAATGCACATCTCGATTGCGCTTATCGAAGTGCCCCCCAGCTATTTCTGCTCCGGAATGTCAACTGTTCCTGCTGGACAACCTGCTGCTGCTCTGTGCCGTTCCCTGCTGTCTTCGCCTGACAAACACACACACATGGCCAGTAGACACCGAAATTGCTCGGGCCACATTTGAACAAGAGCGTCAATGTGACGGAAACGTTGCCGTGTCTCGATGGTTGGGATGGGTGGGATGGTATGGGATGGTATAGGACATTGGTCGCATGTTTTCGGCGCACTTGAGAGATTAAAGCGATTAACATTTGTTCCATGTCCGCCTGTCCTCGGTCTTTTGGTTTCGGTCTCCCTGTCTGTCTGTCTGTCTCCCTGTCTGTCTGTCTGTTTGCCGACCTGCAGGTCGTTGCGCATGCGCCTTCGTCTTGGCCATCTTCTGCCGTTGTCTTAGCCATTCGCCTCCTACCGAAGTCGCTCGAGTTCTGGGTAAGCGCGCGCATAAATCACACGCCCTGACACTTGTCCAGAAAGTTGTCAGTTTACGGCCTCGACCTGGCCTGCACCTGTGGACACCGCCACGGCTGGGTTAAAAGTTCACCTGGTATGGGATTTTCTTGGCCTGGTCTCAGTGGTTTTACAAGCATCATTACGCCTTGTTTCCGTTCGCTGGGGTGGGGGGACATCAGTGCCAGTCCCCTGGTATAAGCATTATCTAATAGTTATAGTTTTAATTGCTATTTAAGTTGCGTTTCCGGCAAACGCAACCGGAAAGTTCGTGCCCATAAGTCTGGCCAAAAGGGTGTGTGAGACTCTGTTTCTGTGTGTGGCCATCCCATCCCATCCCAGCCCATCCGATCTGAGTCATGGCGACATTTATGCTCGTTTTATGGACTGCTTCCACAGAAAGACTGCTTTCAAATTGGCATTATAATGGGAGTACTTCTCAACAAAGATACTAATCGCCCGAGTTATGGCCATCTCAGTCATAGTTTGTCCGCGTCCGTCTCCGAGTCGCAGCCAGAGACACGAGGGCGTCTCTTATGGTCAAAACTCATAAGACATTATGATTGTCATGAGACAATGCTTGTCTTTTCTTGTCTTGCTTCCCCCTTCTTTTATTTTTATTAGATTTTAAAAGAATTTGATTGAATTTACTGTGGGAGCTGCTGGTATTCATAATTAGATAGATGGCTTTTTGGCTCTGAGAGATACATATACACGTTTCCATGCGAGTGGATGTTAGAGATTTATATATATAGATACAAGACAATATATAAATAGGTTAAATACGTTTCTGCATGTAGATCTACTTATAAATGCAAGATAAATGTATATACACAGATGAGTGGAAACAAAGACGAATGGTTTTATACACAGAGAGATAGAAAAGTCTCTGAGTCTATTGATTTTCACACGCTTTTGATAAACAGACTGAAAAAATGTACAGATACACGACCACAAAGGTAGAGATTGATGTGATATTCATTGGGCAAGATAAATAAATTAATTTGGATACATTAAATTGTCTTTCAGTAGATAAAGAGACAAATAAAGCAAAAAATGTGGGCAAGCGACTGGGAAAATAAATAAATAATAAAATAAAAATCTCAAAATAAATTTATTTTAATAGAAAATTTAAAATCTCTTCCTTTTACATGCTCTGTTTGGGCAACTCAAAGTGGAATTGGTCGCTCGAAAGATTTCCTCTACCTATCTACACGCATACTCGTATGCAGGAGGTCTTAAGTTCTTAACATCGAACATAATCACTTTCTTTCATGCCCATAACTCAAACCATTTCCCCCTGCCGTCAGTCAGTCAGCTCTAGAACATCTCCCACACACACACTTTTCCCTAACTCTTTCCCCTATCTCTCACACTCCTTTTACCCACACCAACCAAGTGCAACCCAATCGTAATTCTCACATGGATTTTCATGCATTCGGATTTATGTTAATCCATCTAAATAGCTGCCAACAGTTTGGACATACACATAGGCACGACTATATTTGCCTGATGTGTCCAGGATTGATCTCCATCTAAGCCATCCCCACTCCCACCACCATCATCATCATCACAATCCTCTGATAAGCCGCTGAGGTGGTACCTGTATGGACGTGGACCCGCACATGTATCCGATGGATACTATCTGGGCACTGTGCCTGTTACCCCGTTTAGCCTTTTGTCGGACTTGTCTGTCCCAGCAGCGCGCTGGCTTTTCTAGAAAACAATTTAAATTGATTTCAATCAAAAAAATGCCTTTTTGTTTTCGGGGATTCTGATTCAATTTTTTCGGTTTCGGTTTCGGTTTTGTTTTTGTCTTTCTCTCTTTATTTCTGGCACTTGGCGCGATCATGGATTGGATTGCTCTTTCCTCGGGTGGTTGCCGGCTTTCGGTGTGGATAAAGGTTTGTTCGGATTTTGGGAAAAAGGGACACACGCTTTCAGCGTAAAGATCGCATTTAAACGAAACAAAATTTGACTTTATAATAATGCCAGGGGATGCCTGGGCCTGTCTGTCGGGGTGTCCGTGTCCGTCGTCTAAGCCAGCAGCATATCCAGATCCAGTCACCCAAAACGAACGAACGAACGAACGAACGAATGGAATCGAGCAGAACTGAGCGAGCGATCCACAAGATACAATACCGGATTATACGCCTTTTGTTGGCTGTTTGTTCTTGTTGTTGCCGCGTGGTATGTAGATAGATATGGCGGCATGTAGCATGGAGCTCTGGCGACTCTTTCTGTGGGCATTCTTGCTCCTTCCTCCCTCCTCCCTTTTGTGTGCGTGTCTCTTTTTTTTTTTCGTTCGTTTTGTGTTCGTTTCGTTTTGTCTCTTTTTCCCATTCGACTTGATTGAAAATCTAGAAAATCAGGTTAATAGCTTAGGTGACAGCAGCCCGCCAATGTATGCGGTTGGATATTGTTTAGAACCAACACACACACACACACACACACACACACACACACGAATACATATTGTATGCGAGCAGGGAGAAATATTCGGTTCGTGTGCCCTGATAAGATTGATTTGAACTCGAGATACTTTCGGGGAGATGGAGCTACGACTGGATCTTGGACTGAGTGTGCGCCGCCTGTCCATAAAAGCGTCATATGTGCTCACATTAAAGGCGGCACAGCCACAGCCACAGCCGCAGCCAGAGCCCGCTGGCGATCGATCCCAGAGCAGGTCTCTGCCGCGATCTCTATGGCTCATTGTGATCGGCACTCAATTAGTTGGTTTGATGTAACTTTTGTCAGTCTGATGGGATCGGGGGGGAACTGTGGGGGGAATTCGAAGTCGGCAACGACAGACAGCGTGTCAGTGTCGGTGCTTTTGGAGCCTTTATGCTCATGTCTGCGGCATGAATATGCAGAATCTTGCCACAAACTTGACGAGAAGTACAGCCCATACAAACACACACACACATACACATAGATCGATATCTATCTATGTATGTAAATTCAATTACCAACTTTGGCCTTTTGCATTTGCTGGCTGGGCTGTTATCAAAAGAGAAATCTTTTTGTAATTGATTTTGTTGTGTGTGTGTGTGTGTGTGTGTGCCATGCCATGCCCCATTATTGCTGGCATCTCTTATTCATCTATTGTCATAGATTCCAAACTTTTTGTTTCTCACTTGTTGTTGTTGTTGCTGTTTGGCATTAACTCTAATAGCTGTTTAGTTTCGTATTTGGCCGCGAGTGTCGGCAAAAAAAAAAACAAAAACGTTTCATTGTCGATTTGTTGCGCTTTGGCCTGATATATTTTTGGCCTTTAGATTGGCTTTGTTTGTAATGGCAGCTCAGAGGGCTATGCGCTCAATTTATCTGTTTTGCATGGGGAACTGTTGTTGGTTTAATCCGATGAAGAAGTTGAGAAGTTCGTTTGAGAACAGTCTTCTGAATGGCACTTAAATGGCAGAAATAATCAGAAGAGAACACTAAATATATGAGTAATATATTACTTATAGCTGACATATATCCTTCTGATGTTTGCCTGTCATAGCATCAGCTCATTCCATCGCTTTTGCGCTTTTTTTGCTGAGTTATTTGTGGAATGTTAAATGTTTGCAAAATGTTGACAAATTATTTCTAACAAAAATATTTCTCAAGCAGTAAAGTTATTTTATACACAAAGATAATTACATATATAATTTTTTATATTTACATAAGTAATATTAGCATAATATTGTGCCCTAATCCTTCATTATCCATTGGTAATTCGGTAATCTAAATTCCATTACTTTGTTGCTTAGATCTACCACAGTCAAGTCAAGATTATATAGTAAATTGTATATATACATTCCAGATGGATCTTTTAGCTATCTAACAATCATATCTCACCTTTTATATAAGTATCTCAAAAGCAAAACCAATAGATATTTTTGAAGGCCTCGTGACTGCCCCAGCACGTCTCCCACAATAAATACCTAATCGATAAATTCCAATGGATATAAGCTGCATGCTATTGTATCTGTCATTCGTCTGAGCAAACTTCAAGAGCACGTTGCTGTAATTGATTCTGATTTGCATTAGCCTTTGGCTGGCAAATCTCCGTGCATTCAAACACCGATTGTGGACCTAATTCCCATTCACACTGGGCACATTAGCGGCAACGTTTAACAGGCAATTAGCGGGTAATGCTGATTTGAAAAACCACCCGAGGTTTCCCCATCTCTGATGCAGGTTTTTGGGCAGGCTGTGGGGGAGATCTTTCACTTGCTGCATGCAGCAGCCCGGACTTGAACACTTTTCTAATTATTTTTCATTACTCGGCCTGTCGCGTCGCCCCGGCTGGGGACATAAAATCATTTAGTTTATTGGGCCATCACTCATTTGCTGGCTGAGCTGAGCTTTTGCGGTCGCCATTACATTGAGTTATGAAATGAATTTCAAATTTCGCGCAAAGAGCGTAAAAATAATTACAAACTAAACACTGCTGGTACACCCCGGCCCGCAGCACCCCTTCCCAGCCATTGATACGCGCTCAAATGCATTTGTGATTTATCAGCCAGATACTGGCCCCAGTAGCCAGTAGAGTCAGAGCCAGAGCCAGATAGTGCTAGAGCTGGGCCAGAAGCCAGTAGCTCATCAGCTACCAGTACTGCCACATGGCCACATGACCACATGGCTACTGTGGCTGGTGCTGGGACTGGCTCTGGCTCTGGTCGTGGCTAACATAGCTTTGAATCTGGCTTTGGATCTGCCTCTGTGGCTCAGCGTGCATTCTTGGCGTTTGCTAAATTGAAAACTTTTCGCATTAAGTTTATGTGTACCAGGGAGGAGGAGGAGGAGGGAGGGACGGCGGGTGTGGCGTATGTTTTGTGTGCCGAGTTACAAATCAGTTTTCATAAGAACTTCCATTGGCTGCTGGCTCAGATATGATCAAATGTCAGGCCCAGGCTACACTCTGCAACAAGGAAAATTATAGAAAATGTCTGATAAATCAGGCAGTGAGTCCCTCCCTTCACATAAGTAATTTAATCGCTTTCAAGCTCTTCTTTCAATAATTAATAATTTTACATGAGCTGCAAATTATTGGCTCTATCACACGAGTATTTTTAGTTGAGTTAAAAATCCAAATCCTTCACATTCGCAACCCATCAATTGGTGTAATTGTCTTTAACCTGTTTGATTGTCCAGTCCTGTTGGCCAGTGCTCAATCTCTCTTGCCGACTCTTTGTATAATTTCTGCCATGTAAATCGCTTGAAAATTATAAGCCAGGCCCCGCGCAATGCACCCCACGGCGAGCAGCACAGACAACACAGATGTGACCATCAGTTGAGATGAGCCACAAAAGGCTGAAGAGGCATAGAGGTATGGGAGAAAAATGGCAATGTTTCGAGCAATTTTCATTATAATTAAATGCACCAGCGAGCCGTCGAGCCAAGCCGATCCGAGCTGAGACAGGAGGAGGCCTGCGAAAATTATTATAATTAAATGCACCCGCCAATGCGCATTTCAAGCGAATTGTTTTATAATTTCGGATCAAGCTGCAGCTGGTTCGGGTTGCAGTTGCACCTGATCGCTCTTGCTTGGCAATAAACTAAATATTTCCGCCCTGAAATTTATTTTATTTCGATATCTGCTTGAGACAAGCGCTCAACTCAAGTCAGAATTGGAATGGAGAATTGTTTAACAATATTTTGATAGCCGTTGCGCGGGCATAGCAAATTAGCTGGCAACCTGAATCGATCGATCGATCGTTCCAGCCCAGGGAAGATGTGCAGCCCAGGGAAAGATGTGCATAAATGCATGTCATTGCATCCATCTGGTGCTTGTGGCAGGCCATGGATGGATGGATGGATGGATATGTAACACCTTTTGGTGTCGTCTCAAAATGAATATGTCAAAATTTACAATTCTCGTGAGCTGATGATGATCACACGCGCCAAGCCAGAGGGGAGGGACCCACGATGACAATACACAAAATATAAAATCATTTTGAGAAATTTCTTTTGAAAAATTCTTTCAGAATTATGTGCAGCCAAGACACTTGTGCGCCAAAAACGGTAAAGAAACCGCAGACGCATGGCCACACTCCACTCCACAATCCAATCCAATCCACTCAACTTCGGGAGATGATAATAAATCAAGGCGCATTAAAAGTGTTTTCAATTTCATCGTAACTCGGAACGCAACCTGATCGTGGACCTGACCTGTGTCTCCGGATCTTCAAATGAATCTAAATCTGAAGTAGAGGTAGAGGAGTTCGGAGATGAAGTTGCTCAGGTTGATGTGGATGATTCGGCCTGTTGCTCTGCTGTTGCTGTTGTCCCACGTCATGTTCTACATGTTTGTGTACCTCATTTGATGGTTGCCGCTGACCACAAAACCAAGAAAGAGAGAAACTGGCCCATGATTTATGTCTATTGGGAGTTTCGATCATTTTGGCTGGCTGCCTGCCTACCTTTTTGGGGGGGTAGCCAAGTAGCCGAACCAATAATATACTCGTATATATGATTATTTATTGATTCCGTGGGCTCGACCATTGTCTTGGACTTTGTGTGGCGCCTCCCTGTGGCTTTTCACGCATGCGCGCGAATTTCTTGGATTTTCCTTCGCCTTCATTTTAATTTCGTTCAATTTTGTTTCGTTTTTTTTTATGTCGAATTCGTTGCGCATTCCACTGTGCGCGCCATTTCGTTACGGATCGAGATATGTACATGTATGTATGGCGTCTCGCTGCTGACGAGTTCAAGATGGATCGTTCCAACTGCAGACCCAACCCCAACACAGCCGGTCACAATCCAATCCAATTCCAGCAGACCTGACCAGACCGCCTCCTGTGCAGTAGCAGGCCAACAGCGCCACGGCCCCCCCCCCCCCCCATTAGTGGCGCCCCTTCCACATAATTGCTGGTGGAACACACACATGCATCATGTCACTGGGCTAATAAAACGTTTGACAAATGATTTGACATTCTCATTTAGGCAAATGGGCGAAACGTTTTCACTTTCATTGACGCGGGTCTCCGTTCATCCTGGATTTGTTTCCATAACGCTGCTGACAGCGCATGCGGGCCCTCGTACTTCTCCAATTTTGAGCTTGTGGGATAAGTAGTCAGTCATTACCATTTGGCATTTGATGAGCCATAGATTGACAACAATTGCCATGCCATTTGGTGGGCTGATGAAGACAAAGCGAAGCTCTAATGAAGTTCACAAATTGAGTTCTAGAGTCATGGATATGGATAAACGAGTGGACATTAACTAATTGTATTTTCTGTCACTTGAATGTGTTGAATATAAGCTTCAATTCAACTACGTATATTCCCACGTTCATAAATGTCAATTTGAGTAGTTTTTTTGTAGATGATTTAAAGTACAATTGTTTCTAATGGGATTAAGCTGTCTTGAAGTACATTGGATATACGTTAAGATATATAGGATATATATATTTATCTTCATGTTTATGTATGTTTTAACAGTAAATAAAGATAATGAAATAATTATATTTATATTTTGTTTCTATTCAAATATTATCAGAGAAATGCGAGACAAAATACGGACACGGAAAAGATGAAGATGCGACGTCTAGACGGCTTGAAATAATATTCATAAATATCAATATGGGTTTCAGCTATGAATATAGATAAGACTATGTTAATTTTGGAGTTGTTAAGCTCTTTTAATGGAGATGTCCATGTATCAGAATTCAGGTTTCAATATATATATCACCATTCTAATGATAAGCGGATACATATAGATGTGCATCTTCTCTAGATCAAAGATCAAAATTTGCTGATTTCCCAACTGACTTTCACCTTCAACCATTTCCCTATTTGCCCCCTCCATACCTTGATTACCAATGTAATCCTTTCAATTTGAATTGCTCTGCTCCAGTGGCCTGCATTTTCACGGTTATCAATTTCCCTATTACCCATGTGTAGTCCCAATCGAAACCCAGCGTAGAGCGTAACGAGCGAAAACCGCACATTTCCAAAAATAGGTTTCACATGATTCGATTATAGCTGTGAAATGCATGAAGAGAGCTCTCACACACACACACACACACACATCGAGCTTCGGAGATCGCAGCAGATGAATATGAAAGAGGGCAGAGCTGGCACAGTGGTTGGTTATATTCTGTTCTGTTCTGTTCTGTATGTTTTAGCAACAGAAGGCGTCATGTCCCTAATTCAATGTGTCAATTGTGTAGCATCGTCGTCAGAGCCATGAAGAGCCTTTTCCTGCTACGAAGCAGTGCGGAGCTCTCGTCATCGTCATCGCCATCGTTGGCGGTGGTTTCTGGTGCTGGTTCTGTTTCAGTTTCTGTTTCAGGGTCTGAAGAAAAAGGGAGTTTGATTAATGTAAAAGCTGCCACTGATATGTCACACGCATGTCAAATTCTGACATTTGACATTTTGCCCAGACCCGGCGACTGACGCCGCCGACGCTTCCAACTGTGCCACCGTGCCTCCTGCCTGTGCCTGGCTCCTGGTTGGATGAGCAACTGGCTGCCAACCACCAGCAGCTTGAGTGCAGAGGAGAGGCCTTGTTTGCTTGCCTTTTTTGTTGTTGTTGGTTTTTTTTTTAATATATATGGTATCACAAGGGGGAGGATGCAGAGAGGGCACTCAATGCGTTAATACATCCGTTAGAGTTCCATTTTGTTTTGTCAGAGCAGAGCTCGATTCCATTTCCCCCCTTCACTGCTGTACCGACGCGGTCCGGGTCGCGGGATCTCACATCCTTCCTGCTGGCACTTGACAACGACGACATTTGCGCATAAAAAATGCAACATTATTTGACTGCGAATTAATGTTAAATTGTTGTACCGAAAATGAGGATTCCACTCCGAGTCTGGGTCGGGTCGGGTCGTTCCTCTGTCCGTTGATGTGGGAAATGTCACTTTTTGACAGGCAGGCAGGCAGGCAGGCCGGCCGGCGAGGGGCAGTGAGATGGCAATGCCGACAAGTGTTGGGATTGCTGTTACCGTACACATTTTGATAAATATTTAATTATATTTTGTATCCATCTCCATTTCGGTTCGAGCTTCGGCTCTGCATCGACCCCCGCCACCATCGCTGCCGTGGTAGCATTCCCATCCATTCCATTCCACCGCACCCCCCCATCTACGTTCTTCTCTAAACATTTGATTAATCACAGGCCAACGAAATATTTCACACACTTCGAGAGCGAGATCAAAGCGATCCTCATGCGGTCCATCAGCTTCCTTCAGTTCGCGCAGGGGCCTTCCGACTAGTCGCAGACCGAACCGAACCGGACCGGACCCAGTGAGTGAAACTATTCGCGCATTATGTCTAAATAAACAAACAGTAAACCAAACGAATCTCAGATCGGATCGATCCACATCCATCCAAAAAAAAAAAGAATTCGTTGTTTTCCTAACATTCGATCGATAGTAGACCAGAGGCCCAGGCCCAGTAAGATGTATGGCGCTCTATCCCTCCCCACCTCCCACTCTCACCCATTTACATACACACATATGTACATACATATGCATGTATGTTCTCCACTCTACAGCAAAACACATACGTGTGGGTGGAAAATTTATTTGAAAAACAATTTTCATGAAAAGTATGCGCATACAAAAACTGACAGCTTTTGGTGTAAGAGAAAAATCAACAAACTTGCCCGAGCGCGCGGGGATTATAAATCTGCAGTGGGGACTGACCCCAAAAGTGGATGCTGCCAGGGGTAGAGTGGGACTGTTGTGAAGAAAAAGTGGAAGTGGCTGGAGGGTGTGTGCCCAGAGGAATGCCGAGTAATGTGAGTAGCGCCAAATAATTGTTAGTAATGCTTAAAGCTATTGAATGCTATTGAAATCGCTGCGAAACATAGAAACACCCATTAAACTACAATAAAAAGTAATGGATTGAATGGGTGCTCTACTGAGTAGAGTCTACTCTCTTTTAGATCAATCTTTTTGGCAGAAAATAGAAGAATTTTAAAAGAATAGCAGCACTTGTACATTCATGTACAATGCGCCAGTACATTAATCAATCTCATATATGAATATTCCCAGCCATTTTTAGCCCAGCAATTGATTTACCATTAGGCCTACCCCAACATTTATGGGAGAGCACTGAAAATCCTTTCGGCTGCCACATTTCCACTCTCTAATAAATCCCAATAAATATATCAAGCTGCTTACGCACACGCCCCGAGGTGCTGCTGCTGCTTCTGCCGCTGCAATAGAAGAGGCACCGGGGGCACCTGTCGCCACGGCATAAATTCAGGCACACTCAATTGAGCCGATCCGAACCGTGCCATGCCTCGTCGTCCCTATAAACAGATCCATTTTCATTAGCGAAAAGGCTGGGCGTTGCGTTACGCTGCGCTTCGTACTGCAATGGGCCCGCCGACATGCCAAAAAGTGCAGCCATCAGACATATTTACGGCACCGATGGCGTCGGGTCCAGCCCCGTTCACCTCACCAGCAAGAGTGTGTGCCGTGCCGTGCCGTGCCGTGCCCCTCCTCTTTGAGTTATGGACTGTGCGTGGCAGGGTGGCCAGAAACTGTTCGGGGGGGTATAATGTGGGTGGGGACAGCGTGGACACCACACCACGCTGCTGCTAGCCAAAATCAAAGCCAAGTGTGCCCATAAATAAATATCGGTCGAGGTGGCTAAATCAAATTTGATTGCACATATCGAACGAGCTGCGCTGCGCTGGCTACCTGGGAGCCGGCTAACGTCGTCGGTAATTAGTTATACCGAAAAATTTGGTTCGCAGTCAGATAACACGTGCAAAGATAGAGGGGGGTAAGCGTTGGAAGGGGGATGGGGATGGGGACTAACCGCATTTGGATGGACCATGTCCATCTTCATCTTGAAGTTTTTCGTTAGTGGTTTGTGTTGTTGTTTTGTGT
The DNA here is from genome assembly GCA_035043285.1 of Drosophila subsilvestris. NCBI lineage: Eukaryota > Metazoa > Arthropoda > Insecta > Diptera > Drosophilidae > Drosophila > Drosophila subsilvestris. The sequence continues at coordinate 13,057,714 of JAWNNB010001746.1, forward strand.
GTGAGAAGCCGAATGGGAATTGAGTTGGTTGGATTATAATTTGCATATTAATTACGTTTCTGTGGCAAACTGAACTGCGCTGAACTTTTGCTTCGACAGCGTCTAATCTGTAACCCCCGAAAAAATTAAAAAAAGATTAATTTAAAGCGATCAATGAACGCCATTTGCTCATTAGTCCAGTCCAGGCCAGTCCAGTCCCGCCGCGGTTCCATCGGACGGATCTCTCTCTCTCTCTATCTCTCTCGGACTTTTGCGGCAAAACGAGCTTGGCGCCTTTCAATATTCGTTTGTGCCTTTTCGGCTTCTTTTTTTTGCGGCAGGGAAGCCAATCAAAAATTTAAATGAAGCTGCAAAGTTCAGAAACTAAGTTAAAATGTTTTTGGTTTTTGGTTTTTTTCTTTTTGTGGGTTCTGTTAAATTAATCCCAAAGCCACCGAAAAGTGCCGATCGTAGCTATTTCGGTGTGCTGACGAATATTTGTGGGTTAACATTTTTTTTTTGGTTGTTTGCAAAAACTCAAAACTCAATTTGCAAAGTAGCCAAAAAATTAAATATTTTAATTAAAATTAAGTCACCAGCACGAATATTAAAATATCAGAGTTTAAAAGTTTACGCTGATGATTTGAATTTCGACTATAACAAAGGGGTTCATTTCATCCGCCGATTTCTTCAGGATTAACTTTCCAATTGGCTACTGACAGAATTCGGTACAACCTACAGTTATGGCACGCACTGCCCTACGCATGCACCACTTGACTTTTTGGCCAAACAAAGGTCAGACATGGCACTATTAAGCGTAACGAATGCCGCCGCTTGAATAGTCAAATCAAGTTCATGGGATGATTCTCAACTGCGGTAAGAAAGTCAGAGATCAATACAAACAAAATTTGACTTTAAAATAGCTCTGAAGATCGCTGAAGTTTCCAGTCCGATGCGGTCAAATGAGGTAATGCTTTAAATTTAGTCTGGATTGGGGGATTGGGTTGATTCGATCTGGGTTATTGACTTGAACTCTCTGGGGGATTAGGCTGAGCAGACTGAGACTGGGAGCCCATCATTAAATATGCATACGAATCAAAAGATCACTTTGAGGCATTGTCTAACAAATTTGTCAAGATCCTGAAAGAGTTTTCACATTAATTATGCAAATTGAGTGTCTCATCAAGATAGCTCTCACATGAATAAAGATTAGTTACATTTACAAAGCGGCACAGACTGGCTTCGGTGCTATGAATGCATGGGATTACATTCAGAAGTTAACTTGATTGGCAAAATGAAACCACATTATCCGCCAGTGATGCCTTATGCAGCTGTGGATCGCATGTGACCCTACTCGAACTGAGTCGAACTGAGTCGAGCCTCCCCAAAAAGCATCCAGTGACGTGATGAATAGCGTGCTAATTGTTGACAGACAAGCGGCAAAGCGCATGAATGTCAAATGTACAACAAAACACACACATCTGATTGAGATCGCTGGCCGACAACAAGAAGAAACAACAACAACAACAAAAAGGGAGCACCAGTATATATACTCGCACATAGTATCCTTTTCATATGAAAAGGGAATATCAAGCGAAGTTTTTGGGTGACGATGGTGCTGATGTAGCTGATGGTGGTGGTCGTCGAAGTTGACATTGAGCCGCCTAACTCGTCATCAGCGAAAGGCGACACAAATTTCAGGTTTATCCTTCGTTACCCTTCCGCTGCTGTTTCTGAGTCCTGACTCCTGGATCCTTTTCCTTCGCTTACTTCAGCTGCATTCATTGAATACGAAATTGACTTTGACTTTTTGACAATTATTAGTTGAACGAACGCATGTTGTGTTTGCTCTTTTGCTCTTCCTTCCATTTGTTTTTCCAAGCGCGAAATTGTTTGTTGTTTGTTCGTCAATTCAAATGCATGTGGCAGGGGCCGTTGCTGTGGCTGTGGCTGTGGCTGTGGCTGGGTCGCCTGGAGAGGACTGCGAAGCTGTTTCTGTGGCTGTTTTTGTTTGAACTTCCTGCGATTGTTCACAGTCTCGCTTCTCTGACAGATCTATGACAGGCCACAGCCAGCTCCAGCTCCAGCTCCATGCCTATGCCCATGCCCATGTACTCTGGCCGGGGCCCGTTCTTGTTGCATTTGATGGATGCCACTTTGGCTATTGTTTGCCAAGTGTTAATGTGCTGCCCTTGCTGCGGAAATGTTTCATTTTCTGCTTGGCCTGGCCAAACGGAATCTGTGGCCCACTATTCAAAATTGATAATCAGTTTGGCTGGCTCTCTCTCTCTCCCCCCTTTACATTCACATTCAAATTCAAATTCCAAATGTTTTCAAATTGAAATTGTACTACACAAAAAAAAAAGGGAGGAAGGAGCAGCAAATCGAAAGGACACTGCCTACCCTCCTTGGGTCCAAGGGTAATGGTAATCCCAGGGACATGTGCAATGTGCCCCGGCTCAAATGCTGTTTGTGTGAAAGTCAAACGCAAAGTAGGGAAAGCAAATGCCAAGGAGGAAAGTAGCAAAGAAAAGAAATGAAACGAAATGAAATGAAAGAAAGGAAAAAAAAAAAAGATTTAATGTCGACTTTGGGTGATTTATTACCAACAAAATTGCGTCCAGACCAGCGTTCTTGTTGAGTGCAACGCAGCGAGTGGATGTATAGAAAATAGAATTGGAATAAAAGGCACAGGCAGAGCCAGCAGCAGGACACACAGAGCGAGATACAGCAACAAAATGAGAGCTACAGAAACACAGACAATTTGGTTCACTTCAAATGGCAGGCAGGAAGGGCCAAAGGGATGGAATAGGATGCGATGCCATGGTATGGTATGGTATGGTATCTGAAAAGGAACATGGTCGGGGGGCCTGAGATGTTAAGATGGAACTAATAGCATTAAAAACTTGCGTAAAGGCACAAAGATAATTTCTATTTTTGAGGGTGTGAAATGTATACACACACACACACACACGCAGATAGAGAGACAACGGTGAAAGTCATTTTGGGGTCGAAATATATACATAGATAGTATTCCAGACCCAAAAAAAAAAACCAAACCCAAACAGAACAGGAATCGAAGTCGGAATCGAAATTCGAATCTCTGAATCTAGGCAGCGTGAGAAATTTGTTGCTGTTTTTATTTTTAATTTCTTTTCACTGGATGCGACGATTTTGGATGCGTGTGTGTGTGTGTGTGTGTGTGGGGAAACAAGGGAACCTGGCAATAGATCAAAATCTTTCTGGTATAGCCGAGAAATAAGGGGATCAATGCTCACAGCGGAAAAGCAATTTCTATAAGAGGAGTAGCCTAAGTGGGGGGAGTGGGGGAGAGCTAGTAGCGATAGGGATATGGAGAGAGCACCAGCTGAACATTTTGAATAATTGAAGAACGGCAAATGGTTGGCTCTACTCCGTTTTTGGCTTTATTAAAAATGTATCGAGCTCAGCTGCGTATCCGTTAGCTACATTTGCACTTTGCACTCTCCATCAGCCGAATCAATTATTCATCCATCCACCAATTACGGAGGTCACTCGAAATTAGCTAATTAAATAAAAAGGTAGCGTCCGTCACAGAAGCGCATGTGACAATACGTTGCGTTAGGGGGTGGGGTAAAGGACACATAAGCTGGTGGAGAGAGTTGGGCGGGGCTTTCGTTGTGCTCAAAATTTATTTGGGGATTCTTGAGCGGAATGATTTATGCACAGCCCCAGATTCACTGGAGAAGTGACAATTGTTTTGGGGTTAATTAAAATGGATAGCCCGGGAATTCGTTGGGAATTTTTTCGTGGAATTCTTAATCAGGGGAGCTGTGCTCTCATAGTGCGGGAGAAAGACGAATATTTATTTGAAGGAATATCAGGAATATCTGCTCTGTATTCGATAAATGAACAGAAAGTATTTAAATATTTTAAATACCTTTCACTCAACTCTCCACGCGCACCCCTTCGCCTGAACTCCCACAACTAAAAATTCTACTATGGCCTTGCCTACCGCCTACGCCTACGAAAATATAAAGTGCTTCAATCAATATCAGTTCCACATCTCACACAAAACAGACGCCCCCGAGCACGACCCCAAGTAGATCAGCGGTTTAGGGCCAAGAAGAAAGGGGCACAGTCAAAGCTTGAAGTTGAGCTTGACCAGCTGGTCAAGTGAATCAAAGAGAAGATACTTTTGTACACAAACACACACACACACACACACACACACAGAGACACATGTAGAGAACCTCGTGCAGACGGACGGACGGACGGACGGACGTTGGCGATGGCAAAAACCAAATCCCACTAATGTGCTTAAATAAATTTTGCCAGCGTTTAAGCCAATTAGTCCGTCGGACATTTTACTTCTTGTCAACTTTGTTAGCGGACTGCTCTGCTCTGCTCTGCTCTGCTCTGCTTTGCTGCCCGCTTTTGGGGTCGGCCCACTTGCCGGTGCTCAGCTTGGCTTGGCTCGGCTCGGGTTGATTCTGCTGACAACGTGCCTTGAACCCCTCCCTTGGTGGCCCCTCTGCCAGTTCTACTGGACGCTTATTTATTTTTTTCTTAGCCATGTGGAGGGAGCTACTGCCACTGCCACTGGGCCCAGGCCAGTGCTTATGCAGCAAAAGTCCGTGGGATTAAAATTGTATCTGCGTTGTCGGCTGCCGCTTTTCATGCCCTTTTACGCATTTTTGCCATTTCGCTTTAGCCTTGTATCTGTTCTTGTTTCTGGCTCTGGCTCTGGCTCTGGTTCTGTGTTCCCTTCTTTATATTTTTTTTTTATTTTTTGGGATTTCTGCTGTGTATTTTTTCGGGATTATTGAAGTGCAATTAAGCTAAAATGTCAACGTGGAAAAAATTAATCGTTATACTACCCTTTTTATGGCTTCCCCCGGGTTTTTCGGCGCGTATCCTTATCTGCGCGGGACTCTGCTCTTACAAGGCAAACTCATTTTAGGTTCTTTGGCTCAACCCATCTCCATCCCCATCCCCATCTCCATCCATCCCCCCTTCCCCTCTAGCGTCTTGCTGCAACTGCAATTGAGGGGGAGCCTTTTGGAGTCTCTCACTCTAATTCATGTACATGTCAGAAAATTGTATTGCATTATGAGAGCCAAAACGATGGCGGTTGATCATGCCGCCGACTACTACTACTACTTCCCTGAGAGTCTTGTCTGCCGTTTGCAGTCTGCGTAATGATTTGTAATTTATGATTTTCGGCTACAGCCAAAGGCTATCAGAGTGGGATACGGAGACACTCGTAGCAATCTTATCAGAATTAACGGCAGCAGAAGCAGCAGCAGTACCTGCAGACCGGACCGGACCGCACCGGACTGGACTGCAATTGTTTGCTTGCATCGCATCGGCTACTCGTGCATTGTTGGCTGCCAGTTGCTGGTTGCACCGCTCCCGTCCCGTTCCCGTCCAGCACGCTAATCGTCGAGTTAACATTTTATCGCTACTGTTCTGGCACTATGCAAATATGTGCTCGACAAAAAGTGAAAAAGAGCACTCGGAAAATCATAATACTGCGAAGCGGAGCGGTGGTGGAGGAGGAGTATGAGGGTCTGGAGACCAAAAACTGAAGCAAACTCAAATATTTTCGTGTTTGCCGCACGGCTCTGTACGTTGACAGATTTGCGGCAGCCGGGGCCGGGCAATAAATCTCGGTTGTTTTACTATTTTCTCCTGCTGAGGCCCCCGGCACCGGCCCAGACCGCACTATAAATTTTTATCACAATATCTGTACAGAGAACTGTTTAGAAAGCAGTAATTCTGTTATCTTGTCAGGCCAGTGTACGACATGTCCACCTATTTATACAATACGTGGGTTGTGATGGGATGGTGAGGGGGATGGGGAGGGGAGTGGAACGTAGCCCATTGCTATCTATGAGATATCACAGAAATTGTCGACCGAAACCAAAACCCATGACGTTGTGTCGCAGTGTCGCATTATGTCAATGACGACAGCAGCGCCATGAATGTGCACTGATTGTTTAGCTGGCTAATTATACAATGGAGCCCCACCTCATCCTCCACACATCCTCCGTGTTTATCCGCCTGGGGCTCATATGATAAGTTCTTATGCACAAGTGGCAGGTTAGCTGGAAATATTCGGGTGGCACTGTGGCCGTGGGAACGGCACTGTGATTAGCTGTAACTAGAACAGTCAGCTTCATTCAAAGAATTTTAGCTTTAAAAAAAGTGACTCATTGATGTAGAGTTATTTTTATCCCGAAATTTAATTATTTCTTTATGCTGTGGTGACACCGATTAATTTAGCTTTACTCCAATCACTAAAGGCATTAAAAATCCTTTTTAATTGGGGGTAATTGGACTCGCATAAAAACTGAAATAATGGAAATAATAATTTTTATTATTAAAAATGTAACTTCTCCCCATAAATTTCTAATCAAAATTTGTTAACTACTCGCTGATAATCCTACCCATGATCATTAATTTTAATTGGTATTTTAATTTAGCCGCAGCTATTATCTTCCCAGCTGTACATTTTGGAAAATGAGTTTAGTAATGCGTGCAGCACATTCCAATGGAATTAATGGCCACTGTTTTGACAGAATCTCAATCTCTGTCCAGTTCCACCCACTCTCGCTCAATCCCCCTTTAGATCGTAATCAGCTAACAGATATGAATGTCCACTTCACTATGATGAATCGGCTATGAGCCAACTACCGTATAGCCCATACCACAGAAAACATAACTTTTTGCACCTAACAAATATCCCAGACGCCAAGTTCATGTCGCCAGCATTGCTATCAGCCCGGGGCCATCTGTGCTCAGGTGATGATATTTAGTTGACATCAGCCTGGCACTACGCCCACGGTCAACGGGCCTCTGGGCTCTTTGCTCTGGTCTTGGTTATGGAAGGCAGACACGCATAGCTCATCAGGGAGACACATTGGAGGCTACAGAAATCACGTGTCTCAATTGTTTTTGGCGATTTTAATGGGTCCAAACATGGAAATTCGAAAAGGGCTAGGAGGGGGGTCAGGGCTGGGCCCACAAGGCGTGTGGGCAGATCCAGAGCCAGGGGCAGGGGCAGCTGAAGGTTTCTTTTGGCTTTTGGTTCTGGGCATAAATTAAATTTGAATATAAAACCAATTCATCTTCGTTAGCAAATGCCGCGTACCGTACCGCGATCTGTAGACCCAGAAAAACAGTTATGACATTTGGCCAACGAAACGAAAACGAAAAAAAAAACAAAAAACTAAATTAAGAACAAATGGAGAAACGGTCAGGCTAAGCGGCCGCAACGCCCACGCACTGGCAGGAGGGTCCAGTTCAGTCCAGTCCAAGTCATTGCTGCTGCTCTAGAAATGGGTAATTGCTTAATTATGAAAATTCCTTTTGTAACGCCTGGCTGTCGGAACTGGTACCGGGACGCCGCAAGTCCTTGGGTGCGTGAGTGTCAGCCCAAAAGTGAAAAGGGGCTGGGCTCATTTTTACAAGCAATTGCCGGTGGTCAGCACCGGCTACCGTCCCACCATCAACCATCTGTCCCGTGCGGCGGCACTCTAATTAAATTATCAAAAATTCATACTGACAGCGAGCATGGGATTGGGTTCGGTGGGGAGGCGGGAGGGGGGAATACTCCCCATATTGACCAGACTTGAGCTCATTAATTTCCATGTAGTTTTGCTCATCCTTTTTGGCCCCGTTGACATTTATTTGCCAGCTAAATGCCTTTCGACATTGTTTAATTGCCATGGCCGGCTCCATGGCTGGTCGACTGACTCGACGCTGCCGTGCCCGTTCGCTTATCTGCTGATGGACATTTGATAAATGATTGCTCCTGCATTTTGCATTTCAATTCGCTCACCTCTGCGGCACTCGATGCACGACGCACGCGGTCCACAAAGTGTCATCGCTGCGCGCCACCGTTCGAGCAGCGGACCGGACCGCGTTGACAGCTGTCAAAACTTGGCGGCGCTGGCGCCCTGCATGAGCATGAGCATTGAGCAAAATCGATGGGCGGACTACCAGTTGCCCGGCTCCAGCTTTGGCGAGCTTTCCGGCGATGCGCAGTGAGCACAGACACGGAGCGCCAAGCTTCCGTTCTCGGAGAGCTCTCGCACATCCTTTGTTTACAATGACTGGCTTCAGCTTCAGCTGCTGCTGCTGCTGCTACTGCTACTGCTGCTGCTGCTGCTGCTACTCCTGATGCTCCTTTGGATGGGCTGCAGGGCATACGTTGATGACGGCCCGGAGCGTACTCTCCGGAGAGAGGAGAGTCCAGAGCTGGCTCGATGTGTGCGAGTGTTGAGCGCAAAGTGTCAACGCGTGCTTTGGAATTCTTCTGTTTTTTTTTTGCTTTTTTTTGGCTCCTTCTGTACTCCTCTGAGGCAGAGTTTTCATCAGGGCATATGGCACTCAAAGGGCGGATTGGTGACACTTTCATAGATAGGGGTTACATTTTTGTCTATAAATATTTTATTTGTACATAATTTCCATCTGTTGAACTTAAGCTGGAACCTTTTTTTTTTATCAACGAAGGGGTTCGATATGACAGAGAAAAGGGGTTCAGGTTCAGGCGAAGCTATTCAATAGATGCCCATTCCATGTTGCATTCCCATCCTACCGTCATGGCTAAATAAGAGAAAGTGTATTCATATTTTGGCATCTGGAAAATTAGTTTCTGGTTATCCTAGTAGCTCAAAGCCGTAGAATACTCTTATGGTGAAGTGCAAAATTATTATTTTTAGAATTAATGATTGATTTTGATTTTAATGGAGTATAGAAAATATTATTAGACATGCAACAATTATTAGTTTTTTAATTTTCCAAGTTTTGGTTTATATTTAATATTTGTAATATTAAATAGCATCTAAAACTAGTACCATTTAGTACCTAGATAAAGTTTGCTTTTTAAGGCACTCCTAGATGGTAACCAGCTAAGATCCAAAATATTTTCCTCATGCAAACCCTCCTTCAATGCTTAAAGAGCATCCTTTGGTCACCATACTTGTATTTCTATTTACATAGAAGCTCCCGCGTGGAGCTTTTTATTGTTTTCGGTTTTTAGACGCAGCAGCCGCTGCTGCCAGCAGAGAGAATGTTTTGGGTGCTTGGGTGCCTGCCGCGTGTGTTCTGGGTGGGGTGCGGTGGATGGGTGGCACCGGGTGGGGCGCCACAGAGCACACCGCACCGCATCCCATTGTGTATGACACTCGAACGGTGGGCCGTTGGTCGGGTTGAAAACTATTCTGTCCCGTGCGCTTTGATGCTCACTTTACTTCTATTTTTTTCCCCCATTTTCTTGCGCTGAACTTTTAGAATTGCTTTCGTGGCTGAGCTTGTGTGTGTGTGTGTGTGTGAGAGTACTCTCTGTGTGAGAGTGTGTGTGTGTTTGTGTGCAGCTGTTGTTGTTCGATGGCGGCAACATTGGGGTCCTTGTGTGGCGGCTGGCCTGGCTCTGGCTCTGGTGCGCCCCCCTTTCGATTTGGTTTGGGGTTCGCTGGGAGATGATGTGAGATTTTGGCTTTTGTCGCTCGCTGCTCTGCCACTGCCACAGCCACAGCCTCTGCATCTGCTCTTCCTCTGCTCTGGCTCTGACTGGTGCCTCTGCCCCGGCGCTGCTCTTTGACAAACGCAACGCAACGCGACGCGACGCGAGTGAGCAGTCAGGCTGGCTTTTTGTTGTTCCCAATTACAAAAAAATAATAATAATACAACGAGTGAAATAAAAGTGCAATTTCCACACGAAGTAAACCTATTTTTCTACGAATTTTCCACACAAAACTCAAGCGAAGCGAAATGAGAGCCACAACAATACCCGAGAATTTCAGCAATTTCTAGTTGAAGCCAAAAAGTCGGAGGGGGAAACCTGGAAAATCGAAAGAGTCGCGAGATTAGAAATTTTTTGGCGTGCGTGTGCGTGCGTTTGAGTGTCTGTGTGAGGTGTGTGGTGTGTGGTGTGAACCGCGGGACGTGAACGTGAACGTGGAGAAAGGACATAGCGTCGCCATGCTAGACGCATGCATGTCTCCTGTGCTTGTTGTTGGTGTCCTGGTGTCGTCGCCACGTTGCCCGTGGAGCTTTCCTGGCCGCTGCTCCTCCTAGAGCACGCACCGAATCCTATCCAGGCAGTGCCCACGTCGTGACCGGAACATGGAGCCCTGCAGCCCGCCTAGAAGCAGCGAAACTTGTGCCCAGAAAGTGTGAAAAGAAGCGCGCCACCGGAGCAGGAGTCGCAACCAGAGGGAAGAAGGACTCCCGTTAGACGTAGACGTTACCCGTTAGCCCCGTAACCCTCTCCTTACGCCGCAGGCTCCACGGCCCCCGCTCCCAAAAGTTCCGTAGTGTTTTAGTTGCACGCTCTCGCTCGCCGCTCGCTCGCTTGCTCTCCCGCGTGCGTGTCTCTCCCGGTTTGTCGTCGTCGTCGTCGCTCTCTCTCTCTCAGTGTCATCCTTCCTCTCTCGCGTTGCCACAGTGACAGTGCTCTCTCTCTCTCTCTGTATCACTTTCGCGAATTTGACATGTTTATGTTTTGGGCGCTCTCCGAGGCAAATTTTGACAGCTCGAACTGTCAGTGGACAGTGGAAGGAAACACAAAAATACCGCGAAAAAGCAGCAATGTGCACAAACAACATGTAAGCGAAGCATGATAAAGCTAACGTCAAGACTCACTTAATGGTTCCTAGTTGATACTAAACTGATACAAAGAGGAGGACAAGACAGTGGACTCTGGGACTGATGAGGTGGATGGTAAATTGATTGGTAAGCTCAAATTAAAGTACTAGCATTCTAGTTTATATTCCAAGCTTTAGGAATATCTACAAAAATATTAGTCCATATTTTTGCATTATTTTAAGTTTATCTTTAGAAGGCAGCAGGCACCTTGCATCATTCCCTGACTTAAAAGAACTTTCCAACCCACAAAATAACTTGCCTAGAACTCCCCACTCAACTTCAGCCATCTTCATATAATATTATATGTAAATATACATATATTTACATTTACCTACATACATACATATACGATGTATGTATAATTACAGTTGATGTCTGACATTATCCAATATTTATCAAGCAGCAGGGCATCACACGCACAACACAATCTAATTTGGCAGGACCACGACCAGGGCTTGGTGACAAATTTTAAATCAATTTGCTTATTAGAAAATGCCATCGGTCTGGGTCTGAGTCTGGGCCCAGATCCCAAAGCACTGGAGGCAACACACAACACGCAAATATGCAAATGCTGCAGAAAGCCAAAATGCAGAATGCCAAATGTCGATTTGGCCTGCAACACATACTCGTATTGTACACACTACACATAAATATACATACATATTTTATCTATTTAATTAAAACTCCATTATTAGTTAGCATTTATTAAGCATGCAATGGGCTTGCGTCTGTGTGTTGGTCTGCTGGAGGGGAAGTACAAAAAGATTTCTGCATTTCATTTGACAGGCGAGAGACATTTGTCATCGGTGCTCGGGGCCTGCAGCACTCTCCGCGGAAAACTCATTATTTTAATTAACTTTCTCTTCAGCAAAAAAAAGTAAACATTCGTGTGGCAACGACAAAGCCAATAATCGAAACATGGCGAATGTTTTTTGTTACGATTTCGCTGCACTACTTCCCAATGGCCTGTCCCTGTCAGGACAACGATCGACAACTCCGCCCCCCTCCAAAAACCGTATCCATACCATACCATAACAGATACGATTACAACAACTGCCTTTGCTTCGATTGTGGATTGTGGACTGTGGCCTGCTGCCTGTCCTTTATCCTGCTAAATCGCATTACTAACCTGTCATGTGAAATGTCAACCGTAAAGCGTCCGCTGATTGTTAATTTCACTTTTATTACCACGCCATCGCTGGCTTCTCATTGTTGTTGGCCCTGTTTCAGTTGCATGCCGCCGTTGCCGCCGTTACCGCCATCGCTGTGTGGATCGCTGTGGCACATTGTCCGCCATTGGCCACCATTGGCCAATTGTCAATGGCTTTGTCTTCTGTCGCCGCTTTAGAGCCTCATAGAAGGACTTCGAGTGGAAAGTCAATGCTCTAAATGGGCATAGAGTTGTTAGTCCCCGGAATGGATGCAGTTGCAGCTTTTGGGGGCTCTGGCGAAGATTGGCAGGTTCAGTGAGACATTTTGCCCATTGTTTCGACCTGTTCGCGGGGGCCGATAGTGGGTGATAATCGAAATGGATTAGCTACCCGATAAGGGAGAGCTCTATTTAGGGAATTGTGAAAGGTAGTAAATGTCGATGATGGAATGCAGCCGAATTATGGAAGGGAAAATCCACATATACTCAGGTTACTTTGGTTAATTAGTCTTCATTTTTTAATATTTTTTTAACAGTCTGAAATTTGTATTTATTCTGCCAATTGAATAAATCTAAATCTCGAAAATACTCCATTTATCTTTAGTTATGAATACTTATATGAAACAATTTTAATTCATTAAAAACCTCGTCCATTCAATTTACTTATTTTTAGTTTTATTTTCCCTATCTTTTTGCTTCAATTGCCTGTGCCAAGAACTTTCATTGCTGTGATAATTATGATGATGGTAATGTGTCACCTGTTACCCTTTGTGCCAGATACAAAAAAGACAAACTCTGGCCAAGCAATCAAGTCAAAACAAGCACTCACACGTACGTACATACCTACAGGAGTTGCCGACGAGACGGTGGGGGGGGGAAAAGAGTCACAATGAGCATTTGGTCAATTGTCTCGTTTACAAATTGCCCGCAGTCCCTCCCGAGTGGAGCTCATTTTCATAAATGCAACGCGAGTGGCGACCTCCACTCTGGCTGGACTGGGATGGGTTGCGTTGCCAACATTCCCGGATACCAGCACCACTAGCCATTTACACACGCCCCACACCTGTGTGGCACTACCCAGTGCAAACTGCCAAGTGCCATTATCCAGCCACTATTCCACCACAACTACTGCTGCTCCACTCTCATTCCATTCCATTCCATTATATTCTGTGCTGTGCTGTGTGGTGCTGCGGCGTCTGTCACTGGCTATTCCCAAAGGTGCAAACAAAGTGATTATACTTAGCTATTGTTCCGACTTGCTGGGGGATTGGAATTGGGATTGGGTCTGGGCATGGCTCTGGCTCTGGGCTCTGGCTCTGGGCTCTGGGTTGGAGAGTGCGTGCAGAGAGCGGGCAGTTTATTAATTGAAATGTTAGTGCAGTAGCAAGAGCAGTCATGGGAGCAACAGCTACAGCACCACCACCAGCAGCAGCTCCTAAATAATAGATTTGTATCGAGAATTGCGGCCAAGTAGATATGGGATACGGATACATGAAGTCAGATATTTGATGCTCATTAAGTTAAGTGGTTTTAGTTTTCCCCAGCCACAGCCACATCCACCCATCCGGCATGTCCCTCCCTCCCACCACCACTCGCTTTTGCAATTTATGTAGTTCGTAGTTTCTCCCTCCCTCTCTCCCGTTTGTGTGGGGGAGCTCGAAGTTGGAGCCAAACTCCGTGTTGGAGGCGGCGCGGCGGCTCACCAAAGAGGTTTTCCCGAAGATGAATTGGGGCTCGTTTATTTTGAGCGCTCTGTCGCCGCAGTGGGTCGCATCGCATCGCATCGCGTCGCGTCGCATTGCCGGGTCCCGAACTGATTCGATATTGGACATTAGCTCAGTTCCAGATTCGTGACTTTTGTGGCCTTTGTCTTCCCACTGAAAGAGGCCCCTCTTTGAGTCCCACTTTTCGGATCTTTCTTTCTTGTCTCTTTCTTTTTTTGTGTAAGGTGCACATTAGTAGTAATTTTTAATGGTTTACTTTTTTTTTGTCCAGTCCTCCACTTTGTTCGTGGAGGCTGTGAACGGTTTTTTATTTAAATTCGTTTGTCGTTTCTACGATTTTAGTGGTTTATTATTTAAATTAGTTTTGAGGTTCTTTCTATCGCTTTTGTTGGTCGTCTCCTCCTCTGATCGCCCCTCACTCAGGCCTGAGTTCTTTCGTTGTTCGAATTTAATCAATTTGATTTATTTTCCTCTTTCATATTGTGTTGAAAATATTGTTCAAACGCATTGTCTTCTCCGCCTATCCATATCCCATACATAACCCATATCGCATCGCATTCTACATGGATATTTTTTGAGGGAGAAGTTGGGGATTTTCGGGTACAGACAGGGGGGAGGAATTAACATAAGCAGCTGAGGGCTTAGTTTTTCTCGTAGTCTGTGAAGAGCTTTCGATGATGATGGGGGGAAAGATTTTTGGAAAGATTTTGAATTTGAAAGCCAAGAAGAGATTGCATTTCTTAACGCGGCGATTTATGGCTCTTTTGGTGCTGACAGGGGCGTAATTGGAGTAATTGGAGACATCGTTGGACAAGACACAAGAGAGAATATACAAAGAGTATCTATTCTGGATACTGCATAAGATAGTTTAAATGGGAATCGCATCTATTCAATATGGCCAAACCTAAGCTAGAGTTGTGGAATTTTTACCATTTTATGCGTAATTGATTTATTTTGTCTGTGCCTTAACTATCGACAAATCAAGTCAATCGTCAGAGCAGGTTAAAATCAATTTAGTTATCGCAAATATCCACTGACTGCAGTTGTCGATTTATGTCGCATAAAATTAACTAAAATATTGGGTAGAAAATTCAATTTAGACTTCAGCGATTTGCAGCTCTTATCGCATACTGTCAGCTATATTTGTTAATCAATTAACCAACTTAGTTAGCCATCCAATGGGATCTGACAGCCAATGCGGTTTCCTTTTTGATATAAGCTAATTATAGACTAATGAACATGAAATGGCAATAAACGAATTTGGAAATTAAATGATTTATACATCAGTATTTATTAAACATGTGTGGAACATACATGAAAGCTTTTAAAGCTTTCCTTTCATACTCTGGATATAAGAATCCAGCCCTAGGCTCGATAATATTTTCATATCCAATTTCCATCCACTTCATCGTGATTTCCACTGTTCATTTAACTTATTTGGTCTTTCTCCTCAATCGTTGGCTTATCAATTGCCAACTAACAAGCCTAACCAGCTACCACAAACACGGCCAATACAATCTCCACACCCACCAGCCAACCCAAGTCAAAAAAGTTATCTTTATGGTCAAAATGCAATCGTTAAGAACACAAACAGAGAGGAGACATAACCAAACCAAACCAAACCAAACCGAACCACACCCCACAGTTCGAGTCCGCAGTCCGCAGTCAGCCCACTTTTGTTGATGAGAAATTACATTTGAACTGCGAGCAGCAGATGCCAATCTTATTAATGTTGTTAGTAGTTTCAGGCCATGCCAATGCCTTGTCGACTAGCCAACATTTTTGCATACAACAGCAACAACAACACAGCTACAGCAACAGCCACAGAGCATCGGCATCAGCATCGGCATCAGCATCAGGATCCATCCCCCCGACCAGGCCAAAATGTATCAAATTTCAATGCACAATCATCACAATCAAAAAATAAAAATTCTGAAATCAACTTTTCTCTGCCCGGGCTTTGCCTGGACTCGGACTCCCAGTCCGCTGAGGCCTGGCCTGAGACGGTAGGGGAATGGGAATGGGAGTTGGACTTTAGTTGGACTCGACGGCAGTTGGAGAGTCACACTTGGCATTTGCTGTTGCTGTTGATGTTGCTGTTGCTGTTGCTGTTGCAGCTTGTTGTTGGTAATATAAGATACGAAATCAAAAATACATCATTGCCAACAAGCAAAGGCTGCAAGACTACAACAGACTCTGAGGAGAGTCTGCAGTGCGGTGCGAGTATTCAAGTTGAAGTCCAGCTTAAGCAGCTCCATCTGCATTCTCTGTCTCTCCCACTCCATGGTTTCAGTCGCAGTCACAGTCACAGACACAGACACAGACCCAGACCCAAAAGCAGACCCAGACCCCATAGCCGCATCAGGTCCAGGACCACGTTGATTGTATGCATGTTTCGCTTTTCTTTTCGCCGCGCGCTAAATGAAGTAAGCAAACGTTGATTACATGGCCTCAAGTGTGCGCCTCCCAGTGGATGGGAAGAGATACAGAGAGAGAGGTGCTGCTGGGGATCGGGACTCCTCGTCGTCGTCGTCGTCGTCGTCGTCGTCTTCGTCGTTTTTAATGATGACTTCAAATGAGACGCTGTTTATACGTTTCTCATGCAGATACAGCCAATCTGCAGAGTTTGGCCAAAAGGCTGGCCATAATAGACTTGATTTTTGTCTGATTAAACGAATGTTTGTTGTCCCTCTAGCTGTCCTCCGGATTGGATTGGATTGCTGGCTGGCTGGCTGGCTGTCTGGCTGCTTGGCTGTACCGTAGAAGTGTGTTAATTTTTAATTAGAGTTGTACTGTTATTTGTTGTAGTTGTCTGGCAGGCTGATCAGCATTAAAGGGTTAAGAATGCAATTGACTTTGGCTCGCCCTCTTGACTTCACACAGCCGCCACAAATTTGCAAATGCAACGAGACACGAGTCGAAGTCCAAGTCGAAGTTGGAGTCGAAGTCAGAGAGTAGGGACAACATCGACAGGCCGGAGACAACCATATAAGGTGGGGCCCAACACCAGCAACAGGAACAGGAACGGCAACAGTAACAGCGGCGACAACCTCCTCTTTACAACTAACATGTTCTTAATTACAATGAGGCAACGCAGAAGGTGAGGATGAGGTGAGGCCGCCAGCAAACGACTTCGATTCGGTACACTTTGATCTAGGCTCGGAGTAAGGAAGGTCCAGAACCTGCGGCGGACCTCAACATGAACCTCCCATTATTATTATTATTATTATTATTATTATTATTGGGCAGCACTCGACTCACTTCATTCTGGCCATGATATGCAAATAAATAAACAAGAAAACACTCACTGCAGCTCGTGGTGGAGACGGGGGAATTGACAAGCTCATAAACTCATGGGCTCGCGCCTCAAAGAAACTCAATCTGTTGGATACAAATGAAAACGCAATCATATTTTATGTATGAGCCTGACACAAACGAAAAGGCAAGACAAGACAAGACAACAACAACAACAACAAAAGCAAAGGAAGAAAATCAACGCGAAAAACCAACTGAAACCAAAGATATACATGCGAAAAATACAATAAACTGAATTGAGTTCCTCAGTCCCTCAGTTTCGTGCCTCTCACATGTGGCGCTGTTGTTGTGGTCATGGTCGGAGATCGCCGGATTGTGTGCCGCAGATGTTTTGGTCCATTTCTGGGCAGGGTGTCTCGATGCAAAGTGATGGCACAATAAACATTAATCACAATTACCAGCTGATGTCATAATGTAAAGCAGCTCGGAGCCGATTGATGGAACTTCAAATGAGTTGTCAAATATGTTATGGTTACCATTAGCTGCTATCATTACTAGTTGAGCACTTGTAAGTATGGAGAGTTCTTGAGACAATTACCAGCAGTTCTGTTGCAGCAGACATTTCGGATCAGTGGGGAAAAATCTGAAATTTGTGTAACCAAAAGAAATATGCTCTATTTTCTATTCAAAGAAGGCATTTGTAGGCATTCAACTCGAACCCCATTTGCCAAAATTGTATACTTTTCCCATGCATGAGTTTTCTTTTTGAAATTCCATTGACTTGAGTCACCCTGCGCTGCTGTTGTGTTGTGTGCCTGCAACGACATGGCATGGCATGGCATGGCGACTCCAACGAAGACAACGAAGGCGAAGGTGTTAAGTTATGGCACAGTCCGCAACTACACAGCTGGGCATCCAATTTGGCCGTGGATATGAATGTGGGCCCACCACCACATGCTACTCGGGGAGGCACCTCTTGCCCGCCTTGGGTGCAGAAATTAAGCATCAGCATCACATTTCGCATTTGCCAGCTTCAAACATTCCAATGGCTCTGGGTGGTTCCATTGCCGTCACACAGAGCCCCACAAAGGGGGGTAGATCTGCAGGATGGAGAGAGAGAAGAGCTGAGGGAAGAGCTAACCACACGCCTTGTTTTGGGCGAGCTACGCGATTTGATTTATTGCCCATTGTCAAATTATCCTTGATAAGTCATTAATACTCGTATATAATTTTTGTTTGCTCCTCCACGCGACGACTCGACTTCGCTCCTTGATTCGGTTTGTGTTTTTGGATTTTGACATTTGACTTTTGTCTTTGAACTGAGGCCCGACACTTTCGATTGTTCCAATTCACATGGCCATAAAAACTGCCGCTAAATAGCCGCTGCCCCAGCCCCTATGCACAGCCGCAGAACCACACAAAATAATTTATGTCTTTACAAGCTCTCAAATGAAGTGGCAAATTCACACTTTTAGACCAGGTCCCCCCTGGTAACCGTACCCGTACCCGTACCCCACTGCCACTTGCAGTTCCAGTTGCAGGCCGTAAAAATGTAATTGTCTGAGCACACACACACTGAATACGGGGTAACATCATCATAAAAAGCAATTCACAAATCATAAATATAAATGAATTTCGTGTGGAGGAGCAATCCAATTGCATGGCCCACAACCACAACCACAACGATCATCGATCCATTTCGCATACAATAAAGCAATCTGATTTTCGTATCATAAACTTAAAATGATCTCTCTCCTAGCTCTCCCTGCTGGATGCCCTATACCAGCAGTAACCACCGTGATATCCGAACATTTGCTTTGTGCCAGCCGTAAATCTTTGCTGCTCCAACTCCGAGGCCTATCAGCATCTCTGCAGCGACAGAGATGGAGTCCGAGAGTGGGACAGGGACAGGGAGAGTGAGAGTGAGAGCGAGAGCGAAAGAGAGCGTGAATCTCTCTGAGGTCCAGTCGCGGCCGCAGTGTGTTTGCGCATGCGCACGCGTTCGGGCTCGAGTTCGCCGGCGTTGATAGATTTATGGCGCCAAATAAAATGCCTTAAGACAACAAGCCAAATCACCAGACGCTGCTCAGCTCAGCTCAGCTCGGCTCTGCTCGGCTTGGTGCGGTTAGGAGAGGTTAGGATCGGTTGGGAAACAGCAGCCTGAGGAGCAGCCGAGCCGTGGATGCAGGGGCAGCTGGTTAATCAAATAGTAAATGCGAGAAGACCACAGTAAAACATGATCATTGACGATTTGTGGCCATCTATGTATGCAGCTCTATAAATTGCTGGGCATATTAGTTTTGTACCCAATCAATTATTATTATTATTACAGTCGAAAATGGAAACAAAATTTATCTAAAACTATTCGAAAATATTCTTTAAATTCTAGAAATTCGTGAAATTCTAGAAATATGGCAAACCAATAGAATGGAGCATTCCAACACTCTCACAGAGAACCAATCAGACCATAAATTTCCATAAATTAAATAACCATACAAAATTGAGTAAGAACAAGTAAGCCACGAAATCAAGTTCTCAGCGCAGGGTAGCAGCCAGCGAGTGCATTCCCGTGACCAGGCAGCCGACACGCCCCAAAATCCAATCTAATCACTTAGTGGATGAATCGCGGGCACGCAATTTGCAAATCGCCTTCATGATCGCGCCACAATAATTCCTTCGATACGATAATTAGTCGCAATGCGATTATAAAACATTTCCCAGACCCAAACTGGGCCCTGGCTCTGTGGCTCTGTGGCTCTGTGAGACTCCGAGCCAGGAGTACACGGCGGAGGACACTGCGCATGAGTAACGCGCCGCCAAGTCAAGATTTATGGGCTGACGCTGGGGGGACTGTCGAATGGGTCTCTCTCTCTCTGGGACTAAGACTGAGACTGAGACTGTGACTGGGCTCAGGGCAGCTGAAGCTGTAGCTGTAGCAGCATTTGCATTTGGGGTTTGGGGCTTGGGGTCCCCTCTCGATGGCGACACCGTTGATGTCCAAAGATTTTAACCGCTCAGCGCTTTGCTCTAGGCATGAGCGCTCGCTCTCGTAATTTATGCGCTCAGTTCGTTGACATAATTGCATTCGGAGGGGTGGGCTCTGGGGGCTGCTCCGAAAGCAAATTGATTGAAAACTTACAACAAAATCAACAGAGATCGACCGAAAACAAAAAACAACGAAATAAATATAAAAATAAAAGGAAAAAGAAAAAGCACGTTGAGCGACATGCAACGCGTTGCAGGCGAACAATTTTTATGAAAAATAATTACACCTTTGTACTTTGTCAATCAAGGCAAACGCAGACCGGCGACAACAGACAACATGCTGAAAAATCGCTACAACATTTCATTGAGTCAACACAAATGGGCCAGGCTAACTGACTACGACTCTGGCTGGCTCGCATCTGACTGGCTGAGTGCTGACTGCACGGCCGGGCCTGGGCCCGGGCATGGCCTGGCCTGAGTGCCAGTGACTGACTGGGCGAGCGAGCCACGTAAATCTCATTTGAGCCTCTACTGACATGTCGCAGGATTAAGTTGTCAATTGGTTCAGCCCTGGTTGGGCCCGTACACGTCCCCTCCTTCGCCTTCCGTTGCCCGTGCCTGTCGCACTTCCTTGCCGGGCAGAGTGCAAAAATATTGAAATTATGTTGTGTGGACTGGGGGCTTAGTTGCAATCTCAATACAATGATCGCATTTTGATGGATTCCCCCTTGATTTACGATGCGGCAACCAGTTAGTCTTGGAGGAACCCAGCCACGACCAACAATTAACGAGCCTCATTTTAGGTGTTGCCTGCCACAGACAGAGGTAGAGGTAGAGGTAGAACCTCTCTCTCTCTCTCTCACTCTCTCCTTCTCTGACAGGGACCTGGGACATGCTGCCAATAAAGATAATTTATGTACATTCAAAAGTGTGATGGGTGTGTGTGGTTGGCTGGCTAGCTGGTGGTTTTTGTTGGTTCGCAGCCCCACTGATTAGTCCAGGTCTCGCCTGCTCTGCTCTGCTCTTCTCTGTCCTGGTCTGTCTGCCGTCTGACCAGGCTCTGTATGTGGCTATAAGTCAATTAGTTGGCTCTTTGGCGATAAGATTGGCAAATAAGATGCAATTGATTTGGCTTGATAATTTGGGGTAGCAAATGATACAGGGGCTTAGAAGGAAGACTTAAAGGGGAGGAACCCGGATAGGTTTTGGTGAAGCTATTCCAGAGAAGCAATAAGGGTAAAGGATTCAAGGATAGAATCGTGTAGACAATCGCATTGAAAGACGTTAAAAATTAAGTAAAATTAAAACAATTTAATAAAGAAAAAAAAAGAGGAAAAAGACTATTAAAAATAGATTAAAAATCAAAATAAAATGTGAATAAATAGAGACGAAAAATAAAGAAAAGAAGCGAAAATCGTAAAAGCCATTCATCATAAAAATTCTTCACAATTTTTGATTAAATGAAAATAAACAAAATCGCTTGCTGGGAAACATTTATCTGGGGAAAAACTTTACAATTTGCAGCACGGCACCCATGTGGCTGCGACGACGCTTGTTGCCTGGCTGTTGTGTCATTTATACGTTACCAATATCCATAAACATAATTGCACACGCGATGCCATAAAATTGGCCAAGCAGCAGGCGCAAGGGGGTGGGCCATCACAGAGCGCGGCAGATGTACGGAGGCATGGGTGGTGGTGGAAGTTGCACCGCTTTTTGCATGCATCATGACAATGATGCAAGCTGTCAACTTCCCGCGGTGTTCATAAAAGTCTTGTTTTGTTTGATTGCTGCATGACACACACACAAACACACACACTTGCAGCAGACACACACACACACTGGCATTTGTTGGTGTGGGAGTCATTGCATTTGCATTGTTATCGCTCAGATACGGGCTGTGTATTCGGCCCAGTGGGGCGGACAGAGACCGACGACCGAGAGGAGTTCCATTTGTAGATTCTGGTTTTTGTGGCGCTCCCTCTGCCATTTCCCCCACCCCCACCCCCACCCGCTGCCGTTGCCACTGCCAGCGAATATCTATCAACTGTACATTCCTGTTGCATATTTGTGCTGCAGCAGCGGCACTTATCACTTCATTGCAGTTTTATGATGCGTCAAAATTGATGCTTAACGGTTTTTCGCGTTTGCGCCGCATTTAGAACGCGTTCGTCGACTGTTGACGGTTCTGTGTCCGTCCGTCCGTCTCTCCGTCTGGCTATCACTCTTTTCGTTGGCATGTGTACGCCAGTATGTATGAGTGTGTGTGTGTCTAGACCTGGTCATGACCATGGCCATGCAATGAATTTGATTTTGATGTTGATTTGCCCGCTGCCAATGGCTGCTGTCGTGGCCCGTTGGCCGCTGATTGGATGTGGCACGTTGAGAGTGCAACTGTTGCATGTGTGCGCACTTTTTTCAATTTTTATCACTTTCTGGTGGCTGCGTATTATTTGGGTTTTGGTTGGGTTTTGCTTTGAGTTATTCCACTAATTGAATGTTGCCTCGATGGATAATCGAGATCATAATATGAGGGTTTTTGTTGAGTACATTTGCGTACATCTCTCTTAGTAATTGGTAGGTAATAATTAGGGCTATAATTAGATTAATATGGTCTTATTTCAAGTGTTCTTGTATACAAAAAACAATTTTTATACATCGATAGAAAAAGCCCTGAAATTTTAATAAATTTCACTCATTTATGCCATTGAATTTTTCACCTACATTTTGATATAAATATATGTATATAAATATTTAAATTTAATATATTATATTTATTTTAAAGTGTTTTGTATATAAATTTAATATATTATATTTTTATTTTTAAGTGTTTTGTATTAAGATTAAATATGAACGTATTAAAAAAGCCATTTTAATACATTTACATTTGAATCAAAGTGAATTCTATTTAATTTTATTATTTTTATATTTAAATCGCATTTTAAATTCAAATATGATTGTAGTTAATTTTACTTTGATTTTTTTCTATCAGTGTACACAGAAATATGTTTGTAACTCCCTAACTATTCATCAGAATATCTTCGTAAATATCTTTAAAGAAATCCCAGTCCATTGGTATCCATTTTCCCAATTACAATATCCAAAACAACATACATAATTTACAGATTGAACCATAGATACAGCCCCTGTGGGTGCAATCCTAAAATGTTTCAAACACAATCTTTCTTATCTAGGACCATATAAATCTTGAAATTCTTCTATGTATGTATGTATATGTAGGGTATTCCCTGCCATGCGGGGGAGTGCTGGGAGTCGGGTTTTGTGTCTCGAGCCTAGTCCCATTTCGATTGTATTTCGATTGATTTTATTACCAATTTTTAGGTGATTTTTATGTTCTAACAACAATTTGAGGGAACTTTAACGACAATATAACTTTGGAGGCAAACGTCTCTGTTTCGGCGCGCCGGACCTCACCATTCAGAAGAACTTTTTACGATCTTTTAATTGAATCGTGAACATTTCTGTTCGGCTGGATTTTCTATACGTGTTTTTTTTTGGTGCGTTTTTATTTAACTATTTGATTGGGAAAATGAAAATGAGCAAGCAAATGAGGCAATGAAATATGGTTACGATCGACGGTCAGCGAGAGAGAGTGAGAGAGGGAGACCATTAAATATTTACATCGACAACTCATAAAAGCAGAACATTAAATTGAGACCAAAATTGAGCTACTCTCGCTCGCCCAATAATATTGTTATGAACAACAATTAAAAGATCTCGCTCGATCTGGGATCTGGTTTGGATCTGGCACTCCCGCAAAGGGACGGGACCTTTAGCGAGTTTTGGATTGAGTTTGGGAACAGATCGACAGCTGAAAGTAAAAACTGTACAATTTACACAACTGCCAAGCATGTGGTGAAGGACCGCAAGGAACCAAAGGACGGGGACGAGGGCAGAAATTACTCAAACAAAATGGTCGTAAATCGAGAGTTTGACTTCTTGTCGTCAAAGACGGAGGGCAGTGAAACGAGGACACCACTAACAACCACTAAGCGGATTCAGGTAGACACACAAACTACTCGCATAGAATTTCCCCCGAAAAATGCTCCCTGACTTCGTAGAAATACAACAGAAACTTGGGCACTTACACCATGTCTACGCGGAGAGAGAGAGAGGCCAGAGAGAGTTGGGTTGAAGGTTCAACATACATGCATACATACATACGTACATAGTTCTACGCGTACAATTATGTATATATCTGCCCTGACTCCGTCTCTGTCAGTCGAGAGAAGGACTGTTGGTCGTTTGTCAGAGGGGCGCAACCAGAAATTGAAACAAAACAATCAGCGATGCGCAGCAAAGGATGGGATGCGTTCTTAATTTCATTTACCCTGAAAACTCACTTTCGCTTTCACTTTCATTTCCATTTCCATTTTGAGATCCTGCCTGCTGCCACTCCATCCATGGCTGCACATGTAAGATGACACCTTACCAGATGCACTCTGACCCAAAGTACGCACGGACTGGATACACATCCTTTGATTGCGCTGGGCAGCTCCTGCTTCACTCTTTTTTAGACAAGACAAAGAGAGAGAGAGAGAGAGAGAGAGAGAGAGAGAGAGTGGTGTCCAACCTTAAGTGTGTTGCATGCATTTTACGATCGTTTTGTTGCTGTTGTTGCACGGCATGCTGGATCGTGCAATTTAACACGTAATAGTTTATTTTGCTAATAGAAGGCCAATCATAAAAGCCAACTTTTATATGTAATTTAAGTGCCTGCTGCTCGTCCCAGTCCGGCCCGCGACTGTCAGTATCAGTATTTCAGCATCAAATTAAATGTTCCACACGCAGTCAGCCCAGACGTTTTACGATCCCACAATGATCGTAAAAATAACATTTCTCCACAGCGTCGCTCGCTCTGTTGCCGGAGCCCAAAAACTGTGGCGAGAAACTTTAGATGAAACGGATGGACAAGTTGATTTTATGGGATTTCTTTTTCATATGGTTAATTTTTTATTTTAGCAGTAGTTTTAGCTGAACATTTAGATTGCAAATTGTCTTATGGCCCGAATGAAGACCGATCGCAGATTAGCCACGGGGGAAGCTGCGTGAGTCAGTCAGTTTCCAGAGTAGAACATTAAAGGGGAATAATAAATATTTTAGAATCCTTTTCGAGCTGCGTCCACTGTGAATTGGATTGGGGATTCAATTAAGTGTTTCGGCAGACTCTAGATGAAAATGTAGATACTTCTAGGTACGGGATATATACACACATTATGTTGAAGAGCAACTGCCCTGCGACTTGAGTTTCTGTCGAAATTTGTTTGCAAAATCTCATAAACCAATAAAACCAGTCATCAAATTTTGCATGCCAATAAAGCTAAGAAAAGGCTAACAATGCTCGTATAATATTAATGTTCCCACCCTCAGCAAAAAAATGGTCTTTGGAATCTTCCCACAGAAGCCAAAGAGCCTGAGGCGGCCCTGCCACGTCACCTGTTGCCTGACCTTTGCTCTTGCTCCACACCACGATGGGAGCCAAGGCGCTGTGGGAGGTTGGGGGAGGCCCCTTATCAAGCCAAAGCAAACAATCACGTGGGTGACTTACCAAAAAATAAAAAACAAACGCTTCTAAACAATGAATTCAATTCAGGCAGCGTCTGTGTCGTCTGCCCCGCCCAAGTACCCCCCGTTTGGTCATTCTGCCACCCAACGATCGTGGTTATATATACAAATATATACCCACCTATATCTGTGCGTATCTGTGCATACATGTGTATGTATATCAGTGATTGAGCGATCAGTTAAAACGTTTTCTTTCTTATTTTATTTTGTTGTATTTTTTGTGAAGTGAAGCAGAATGATTGAGTGGATTTCATAGAGCGACCTGCATGTTCCATTCCATTCTCCGTAAAAAGTATTTCCCATGATTATTTTTAGAGGCACAGCGAGCAAAAGATAAAAACGTACAGTGCAGAGCAAAACTGTAGAGCTAACACAACAAATATATAATCAATTTTATACAAAAAGCATTTAAATTTTTTAGAATATTTAAATAAATAATAATTTTAATACTATTTTGTAGTTCGTTAGTTCTGCATACATTTCCGTACCGCACTGTACGCACTGTACAGTGCGTAACCGCAACATTAAGTCGCATTAGGCTGTGTCAAAAAAAGCATTTACTCCACCGATAGAACAGTTTGGCTGTGTGTTTGTCTTTGCTCTTCGCTCTCCACCTGCAATATATTTCAATTGAGGAACTTGACATGTTGTCCATCCCCCCCGACTGCCCCCGCCTACTGTACGCAATCTGGAGAGGGCTCAAGTGGCTTAATTACAAAATACCTGTCTGTAGTCCGCCTCAGAAAAAAGAATGTCATCAATTAGAAGCCCTTTTTTTTGTTGTTTGGGGTGGGAGGTTGTTGTGTGGCAGTGTGGCAGTCGACCACACGTGGCCAAGGATGCAGGCCGAACCAGGCCAGAGCGGAGCAGGGCAGACCGCGAGGAGGCCATAGATAACCCATGCTTTATGAAATGGTCGATAAGTTGCTCAAGTTTAAGCAGAATACTTGTCTTGTCACTTCTGACACGTTCGTTAATGTGGCACGTTGCAGGCGGCGTTGCAAGGTGTGAAACGCTCAATTAACCGAAAATTTACGACCCCCGCCACGGATATCGATGCTTAACCCAACCTGTTATTGGGCAAAGGTCCTTGAGGAGAGACCCCGAGCAGCAGCACCGCGAAGGCCAATATAATTTATTATTGTTGTCCTACTCCCACTCCCTTTCCTACCCATCTTCATCTTCGTTGTCGTTTTAGACCTCTTCTTTGCCTAGTTCTCGAAAAAGGTAAGAATCGTGATGTTTGTTGTTCTTAGTTCCGCTCGTAAAAACTTTCCCTTTGTTTTTTTTTGGGCGTTTCGCAACTTTACGACTTTCCGAGTGGTGCACTTCCAAGGGGAAAATTCTCCGACCAAATCACGGCCCAGAACCCAAATAAAATATCAATAAAAGGAGCAACAATTTAATTTACACAAAACAAAACTTTTTGACAGCTTGTAAACCAGGAGGGGGGCTCCCGCTCCGTCTTCCTCTCCCAGCAACAGAGACAGATAGGGATATTGCCGTAATGACAAAACACTTAGAGAACGATGGAGAGTGCCCAATCCAGGGCTAACGTATCGGGAATTTTTACGAGCCAACGGTGAAAGGGTCGCCCGAGGGTTGCCCAGTCCCAGTCCCCGTCCCCGTCCCAGTCTTCGGGGTCAGGTTTTTGTCTCTAGCTGGTTTCCGTCATAATTTTCTATTTATCGTGTAATTTGTAGCGCAATTTGTAGGTCGTAAAATTCTCAAGTGAAAATATCATCATCATCAGCGTCATCCTCATCATCGCATTGAGCGGCCATATAAAACTCGTAAAATGTGAAAGTTGTCTCTGTGTGTGTGTGTGTGTGTGTGTGCGTGTAAACACCAGAAATTGACAGAACACACTGTTCTGCCAGAGTTCATTGAATTTATAGACTCTCTCGCACTTATAAAGTCACAAAAGTGTCCATTTCGGATGTCGTAAAAGAGTTTTGTGGGGGATTTTCCAGAGAAGAGATCATTCGGTCTGAGGAGTAGGGCAATGGTTTGGGGGTGATAGCACTACTTGTTGGGGCGTTAGGTGAGTGGGTTAAATGGATTATTCTGATTTTATGTACATACAAATTAATTTCATGGCATTTCCCTTGAAAGTAAAATTAATTCATCTATTACCTATGCCTAATTGATTCTTCCTTTTCTGGTGTCATTATGTATGTGTTTTTGTCAGATTTCTTATAAATTGTGTAAGCAAATTGTGGCAAATTTTTGATCAAAAATATAGATTTAATGCAAGTTGTTTTGTTGCTATTCAAATAAAATCAAAACACTGCTAAACTCTGTCCAAAACAAAGCTAAAACACAACACAGCTTGTTCCCAGAATAGTTCATTTAACCCATAGCCCATTGTCAGATCAACAAATCAAATAGCCATATCATTCACGAACATCAGAAACATTTCAATGCAATTTCTTCTAAGCTATTAAATCAAAATGGTGCCCCGAAAAGTTTGAGGAAAAGCAATGGTGAAATTTGTTTTTCACTCAATTGCTCAATAAACTGAAACGAAACATTTTTGTGGGCTGTGGTTGGAGCAGCTGGGGGGTGGGGGGATAGAATACACGGCGTATACGCAATCAGAGGAGAGATCGTAACCAATGTTTTTGGAAGGCATATCCATCATCGTCCTGCACGCAAACACACTCAAACACTCATGCATGGCACACACCCACACCCACACCCATGCATGCAGTCGCTCACTCAGCAAAAAGCGCAGACACACGAAAGTATTTTGCAAATTTGCGCTCAATTAATTGCAAATAATTCATTTGCTGTTTGCCCAGCCCCATGCCCCAAAGAGGACGAGGAGAGAGAGAGAAAGACAGAGAGATGAAGCAAAAGAGAGAGAGAGAGAAAGGGAACAGCCTCCCGCTTGGGTATTTTATGGCATTTTGATTTGATTTTTGTCAAACCACCGTTTGCCGTTTTCTACGTCTTTTTTTGTTGTTGCTCTTCTCCTGCGGACACCCCCGCTTCTGGTCTTTTGATTTATTGCCGACCTTGTTATGTGCAGGCGCATTAGTATATCCATTTCACTTTCCATAATGGTGGCTGCGCTCTCTCTGTCAGTGGCCACCCCTCTTCGACGAAAGCTTGGACCGAACGCACGCCAGAGCGGGACGACAGCAGTGTCGTGTGAGTGTGTGTGTGTGTGAGTAAGCACTCAACGGTTTCGTTGTAAGTGCACAGAAAGGGGAAATGCTCATGCATCTCGCTCTCTCATTCTGGTCGGGCTTTTCCCCTCACGGTTTATGGCACAGCGAGAGAGAGAGTGCATTGCCAAAGAGGGGAAATGAAAATAAAGGGGAGCGGGCGACGCGACGCTAAAGTCTGCCGTCCGATCGCAACGCATCGATGGCCTGTGGCCCCAAGCTCCATCTCCGATTCGCTCTCCGGACGAGCCATTAAACGAAATTTATGAGTTTTGATAATTAGGAAATGCGATTAACAACCAACCTGAAAACGACGTCACACGATGAGTCGCTTTCCGTCCTGCCTGTCCGTCCACGTTGCTGATTTAACAGAAATCGAACAAACAAACAAAAAAAGCACACACTCACAGAGTTTTATTCAGCATTTAATGTAATTTTTCTGTCGCTTTTGCGGTGTGGCATTCATCCTGCCCCCTTCCTAAAGGCTCCACCTCATTTATTAGCGAATTGTTGTCTCGTTTTTGATTTTTGTTTTTTAACTACCCCTTTGGAGGTTTGGGTATCTCTACTTTGATGATAAGTTGGGCATTTAATGGATTAAATAAGGTATATGAAAGATTAATCGCAGCGCAATGTTTTGAATTGAATTATTAAATTATTTCGGTTTTTAAATAAAAAGTTTGCATAAATGGAATACCTTAAAATGAAACAAAAATGTATTCAAATTTATATGCAATGAGAAAAGCTTTTAAAATACATTTCTTCATTAAATAAATCATCTTGAAGCTTTTACTATCTTAAAAGAAAATCAGCAAATTTGCTTAAAATCTGTTTTCTATATACTTTTTTATGCGGTATATTTATTTAAATTTTTAAGGGTATTCGCATTTTCTGGCTGCCTCTGGTTGGGATTCATTTTGAAACATTTTTTGCCGCTTTGCGTTTTCTGCTTCGACACTGGACTGACAATTAAATTTAATTTGACATAAATGCCAATATTCAAAATGCAATAATTCTGCTGAAACGGCACGGCCGGCCGTGCCCTGAGCAGCAAAACACAATCCCCAATCCCCAATCCCCCATGTCTGATTCCTGATTCCTGATCCCTGAAGCTTTTCCCATCTTTGGTTGGCGAGGCTTTTGTTTTATTTTTAGTCTCACCCGAAATCAATTTATAAATTTCATTTTATTTTGGCTTTTTTGTCTCGCTTTTTCTGTTTGTTATGCAAATCGAAGCTGGACAAGAACAACAAATGTTATATTTAATTTTTTGGTCAGCTTAGTCAGCCGGTTTTGCAGCATTTCCTTGGTCCGGTACGGTACGGGTATTTTATGGCATTTGGTAAGATTTAAGAGTTAACAGTTCTCCAACACAGATGGACGGGGAATGTGAAATTTAAATGTTGTGTCGAGCGCATAGAAAGGTCACTGAGGTCATGAATATATTGACTAATTGAAGGCACATTGCCTAAAAGATAGTTTCGGTTCAGGAAAGAATTTTTATCTTTCTTTTTTAGACATTTTTTTCAGCATTAGTTTGATTTTTGTACGAGTATGTATATCTTTTCAAATGGTACAATAGTTTCATTTCAGTTATGGTCTCATCTTAAGCTTCGTTCTCCGTCTTCTTAATTTTATAATCATATTTCAACCTCTAATTCCCGTAAGCTGAATTTCCTGCACCTGACCTTGATAACAACACCATTTCTGCACATTTTGTTGCACTTCTCGGCTTCAGCTTCCTTTACCCCACTTCATGGTCTTCCTCGACTTCTTTTTGGCTTTTGTTGTGGCATAAACAGATTGAATTTTTGGCAAAAAGTTTTTAACAAGCACAAGTCCAAGGTCTGAGGCTCTGCGGAGGCCGAAAGTCCACAAACTGTGACCCGTACGGAGTGTGCGATAAGAGGAGCTTCGGTGCAGGGAAAGGAGCTGGGAAAAGAGAGTAATTGGTTGCGTTACCTTATCAAAATACCAACACACAGAGAGGAACAGAGAAGCAGAGACAAGGAGAGAAGAGAGAGAGAGAGTGGAGACAACGTTTAATTAGAGTTTCTTGTTTATTTATTTATTTATTTGCTTGGCCTGCCGACGCCGTCGGCTCCTGCTCCAGGAGATCCTCGCACTGGAGTTGGCCCTGCCTCGACCTCGGTTCGGCCTCAGTCCCTGCCACATTCTGTGGCCTCTGTTTGCCTCTGTTCCGAAGTCGTGTGCCCCACGTCCACTTTTCGGGTGAGCACAGCTCCGTCCAGCATAGTCTTGTTGTTTGGTCCGCATTTTTGTGTTGACCATTAATAATTTCATTGAGTCGATATGGTTGTTGGTGTTGGTCTTTGGTTCATGTGTGTGTGTGTGTGTGTGTTTTGTGTTTGCTCTTCTCTATTTGTTGTTGTTTGCACAATGCGGTGGCAGCAACAACAAGGTGCAACAGCAACGACGACTGCTTCCGTTCTTTAGTCCCCTCCGGACAGCTTGGCTTCCTGCTGCAACCCACTATACCCCATCGCAGAGCCCACACCAAGATTTCTCCTTCGTTACACTGAAATAAAAATATAAATACAAATTTTTTGATCATTTTATTAATAAGCAAAAATTTGCTTTGATCTGAATTTGATTTCTGAGTAATACTTATCATTGGATTTACCCTTTAGGAATCTCTCTAGAATCTTTCCCATTCCTTTCCTTACTTTTAATTTGAATGTCGATGTTTTGGTATCGCTTTTATTTTGAAACACTTGCGAAGAAAATGCATTTTTTTTTACATGAAAATATAATTAAATTGTTGTTTATATTTTGCTGGCATCTATCACTTTCTTCGTTTATTTTTTTCTCTTTTTTTGTCCATTTCCTTCAATTTTGATACATACGAGCATTGAGAATTGCAGCATGCAGCCAAAGGCCACGCCCATGACCACCCAACCGAAGCCTCCCTTCTGACCGATGTCCTTCCATCCCCTCCAGCACTTTTGCTCCCCCTCGTGTCCATTCGCCTCTTCTACTTGTTTTTGGCTCCTTTTCCCTCTGCTGCTGCTGGTCATGCGATAATAATATTTGTTATTTACTTTAGCGGAAGGAAAACCAGAAATAACAAAAACAACAAAAAGAAAAGAAAAACCAAGAAAAAATAGACGGAAATGCACATAAATTTATTTATTTTGTGCGTTCTTGTTTTTTGGCTAGCTAGATTATTATTTCTTTCTGCCCCACTCTTTGCTCTAAGCTTCTCTTCTTTTCGTTTTCCCAATTTGCAGACATTTCTTGACATATTCTTAAATTTTTCATTGTTTCTTTCTCTGAGAAAATCAAATGTTCAACTCATGTGTGCATTTGCTTTTTGGGGAATATTTCCTATTCTTAATTTTTCCCACATTTCTGACAGAACAATTCGGAAAGGAATTTGAAGACAAAAGTGCTCTGAGAGAATGCAATCAAATGGATTTGTATCAGTTTTGCTGAAAGTTCTGCTTGAAAGTGCACAAATCATTGAATGGAACATCGTTTTGGTATAGCTTTGCTTTCGACACAATAAAGAAATATGTACATATGTATTTATGTACATAGATATATACAAATACTGTTGATATACAGAAGAGTCCATCATCTGGTTCTTCAATATTTTTATGCATTTTTCAGTTTTTCTGGTTGTTCAAATGGTTACGATCGATCTGTTAGCATATCCAATAAGGTTTTGGTACAGAAAATATATTTTTTTTTCATTCTTGTTTGTTGCGATAACTTTTACAATATGGAATGTGGAAAACGAAGATAAGTCCCACAACCAACATTCAGCTGAACGCACAAAGGAGCCCACTTTATCACGTATTGCTTTATGCAACTCAGAAATACTCTAAAAACCATTGCTTCTAATTAAGAATGTACTTGAAATATTCCCCAAAAACGTTTCGAAATTTTCAGCTGAAATTTCGATTTGCTTTCGGCATCGATTTCGAGTGATCGAATCGGATCGGTAATCCTAGAAGCAGTATCTCATTCCTTAATTTAGTTATTAACATGATGCATCCTCCCGGCCCTCCCTCTTGGCCATGCTCCTCTCATACGTTAAGTAGTTTTTCATAGGAAAACGATTTCCTTCATCTGTGTGTGTGTGTGTGTGTTTCGAAAAGTGATTTTCACTTCATTCCCCTGCATTCACTCCCCTGTCCCCCCCCCCCCACCCCGCTTGTGCGCCCTTGACAGTTTCAAGTGGTTTTTCTGGGCAATCAATCAAAAAATGAACCAAGAAGCAGAAGGAAAACATTTCCCGACAAATGTGCCAGGAAAAGATCATTGAGAGGGATGAGTCACAGGGGAGAATGGCTGGGAGGGGGAGACACTGCGCAGGGCGTGCTCAACACATGTGGAATGGACGAGGGAACGGACGGACAGGGAATGCATCTTAATCCGGGTTCCTTTAGCTCATTTGCATGTTTCCCAAAACGAATGAATAATTTCCCTACTGACTTTTCACCAAACCGTTCTTACTTGCCGTCGTGCACCTTCTCTTAATTCTTATATTTCTACTTTTCTCTGTCTTTTGTTAAATCTACTAACGCTATCTGTCTCTGTTTCCTTTGCAGGTAAAGTATGATTAGACCTCTGAGCAGGTAAGTGGCTTAGGATTCTTAAATCAAACAGAAATTAACTTTGTGACAAAATTTTACCATCGAAATACCCGAGAAGAAAACAAATATGAAAGCTGTGTCCTTGACCCGGCGGGCGCCCTAGACTTAGGGGGTGTCTGTAGGCCGCATTTGTTGACAGCCCCGACGGCAGACGCCTGCTGGAATTGACAGTTTTGTCAGGTTTGGCAGTGCTCGCATCGGCATCGGCGTCAGCGTCCGCGTGGCGGCTGTCAAATGCAGGCAAGCAGACTTTGACGAAAGGACACCGTCCTGGATGACCGGCAATATTTGTGTAAGCAACAAATTTGGCATCGATTTTCGTTTTCGGGTCGGCAAGACTCCATTAAATGATGAGTCGAGGAAAACCAAAAAAAAAAAAAAAAACGAAAAATCGAAGCGCGCCAAGGCCTTCAATGTGGGTGTGAGTCCTGCTTAGACACCCCGGACGGGGCTCAGGATCAGGTAGAGGTCTGCGGACAAGTGTCCTAAGCCTTTTATGGGCCCTGGCCAAGCGTTGAAAGTCACAAAAACGTAGGAAAATAGAAAATAGAAAAACGAAACGAAAGAAATACATGCGAAATTCAAGCGAAGAAGGAGCGCTGTACAGGTAAATATGCAGGTAAATGTGAATCCTGATCGAAAATCGGAACTGGCCATCGCGCGCGGCCCATCCAGTGGCATTCGAACTGTAAACAGCTGATGCGTGGCCATAAAACACACAGTCCGTCTCGCTCTGGCCCGTGCGCCAGCGAAGGGAGTGCACATGCTATCCCGCTCTCGCGTGCATGCGGCGAATTCAACGCAAAACAAAAACAAACCATTAAGAGTGCGGCGAAGAGAACGCGCGCGTGTGTGTCTCTGTGTGTGTGTGTGTGTGTGTGCTGCTGAGAGAGAGAGAGCGAGAGAGCGGACAGAGTCCACTTGTCAGTCAAGATTATGGCAGTCACAGCGCAAAAAAAACGACACCGAAAACGCAAAGGAACGGAGAGAAGTTGTCTCAAACAACTCCTATTTTTCTTCTCTTGTGCCATTTTTTTTTTTTTCTGTTTTGCACTTTGAGTGAGTTTTAGTATCTCCCTCTCGCTCTCTCACTCACGCTGTGGAGCAGAGTCTGTCCTGCTCATCACTTGATATCGTGTCGTCGTCTTCATCTTTGCTGTCGCTCGCTCGTCGTTTCCATTTGATAAATTGCGTTTATAAGAAAGAGATGAATTGTCATGCACACAACACCAGCGTCGCCGTTGCTGTCGCTGTCTACGGCGCTGCCTCTGCTTTAAATCATATTGGCTGCCCGGCATTAGTGTGCGTGCGTGTGTCTGCCTCTGTATGGGTGAGAGCCACATTTTGGCACTCCACTCCTCCCCAACCACCGCCTCCAGCACCACACCCCAACCGACCCAACAAGCAACGACAGCCTCTCGTCTGGGATTGGAAGCTTCCAAATGCAATTTTCCTTGAGGTTTTTCCTTCGAGTCGTTTCCCCTCTTCGCTGGCTCTCTTTCCTCCCTCTTGTGGGTGGAGACCCAGCCCACTTGCTTCATTATTTTTCTCATTTTTTTTTCTTATTTTGGCTGATTTAAATTTCATGGTCCCTTCAATTTTAAATGAAATTCCCTTACTTTTGTTCAGTTTTTCATTTCTTATTGGGAATTTATTTATATGATAAAATACGCACAGTTAATTCCGAAATGAATCATGAACTATTCATAACATGAACTATAAATAGGCACAAAAGAACCGATCACAATTATCTGATTATTTATTAAATAATTCTTATGGACTCGCGGTGGCTTGCCATATATTTTATGGGCCACCCGACTCACTCAACGAAGCTATTCGATGATCGTATAATTTATTTAATACGCAGCTTTTAGGTCCTGTTAGTACATATTGTGAGTTGTTTATTTAGTTTCTTAAATGTTTTATTGGTTGTGTTTTTGTTTGTAACTTAAAATATCTGCCAAAAAAGAACAATCGATGGAAGCTATTAGCATCTTTGACTTTTGTTCAACCACTGTTGATGAAAGTAACCTTACCTTGTAGTTGAAGATTATTCGCACCGTTGCGTGGCCCAAATGATCTCTGCAATAGAAAATATTCATTACTTTTTATGTGGCCAAAATTCTTTGTTGTTTAATTATTTTATTTTGCTGTCCTCGACCTTTTTCCCCAAATATCGATCGATATACCAAATGCCGTTGGGCGAGCGCATAAATTTTGGCCAAGGCCCATGCAAAAAATAGTTCCCACGCTTACCAAACGCTCTGCCTGCCCCCTGATTCAGCTGCTGCGCTTCTCTTCACCATCTACTGAGAGATTCACCTTAATTTATTGCATTTAATTGATTTCATTTGATTTGATTTTGGTTGCGCATAAATTACTTGATTTTTTTTTGCATTTTTGGCAACAACAAAGTAATGGGAGGATAAAGCAGGATGAAAAAGAAGCCAAAAGCAAGAGAGAAAACCGATAAAGAAGAAAGAAGAGCAACCGCAAATCCATCACAGTCTCATAAATTTGTCAGAGCGTTGACAGGCAACAGACCCCACTGCTGAGCGCCCCACCAAATGCCGAATACCCCATCAGAGCGCCGAACGAACCCACCCCCCAATGCTATCACACTTAAGATCAAAGATGGAATGAAATGGCAGCCAGATTAAGTGCAACATCATCTTCTGGCCAGTCCGCAGGATATCCTTTTCGGCCGCCAGAGAAGGAGAGGAAAACAAACAAGGCTATTTTTCATTTTCCTAAAAACGGCGCCTCCGACTGCCCCACACGTAATGGCCTGCTGCTGCAGCAGCCAGCGCCAAAACCAAAAATACGCTGTTGAAAAATTGCCTGGGAATATGTGTTAACTGCTTTTTAAACTGCCACGAGGACGACGACACGAACAACAACTGTAAAAAGTGGCAACAACCAGCGGCAGACAGGATGATGGGCCAGGAGCCAGGAGCCAGCAGCAGACCTGCAGGATATGCAATTTTTGGCTCCCCAAAGAGCGACGCCGATAGAGAGAGAAAGCGCGTGAAGAGGAATGTCCCCCAGACAGCTGTTCTCCTTTGTTGTTTCTGGCAGGATCAATGCCTAAGTGGCCAGATCGTCGACAGCTTTTGTGGATGAGAGGGAAGGATGGCTGGTGGGTGGCTGGGTGGTGTTGGGAGGCCTGCACAAAGCTGTTGTTGCTCCTTCCTTTTCACTCTTTCTTCGAAGGCGTTGCCTTAGCCGCTTCTGCCGTGTGTGAGAGTGAGAAAGG
The DNA here is from genome assembly GCA_035043285.1 of Drosophila subsilvestris. Lineage (NCBI taxonomy): Eukaryota > Metazoa > Arthropoda > Insecta > Diptera > Drosophilidae > Drosophila > Drosophila subsilvestris. The sequence continues at coordinate 13,094,079 of JAWNNB010001746.1, forward strand.
GAGTGCGTACACGAGTGTGTGTGAGAGCTGAGTGAGTGCGTTCATGTATGTGTGTGTGTGTGTGTGTGTGTGGGTAAAGAGAGAAGCAGCCTGAAAAATGCTGAGCGAAAGCTGACTGACGGACAGCGTCTGGAGAAACACCTGAAAGCACTCAACGAGACTTTGACTTGGACTCGGTCTCGTACTCGTACTCGGACTCGGAACTCCCACCCACCCCTCTGGTGGCAGCAGCAGAAGCAGCAACAGCAACAGCACAGGTGGGGCGGGCACTGAGAGCGCACAAGACTGAATGGCAAAACTGATGCAAACTGCCACTCACTCAAGCGAAAATAACAAATGGGATTGGTTTTTGCTGATTTTCAACGCACGCACCAGAGAAACGCTAACAGCAACAGCAACGGCAGTGGCAGTGGCAGCGCAGGCAGCGACAGCAGCAGCAGTAGAAGCAGAGAGCCAAAAACCTATAAGCCGTCTCCTTTTGGCCAAAGCCAAATAAATTTCAAACGAACGTACGAACGCACCACGACAGAGGCAGGGCAGAAGCAGAAGCAGAAACAGAGAAAACGAAGCGAAAACATTGCGCAAAAAGAGTCAAAAAATATACACAGCGGCGAGAGAGAGCAGAGAGACTCCGCGACTCGACTCGACTCGACTCGACTCTGGGACAAGTTGTTGTTGTATGACAGAAAAGGCGTACTAACAAATCAGTCATCGTGCGATCAGGCGCATGCGCTCTCTTCGCCGCACACACACACACACACGAACACTCGCGCACACACACACACACACATGCAATGAAACCAGAAGTGGCAACGCGAGTGCTGTATGGCCATCCCGCTTGCACTGCTAGTATATTTTAATGGCACAATTGTTGCGTCGCCGTGTCCGTGTGTGTGGTGTGGTGTGCCCATGCGAGGTGTGTGTGTGTGTGTGTGGAGTGTGCGACTTCCCTCTCTCTCTTGCTCAGACCAACACTCTCCGAAAACGACCGGCACCACGGCGAATGATTGACAATGACAGTGTATCTTTTGCTTTCGGGCCGACGTGTTGTGTTGTGCCTCCTCTGTGTTGTGTCGTGTGCGAAGCGAGTAGCGAAGTCTCGTTCGTCGTTGGGAGCAAAGAATTATTATTATTACTATTCTATTATTATTATTGCCAACCGCGGAGCGCCATTTTATTATTCGTATTGATATTGCCGCCGCACAGCAACATACAAGAAAATACAAGAACTGAACGACGAAATAAGAGGATAAAAACGCATAAATTGTTCATCGAAGAAATCGCAACGAAAATCGCGCGCGCAACGGATCGGGTTCCCGCGTTCGGTTTCGTTTTAACGGTACCGTACCACCTCAAAGCAGTCGCATCGAAACAACAAATAACTAAATGCACCGTAAAGGGTAGAGGCGTGTTTCAACGGGTACGTTCCTGTTGCAGAGGGGATCCCGACGATCCCCTGTCCGTAGCTGTAGCCCCCTCTCTCTCTCTCTCTCGCTCTCTGAAACCACCCACAAGAGAAGAGCAAACACTACCTACTTACAATATGTACGTTGTGTTGTGCCGTCGCTAAATCGTAAAAGACTTTTACCCCCCCCGCAACGACGTAAACGACGACAACAACTAAAGTTTTTTGCGTTTTCATTTTGGTTCAGGATCTAGTTACACACATATACATATAGTATGTAGAAGCAGCTGTGATAAATAGTGCGCATATTATACGAAAAGCAAAAAGAGTATACGACAACAACAACAACTAAAACCACAACTAAAACCATAAGCAAAACGGAAAGCGGAAAGCGGAAAAAGGAAAAATCAAAATCAATCTGAAAATCTGAAAGAAGGATAGAATAGGATCGATCGAAGCGGATGCTAACTGTAGTTGAGCCATGGATTTATGACAACTACAGAAAACGGCAAGAAACCAACAAAAACAAATTGCAAAATTATGTGGCAACAACAGCCGCAACAATACAGCAGTATACTAAGAACAACAAAAACTACAACAACTACAACAAAAGCAACAACAAATTGTATACGATTTTTATAAACCAAAACATTATTATATGTAAATACAACTAATACAAAATAAAAAAAAACAAAACAAAACAAAAATAAGAACTCACTTAACTCAATCGACAAAAAGATACAGTAAAGCAAAGTTCTTAAGAGATCTCCCCGCTTAACAACAAAAACAAAAAACGCGCGCGTAACAACAACAACAAAAACAACAACAAGTATACAAGCAACAACAACAAATAACGTAATAATAATACATAAAATAAATCTTAACAAATGTGCCTGTGTTAAAAAAGAAATGAATAAAAGAGAAAATCAGAAGTAGAAATTATATTGTAAAAGAGTGCAAAATAATAAAACAAAAATAAAAGCAAAAAGCAAAAATCCCCTAAAGAAAAGCCCGGAAAAACAACGTGATTTTTCCCCGGCAACACTATTTTTGAGTGGAAAATACAAAAACAGAGAAATAAATTCCAGAGACCCCAATCCTCCCGTCAAAGCAGGAGGTCCCCAAAAACAGATCTGCCACAATAAGAGCCCAAAGCCCCAAGGAGCCACAACTGGAAGAACACCGACCACAACCACAACGAGGAGCAGACACAAGGGACGCGGGCCCCGCCGTCGAATTGTGTGTTGCGTCGCCCCACAGTCTTCTCTACACCAAAAGTGGCACAAATCGGGTTAGACGTCGCTCCCAGAGCATTAATGGCTCAGCCCAGGGTAAGTACTATCAAAAAATTCCCTCAAACTATATAGGGCCTATTCCCAGAAGTGTTGTTACTCCCAGCCAAATTAGCGACGGCACCGTCGCCTAACGCATATCTTTTATTTTTGGTTGAAATCAAATGCCGTCGGCACAAATAGTTATCAGCAAAGTGTGTGCCAGCAAGCTCTCTGACAATTCTTACGAGTCTCTACGAGTATATGAATAGTGAAATTTCAATCTTTGAGCAACATTAATCGAGTTGAATTGGAATTGCGTGTGTGTGTGTGTGTGGGGGGGGGGGGGGGGGCTCTCTCAAATATGATTTATGCGGGTCACTTTCTCATACAAGTTTATGGAATTAAGTAGTTGAATTTGTGTTGTGCCATGTCGATATTTGGTATTCTGGTGGATTACTTATTATAGAATGACTAAGCTATTGGTTCTGGGAATACTATAAAATCAGTTCATGGCAATGCAAATTAATTTCAAAAAGGTATTCGAACAATTAGAAATCATCCATACAGCTTGGATTACCTTCAAACATATATTTCTAGCATATAAATAGAAGTCTGTAAAAACTTCAATGCTTCATGATAGCTAGGCAATTTTCTAAGAATCTTTAGCCGTTTCCAAGTTTGTGCCTTTGTCAATTTCTTAATAATTTTCTGTCACTGAATTTGATAGTAATTAAAAGATTAAAAGATCATATTTATTATGAATCTTATTTAGTTCTAAAGAAATTTCTTTCTTATAATGTGTTTTGATGAGCAATTGGCAGTCCTTACAGTAAGGACAGACAAACGATAATGTCAGGATAATTTTACTCTCTGGGAACGTACTAGTGCCTTTGGTTTACACTTACCCACAATTGTATATGGTTTATATGGTTACATATGGCCAACCGTTTATGTTTTACCACTCATATGGATCATAAATAATATGCTAATCAGGTGACCAAAATCGCAGTTAGAATTGCCTCTTTACTATATTTTTTTTGGTTTGTTGGTTTGTTGCTTTCGACTTTATCAATTGATTAACATGGACCTGCGAAGTGAACTTGATTTTTATTAAACGGAGCAAAGACTCTCCATATTTGTGCGTGTGATTGTGTTTTGTGTGTGTGTGTTAGCAATTAACATCTACATTTGTGTCTATATGCGTGTGTATGTGGAGAGTGAATTATGACCTGGCCATAGGTAGGCCGAGCTCTTTGGGCGCATTAAAAGACAAACAAAAAATATATAAAAAAAAAAATCCAAATGAAATATACAAAACGAAATATGTGAAAATGCCCGCGGGAATGTTGTGTGGTGATTTTTATATGTGTGTTGTTGTTGGTGATGGTGGTGCTGCTGTTACTGGCGAATAAATTTACGCTTGTGGTTTAATACACGATTCTGTCCCTGTCCCTGTCCAGTCACTGTCCCGAACCCCCCTCTTTTTTTTCCTGCTGCCCGTTGTCTGTATTCGCTATTCTCCTGCGGCTCTTTGGCCGAATCGCGCCATTTCAATTCCATCAAATGAATTTTTCGACTCTGGGCACAATATACATACATACGGGTTACACTGTGTTCGTGCCTGCATCTGCATCTGTGTGTCAGAGTGTCTGTATCTGTTTCTGTGTGCATTTGATGCATATAATTTTATTGCACATGAGCGAAAAGAGGCTGAGGCCGCGGCAGACATTCATTCATTCTCTATCTCTCTCTGTATTTTTCGCTTTCCCGCTCTCTTTTGCGGTTTTATTATTTACAATTTTATTTTTATAATTTTCCATGACTCTACAATAATTTTTGGACATTTGTGCGTGCCGGAAAATGGCGGGAAGCGCTCTTTTTTTCACAAATGTATTTTTATATATATTTAAAATAATTTGATTATTTTATGCCTTTACAAAGAGACAGAGAGAGAGAGAGAGAGGACAAAAAATGTGCAATTGCAATTTGTATAAAAATGTGCAATGTGCAGCTGCCACAAGCACCTCGCCACCCCGTCCCTGGCACTGGCACTCCCGTGCCACTGTCCCCGTGCCTCTTCCGTGCCATTTCAAACGCCTGCAAAATGCAGCACAAAAATTGTTTTGGTGTTATTTTAATTTAAAGGTTAACCGCAGCGTAATTTGTGGCATAAAATATAATTCGTCTAGTGTGTGTTTCCCTCGTTCTCGCTGTGTGTTTGTTCTGTGATTGCTTTGCCTCTATTTTTTTGTTGCAGAAATAAAATCAAAATAGAAAGGAATCGGTTGGGGAGAGTGAGCGAGCGAGCAGGCGGCTAAATCGCGGGGCATGCTGCAAATGCCATTCGATGTGCAACGTGAGGCCGTTACTTGTTAGATTTCTGCCGAACACACTTGGGTAAAAGTTGATTGAAAGATTGGCGATTTGATGGGAGCACAGAAAAATAATTTGAGATATTGAAAGAATTCTTTCCTCATGTAAGGAATACCTCGAACCGAAAGTGAAGTTTAATGTGAAATATTTGGCGAATCTGTAGCTCTTTTTATTTATTTATTTCATTAGTAATATTCCCCCCCACTGATTTCTCTATCTCTGCTGAATCTCCCTGAGATGGTTAAACTTCACTGGAAATTCTTTTCTAATTAAGTGAGAAATTCTTGCGACTCACAGCTTCCCCGTGAGTCATGGTGGCTCCAGAAGAGAGTTTCTCCTTTGTATCTTTTGATCAGTTATAGCTGGGACTGGGTCTGGGCCTGGGCCTGGGCCTGGCTATCAGGTATATGTATCTCGGTTTAGTTTGGTTCCTCAACGAAAGTTGGGAATTCTCTCAGGCCAGCGAAATAATTCAGAGAAGAGCAGGAAGCAGGCTGCGAGGAATATTTATAAACAAATTACATATGCATATTTTTGCCAGGCTCTATATGGGGCCTATCCACATGAGCTGCTCCTCCACTGTAGCTCGCTCTCGCTCTCTCTTCTCTTTCTCTTGCTCCATCTCCATCTCTGTCTCTGTCCCCTTCTCTTGTCGATGTTGTTTTTCGTGTGCTAAAGAGCTTCATGTTTAATGATCAAATTGCGTGCCTCGTTCTTGGGTCGGCAGTGGTGCCTGTTGGTGCTCTGGTTGTTGTGGTTGTTGCTCTGGTTGTTGCTGATGTTGTAGCTGTAGTTGTTGTTGTTGTTGCTGTTGCTGTTGCTGTAGGTACACATAGTTGCCAAGTTTGACGAGGTCGCAACAGTATGTTGCCTGCCTCCTCTGCTGTTTCTGCTGGCTGCTGCTGGCTGCCGTTGGAAGTGTTTTCATTAGTTTCATTTCTTTTTACATTTACGCCTAAATCGTCTTATAAAGTATTTTAAATAATCTGTTTCTTCTCTGCTCTCCTTCTCTCTTCCTTTTGTGCGTTGTGTGTGTGTAATTTCCCTGACATTAAGTCAAAGTGTTTCGCTAATTTTCAAGTAAAACTAAATTACATTTTTGTAGAAAACTCTTTCGTGGAGATCCGATCCAACTAGGAAAGAGGCCAGGCCCTCCATGCGGGCCAGCGCCAAACAAAAAAAAACAAAAAAAACAAAAAAAAACATCTGAAAAATTAAGGGAAAAAAAACTGCTGTAAAGTAGAGGAAAAATCATTTAGACAAGTTGCACGCCGCTCATTAAATTAAATGAGCCATCAGCACGCAATTTATTTTCGTATTTTTGAGTAACTTTTTGTTTTGGCCCCAGCCAGGAGATGCGGCGGCGAATGCCAAAAACTCCAATAGATTCTTTTTGGGTTTTTGTTGTAGCTCCAAATGGTAGAAAGAAAGTGCTTTTGTTTTTGTTAGGTTTCAGAGGTCCTCGAGACCTGAATATTTAATTTGATAGCTAAGAAAGATTGCTGCCTGGTTTTTGATGGGATGGCAATTCTTAAGACATCAATTAAAATGTAAATGTGTAAAGCAACTTCATATTATATATTTATTTGTATCTTTCTAATATTCAAAACTATCGAATTCCTTTGCTTATACATATTTAAAAATATCTTTCATTTTTTAATACATTTTCCTCTTTAATTTTAAACATTTCCTTGACAGTTTACCCAAAAATTGTTCTCTGCTTAATTTCTGTTTCTAACAAGAAATTCAGTTTCTTTCAATTTATTTTTGAATCGAATTTTGTTTCTTGTTTTTTGCTGAACACAAAAATTTGAATTTACCTTTTTGGACAAATGCCGCTGTCGCTGCGGCCGCTGTGTTTGTTGGTGTTTTTGTTAATCATCTGCCAGTTTGGGGCTCATTTTAATTTAATAAATGCCGCAGACTGACGTCATGTGTTGCTGATTTTTGATAAATGTTGAAACGCCAAAGAATACATTTATTTGCATTTTTTTGTTCTACCATTCTGCCATTGGTCCGCCTCCAATTTGGCTACCGAGCATCTAATTTTTTGTGCTTTATATTTATTTATATATATTTCTGCGTATTTTTTGTTGCGTTAAGTATTTGTTTTTAGACATAAATTTGGGTAGGCAAGCAGAAACAAAAATAAGCGCACGTTTTGGGCCGTTGACAAACCCCTCAACGTTTGATGTTCGCCTGCTCGATAATATTGTTATTAGAAGCAATAAAAGTTAATAATAAAAACACAGCAGAAAAAACTATGGGAGCAGAGAGCGTGTTGCGTTCGAAATGTTGGTTGGAAATGCCTGCAACTGTAAATTAAAATAACACCCAGACACGCAACAAAAATTAATTGTCTAACACCAAATAAAACTTTTGAGGCGGCCCAAAAACAGAAACAAAACTGGGCGTGACAGGCAGATAGACGGCTATTGGGAGGGATTGGATAGGATTGGGACGGACACACCTACAATCCAACAACCAACAACCGCGGACTGGGGACTGGGGGACTGCGGCTCGTCTGCTAATTAAGCAAAAGTCAAGAAAGACAACAACTGCCCAAAAAAAGAATTATAGAGAAATACAAAGAAATGGAAAGAAATTCAAATACAACATGATAAACAATTAATTTTGATTAGGCCTTTGGCCGCGCCATCGCAATTAAGAATGTTGCGGGTTTCAATATTCCCTGCTCCCTGCTCCCTGCTCCCTACTGCCGTCTTTTGCCCCTCTTTATTTTTTTTGTTGGTGGGGTAAATGAAATGGAAATACAACAAAAACAAAAACAAAAATAGCAAAAGCAAAAGCAAAAGTGTTGTGGAGAAAGAAGGCCAAGAAATCGATATAGAAATGGAGTTTCGGCAGCGAACACCAAAACATATTGAGGCTTTTGTGGGGTAGTGGGTGGGGGTTGGGGGGTGCTGCTCCGACTACGACCATGACTATGTAAAATGGCGGCCATTGTCACCATTTTGCCTAAAACGTACACACACACGCACACACGTGCCTGCTAGAGAGAGAGAGAGAGAGAGAGGTGGCTCTACTGTGTGTTTCTCTCGCATGCCTGCATTTTTGCACTCATAACTCTCCTGCTTCCGCCTGCTACACCTCTACACCGTCGCCCCCACCGACTGGTGTCTGGCTTTTGGTCAGTTTTGGGCGTCCCCTTAGATAAAGGTGGCCTCCAGCCCACTAACTCTATCTGCCACATTGTCCCACTACCCCCTTGTTGCACCACTCCTCGCGTTTCACTCACCCACTAAATGTCCTTGCTGTTGCCGTTTCCTGGCTATGTTTGTGTTTGTGTTTGTGTTTCTATTTTAGCCTATGTGCCGTGCAACGTTTTCGGTTTCAAGTTCACGCAACATTTTGTTGCACAAACACACACACACACCCGCATTTAGAACCCCTTCCCACCCACTATTGTGGCACAAACTTAAAGCCAAAATACATATTTCTGTTCAACATTAAAGGTTTTTGCTTCAATTGAGTTGTTGTGCCTGTGCGGGCAGGGCAGGGCATGGCAGGGGGGGGGGGGCGTGGGTGCAGTAGGCTTTTTTGGGTATGTATGACTTAATGTCGCACAAACACGACAAAAGTACACACAAACACATGCAGAGCGACGAGCACAGCGACAGACAGGCAGCAAGTAGGACAAGAGCCCGGCACTAGCAACTGCCCCCCGACTGTGCCTGGTTACCAAAAAACTCTGCGCCGCAGCTCCTTCAGCGCCTGTCACTGACAGTCGGGTCGGGGCGGCCTCTGCCTCCAGCTCTGCTTTCCCCTCTCTCATCGTGCCTATGTATGGCCAGGGGGCGTCATAAATTTTTGAAGGATTTTCGACGCTGAACTTGTCAAAATCAGACCAGAATGAAATGCCGGCCTCCTCAGACGCGGCGCGCTGCTCTCGACGACTGTTTACTGTTGGCTTTTCAGTGGTTGGTTTCTGGGTGGATCAATATCCAAACACAAACACACACACAAACACACACACACATACACATACAATCGTACACTCGCACATTCGTACCAGCGTTCAGTGTGGCCTGCCCCCAGATTTCCCCCCCTGTCAGTTGCAGAGCTTTCCACCAGAGCCGCCATTCAACAAGGTCAATGGCTTGGTCACTAAACAACAGCCAGGGAGAGACACAGTGAGCTGGAAAGGGAGCGAGCGAAATAGGGTCTGAGGTCTGAGCCGAAAGAGATCATCAATCAAAGCTGGCCCAAATGGTTAGGATGGCCCAAAGGGGGCTAAGTGTATTTGCCTGTTCGATTTTTACTCTTCTTTTGTTTGGTGTCTGGTGCCTGGCTTTTTGTTCGGCAACAAAACGAGAGAAAGAGAAAACTTCTCCGCTCTCTCTCTCTCTCCCTCTACTATATGTATATCTTCTCTGTTACTCAAATTCCCACATTACTTATGTACAAGTACAAATTGTGGTAATTTTCAAGATCTCTTTGTTGGCACGGCTTTTGCTCCACAATTTCCTCATTTCGAATAGCAGCAGCAGCAGCAGCAGCAGAAAAAAGCAGCGACAACGTACGTACGGTTGCCACCAACACTAAAATTAGCATAACAACTTTATAGTTTAACTGCCATGAACCGAACCGAACCAAGCCGAACCGAAGCGGCTTGGAGTGGAGTGGAGTGAAGTGGAGTGTAGTGGATTGGATTGGAGTCGACTCGAACCCCGGCTGATCTGAGCTGAACTAACCCGGTGCCTGTGCGGTTGTATCTATGGGTTTGTATCTTGCATACGCCCGCTCAGACTCAGACTCAGGCTCAGGCTCAGGCTCAGGCTCTGAGGCACTGAGGCCAACACCAACGCCAAACGGCAGCAGCATTGCACGACTGCTCTGCCTCCTCAGTAGACTAATCTTTTGTGTGTATCTAAAGGATTGCCAGAGCGAAAACAAAACGTTGCAAAAGGTTGACAATCGAATTGAAGTCAACTCCGGGGCTTGCAGGTGGCACTGCCACTGCCACTGCGACTGCAGTGCAAACGGAGGCAGCTGCTTTATGAGCCAGTTGCACTATTTCAAAGTATAGATACAGATGCACAGCCACAGATACTCGTACCGTATCCACATACATACATACTCGTACTCGTTCTCGTATATCATTGGCTCTGGCTTCCAGGTGCAAATCCTTGACATTTCGCTCAAAATCTTCCGTCAAGTGTGGCTCCCTGTCTGTCTTCTCCAGCTCTTCCGCTGACTCCACCGCTCCTCCTCCTTCTTCATCTCTTCTCTTCAGCATCAACTTCAGCTCAAGTCAATTGCTCATTTAGTGTCAAAGATTTTTCCAGGCTGATAAAAAACAAAAACTCCAACTTGCTGGCGAGACTTTTCATGTGTGTGAAGGCGGGGTGGAGTGAGAAGGGGGCCCAGGCCCAGGCCCAGGCCCAGGCCCAGGCCCACCATCATTTCTTGTCGCTGCACAAAAATCTTTTGTCAACTTCTTCGGCCTCTCTTCTTCCGCTCTCTCTCTCTCTCTCTGTGTGTGTTTCACCAAGCAAACTTGCCTCAAATTATGCAGTGTGAAGAGGAGCAGAGAAGCTTCTCAGGCGACGGACGCCACTTGAGTACAAATGATAAAAATCTGACAAAAACACACACATATACAGCCAACGAAAAAGAATCAAAGGCATCAGCAGCAGTTGAACTTTGCTTAAATGACAGCCACAATAAAGGCCGAAACCACAGATACCCTTGCTGGATAAATGGTTAAGGGATAAAGACGCATCCTTGATTAAAATTACAAATCTTTGATTGGATTATCTGCATCTTTACTAATTGTTTCATTGTCTTCGCTATGCCTGGCAGTGCCAAACTGCTCATTAGTATACCCTGCATAGGGTATCCACAATAAGTTCTCGGTTTTTGTTTGGTGTATTAGTACGACGAGTACGTACTGTTTGTTGCCGTTGCACACAAACCAGTTTGCAATTGCGCCGATTCAAAAAATGTTGTACAACTTTAGACAGAGATAGAGAACAATCCACATACAAAGATATACACTCGTACTCGTACATACATACATTCAGAGAGATTAACTGATAACATTAAAAATTGTCTCTTTGTTGTTGGCATTTGGCTGGTCTGGTGGCTGCTTTTGGCGCTTAATTAATATGCAAAAAACGTTGAAAGAAAAGACGAGCAAAGACGAGGTAAGGTAACTAAATATATATATATACACATGTCGGTATATATATATATATCTACATATATGAATATATATACGTGGGTATATTTGTATATATATCCATATAATGTCGAAGCGGCGGCAAAAGTAATCACAAGGTCAAAGCGAATCGCTTTTTTTTTGTTTTGTGTGTGTTTTTGTGAGTCTTCAGCTTTGGCCACACACAAATATTTAAATGCATATATTTAGATTTTTGTTGTTGTCTAATTTGGCTGGGAACAACACTTCAACATCCATCCATCCATCTGCCCATCTACTACTCTTTTGGTCTATAACTAATCTATATTATCTCGTTTTTTGCAGTATGACGATGGCCTGCACGGCTACGGCATGGACTCCGGTGCCGCGGCGGCGGCTATGTACGATCCACATGCTGGACATAGGCCGCCCGGCCTGCAAGGCCTCCCCTCGCACCACTCACCGCACATGACGCATGTCGCGGCGGCTGCGGCCACAGTCGGCATGCACGGCTACCATTCGGGTGCCGGGGGTCATGGTACACCTAGTCATGTATCACCGGTTGGTAATCACCTAATGGGCGCAATACCCGAAGTACACAAACGTGATAAGGATGCGATTTATGAGTAAGTATCTCCACAACAGATTCGAGACGAAAACGTTAGCCTAGCTTAGCTCATTCATTATACGATTTTGGAGCTGTAAATGATCACCTAAGATGATCCTTGTCGGGGGTCATCTAAAACTGATTAGAAATTAAGTTGATTGAGTGAGGAATTAGGAAAAAAACATTTCCATATCGCTGACTAGTAGTATGCGATGATCCCATTTTTCATGTGTGTGTCTCAAGCTTGTGCCATCCGACAATCATTGAACTTTTGAACAACAAAATAGAACTTGGAACCCGCTCACATGATCGCTACACATATTACATTCATAAAGATCGGTTTTACTATCTGTAGTTCAATGAAAGACCGGCTCAAGTAATCATCATCAAAGGTATCTCAAAAAGATCCGCCAAGATTAATGTCCGTTTTCAACTATAACTTAATTCTAGATTAGCAAAAGGATTGTTATTATTCACTTAAAATCAGCTCATATGATCATTCAGCATTTTAGGAATGATTTCACAGAGAAAAGTTTCCATTCCCATTCCTATGGGAAACTTCCATCAGCGATCAATGAACATTTAAATATTTGCTCACACGATCACTTAAATGTAACTTTAAAGATCTTAAATGATAGCTGCAAACTTTCAATTATCATCTGCTAGTTTTCCACGACACATATTGATCTGTGATCCATGTTCAACCGCTCAATCAATTTCCAAACCATTTCCGAACCGTTTCCCAATTCAATCAACCGTTCCGCCGCCCAATTGATTAATAATTTTGGGCATGTTCGAGTGGTTGCGACCCAATCCGCCACCTGTTCTCACCTCGGCGAGGGAGTCGACATCATTTTAACGCACGCGTAACTCTGCTCAAAATGGAAGAGGTAGCGAGGCAAGCGATCCTTTTTTTTTTTTGTTTCTTTATAGAAATGGGCGTGATCCTTGTGCGTTTTGCGCAAAATACAAAATTATGGGTTTGGCTCGACCAAAAATGTCTGTTTTCCAATTCACCTCTCTGTCTTGCTTGTCTGTCTCTGTGTGTGTGTGTGTGTGTGGGGGTGTGGCAAGAGTTTAGTGACGGACACGGAACATGAACGTGCTTAGGCATTAGGGAGTCACTCCAGACCAGACCAGACCAGACCAGACCACTCCAGTCCAACCATCCATCCATCCAAAATGAGCTGCAGTTGTTGCGGTTGCGTTCCCCTTTGCGGTTCCTGGGTGTTAATTTGCCAAAATTGTGGTTTCTTCTTTGTTTGATCTTTTTTTTTTGTTTTGTATGGCTCTCTTCGCTTTTTTCTAACATGATCGAAGGCTTTGCTCGGGCTGGCGCGGCAGATGAGTCCCTTGTGTCATTGCGTGTCCTGTTGGGACTCACTTTGACTGCCAATTTTCATGTGTTGCAACTGTTTTGCCAGCTGCCTGACTGCCTGAAATGCTTGTGTTTGTTTGTCTTTCGATCGTTGCGACCTTCTTTTTTTTTTTGCCGCTGCTGCTGCATTTTTTTATTTAAGCAAATATTTGTCGTGAGAGGGAGAGACACACAGAATTTCATGAATGACTTGGCCCATCCATCAGCTGTTTGATGACTGTTTGATGACTGTCCGTCCGTACGTCTCGAGTGTCTGGCCAAACAAAGGCTTTCCCCCTCCCAACCGAATGATGATGATTATGACTTCATTGGGCACCTGTGTGCAGCAGCAGCAGCAGCAGCAGCAGCGGCAACAACATTGTTATGATTATTATTATTTTTTGGCACCTTTTTTTCGTGTACGAGTATATGAAATTTAAATTAATTTTTATTGGAAAAAAGGAACAGCATAGAGGAGCGGAGCGGAGCACACACACTCTCTTTTAACACCTTCCCCGAGTGCGCAGCACAACAACTTCAGCTGCTGCTTAGTTTGCTTAGTCATGGCAAATGAGTGCCACAGAAATTCAGTTTCTGTTTCTGTTTCTGGGTTTTACTTTTTCTGTTCTGTTCTGTTCTGTTCCTGATCCTAAACTGGAAACGCACTCAACTGTAAAAGGCTGAGAACGAACCCAGTCCCCGAGTCTTATTAATAGTTTGTTAAGCGCAGGTCCACACCCCCTCTGGGGTTCTGGGTTCTGGCTTCTCTTTCCTTGCTGGTCACTTTTTGTGCCATCTAATGGGTTTTTCGGTCAAGGGAAGGGACAGCCAGCCAACAACCCCGCCTAATTTTGTTCAGGTGCAATTTGTGCGGCTCTAAGCGTGAACGGCAAAGAGAACAAAAAAACATTGAAAAAGAAAGAAAGGGAAATACTAGCCATACATCTCCTGGAAAACAACAACAACAAAAAAATGGTCAAATCATGTTGAGTTGTTGAACTAATCCGTCAGCATAAAGAGTCCAAGTGGCCCAGGGGGGATTATTTATTTAGATATACTCGCAGATAGAGCAGCAGCAGCAGCAGCAGCAGGAGCAGCAGCAGCTGTTCTCCATGCGGCTGCTCATTTGCATTTGCATTTGCAGGATCGGGACAGGAAATTGTCCTGAAATTTTGCTAAACTGATATTTCATTTCTCTCTTTCTCTCTCTCTCTCTCTCTCTTTACAGACATCCGCTATTCCCGCTATTGGCGCTCATATTCGAGAAATGCGAATTGGCCACATGTACGCCGAGGGAGCCCGGGGTGCAAGGTGGCGATGTTTGTTCATCGGAATCGTTTAACGAGGATATTGCAATGTTCAGTAAACAGGTAAGAAATAATGGATCAAGTTTTGACCACCCTTACCCCTACCTCCACCCCCACCATCGCTACTCTTCGTGTAATTGGAGATCTGCTAAAGAGAGGGGTTGGTACGTCTCTCTCTCGCTCGCTCCCTCGTGGCAGGCATACTGGAATCTCTGTGGGAACACATGGCCCACATGTGGCACTAAATCGCGGCACACGAACTTAACGAAGCAAGCCGCTAAATGATCGGATTACGTTACCCAGCGTAGAGGATCGCTTCAGTTCAGTTCGGTTCGGTTCGGTTTCTTTCGGTTTTTGGTTTTGCTTGGGATCGATTCCTTCCTCTCGCTGGCTGGCTGGCTGGCTGGCTGGCTGTCTTTGTCCCATCTTCAATGAGCGGGGCAGTCTGCACTTAATTACAGTCTCCGCTGACAATGTCTTGCCGCCATATGTCACAAATATGCGAGGCGACTCCAGCCTGGCGCTGCCCACACTTGACACTTCCTCCCTGTAGCCCCTCCGCCCTCCACCGTCACAACACACTACACTATTGGAGTTCATAAAAACAGAGAGACGGAGAAGAGTATTCAGCCACACACTGACATTTAAATAATTTACGATGTTTTAACATACAAATTATAATGTTGCAAGTCGTTTTGTCTTTCTCTCTGGTGTGTACGTACGTATGTACATCCTGCTCCCCTTTGGGGCAGCTATTTTTATGACGCACTGAAGATCGCCTTGGAGAACAGAAGCACACAGCCAGACGAGAGTCCCAAGGAGATGCTGATGCTGATGATGCGTGATGTGATGATGATGGTGGGACCTAATGATGATGCCAAAAGTGAGCAAAACTTATGGCTCCATTCTACGGTTTGTGACATTTTTGGCAATGCCAAGAAACAACCACTGCAACGCCCCCTCAGGCGGTTCCGCCCTGGCCAGTTGAATATTATAAAAATGATGTTTTTATTTATGGTCCATTTGGAATTTTGACAGGCCCCTGCTATGGGCAATAAACCACAACCAACAACACTCGAACAACACTCGAACACCATCTTCGCGGGGAGAGACATTTATCAAGATGCTGCCTGCATCTCTGGGCACTCTCCGTCTCCGTCTGGGGCGAGATTTTGATGAACTTTTGTCAATGAAATGTCCCATAAAGTCACATCTTAAAGATATCTGGCACCAGCAGCGAATGAAGATGAATGCGAGAGATGCAATTGAAAACTCTCTTATCATAGATCAAATTTGCCTAACTAGAACACGATGCGATCTTGATCTTTAGCCCGATCATCGAACCTTTGGCAGACTTTTCTGTTCGTATCTGTATCTATATTCCACACCTTGCTCATTGATTGATCACCCATCCATCTTTAACTGATCTTCAGCTTCAGTTGCTTTGCCCATTTTGGCAAAGTTCAAAACCCTGTTCGGGTGTTCTGTTCCGATCGGCTACCAGGCAGATTGCAGGCAGCGTTTGTTGATCATTCACCAAACTGAACGTCAACAACTAAGTTGTCGCTTGCATTTCATTTCATTTCATTTCATTTCGGTTCTGAACTGAACACTTTGGCCATTTCGGGGCCAGCAGGGTTTTGTCGTTGTCGTTGTCGTCGTCGTTGTCGGGCTGACAAAAATAACTCAAAAATGTCATTCGCCCATCGAATTTTAACAAACGAGCGACTGAGGCAGAGAGCACATCGGACCACAGAGGAGCAGAGTGGAGAGAGAGGAGTGGAGCTGAGACAACGTCGTCGTCGTCGTCGTCGTCGCCTCGCCCCAGAAGAGGACGCTAAAAATAATGCTTTGGCACTTTTTTAGTTGCTGTTGAAGAAGCAGTTGTTGCCGCTGCTGTTGATGTTGATGATGATGATGCCGATGCATTTTATATAGATAGATTGCATAGATATATCTCTTCGTTCTCACTCTGTGTGTTGTGTGTGTTGTGTGTGTGTGTGTGTGTGTGTGTTGTGTGTGTGTCTCTCAGTCCCCTTCTCTATATATAAATTCACTTTAATTTGGACTAAGCAACTGCGTAAAATGCGCCACGCCAACGCCACAGACATTGGGTGCGATTCCTTTCATTCCCCCCATTCCTCATCAAGAGCCAACAGATCCGAGAGATCCCACAGATCCGACAGATCCAAGAGAGATCCTCTGTTGGCTGGCTGGATGGATGGATGGATGATATACTCGTACATACATAGTTAGGCGACTTTTGGTGTTGGCGCTGCTAATGATGCAGCTAAGGAAACGCTTTATAATTTCTCTTTAAAACAAGAAACATGTGATGCAAATGATGGACCACAAGACCAACAACAACCACAACAACAACAACAACGAAAAATATAAGAAAAATAAATACATACTAAGGGAATATATGTACATATGTATATGTGGAATATGTATACTCGGCATGGTAATGGGGGGGGGGGATCCAACAAAAGTTCGTTGTCTGCTGTTGCTGCTGCTGCTTGATGATGATCATCATCATTATTATTATCATTTCTCCCCATTGGTTAATGTGCTTTGTGTCTTTGTTGAGGATCCCCTCCCCAACCCACCCCATCCCCACCGAAAGACAAAGGAAAGTCTGCCCAAAAACAGAATATACATATGTACGTATATATTTTTATGATTTCATTTTAAGTAATTTTTAATGAAAATCATCTCGTTTGGCAGTCGACTTTTGGGTTCTTTCCCCGATTGCGGATCCCTCCTTGTGGTTTGACAAGAGTTTTGTGGCAGTTTGGCTAATAGTTTGTACATGCAACGAGTTGATTCCGCTGCTGCTGACAACATTGGGCCATTGTCTCCTTGTCATTGCTGGTTGTTGCTCTTCTGCTCTTGCGATCTTCTGCTTGTGGCTGTGGCTGTCTGTGGTTCCTGCTTAATGCAGTTGCAGGCCATGCGTGCCACGTCTGCCCTGGGTAGGAAGGATTGTCTGCTTGGGCCTGATGATTAATGAAGTGCGGCTAAATGTGCCCGATGATTTTTGATTTCATCATCCCATCACATGCTGCACGCTGTCTCTCGTCTCTGCTCACTCTTTATCCCTGAATATGATGATGATGATGATGGGCAGTTGTCTGTCCTTGACATTAACTAGACTGTCACAACATTTCAACCGGCCAAGAGAGTGAGCAGGAAAAGTGAACAACTTTCCCGGCAGGTACCGTACCGTACCGTACTGTACGCATAGAACAGGTTAAGCCCTAATGCCAATCAATGTATTTTCGGTTTTCTTTTCGGGTTTTCCCACTCACAAAAGGCAATTCCGTTGGCCAAGAGATTCCTTTTTCTCCCCCCTCTCTTTTGTTTCTCCGGCTCCGGCTCTGGCTCTGGCTGTGTTTTTTTTTTTGTTCCTCGTTTTTGTTTCGTAAATTGCATTTTCTGATTTCGTCTGAAACGCAAAAGGCAGGAGAGGATGGGATGGGATGGGATGGGCTGAGGTTCAGCTCTTCGGTGCGGTTCATAATCAGGTATGAAAGGTTACGCTTGCGCAGTTGTATTGTCAGCAGGAGCAGGGCTCTACCTCGGGCATCGGGCTCTGCTTCTCATTGGAATGTTCACTTTGCCAGGGCTGGGATCTCTCTCAGTCTTTTCCCCTCTACCTTCTCTATAGAAGAGATATCGCTGGGCTCTACGCATTTGCGTTCGTTTCTCTGTCTCTGTCTCTGTCTGTTTCTGTTTCTCGGGGCCTCCAGGCAGCATCGCAACGGAAAGAAAAAGGAACTTAATCTCTTTTGTGCAATATTCCCTGACTCAGTTGGTTCCCCTCGCCCATCTCTCTCCCTCGCTCGCTTCCCCTCAATCTGTGTGTGTGTTTGTGTGTTGTTGGTTCTGTTGTTTTGTTCTTTTAATGATAAAAAATACAGAAACCTTTACCTTTTTATTTGGAATTTGGTACCTTTTTAATCTGCCTCTCACTCTGGCTATGGCTATGGCTATGGCTATGGCCATATGGCTCTTTCTCTCCCTCGTTCTAGTTGTACGAACATTATTAAGGCATTGTTCTTTTAAGTTCTGTGTGTGTGTTGTTTTTTTGCCCCGGCTGATCCAACCCTTAGCGGGTTTTGAATTTCTTCTTTCTGGAGTGGAACAAAAGATTCGTTCTTCGTTTTCTATTTTTTTTGTGTACTTTTTTCTTTTTTTTTTTGTGTTAGCCAAACTGCGAAATGAGCAAGGCGCAAACGCAACTGTTGCCAGAGGGAATGAGTTCCCAAAATGGGAGGAATTTCCAAGGGGAGGCTTTTTGTTTTTTTCGGGAATTGTGTTGCATTCAGTTTGTGGCACAGCGTGAAATGATTTGGCACAGCCCCTGGGAGGAAATATATGCAAGAGTGTAGGGCCCGAAAACCACACCACCACCACCCACCCACCAGAGGCCTCGGATTATTTACTTTACAGTGGTGCATGGTGCATGCTGCATGTGGTTCACCGATTCCAGATTCCGAGCAGCGCGTACCACCTCCATTAGCACATTATTAAGGCAGTAGACAGCAGACAGCCAGACAGCCAGACGAGATGCGTCCCAAATTCAAATATTTGTTTATGGAACCACTTGGCGCCTTTTAAATGTGATTATTTAGTTAACTGCCTTAATGTATCTGGACGAGGGAACTCTACGAGTTTATGTTTGGATTATGCCACCATTCCCATTCCCATTCCCGTTCTGTAGCTGCTGCTGCTGCTGCTGCTGCTGCTGCTGGCTCTGATGACTCCCAATATTTGTACAGTAGTTTGACCCTTTTTAACAGCTCTATATTTCAGTGATCGAATGTGTTTGTGTGACTGTGTCTGTGTGCATCTGCTAGATACATTATCGCAGTGCGCAGTGCCTCTAATACGTTCATCAAATAGCTTAACCCATTAGGCTGTTCCACAGCCCCAAATCAATTTGGTATTTCGAGAAATAGAGCCACAAATGATATGGAAATAATTTGATTTTCTTATGAAAATCGTTGGGATTTTTCTCTGTCTGTCTCTCTCTCTCTCTCGTTCGTTTCTTTCCTGCAGCCCCACAAATATTTTTCTTTACTCTTTCGCTGCGCTTTTATTTATGTGGCGTTACTTATGGGGCCCCCGCATATGAGCAGCACCCCCCCGCGAACCAGCACCCGAAATGATTTATGAGTGCTCTGCTCCTCTAGACAAGATGTCTGCTAAACGCTTTCAATTAAAAGCCAAAGAACCGAGCTGTAAATGACAAATTGTGTCAATGAATGTTGAACAATGTCACTCATCTTTCCATACAATAAAAACACACTCATACTCGCACGCCGTACGCTGTATTTGGTTGATTATATGAGGCATAGTAAGACCGGATGTTATAGCTTTTCGGGTGGAGAGAAGAGACACGAATATTATGATTATCTCTGTGGTGCAGGTAAGAAGAGACCGAGAAATCTCTTGTGGCCATGCAAATATTGACACTCTCTGTGTCTATCTGTCTGTCTGTCTGTCTGTCTGTCTGTCTGTCTATCTGTGTGCTGTTTGCCAATGTTTACCCACTCTGCCCCGTCTGCCACAAGAGCGTTAGAAGTGTATCTGCTGCTGTTGCTGCTGCTGCTGTGGCGGCAGTAGCTGCCACATTGCGTTCACCGTTTGCTTTCGGGTCGTAAACTGGAGTGGAATGGAGGAGTCTCTCACTCTCTCACTCTGTGGGGTTATAAAAAGAAACTGTCAGTGGGGGTCTGTGTTCTGGTCTGGTTTTGTTTCTGTTCTTGACTGCTTCTGCTTTTGCTGCTGCCCAGGCTCTGGTTGTGTGTCACCTCAATTGTGGCTGTTTTACTACCGATATTGTGCGCCCATTATAAAGATAGATAGATAGATAAAAACAACAACAACAACAACAACTACGCTACGCTACGACACGATGCGTTGCGATGCGCCTTTGTTTTTGTACTATTTGTGTTTGCCTTTTGGATGTTAATGTCGGGTAAAAGTAATCAACAACATTAAACAAGTACAACATCATCATCATCACGATTATCATTATCATTATGATGATGATCATAATCGTTGTTGGTGCCATCGTCATCGTCATCAGCTAGGCAAATAAAGTTTGGTTTTGTATTACAACAAAATTATTATTGTTCAGTTTTGGTATATTTTTTTATGCGTTTTTTGTGGGTAACAGCACAGTGGCGGCGGCGACCGTTCAGTGGAGGGGGGCCATAAAATTCTCAAGATGTTTTCTCTCTCTCTCTCTCTCTCTTCTCTCTGGCTGAGAGCAGCCATCAATTGAGTTGTTACAATATCCAATTCGATCCCCCTCTCTCTTTGGCTGGTGGGTCGTCCCTGTGTTGGGGCATTGTGCAAGCTTTTGGGTACCTAACCGTGAGTCCATTACCCCATTGTGTAGGTGTGAGAAATTCGATAGGGTTTTGGTGCTGTTCGTTTCGGTTTTTGGTTACACCTTAAGCCTAAGTGCAATTTCGCACTGAATGAGCAGAGATTTTCATGACGTTGTTGACGTTCTTCTTCATCGCCAGGTGACCACAACAAACATTGTCTGAGTCTCTACTTCATGGATAGATCACTGCAGCATACCATAAAATATCTAACTGCTTTTGGTTCATTCAAATCTATCTTTAGATACGAGCGAGGGAGAGAGTGACAGAGATTGTTTGTCCAAGTGAGATATAAATTTTGATAAAATCCCAAACAGACTCTCCTCTCCCTCGTTCACGCTCTCAGATATTTTGTTTGTATTTGTGTTTGTTTATAATGTTAGTTGCTTGCTCGGGTTGGGTTGGATTGTGTTGGGTTGGGGGGCAGCGGTACCCGCATGAGGCTGGCGCCGTGGCACGCAACATTCAAATAATATACATAATGTGGCTACGTGCTGCAATTTAGGCGCCTCCATGCCTCCCGCTGTCCCTTGGGTCCGCAATTAGATCAACTAATAAGAGATGGAAGAGTGCCAGTGACAGTGGCAGCGCTCGTAGTTCGTCTTTAGGTTACAGAAAATGTACAAATTCCAAAATTGAAATTTTTAAATTTCTTAATTTTATTTTGAGAACGTTTCGTGACTGCCCGTTCAGTTTCCCTCTTTATTATATCTTCCTTTACTGCTGGCGAATCTTTTGTTGTTGCTGTTGCTGCCTTTGGGCTGTTATCACTGTTATCACTGCACTCTTTTCTCAAGTGGGCAAAGGCTCAACGGCGATCGACAATGTCGACGACGTCAACAACAACGCTGGCTACTGTGCTGCTAGCGCTGATTCCAAAAGTCGGTGTATAGTAGTGCATAAATTGTTTTATGGTCCCCGGACTGGGACTGGTACAGAGACTGGGGATTGGGGTTGTTACTGGGCTTTATGGCCACATTACTCAAGTGCCTTCCACCATCACACACACTTCTGCTGCTGCTGCTGCTGCTGCTGCTACTGTTGGGTATAGACCTGGTCTGGTCTATGGCCTATCTCCTCACTCACCCACCCAGGCCCAGGCCCAGGCCCAGGTCTCTCTGGATGATTTTATGGCCAACACACAACGCCAGGTCGCGGTGCTATAAAATTCCTCCTAGCTAGCTGTATTGGCACTATAAAAAAATATAGTCTAGCTAAAACAAACTAAAGAAAATGAGTATGAGTATTTCCTGCTTTATGAACCCCAGATTTTGTGGCATAGTTTTGGTTTCTGCTGCCCTACCCCCCACAGCCGTGTCTCATGTTTCTCATGTTAATTGTGGATAGAGAATTTTGATTGAATCATAATTTGTTGGACCAAGTTTTCTTTAGATATACATACATACATATATTAATAATTTATATATGTATAGTCAAGCTTTTTATGATGTCGGAATGAGATAGCACGTGGCGTTTCTGTGCAGTTTGATGAAGCGGAATTGATTTCAAAATTGTACCCCCGCATAATCACACATTCGAGGGGGGAAATTTATGACCACCTACGCGAGGCCAGTTTGGTGTTTTATTTTTGTATCTTTCGGGCCACCGATTTGGAGACAGACGTCTGTCGATCGCTGTCGCTGTCGTGGCCATCGTGGCCTGGCGATGACATTGTAAACCTTTTTTTGTGTTATATAATTGCATTTATTGGCATCATAAAAATGTTCTGTTCTGAAGAGCAGTATCTAAACAGTAGTGATTTCTTTTCGCCTCGACACTGGGGTACTGCAAAAAAAAAAAAAAAAAAAAAGAAACGGAGGCCAATACAAAATAAAGAACAGCAAGCTGAAAAAAAATAATATAAATTTATGAGCGGCTCATATGAAACTGATTAGAAATGGGGGGGGGGGGGGGGGGGGTTCGGTTCGGTGCCCGGTCCGAATCGGTTAGTCTGGGGCGCGTGACGTTGCTGGCGATTTGTTTTTGGGGGCTTTCCGCACAGTCAATATAAGATTGGAGATCCCAAAATAAGACTGGGAATAGAGGACGGACTGGACTATATTTATTTATACGGAAATGTCTGTGTGTGTGTGTGTGTCTTCAACTATAAATATGAAATTGTCAGCTGCAAGAGACGCCCACGCACTGCTGCATGTTGACAAAATTGTAAGGGAACGCACACATCAGAAAAAAAAATAGATGGAAAGAAAGAAAGGGAGAAAAGCATTTCATTTTCATTTCCATTTCCATTCGCATTTCCATTTTGACGCCCCAACTGCTGCTGTCCGTGGGTATTTATAGACTTGTCTCATGCTGTGCATTTTACTAGTTGGTCGCATGATTTATATATTTTTAAAAACATTCTCGCACTCTCAAAGAGAGCGATACTTGCAGGATTTGGAGCTGCTAGTCGGTGTGGAACTATATATCTGCATCAAGGTTTTTTTGGGGGCAGCCATTTTGAGGCGCATCCAGTAAAGTGCGTGCAATATGCCTGGCCAACTTCTGGCTGACTGCTTTTCATATCAGTTAAAGCTAAAGCGCGACCTGGCCAGGCCGCGACTTCGGCCCAACACACACACAGACCTGCATGGACAAAACCAGTTTGGCAAGTTCACCCATCTGTCCCTGTCTCTCTCTCTCAGTGTGTGTGTGTGTGCAACACCAGCACCATCAACCAACCAGCATTTGAAAATGCAACATTAAAGCCAACAGGCAACAACTTTTGCAAAATACCCAACACGCAACCTCCTCCACTCCACTCCACTCCACTCCGCTCCTGCTTTGCCGCTGTCGACCTCCTCCTTGATCGTCATCATCGTCGTCGTAGTCGTCGTCGTCGTCGTCGTCGTCGTCTTCAATGGCTGTGCTTTGTGTGTTGTTACTCGTATTATGGTTGCTGTTGTTGCAGCCGCACAATGGGGCGTTTTTCTCATACAACCATTGTACGGTACGAATGGAAGTGCCCACATATCTAGATACTCTGTCGGTCTGTACGTCTTTAAGTCTACCACCACTTCCAACTCCTCAGCGATCTACTCGCACTCGTATTCGTACTCGTACTTGTACTCGCTTTGCCTGCCTGTCAGTCTGTCTGTGTGCAAAGTGTGTAATTATTAGCTGCACATGCCTCAGTTGATTTCAAATTGCCGTTACTGCCTTGGACGACTGGCAAGTAAGCTCTGACATGGGCGCCTTTGTATCTGTATCTACGAGTAGTATCTGAGTGTGGGCTGCTGCTGCTGCTGCTGCTACAGAAGATTGCACGTTTAACTGTCGGAGATCAGTAGGGCATGGGTTGACTTTCTGTTGGAATCTTTTAATATGTGCGAAGATATGTTTAGATCAGTGAGGAGCCAGCCATTTATTGCTTAAGGTTTAAATGCTCTAATGATCTTTATTTTAAGCGATCTTCAGTTGAAAATATCTTGCTAGCTGATGGTAAAGACTTCGCTTTTAATAGAACGCGAAAATAGAAGAACCTTCCTGGCATCTTCATTCATTATCAAGTCGATCTTCAACTGATCTTAATTTGATATGAACTCAAAATCTACTTAGAATAAATTTCATAGCTGGTTTTGCAGTTCAATAATACCGACCCGACCCGACCCAGCTCAGGGTCACGTTCATAATCCAGAGACAAGAGACACAACTCCGTTGTGGACCTCCCGCCTTCAGTGCAACCTTGTTGCATGTGTTTCTGGGTGGTCCATGCAAACATGCCACATACTACATTTGGACAAGGTCGCCGCTTGCCCGTTATATAAGATCGCAGCGGGGGTGTGTGTGTGTGTGTGTGTCCAATCTGATCTGCCGGTTGGTTATCTGTGAAGACCCGAGCTTAACTCGGCCATTTATTACGGCTGCGCTTGGTGTGGCGTGGCAGTTCCGTGAGAGCCAAACCAAAAATATCAGCAACAAAGAAATTTCAAATAATTCGCGCAGCATTTTCAGCTATGAGATGCTATGCTATGATGATGACCTTCTGCTGTCGTCGCTGGGTTCGGTTCGGTTCGGTTTTGGGTCTCCATCTCCATCTCCGGCTGCTCTGTCTCTGTGTGGTATTTTATCTAGCCAGATATTGCTTTTGTGATTTTTATCTAAGTGTGTGGTTTATTTTTATATCTATGTTGTTGTTGCTGTTGTTTTTTTTTTTTGCTTTTGCATGGCATGGCTTTGGCCGGGGGCTTGGGCTCGGGCTCCGGCTCCGGCTCCGACTCGGGGTCTCTCGGGGTGGCTATAAAAACGAGAATCTCTTTTATGGTCACAGGCGAGTCACCGTCACCTCTTCGTTGTCTGACACTGGCACTGGCACTGGATCTGGGTCTGTGGTGGATGGTGCGCCAATGGATGAGCAAATGTTTCGTTTCCCATGGTTTGTTTTGGAACCGATTTGCCTCATGGTTGTTGTAGTTTTATAATGTGTACAATATTTTGCCCGCCCTTATCGGCCATCATAAAATAATAGCAATACCCGTGCTCTACCGTTTGTAGATGATGATTATGTTTTGGATCAGGGACAGCTGTTTGGAGCCATGGAACCAAACTCTCCTTCCCCTGCTGTCTAAATTTGCAATTTTTTTCTTCACACTCACTAACTTTAATTCTTCTCTTTTCATTCTCTGCTTGCAGATAAGATCACAGAAACCCTACTATACCGCAGATCCCGAAGTCGACTCACTGGTAAGTACAAAAGAAAAGCAAAGATAAAAGAAAAGAAACAAAAAAACAAAAACAAAAGCAAAATCAACTATGTTGCCTTTCCTCTGGCAGCATGTTGCGATGCCAAAGATCATGGCTATACATTTTGCATTTGTGTATCTGTGTGTGTTTGTATCTGTGGTGAGTGTGCATCACCTTGACCCAAAACAACGACGACAATTGAATAATTTTCTTTTATTTAGAATAAATCACAGTGAATTTAGCAAAGAGCAAAGCATCAACGAACGAAACAATTTATGAGCTTTTGTTCATCAAAGCAGCCAGCAGCCAGCAAGCCAGCAGCGTTGCTTTGTTGTTGGAGCGAGACAAACTGAGTTGTTTAGACATTTTATCGGACAGCGTTGCCATACTTTTCGTTCTCACTGCTCTCGCTCTCTTACACTCTCTCTCTCTCTCTCACTCTATTTTCTGCTCTCTCTCTCACTGCCTGCATTTTGCATGCTGCTGTGGCGAGGCAGAGCGCGAACGAACCCAAGCGAACGACAATATGAAGCAGAACGATTTAATGATGCATATGACATTTTTGCACTCTCTAAATGGGCTGCCTGCCTGCAGCTTGGGGCAGCCTTGGGTGTGCACCAGCAGCAGCAGCAGCAACAACAATGAAGCCAACGGCTTTAGGATTGTAGGAATATGCCATTCGGATCTCTTTACTGCTGCGGGGTAGTGGGGATATCTGTGCTGTGCTGTGGCGTGGAGTGGAGTGGAGCGCGCTGCTGTGGGGTGCAGGAGAAGATTAACAACAGTTCCGTCCAAGGCAAAGGCAAATGCCAGCAGCAAAAGAACAAGACCAAGGCAACCTTGGTGTTGATCATGATCATTTTTATAGGACACGGGAGTATAGCATGATTATCTAGTAGAGGAAATGATCGTAGAGGAACGAGCAGTGTATATTCGATTTAGAAATTTTTGATTAAGCCACGGGGTATTATAGGATCATTAAAATATGTCTCTTAAATTATATTGAATCCATAAATATATATAACCAATACAAGTATTGGTAGTAACTCCGTTTGAGGGGCAATTGCCATGGAAGGGAACTAAGCCCAAGATCATTTAATCCCGTAAACAGTTCTAAAGATTCTAAATTCTAGATGTAAAAGTTGTACAGATTCCAAAGGTTGTTTGCATAATCCAGTTTTTGAAATAAATGGTTCAATTTTTATGCGCAACGTAAAGGGCATTATCCAAGCAAAAACCCATCAGATCATCTCAACTTCTCCCTCGCTGTGTGTCTCTCTCTCTCTCTCTCGCTCTCTCTCTTTCTGTTGTTCAGTTTTCTGCCTGGCATTCCGCTGGCATCCGAGTCATAACAATTTTAATGGCTCCCACCATGAGTCAGAGTCAGAGTCAGAGTGGGATAAAGGGGAGCACGAGAGAGATCATTTCGGTTGGCATGTAAATCAAGACGGAAATGCCGCGTGCAAAAAGTGCAAAACGAGCCATGCAATTGGGTAGCAGCGCAGCTAACTGAAGAAGATGCGGATTGCGGATGGCAGATGGAGATGGAGAACAGTTGCTCTGGCCTGGCCTGGGCTGGCCTGGTCTCGTCTCGGACATATCTGGGGCTGGGCTGGCACACATATAAAGAGATTATGGGCAAAACTAATTTTAATTGCCACCACACCGCACTCGAACGACTCTTGGCAGTCGTAAATGTGTCACTCACTTACCCACTCACTCAGGGCAGCAGAAGTTGCATCTGCCACAGAGATGAGATGCCTATGCAGGCAGAGTGAGAGAGTGAGAGAGAGAGAGAGAGCGATCTCTGGTGGCCCTAATTTTATGCACTTGCAGATTAGTTTATTAGTTGTAGTACAAAATCACTGACTGCCCAGGCCACCCAATACCCCGTATGGGCAGCACCCCACCCCACCCCACCTCCACCTTCTTCTCGTACTGGGCCAGTCTGCGACTGCGTCTGGCGGGATCTCTCGTCTTGGCCATGGCCATGTGTGCCTCGCTTGCGTCTGCGTACTTTGGCCATAAATCATTTTGGCATGCCACTCTGTGGTTGGGTTTGCCTTCTTTGCCTCCAATTTTGTTCCGTTCCTTCTCCGACCACCATCGCAACAGCCATCCACCATTCGCCATCCGCCATCCGCTATCGTGTTTGAACATTTAAAAGTGCATTTAGTAACACTTACTTAAAGGAAGAGCCAGACAAAACCCAATGCAGTTGAGGTCGCCTGCTATAAAAATGTTTATAGCATGTCTTGTCTTTTGCTGCGCTAGGAGAGTTCTGCACCAGCATGCAGCATGCAGCATGCAGCAGCGCGGTTAAATGAAATTCTTGTCAGTTGTAGCAGTAGTCAGCCCCACCAGAACCACCAGAACCACTAGGCACCACCACCAACATGCACAGAACTAAACTGAAGCAATGCCAGGCCAGGGCAGGGCAGGGGAGGCCACACAGCAGCAGTTGAGCAGTTAGCAGCATCGTAAAAATGTCAAATGTCAAACTGATGTTTTAATTAGCGGTCCAGTCCCCCGGCATGGCAAAACCCTCAGAAATGAGCAAAGACCAAAGCCCAAAGACATTTAGGGCTCTCCGGAATGAAGTGTATGCGTGATTGAGTGTGTGTTTGTTTAATAGTAAATCTGTTTGTATTTTCACGATTATTACACGATCATATATTAATCATTTGCTTTCCCTTTCCTTTGCAGATGGTGCAAGCAATACAAGTACTTCGGTTTCACCTTTTAGAATTAGAAAAAGTAAGTAAAACATTTAAATATCATGAATCGATTACCTTCTAAGGCCTAAACATTGCAATACCTTGGAAATATTGAAAATTATTTATGCCAAATCATCTGGCGAAGAACGAGAGATGAGACAAAAAAAAAATATAAATACATTTGTTTAGTCATTGCAATTAACGGCAAAAATGACAGGCATAGGCCGGTCCGGGCCGAGCCGAGTCGGGTCCAATCATTTATCAACGCCCCAAAAAAGACCACCCAAATGTCGCGGACACACACTGAGAGCAGGACCGGGAACAGGAACAGGACCAGACACAGATCAGACACGGACCCCCCGACCAGGCCAATAAATAAACCAGGCCAAAACAGAAACAGAAACAGCAACAGAAAAAATGGAGGGAAAATAGTTTCCAGCGGGCGCGCATTTCAATTACCAACATTTGTGTTGACATTTCATGGAGTGGTGGGGTGGGGTTCGGGTTTTGGTCCCACAGCAGGCGACCATATATCTCTGGCCTGTCTAATACACTTGCAGTATGTCTAAATTAAAGTCAGAAACAAAAATGCAGCTGAAAATTGAATTGAATTAATTGCCAATCAAAGTGGAATAGTTGTAGCCGATTCGTTGGTGGAACAGGATGTGTGCCGGGATTAGTTTTTTTTTTGGTGGCAACAAATATTTGGACAGCGGCAGGTGTTTGTTGCAGTTGTTTGTCGCTGGTTACAGTTTCATGCGTAAGATAAAAGAAAAGAATTTCCATTCCCTTACATTTTTGTTGTTGTAATTTTTTGCTGCCATTGCATTGGAACAATGGAATGCATTCAGTTTTCGGCTTCTCTTTTGTTGTTGATACATGAGGTGTGATGACTGCACCCCAAACCCCCCCGCCCACCAGCTAGCTATCCTCTCCCTACATGCCCGAATGTGCCTGATAGAATTCCAAGATGTTTCAGTCACGATAAGAGAGCCACACATAAATTAGTCTGCCAACTAAAGTTTTCATTTTCAGTTTGAAGGGTGGGTTGTTGGGCTCCTACAACACCTACTTGATTATTAGACGCTTTATAGTCTAAATGGAAAAATTACAGGTTGCCTAATTTGTTTTAATTTCAAATAATATGCAAGAGAGAGAGAGAGGCAGTCGGCACTCGGCACTCGGCACTCGGGTGCGTGTCTCTCGTTCTGGGGCTTAATGGAAGTTGTTCCTCAAACGTGGTCGTAATTAATGCTGCCCGATCTGACCACCCCACCCCACCCTTCCGTCCCTTCTGTCGCTGCTGCTGCTGCTGCTGCTGTGCCGAGAAAATTAATTAGGCAAATGCGCAACGAAGCGTGGAACGCGAACCTAAACCTAAACCGAAGCCGAAACTGAAGCCCAAAGTCGGACTCCAAGTCGGACGAAGCTGCGTTTCGAGGCTGAGCCCCGGCTATCCGTAGTTAAGCCCGGGCCAGAGCACAGTAGAACAGGCCAAAAACCCGTCCAAAGAGGCCCCCCCCCGACTCAGACCAAGGCTCTCTTCACTCTTTTTCAATTAAGTCTTAAGTAAGAAATTATGCAAAACATTCTACAAAAAAAAAACAAAAAAAGAACAGAAAAGCTGAACCAAAACCAAACAAGACAAAACGCTCGGAGAATAGGTATAGAAGAGGGGGGAAATCGTATATCCGAGTCATTTGCTGTGGAATGCTGCTGTCTCCATGGAGAGTGGGCCATGGGGCTAATGACAGACAAACGAAACGAATCAAACGTAGCTGCAGATACAGTCGCAGAAGTCAATCAATCTGCAATTAGTGCTATGGACAATGTTAATTACCAAACGAAACGCTTTCTAAGCCAGGCCAAAACTAGAGCAGTAAGACAAGTCACTAAGGCTAAGGAAAGTGAGTTGAGTTGATCAGTTCATCAGTCAGTCAGTCAGTCAGTCAGTCAGTCAGTCAGTCAGTCAGTTGATCAGTCACTCTGTCCGTCTGTCTGTCTGTCTGTCAGCCAGCTGCAATTTGTTGCAGGCAGCACCCTGTACAGCGGGTAAGAGACAGCCACACGGGGACCCAGAAAGAGTCAAGATCTTTATCAACATCACAGCAGCAGCAGCAGCAGCAGCAGCAGAGCCGGAGAGTCCACGACAGGTTTTTGTTTTGTCATTTGTCACTCACACAGCTTGCGACACATACGAAAGCAACAACAACAATTGCAACTCCAACAACTGCAACAATCAGCACAAAGAACTGTAGCAACTTGTACACAAACAACAACAACAAACACAACATTCATTTATATGCAGCCAACAAAATGCAGCGGTCGATTTTTGGTGTATAAAATAAATATAAATACAACAAACAGCAACAAAAAACTACACAACAACAACAACAAAAAACAATACCGAAATAAATGAAAAGAAATACAAAATATACTTAAATAAAATGTGCGGGCTGACTTGCAAAAAAAAAACAAAAACACAAAAAAACAAAAACTGAAATACTACATCTATATATGTATGTATGGAATATATATCTGTAGATCTGTACATTTTATATATATATGTATATGTATATATATATATATATCTGTATCTGTGCATATTTGTTGCCGCTGCTACAGCAACAACACCATCAACAAAACAGAATCAGTTAAAAAGACTTTTCAAGACTTGTGTCTGTCAAAACTGGTTTGCCTCAGTCCCAGTCCCCAGTCTCAGTCTCAGTCCCAGAGTCGTAGCCCCAGCTTGGAGCTCGAGAGTTCCAGGCCCAGGTCCCAGCACCAGCACCAGCTCCAGCTCCAGCTCTACGGCTCCCCAGATCCCCAGCACACGGACAATTCTCGTCACAGAGTCACATGCAAAAAAAAAAACAAAACAACAAAAAAAACATCACACACAGCACAAAAAATACAGCATTCAGGCAGGCATTGCAATTGACAAACAGACAGACAAACAGACAGAGAGACGAACAGACTGATAGACAGAGAGACAAACAGACTGATGGACAGAGAGACAAACGGACTGATAGACACTGAGACAGAACGAGAGACTGTCGAGACAACACGTTGGGTCAGTTGCACACGCTTCTCCGGCAGGGGGTAAGCAGCAGCAGCAGCAGCACCACCACCACCAACAGCAACAGAGAATCGGCTGGGGTAATGCCGGCATGGGGGCAACTACAACAGCAACAACACCGATTTGGGGGCCTTGTTTTGATGGCTTGGCCAGATCGCTTTGGGATCGCTATACAACAGCACAAGCACCAGAACCAGCAACAGCAACAGCAACAGAAACAGCAACAGAAACAACAACGACATCGACAGCTGTATACTTTTGGTTAGCCGATGATGATGATGATGATGCAAGCTATGGGGGATACACAATACACAGCAGATTGGGGAGATTTTTTGAAGATTTTAAATGATGGGAAAAATGATAGGAAAAGCCAGCAAAAATATTCACTTACAATATATAGAAATAGAGACAGACAGAAGTTAACACAGAAATAATGCTAGAAGAGGATTATGAACACAGATCAAATATGTAGAAATAAGTTACAGCGATTTGGATCTACCCGACTTCATCTCAATTCCACCCCCCGCTGTCAAACATTTATTTATTTCAAATTATTTTTAATTACATTTCATTTAAATGTCAGTGGCAAGAAGAAAGAGCACCGTAGTCGGAGAGCTGGAACTTGTTAGACGGCGACTCGTGTGTGTGTGTGGGGAGGCTGTTGCTGTGGCTTGCGTGTGACTCTGAATACGAGTCAGAAACTGAATCTGAATCTGGTTGGGAGGGGAATACTTAATGCTATCTATGAGCGGAAATCGAGAATTACCACTGCGCAGATTGGAGCGATTTGCATTGCGATTAGATTGGATTCTGCACTTAGTAGACGGTCGTCCGGCCGGCCAGAAGAGTCAGCTGCAAAGGGGGCAGAACGAGAACGCTGTTGCTGTGAAAAGCTGTGCTTAACAGGATGTACAAACGAGTGTGGCATTTACAAGCAACGCCCTCTCTGCTGTCACTGTCCGTCTCCCTCTTGTTGCAGCGCTGGTGGGGGCCCACCCAATGTGCAGCAGGCGATGTGCAGCCAACAGCAGCCACATCATGGGGGACCCGCCGAGTCATAAATATCGCAATGAGCCGTTCGAAAATGTCACATACAATGCTGACAAATTAATCAAAAGTTATCAGCGTCCCAGCATCGTCTCGGCCAGTGCCAGTCTGGCAGTCTCCAAAGGGCCCTTCTCCAACATATCAATTTAGTGTGTGCTCATGTTGCATGTGTGCAGTTGCAGTTGCACTGGCAGTGGCAGTGGCAGCAACATGTTGCTGGCGTGCTAATTGCAAGCTTTATGGATATTGTTATGGTCACTTTGACAGCTACACCGCACAGCAAACACAATCATAAAACTTGGACTTCGAATCGGACTCGGACTGGGACTGGGGACACTGATATGTTGCCTGCAACATGCTGTTGCTGCTGTGGCTGTGGCTGCTGCTGGTGCTGCTTATCAGCAACAGCGACAAATTTGACATTGTCCTGTCATAAACCAGTTGCAGGCCGTTGCTTTTTTATCATCATCTTTTTGTATTTTTTTTTGGTGACAATAACATTGAAAGCAGCAGCCTGCAAACGAGTTTGACAAGTTTGGGGCAATGGGCAACAAGTTAATAGTGGCAGCAGCGAGAACAGCCAGCCCGCCACAGCCACTGTTGCAGCTTTCGCAGGCCAAAAAAGATCCACAAAAGTGAAGAAAAGAAGCAGCAACAGCAGCAAACAATTTGCATAAGCAACGCGCACTTTTTCGTAAATTAAATGCCTGGCCCCGGCTAAATGGAGCACCCTGTTGTTGCTGCTGCTGTTGTTGTCTGCTGCCATAGCCCAGTGCAATTAATTTCTTTTAGCCGTGGCGGCGGCTGCATTCCTCTCTTTGTTGCATATTTGCATATGTGCCTCGGCTGGCTCCCCCTCCGCCAACGCCGTTTGCCTGCTGCCTGTTGGCTGCCTGGCTTGCCTTTGCCTGCTCGCCTGCTTGCCTGCCTGCCTGCCTGCCTGACTCACACTCACTTTGGCCTTATCGCATTTGTTTTATCACACACACCGAGGCAGAGACGCTGCCTGCAACATCACTGCCACAGACACAAGAGAAGCAGCAACAACAGGGTTTTAAAAACGCATTTTGTTGGCCTGGCCCTGGCCCTGGCCCTGGTCTCGGCCTGGCTCCGTTTCTGGCTCTGGCTCTGAGTCTACCCTGGTCTGACGCCAGTGATCTTCTCCCTGGACGGCTATCTCTGACCGGCGAGTGCGTCTCCATGTTGCTAATGTGAATGTTGCACGTGCTGCCCCATGTTGCTGTTGCTGTTGTGCTGTTTTGTTGTTGCGCTGCTTGGATGCTTAAAAGTGTGCCCTGCGGCTAAGCCTGGCTGCCCCAGCACTTCCTTTTTGGCCAATGCATTATTTTGTTGCCGTTGCCGTTGCTGTTGCCATTGCCGTTTCTTTTTCGGGTCCGAGAGTCTCTATGCATATTTATGCGGCCTGAGCCAGAGTCAGAGAGAGTCAAGCTCTGAGCCAGGTTTAGGTTAGCTGTTGTCTACGGCCATTTTTGAGTGCCATCATCAACCATTTGCCTGGTTCTGGGTTCTGGGTTCTGGGGTCTGTGTCTGGGTTCTGGGGTCTGTGTCTGGGGCAACGCATCAAAAGCAATTTGCATGCCATTTGCAAGGCGATGGAGGAAGCAGGTTTTGGCGTGGCAAGAATGCAATGGCGCTAAGTGTGGCAGCTGTCTGCTCATCTCTCCCTCCCTTTCTCTCTCTCTCTCTCTCTTTCTGTGAAGGTATTGCAATGTTTAAGCTTAGTTTAAGTATGTAAGATAATGTATCTAGATGATCGATGTACTCACCACCTTCCCCATTATAAATCTATAAATTTTCAGCACCCCCCACCTTGCACACCCCAACCCCAACCCGAACTCGAACCCAACCCCTATTATCCAATCATATTATTAGATGATAAGTGACATTTTGGAGTAAATCATACTCCAAAAAAAAAACAGAACCCATACTGATGCTCTCTCTCTCTCTCTCCTTTCTCTCTCTTCCTCTTCTCTCTTCTCTGTGCTCTGAAATGATCGCGGGAATGTCTCGTTGCAGGTACACGAACTGTGCGACAACTTCTGTCACCGCTATATCTCGTGTTTAAAGGGTAAAATGCCAATAGATTTAGTGATCGACGAACGGGACACCACCAAACCACCAGAACTCGGTTCGGCAAATGGTGAGGGACGGAGTAACGCCGACTCCACATCGCACACCGATGGAGCTAGTACACCAGACGTTGTGAGTACCCCCTTCGCGGGAGCACATGGTCCTATATTGGCGAGCTACAATGCGGTGGTGCACCCATGTTCGTAGTACGATAACGACCTTCTTGCAAAAACGAAGCGGGTGCTCACAATGCCCTGGGATTAAATGAATCAATAATAATAATGATAATGATCAATAAATCGAATCAATCAATGACTAAAGCCACGTGTATCCAATGATACAAAATGATGCCATGCCACGCGGAGCTGATGCTGATGCTGATGTTGCTACCACCTGCATAAGGAAATTAAGTCACATTAATTCACCTGTTGCAGCCACAGCAGCAGAACAACAGCGCGCAACAGCGACACGAAGCGAAGCATTTAACTAAATTAAAAAGAAACCCAATAATAATCAGAATATTAATATTGATGAATTCAAATCCAAAAATTCAAAAGCAGAAGAAGTTGTACGTCAAGAACAAACACACACACACACATTGTAAATTAGTCAAGAGCAAAAGCAAAAGCAAAGCAGAAGCAAAAGCAAAAGCAAAGCGAATGCAAAAACAAAAGCAAAACTTAACAGCAACAATAAAATATTATCCATATAGAAGAAGCGAAAGGGAGAGCAAAGGAACGCCTAGCGGAAGCAGCAGCAGCAGGCCAGCCACAACAACAGCAGCAGCAGCAGAAGCAGAAGCATTAGCAGCATTAAAATTACCGACAGCAACTGCGATGGCTGGATGGCTGGCCAGGATGCCAGCAGCAGCAGCAGCAGCAGCCAGACAGAGACCACGATAACACAGACAGCAAAGTACCGCAACAAGAACAAACAAGCGACAAAGCGACAAACGAGCTTCCAAGCGGCTTCGGCCCTCCTACCTACCACAAACCGAACTGACCCGAACAACAACAACAACCAACAACCAACAGCCAACCCAAACGAACCGAATCGAACCGAACTGCGCCGAACTGAAGAGAACAGTTATACTTCTTACTACAGATTGATTGACGATTGATGCTGCTGCTATGCCATGCTATGCTACTGCTGACAAACACTGCTACTGCTGGACTTCGTTTGCTCTCCTCTGTGTACAGTACAGGCCATAAATTTAAGTTCCGAAACAGCTGTGAATGCAAGGCCACACTAAAGAAAGTCAGTCTGAACACAATGCGACGACGACTGTGCGCGCCCCGCATGCCCAGCTGTGTCAGTCTATCTCACTTTCTCTCACAACACACACTGTCCATCTCAACCAAGCAGATTGTAAATGATATAGAGTAACGAGTAACAAACAACTACAAAAACTACAAAAAAAAAAAAAAAGAAACAACAACAAGAACTAAAGCAACTGAGCAACAATAATTAGAGAAACAAACAACAAACAATTTCGCTTAATTTGTAAAAAGTACCAACAACTAGAAAGAAAAAGAATATGAAATGAAAGAATGAGAAAGAAATCAAGTAAAACTAAAAAAAGAATGAGAACTAAATTACAAGAAAATGTTCCAGAACTTCGTTTTTGCAAGAGGCCCATATAGCTCGCCAATATATTATTAATTATTATTAACAAAAACCCAACACTCACACACCATTAACCAACTATTTTTTATTGTTTTCTTTACTTAAAACACGAACCACAAGAAACAAAAATTGAAGTAATGAACCTACATATATTATCAGAAAAAGTTTACTAACCCCCAAAACTAACCAATTTTTAACAATTTTACATATGCACATAACTCTATATAGAAACTATATATAAATATATATATATATACCCGCAACATATGCATACCTACATATATGTATAAATATATATTTATTTATATATGTATACTGATATGATATGTATGATATACGAAAGCTGGCCCCGACTCTTTAACTCCGAGCTGCTTTGGGTACAGTCAGCCAGTGGGATCGATAGCTTCAGTTCGATGAATGTTATCGGTCTTTGAGTTTGTAAACTTGTAAATAATTGACAGCCCCTCGTACCCTCTCAAAGAACCACCAGAACAACAACAACAACAACAACAACAACGACACTGACATAGCCCACAAACACACACAAGAACTCCAGACTCCAGAGTCCCTTTGGTCCTATCCTATAATTTCTAAAATCTCTCTCTCTGTCTATCTATATGCATATATCTGTTGTATATGTATCTGTGCCAATCATTTGGAACTTGATCACAGCCCAGCACCCAAGATTTTTCACCGCTGGAGGAGACCTATGCCAGCTATCGCATCAGCACGAGGCGGACTTCTAGTCCAGACCTCACATCCAAACCTCTCCCCCCCAACCCTTTCATTCGAACCCCATAAAGTTCTCTATATATATATATATAAAGAAAACTATATAATATAAAAAGATAAACTCTAGCCATGTAGTTTGTAACTAAAAATCAAGTCTAGGCTGCTGCTTACAGATCTAAAAACAAAACTTGGGATTAAGAGAACAAACGCTAAGAGAATAGTAAATTCCTAGAAATTTCTATCCATAATTTCTTTGCTTAGTTATTATATTGTTTCAATTTATTTGTGTTTTGGGAATATTTCACCTTAGCCAACGTGTATACGATTTTTCAAAATAATACGTCCTTTTCCTTTGGTGTTTTACAACACTAAAGAGAACTTGCCAAAAAAAAAACACAAAAAAAACACACAAAATAAAAGAAAAAAAAAACATTTTCGTTGATCTTTTTTGTTCAACTCTCATCATGCAACGCATATACGTAAAAAGAGATACCAGAAAAGAAACCCAAACCTGAGTTCAAATGCAAAGTATACGAATAAAACATTATTGTTTATTACAACAAACAAAAAAAAAAACAAAAAACAAAAAGAAACTTAAAGTTAATTTAATTAATTGAGGATTGCAACGCACCTATACGAACGACATTTTAAATGAGCCAAGGAAGCGTGCGAGACACTTTCGAGAACAATTGATATACGTAAATCAAACAAACTACGACAGCAACAGCAACAAACTAAACAAACTTTAAGCATTTACTAAAGCAAAAAAAAGAAGAAGAAAAATAAGAAAAAGAAGAAAACTACGCGATACTATTATTATTATATAAATCTAATGATGAGAGAGGAAAGCTAAATGTAATTTAATGAATTGAATTAGTGAACACGGAATACAGAGCGGCAGCTTTTGGTGCTCAGCGGAGATACTTAGAGACCCCTCGCTACATCCCCCCCATTGTATACTATAGCGTACGTTATATAGTTCTTAGTCAGACCTCTGAGCCCCTGAACCCTTGAGCCCCTCAACTTAGGAGTTGTATGCTAAGCTAAACTAAACTTGCAAACTGGAAATTAAATGGAATCCAAACTCAATCTAGAAAACGGAAAACCTTAGCAGCTATTCTTCTTCTAGCAACGAAAACCAACCAAACACTTTCTTCTGCTAATTTCTACTACTATTTTGAGTTCTAGACTACTAAACCAACAAAAACCACAGAAATGTACTTAAATCGGGCTGCCTCAGTCGAGAGCAGTTCCTCAGCTATATGGGCAGTCATTTGTATACTTAGACTATAGTCGAGCCGATTCCCAGCGGTTTATTATAGCCAACTAACTAAACTACAAAAATATAAAAACAAACAAAAAAAGAAAACCAACAACGTGTAAAGCTTTTGTACTATTTTTTCAAAACTAAAAAGAAAATGTTCTTGCAAAGGTTAGAAATTTGCAGAAATACAAAAAAAAAATAATAATAAAAATTAGTTGTTGTACTTTGTCTCAAACCCCAAAAACCTAAAACCCTAAACAAAAATATGTATGTAAGAAATTTAAATTAAACTTAAAACTTGCTGTAATTATGTAATCATTTCTGTTAGCATAATTCGCTGCTTTTTAGTTAAAAAACAAAACAAAACAACAATCAACAATTGTTGCAAAAAAACTGATATGATTTTTTTTGTGTGAGCTTTTTACATATTTGTTAAAATCATTTCGTTTTTAATTTTTGTATTAAATATTTTGCTACCAAAAACAAAAAAATCATATACAACACACACAAAAAACAAAGCAAAATTTTGTTGCATTGTAAAAATAAATTTAAAATACAAATAAAAAATACTGAAACTGAAATACGTAATTGCTTTAGGTGATATTTTATAAAAATATAACAAAAGTAAAAATAATAGCATAAAAATAAACTTAAAGATGAAAAGATGATGCAAAAAATATACGTAAATATGTTTTAAAAAATCGATAGAAAGGCGCTTTTTTTGCTTTTTGCTATTTTTAAAATATATACAACAAATAAAATATGAAAAGTAAATATTAAACTTATTTGAGCATACATTTTTTTAATAATTATTATTGTTTTTACAAACAAGAAATTTTATTTAGTTTTTAGCAAAATTGTAAAATGAGAGTAAATGTTATAAAGGAGAAGAATTGAAATGGAGAAGAAAAACGCAATCAAAAATTAAGAAAGAAAGAAAGAAACTAAAACATAAATCCACAAAAACAACCAGCAACTTCTATACGATATACGAATACATTTTAATGTAATATTTTTAATTATTTATATGTATACTAATAATATAATTAAAACAAGGAAAACAAAAAAAAACCAGAAGAATTAAGAAAAAACAAAACAAAAAGTACAGAGTAAAGTTTAAAGAGTTAGCCAATAATTATATGAAACAAACGAAGAAACAGAAAAAAAAACAAAAAAACCAAAATATATTTGAAAAGTATAAAACAAAACAACATCGATTTTTTTCTGAGTACACTAGTACGTAAGTCGCGGAGAGGAGAAGGAGAACCAATCGAGACCGAAACTGAAGATCATCACCAAAGTTATGGAAGACCATCGTCAAAGGAAACTCTGGAAAGCTATGCCCCGAAGGATAACAATACACAGCTGGAAAACTCACTAGGGACCTTTTCTAGTTTTCAGTTAGCATTCATCAACCATCCTCAAAGGAACCTCTGCATCTTGGCCAAAAAGCCAAGAACCAATCACACGACTCCCACTAGACGTACCATAAAAATATCTTTTAGGGACTTTTCTCTATTTCAGCCGCGCTCGCGTACGTTCAAAACCTTCCCTGGTTTTCCTATGCAATTGATCAAACTGTCTTTAAGTTTTCATGGATCTCAAAATGATTTCTGGAATAATTTCGAGAGAGTTACGATTATTTGCCTGGGTTGAACCTGGAAGCTAACTAAAGCTTTATAATATCATACTATAGTGCTGAAAATCGATATGTGAAATAGGAAAACTTGTATGTGACTTTCAACGCAGGCCAGGGAATATTTAGGCTAACGTGGGACCAGTAACTGTAAGCAGTTCAGGCTCCTGTTCTGCTATCAGCTGGTGTAAATTGAGTGAAACTCGTCTCATGTTTCTCCAGTCATAAGAGCGGGCGGCACGTGTAAGCCGCTTAGGACGCTGAGGGAGTACCGGAGCTGGGGGTGCCGTTGCCCCCTCTCGAGTGTCATCAGCGCAAGGATCACAGGACATAAGTGCGCCAGATCCTCTATAGTTCTCCCAGTCTGTCTGTTGAAATTTGAGCAGTAAACCCGATCGGTCTGGACAGCTGCCGGAGAGGGACGTGTGTAGAACACCTTAAATGACTCTTTTTTTTTTTTCTTCTTGTTTTTGGTTGCGTTTGGTTTTTCCTCTGCTGCCGGTCTCCGTCCACGGGCTGGGGATTGCCGTGTGTGCGTGTTAGATGATTTCGTTCGGTTAATGGTAGCTACATGTAATTTGGCATTTTGCGTGATTGCCTGGGGCGTGTTTCTGGGCTCTTCAAAGTCAGTCGAACTCGAGAGGGCATTTTCCACGCCGCTCCACTGGAGTCTCAAGAAGAAAATGCTCTTTCGTGCTGGATGAGTTTTGTATTAATTTCTTGAGCAACGCCCCGGACCAGCTCACACAATCTGACACACAATTTTCCAGCCAGCCAGCAGAAGAAACCTATAATTTTATAGGCATTAAGTCAATCCACTCCCTTTCTCCCATTCCCACTCTCCGTGAACTGGTTTTGTTTTATTTTTTGTCTGAAATCGAAGACAACAAGCCCCGAACCAAACGAAAGCCGTAAGACAAAAAGTAAAGTATAAAAGGATCCAAGTCTTTGGTTTTGGCTTTGGCTTTGGCCTCGGCTCATTAGCCGCACTCTCACCTCAAGACTTTGGACTCTCGCCCCGAAATACGAGTTAGCCAAAGGATTTCTTTCTTATAATTTACTTTTATATTTTCTGTTGTTTTTGCGGCTTTTTCGACGTCGTCATACTGTCTGCGTTTTGTGGCACAAACGAAACCGCAGCGCAGACCTGTCCCGAAATTTGTGCATTCATTTGTGAAACAAAGACGGGCCAACTCCAAGTCCAAGGCTACAATTAATAAACCAACAGTCCACGAAAGCCCTACAAATGCCCGCTTCCCAAAGCCCCAAAAAAAAAAAAACCGAATTGTGAAAGATGGCCTTTTTGAGTAACGAATCTTTGAATACCCTTGAAGATTAAGTGGTAATAAAAGTATTCAATGATTTATTTCCATAAAAGCTGCAAAAAAATGGTAGTTCGAATCTAGGACAAGGACCCATTATTTTTGGCTATTCCTACTCCTGTCTCCGACTTATACACCCTCCGTCTAGAAAAGGGTACCAAAAAACCCCAAAGTCGAGCATTTGTCCCCTTGTGCAGTGGATCGTGCGTGCTTGACGAGCTGCCCCTGTGATCTGGCGATCTTTTGTTATTATGTATGAAGTGTCGCGTTGGCAGGAATTTCTGTGCAACCAACAAAAGCTGCCAGCAGACGCTCTACAGACACTGTCAGCCCGTGAGGGGGGCAGGTAACCGGGAGGGGGGAAGTTTGACCGCAAAAATGTCATCACTGCTAATGTTTCAATGCAGTTGCCACAAGATTTCGTCTGCGGCTGATCTGATGTTCTCGTGTGTTTCTTTTTTGTTAGCAATTTTTTGATCAGAATTTGGTTTCGTCGAGGGAATTGCACGGGGCTGGCTGTCAGATCGCGGCTCGAGTCGCAGTCGACTCGAGAGCGTTGAATGCGATACCTCTGGGGGCAGGCAGCATTCTGGTGGCGTGAAAAGACATGCCAAACTGACGGGTTCCCAATTCATTGAAGAAGAGATTTTGTCATATACTCACTCGAAGGGGGAACGGGCACGGGTACGGGCACGGGATCCTCGACAAAACGAAAACTCTGCTCACAAAGTTAATTTCTAGTCATAAGAATTGAATGCATACTCGTATATTGATTGTTGAATTTTAACTCTTTTAACCAGTTCCAGGAAATCTTGGATAGCGAAAAAAACGTTTGAAATCTTAATGAAATTTTTATGCTTAGCCCCCTAGTTCGCATTCCCCAGTCCCCCTAGTCAAGTGTGGCCTTCAAAAGGAGGCAGGCCGACGGCAATACTCTACCTGATTGTGTCAACCCTTTTTTTTTGTTTGTTTTTTTTTTTGTTGGGGTTTCTCCTGTTTGTGTGTCTGCTGGTTGAGGGAGTATCGACCAAAAAGTATCAATTCAATGGAAATTTATGCCGTAAAAATGCCACAAAACAAGCCACCAAAAATCCAAAGAGTCTTTTGTCTTGGCCAAAGCATTTTTATACCCGTACTCAAAAAGAGTTAAGGGGTATACTGTATTTGTGGTAAAAGTCGATGTTGTAACACAGAGAAGGAAAATTTTCCGACCCCGCAAAGTATATATATTCTTGATCAGCATCAATAGCCGAGTCTCTGTCTGTCTGTCTGTCTGTCCGTCTGTCCGTCTGTCCGTCTGTCCGTCTGTCCGTCTGTCCGTCTGTCCGTCTGTCCGTCTGTCCGTCTGTCCGTCTGTCCGTCTTGATGAGCGCCTCGTTCTCAGAGACTATAGAAGCTAGAGCAACGAAATTTTTTTTCAGACTCATGTGATATCACACTGTTACAAGTGTATTTCAAAATTTCGCCCCGCCCCCTTCCGCCTACAAAGGACGAAAATCTGTGGCATCCACAATTTTGAAGATACGAAAAAACTAAAAGTATCGTGAGAATACGTATATCTATCAGATTGCCGAATCTGAACCAGATCGGATCATTATTATAGCCAGAATAAAGAAATTAATTTTCAGTTGCTTCCCCCACCTCCTCTGGCGCTGCTGACGCTATTCATTCTCTGTCTCGCTCGCACACATCTGCCCTGTGCAATGCGCGAGCAACCCCTAGCGGAGGAGATGTAGAATCTAAATGGTATATGTAGAATATTTGTTCTAGATGTATTATCTACATTTACATGTAGATGTAGTTGACAAATGTAGCAAAAAAATGTAAAATGTAAAATTTTAAATTTTTTTTTAAATTTCAATCATAAGCTCATAAATTTATATACTGACTGAGTACGGGTATAAAAGTAGAGTCGCGTCCAGAAGCGACTCACACGTTCCTTCTCGTTTCCAATGAAACATATACGCACAATGATTTGGTTTCTCCGTTGGCTTTTTATTTTTGCGAAATATTTGCACTCCTCTGCCATATCTACACCGTCCCCATCCCCTATCGCTGGGCCACTCAACTAAGCTGCAAATCGGTTTGAGAGCTTAACAGAAAAGAAAAAAAAATGATACAAAGTCCGTTGGTCGTTTTACTTTTGTGTCATTAGGCGCAAATGCAGGCGAGGAACCAGAGCTTAACCGTAGGTGTCTCTGGGTCCCCCTCCAACCCTGATTGGAACACCTGAGGAAGCCCTATGTGGGGAACAGCGAGTGCTCGAACAATTACCATTAATTACCCGGAGGAGTTGCTGCACTTGGCAC
Source organism: Drosophila subsilvestris (assembly GCA_035043285.1). Lineage (NCBI taxonomy): Eukaryota > Metazoa > Arthropoda > Insecta > Diptera > Drosophilidae > Drosophila > Drosophila subsilvestris. Next base: position 13,137,472 of record JAWNNB010001746.1, read on the forward strand.
CGCAAAGGCCATTGAAGACCACTCGGATATCAAAAGGAAAAGCCAACAGGACAATTTACGCTTGTTTTAAACTCGATTAGTCAGCATTTGATCCTATCTGCTCACTCCCTTCGATCTCCCCAGGCCTGACCATTGACCATTGACCATTGAGCATGTTGAGTGCTTTTCAATTATCATCACGCGACTGACCACAGAAGTAAAAGGGGTACTGTTCGTTCTGCTCTTTGCCCTGGGCAAAGACGGGGGCCTAGAGTCCGCTTAGCCTCTATTGACCACTTGTAAATTGTAACTGAATCCAGCCCCAAAGGAAAAACTATTTCCTATACCCAAAAGAGGCGGCTCAAGTATCAAAAAGGGCAGCCACTAATTGAATTGGCTTTAATCTTTTCCTTTATGGTTAGCCCCGCTTAACCCTTCTGTACTATTACTTCTTTAATATTTAATGCAATGGTTTTTTTTTTTTTTTTGATTGATATTTGGCTTTAGTTCAATCTTTTTCTTTGGCTAATTTGTCGTTGCTTTTGGTCAGAATATGGCCCCATGACCTGTCTCTGGTTCTGGCTACATCTCACCCACATCTTGGACAGCATTCCATAAATCACTTGCACTTAAATCCGCTGCTGGCGACGTCTCAGTCCCAATCTCTATCTGTCTGTTTGCCCTGGCCATTAGGCCCAGTTTTGGTCCTTTTTTTGGGGGGTTGCTGACTGCTGGCTGCTGGCTTTGTTGTGCTGGCATTTCTATTGGCCCGGAAGCTGTGCGGCCAGCATGTACAAAATAGTCAGCCCGGAGCTCGTATTGTTTGGGGGCTTTCTGGAAATTTTATTGCCTTTTTGTGCTTTATTTCCTGCGCACTATTTTTGTGGGCCTAAGAAGTTTGGCTTCTCTCTGTCTGTCTGTCTGTCTGTACTGGGGAGGGGAGAGCTGGGGGCTTTATGCCTGAATGGCGCGCCGAGCATTAGATAATGGTGTTCCTGCTTATTGCTTACATTGGATTTTTCGTTTGGTCCCCGCGTCTTTGGGGGATTTTCTATAATTTGCAGGCAGCTTAGCAAAAGATTCCCCAATAGAAAAAGAAAAAGTTGCGGGCCGACAAAACTAGCAGAAATAATTTATTGCATATTTAATAGCGCACGTGCCTGGGTGCCCAGTCCAGTCTCCTTGCCATCCTCACAGCCTTGGCCTACAAAATATGTTTTATAGAAATATAAAAATTTTTCAATAATTCCAGCCAGAGATACAGAAACTTTTGTTGCGTTCCGCAGGTTTAATTATCTGAAAAGTTTGAAGACATCTGTGGGGATGGGAGTTGCTGTAGTGCAGCTCAGCGAGGAATTTCTATTAAACAAATGCCGCATAAATCTCTAAGCTACTGTTACTGGCGAGGCACTCAACTCTGAGAACTCTCTCTGTCTGCGCTTCTCGGAGTTCTCTGAGAGCTCTTAGTGTCTCCGTTTGCTTGGCTTGGCTTATCCGCCGAGCCAATTCCCATTTGGGCCACATATGCCCAGCATTATGGGGCATAAATAAAAATGCTTGCCACGCTGCCGTTGCTGCCGTTGGCTGCCTGCTGCCTTCTGCCTGCTAATAAATGAAATATGATGCCGATGCCTGAGTCCACGTCCACCCTCTCGCATTGTCGTAGCTCCTGTTTATTGGCCCGGCCTCAACTTTTCAATATCTGCCTCACTCCTCAGTCCCCAGGAACTCGGGGAGGTTGGTGTGGTGTGGGCAGACGACTTCCGCACGGCGACACAATTTCTATATTTTGGCAAATTATTTTTTGCTGTTTGGTATTGGATTTCCCCTTGTGGATAAGAGCAGCGCGCCCTCAATCCCCTCAAGCTTTCGTTGGTATGCGCGGTGCGAAAACAAAATTGACGTCAATTACGCAATGCACACCGTGGCAGGAACAGGAACTCCACCACCAGCCAGACACCAGCTCAGCCTACCAGCCGGGCCTTCCTCTTTGCATGCCTTTGCTTTGGGTCTAATCCGCTTCGGGGATTTGGGGAATTCTCGGGCAGAGCACCAGAGCGGCGGCGGCGGCATAGCATACTTTTCCGGGAGGAGGATTTCCATAAGCAGCAGCAACAACGCAACACTTTGCGTCAGATGCTCTCGAGTTGCTGCCTCCTTGCCAGTGCTGTTGCTGGTTTCGCACCCTCTTGTGGCTGCTCTTTTGCTGCTGCTGCTGTTGCTGCTTGCCGGGCGCTAATTAACGCATTAAATCATATTAATGTCGCCAAATGTTTCAAAGTCAGCCTGCCTCTCTTAGCCCACCCCAACGGCCTACTTTTGCATGCTTATTGCCGCGCCTCGGAGGGTTTTTCGTGGCTCTGGCATCCTGTCAATAAGCCGGCATAAATTGCCACTAATGCAATGGAGGGGGTCAGATGTTGAATCTTTACTAAAGATTCTTTCCCTCAGTGGTTTCTCGTGCATTGATCTTGAAGCTAAATCTAATGTGGCTTCTGGAAAGGCTTACAAAGTTGCTGTGGCTTTTGTTTCTTCTGTGTGGCTACCAGTTCTGCGACTGTGCCAATTCCTGCAACTGCAGTATATGTGGCTGCTGCAACTGCAACGTATTTCGCAGCTGTTGTTGCTGCTGTGCTGCTGTGCCGACAGTCTGTGCAATTACTGACGTAGACTCTGCTGCCGTTGTTCCTGCCGCTTCGCTTCTGTGCCTGATGCAGAAAAATCACAAATTAATTAAAGAGTTTCTCGCGTTGTATCGCTTCCTTGGTTCCTCCTTTTGCTGCTGGTGCTGCTGCTTTTTTGAGCGGCCAATAAAACTTATATAATAATTGTTCATAAAATGTACAATATTATGTGTTTTCAAATGAGGTTTGGCTGGCCGCACTCACAGGCTCATGTTGCATGTTGCTTGTTGCATGCAACGCTCATCACTCGACGGACACCACACAAGCCAAGCCAAGCCAGACCAAGACGAGACGAGAGAGTCGACTCGAAGCAAAGCGAGGCGATGGGATGCGGCCATGCCGTGTTGTCAACTATTTCTTCGGTTCATAAAAATTGTTATTAATTGGCACTTAAATGCTCAAACGCAAAAGTTGAGAGACGACGACGACGACGACAACGAACGTTGATGTTGATGCTGTGTGTCTGTGTGTCTGCCTCATGCCTCATGTCTCTTGTTGTTGCTGCTGCTGCTGCTGTTGCTGTTGCCGGAGAGCGTGTTGTGAAATTTAAGCTTTTTAGCAGTTGTTGCTGTTGCTGTTTGCCGTTCGTTGCATGTTAACCTTTGGCTCGCTTGTAATGAATGCAACCGAACCGAGCCGCAGAGGACAGACCCAGACCCAGTGCCAGTGCCAGAGCCATGGAGAACGAGCAAAGGAAGGAAGGAGGATGGCAGCCAGGCAGCCAGGCAGCAGCAGCAGCAGCTGGAGACTTACTTAAAGCTTTCCATATAAATTTCCTGACTTCATGTGGCACTTGTTTAAAGTCCATTTTGTGCACTGCGTGAGTGTTTATTGAATGTTGCGTGAAAGTTAACGGGGGGAGGGGAGAGAGTGGAGCCGGAGCAGAGCAGAGCGGAGCGGAGACTCTGAAAGAAAGTCTGTTGAGGGGAAGCCAGAACTGACCAATTTGGCTGTCTCGTCTCCTGACATTAACAAATATTAATAAAATGCCATAAAATGGCAATAAAACTCAGCTTCATACATTATGAAATCAGCAGCGAAACAGAGCCAGCCAAAAGCTTATTAACTTTTGTTAAACAGTTACCCTTGCCCCATTCCCTTCCCCTCTCCCCATACACCCTCTACGAATGAGCTGAATGCGAATTGCAATTTTAAGAGCCAGGCCAGAGCAATGTTAATTAAAATTATAAAAAAAATGTGCAAAAGAACACCTTGAAAATATAATTTTTGTTATTTTGCGCGCCACACAGCGGCTGACCAAGAGGCTCCCCACCTAGCTGCCCCCACCCCACACCACAATCATTGCATTGGAAGGGGGGGGGGGGGGGGGCTGGGGCAAATATACTGAGATGCTGCCGCGTTGCCATTTTTGGCCGACCGACCGCTGTGAGCGACTCACAGAACCACAGACGTGTCCAACTGAATGTCCGACTCTGTGAGCGACTCTACAGCTCGATTCCGTTTCCAATTGCGAGCTCTGCGAGATCTGGCCGAGTGTAAATGATATATGTGGGCAGGCGGGACAGGGGCCGGGTCTTGTCTGTCATTTCGGAGCCACCAGCTCGGGACCAGGTTGAGGTCCAGGGCCCCGGACATCGCCGAGTGCAAATGACTTATAAGAATTTAATATTTAACAACACAAATCAATTCAAAAATCATCAGAGACGGGACGCAGATGGAAGTGGAGGGAGATATGAAAAAAAAAACTCATTTGTTGCAGGTCGCTCGCTGTTGATTCCGATTCTGAGGTTGGGTTCTGTTCTGTTCTGTTCGTTTGGGTTTCGGTTTTGGTTTGGGTTTGGTTTTGGTTCTGGCCCACAGAACAAAGTCTCATTTCATTTCGCTGGTCGGTCGTTCGTTCGTTCGCCTTTTGGTATCGTATCACTGCAAAGGTAACGAAAATGAAACTTTTACGTTAAGGAAACGATCCGGCAGACAATGTTATATAGGATTGAGGAGTGGGGAATGGAATTGACTGGGACGGAGCCCCCAGATGATGATGATGATGATGCTGGAAGTTAAAGCTGCGCCCAGAGTCGTTAACATGGTGGTCGTTGCCATTGCCCGTTGCCCGTTGCTGTTGTTGCAGCAGCCTTTTTGTGGTCAGCGCAAAAATTATGAAAAATCTCTCAAAAAAAACAGGAGAAGTTTTTTTTTTTGTGACTTTGGCCATGGCCTTTGTATGATTTCTTTCTGGGTTTACTTTGATTTCGAATTTTTCGTATTTTAAAATTGTATTTTTAGTGTCAGCTCCAAAAACTCCCCTCCACACCCCTCCCCACCATCAGCCGCCTTTAGTGTTCAGTGCACAAGGCCAGACATAAAATTAAAAAAGACACACAAAGCGAATAAGAAGCAGCAGCCAGAGCAGCAACTGCTCGGCAGCCGCGGCACAAAAGATGCATCTCCCGCTGCGACCCAAAAAGAATCGAACAGAGATCGAAGCAAGAGCAACAAAATAAAATCCATTTCGTTGGGCAATGGGTCGCCAAGTGCGAGTAGTAGCAGTTGTAGAGGAGACACAGTACCCCGGGCGAAAAATATGCACACGAAAATTATCGAGCATTTAACACTGGCAGCCATCCGATCGCAGTTCGAAATGTGAAGAGATTCCGATTCAGAATCGAAATCAGAATGGGAATCAGAATGGGAATCCGATGCAGATGCAGATGCGGATTGAGAACGAGGCAGCAGCAGCAGCGCCATATTGCATTTTCCATGGGGTAGATGGGGATGGGGGGCAGGGAATACAAACACTTTGCACTCAACACCCATTTAGCTAGGCCTCTGGCTGTCGGCCTGGCTGCTGCTGCCGTTGCTGATGCTGATGCTGATGATGATGATGATGTGGCCGCCAGCCGCTAGCCGCCAACAGAATTGTTTACAATACAAACTCGTACAAAAAAAATAGTGAGGGAAAAACTGAGGAAATTTTTGCGATCGATTGTAGGCAGGCAAAGGAAAAGTGTGAGCAACCGCAGCGGCCACAGAGGTGGCGGCGGCGACGGCGGCCACGGCGGAGGCAGTGGAGCGGGGTGTGGAGTGGAGCGGAGTGGAGAACTGTAAACTATTTACAGCCGAGCAGGCTCAATGATTGTTTTCCCTGAGTTTTGTTGCTGCTGCGCTTTTATACAATAAAATTTATTTGATTTCTTTACGCCGCTTTCATGCCTCAGTATTTCTCTTCAATTTTCTCTGCACTTTTGAACATGATCGTTGTTGTTGTTGTTGTTGTTGCTCCACTGAAAAGCGGGAAAATGAAAATGCAGCAACTGCAACTACTGCGACTGAGATGAGGATGAGGATGATGATGACGCCAACTTTGGACTGGCGGCGGCGGTCGCTTCGCTTTTATAAAAATAAATTGTTCGCAGACGTAATGATGCGAAAGCAATTGAGAATTCTATATATGCAACTCTCTCTCTCTCTATCTCTCTCTCTGCATCTGTGTGTGTGTGTGTGTGTATGCATTTGTTTGTTGTTTGTTGGAATGCGTAGAATTTCAATTGACTGTGGGCAGCGTGTAGAAACAGACAGATAGAGAAATGCAGATAGAGATAGATTCTCTGAAAGTAAATGCTGTCTCCGATAGATAGAATTAGTGAGCAGCAGATGGAGATACATGGCTGAGCAAAACCTGGAATGATAGAGCTGCAGTTCGATGCTCAGACCATCAGACAGAGTTCGATTCAAATCGTAGAGCATAAAGATAGTGACCCCTTTGATTGATATAGTTAGTTAGTGGCAAAAGTCAACCTTTGTACTATTCTAATCTGACTTAGACAATCGCCGTTTGAACGCCGATCCTGAACCGATCCTCACTCGTGATCTCTTCTTTATCAGTCGGTGCCATCGATAATGATTATTTTGACAGGCAACTGACACGGCGGACAGTGTGTGCCATTTCCATTGCCACTTCCACGCTTCCTTCCCCCTGCAGGGCCATGTGATGATCTCTCTCGCACTGGGCCAGTGTTGGCTAACGATCAACAAGCGCAGCTGGAGCTGGAATCTCGGGCTACAGTTGATTGCTCGTTTTCAGGTTCGACTCTAGTTTAGGGAGGGCCCCGGGCACGCCCATACAAAAAGAGACAAGAAGGGCAGCAAAAAAAAAACCTCAACAAAAAAGTTAATTGTTATTTCCCAGCTACCCCCTGGAATGAGCAGAGGGAGGGAAAGAGAGCCAGCGAGCGAGCGAAAGAGATTGAGAGAGAGGGAGAGATAGAGAGTGAGGAATCAGAAATCATCCTGGGCATCCTCGGCAGCGCACTGCGCCTGCGTGGATTTTGGGTTTTTGGGTATTTTGGGCTTTGGTTCGGGTTCGGGTGCGGGTTGGGTACAGTCTGGCGGAGTTAATCCGATTTGTTGCGCCCTCCCAGAGATGCCCGCCGAAGGGTGGGTTATGCGGCGGCTCTGTGATTGATTGCCTGATTTTGTCAGGGTTGGTTTCTGGACCCCTTACCCTTACCCATACCCATACCCATTCACTTCCCCTGTGCACATCACTCTGTGTATGTGTGTGTGTGTGTGTGAAGTGAAATTGTTTGAAAACGCATTTAATTGCATCTCATTGCCATCTGACTCTGACAGTGACTCAGAGAGCTCAGTTTGGTTTTCTCCCAGTCGGGGATTTTCGTAGGTGAAAATTTGATTATGAGAAAGAGAGACTGTCAGAGAGGAGTGGGCGAGGGGAGAGAGAGGGAATGTGCTGGGTCTGGGCCAACATTTTAATTATTGCAATTACAAATTGCAGTGGCAAGCGCAAAAATTGCAAAAATCACGCATTTTATTGATTTTTAATTGCAACTCGTTGCATACCACAAGACGGGACACAGAGCCACATAAAACACAGCCACTCGACTCGCCAGATCGTGCAGCAGCAGCAGCAGCAGCAGGAGGAGAGAGTCTTGACTGGGGACATGAGCATTTGTTGTCTTTAATTATGTTGTTGATTGCCCGCTGTCCCTGTCCCTGTCCGCAAGTCCAACTGTCCGCTTTCTGTCCGTCATTCTGGCCATTTAGGTGCGAACAACTATCTGCATCTCCCTTGCGCTCCAACTGCAACTCCAACGCCAGACACGACCCGATCCCACCGACCGACCGACCGACGTACCGACCCGACCATCTACACCAGTTAGTCAAGTTAAGTTGTCATAATTTTTGTCGTTCAACAACACCTGCACTCGGACAGAGAGATGGAGATGGTGGCGGTAACTGGGAACGGTGGACTGGGCGACCGTGGGACGTGCGACGTGGACACAAGCACTCTCTCGAGGGCCAGACGGAGTTGCAGAGCGCGCCAAATGCCGCAAATAACTCAGTTAATATAATTAAGTTTTGCACGAAATGTGCAGCAGAAATATGCGAAAAATGCCACGCAATCTCCACACACTAAAAACGAAAACAGCAAAACAGCACGAGAACGCCTCCTGAGGCAGAATTGAAATGAAAGTTTATGAACTTGTCCGACACTGTGGGTGTGTTTCGTGTGTGTGTGTGTGTGTGTGTGTGTGTGTGTGTGTGTGTGTGTGTAGGGGGCATACGTAAATGGCTAACCTGACCCAATGACGTTGCATGCAAAATGACGTAATGACAATGTGGGTAGCGGCAGGATTTATGAACCTTGTCAGAGTTCAACCAATGAGGAGTCATACGTAAGGGAAGAGAAGAAAGTCCAAATGAGCCTCCCATCTCCCTGGAAAGTACTGCGAATTAAATCAAATAATTTTCTTTTTGCTCGTCTCCATGCAGACAATTTATTTTGTGGCATTTCGATGTATTGCTGCAATGATATGATTATAGCACCTACTGTGTGTAGTGCTGCCTATTCCCATCAGCCAGCACTAGAACACACTTTTGCAGCGTAATTTAATTACGTTTTATAATCGGCTTACCTGCAGAGAGCAACCATCCAACCGCCCCCCTGCAACCTGTCCACCTGCCACCCAATCGAAAATCAAATTTCATGCATCCCGGCCAAAAACATTTGCATACAAATCAGGGCGCCATCAGACAACGGCTGGCAACGCAACCCTTCAAATGCCCAGACACCCAGTGCACAGCAGAGCGGGGAAGCAGGAGGAGTGGCAAACAAACAAAAAAAAAGCAACCGTCTAATGATATTTTGATGTTGTCTCGATGGGTCTTCAATGGGTGTTGGGCTCTCACCCTATCTTTCGGCTCTTACCGGTTGGAAACCCGCAAAATGCGTGTTTTAAATCCAATTTAGACATTATCTAATTTAGGGCATCGCATCTCCCACCGCTGACTACTGACTGCCGCGAGTGACTGACTCGAGTTCTCTCGTTTGACTTGGCTTTATGCAAATCTATGGAAATTTCATTATCATGCACCCCTTTTTGCAGGGCGTGCCCGGCCCCAGCTTCAGTCTGAAAAGTTTTTTCCATCATTCCCGGCTAAATGCTGTAAAAGGCGCCAAAAGATGTAATAAACTCATTTAAACGTCGCTACCGTTGCTCTGGGGCTCAGAGCTCTGAGTGCTCTGAGTTTTTGGACTGCTTTGGTTTTTCGGTTTTTGCGTTTTGCTTTTTTCGGGTTTGGGTAATGAAATTTTTGGTAGAGCATCTTTTGCCTGCCAGCCAGTCGGCCTGCCACGATAATATGCAAATAGCAGGGCCCAGTGGGACGTCCTTCGTCCACTACTCGAACCCTCCTCGACCACTCCGATTCGCTGACTAACTGAGTGAGCGAGTGAGTGAGTGAGTGAGCGAGTGGAGGGTAAAGTGAATCTCTGGCCGGGCTTCGTGTTGCAATAATCAAATTTTCTAATTTTTATGGCTCTCCATGGGCGAGTAATGGCCAAAAAGTGAGGCTCACGACCAACTCTAATTGATTTGGCAGTGGCCGGCAGCTCCAGCTCCGGCATGATTCAACCTTAAGCACTCTGCACTCGATGGAGAGGCTTTTCAGGCGAAATCTGTGCTTTCTGGGAGGGTTTTTTGTTTTGTTTCGTCGTAGAGCCCGAGTTGAGGGGCGGAACTTGTGCCGCGTCATGGCAATGGCGACGGCGACGTCGTCTTCCAGTCTGCTGCTCGCCCCGGCCATGATGCGACACATTTTTCAGAGGCTTTTAAAGAGTCGGCGTCCGCCGCCGCCCCTACTCAGAGGCAAGACAATCTCAGAAAGAATGAACAGAAAGAGAGAGAGAACAAAAAAACTATTGTAGAATGAAAAGCGCCGTGGTGAAGTTCGCGGCAAAGATGACTGGTCTAAAATCGAAACAAGAGTGTTTGGATCGCATTCAGATGCGGATTGTTTGGGCAGTGAAGTGTGTGTGCACCCCCCCACCCCACCACCCCTGTAATCCAGTGGTACGACTACGAGTGTTAGTGTGCGCGAATCTTTGATCTACATTTGAGTCACTGCAGTCCATTTATCAGTGGGGTCATATCAATAATGCTATGTATATAAATTTCATATTATGCCGCTTGGCCAAATGACTCGACAACTATTTGGGACCCCCTCCCTGTCCTGTACTGGGCATGACTCGCCGAACGAGCTGCTGGAACAGCGACAAATCCTTGTAATGCCTTGTCTATGGGCATGTTTCCTCTATTTTCCCCCATTCGATAGAGATAGAGAGAGAGAGAGAGAGAGAGAGAGTCAAGCTAATTTCAGCTGTCAGCTTATCGCGCTCGGTCCCAGTTGGTCTGCATGTTGGCCCCGTAGTGGCCCTCTCCGTAGTGGCGATAAGTTGGCCAACACCTTTGGCCGCCTCTTGTAATCGTATGTCATGCAAAATGCAATCTATGAAATCTCTCATTCGGAATGGAAATGTTTTCCTTTTGGTTGGGGGATTTGTGTTTGGCTGCTGACAGGGAAACGTCCACGAACAGATCCCGATCCCAATCCCGATCCTGTCTTTCCCTGTCCTGTCCTGTCCTGGCCCCATGTCTTGGCTAATCTCTGTCCCCCCTCCCCCCCCCCCTCCCCTCTCCACAGTCGCAGCCCTCTTTCTGGCCCAGTCTGGACTGTCGTCTCTATCGCCTTGCGGAATCTATTTGACACTGTCTGGGGTACCGGGCTGAGTTTTTGGTATGCCTTGGCTCTGGGTCTGCTCTGGGGCTGTCGTTGTCTTTCCGTTTGCGCCTGGCTTGATTTTTGTCTGCCCCGGGAGACTTTTAAGCACGCTATATCAGGCCGGCCATATAGGAGAGGGAGCGGGAGACGCTGAGAGATAGAGAGAGAGAGAAAGAGGTGGCCGGGTGTGACAGTTTACATGAAATTACTTTGCATACACATGCATCAAATTAATTACACGATTAATGTTCTCACATGCAAGCCAGTCTTCTCGCTTTCGCCGTCTCAGTCTCTTAGTTTTTGTATCTCTGTCTTACTCGCTCTCTAGCCCCCTCCTCTCTCTTCCTTTGCCTCTCTGAGCTTATGCAAATCTATTTCTCGCGATCATTGCAGCATTTGCATGTTGCTATCTTGATATCTTTGCCGCTAAGAAAATGATTCCATTGCCTTTCGTGATTCGCCTGCTTCATGCCCCATGCCCCATCCCCACTCTCACTTCCCTCGCTTGCTTAGAGGCAGGAATTTGTGTTGGAATTGTGTGAAACATGCCATTTGAATAATTATCTTATTTGCATTGCCCGGGGCAGCACAAGAAATGCACTCAAGTGCAAATTACAAAAACGAAAAAAAAATAAACAAAACCAAATACAAAATGCAGTCCAAAGTTCTTGCTCCCCCTCCTGCTCCTCTGCTCCACTGCTCTCTTCGTCTCATTTGTTAATCTCCGCTGTGAAAAGTTCAAATTGATAGCTCGGAGATTTGTGGAGCAGATAAACCCAATCCGATCCGATACGATCCGCTCTGCCACGCTCCGCTCCCTCTCTTTTGACATTCTGTGTGAAATGCAAAATCGCGTGCAGCTCCATTTGCTCCATTTCCGCTCTCTTACTAGTGCGATATACCCCCAGCCCCACCCCCCTCTCTCTTTCACTGTTTCCATGTTGATGTTGAGGCCTGGTTTGGGGAGGCCTGCAGTTTCCTCAACGTTTCCACTGTTTGTGGAGCATAATAACAAAGGCAAACAAATGATAAATGATAAGTTTCATAGACTCACAATTGCGCGCCACCGTTGCCTCCGTCACTGTATCTTTCTTTTGGCATTCCCCCTCTCACTCTAACTGCTCTCTCGCTCTCTCTCTCTCTCTCTCTCTCTTACGTCTGACTGCTGCCTTTGCTTATCTGCGCTTGACTTCTTCTTTGCCTTTTTGTTGTTGTTGTTTGCCTGATTCTGGAGTAGTTTCAGGTAGCTTCTGAATTTTTTTTATTATCAAAATACTAATTTCATTGTTTGCACAAGATTTCCAAATTTCTTGTTGCTGTTGTACATACATACATGTATGTATGTAAGTGTGTATATATGTATGTATATATGTACAATGTACGTTACCTGCTTCAATTTGCTCTTATCAGCTTATAAATATTTAATCACAGACCTGTACTTTAGGCTTCCACTTCCATTCCCATTCCCATTCTTTCATTCTTTCATTCTTTATTATTTTTATTCTTATTTCATTTGCTGCTGATAGTTGAGCATTTCCAGCAAAGATTTTTGGTGAGCGGCACACCGTCGCGTATGAGTAATGACCGCAGTCTGGCCCTGTCCCTGCCTCTGCCTCTGTCCGTCTTGGTTTATATCTAGAATATTTTTCTTTGGTTTAGTTTAATTATGTCAAGTGTTTCGACATGAAATTAAAATGTTGCCACTCGAGCGAGAATCAATGATACCCTCTGTGGAGGGTTCGAAAATTAGATTGTCGTTGGGTGTATTTAATTTTAAATTCTGCAGATATGATAGCAGCCAGCAGTCAGCAGCCAACAGGCGTTAAATATTGTTTGGAAGTAAATCTTATTTAATTATGGAAAACAAATACATACATGCATAATGCTGTAAATGTCATGAATCTTTTAATCATTTTGAATACCTTTACGAAAACTTTGCTCCACAATTTCCATTTCTTCAACTAATTTAAGGCTAACCTGCAGTAAGGTTAAAGCTTTCCTTGCTCTCCGTTTGTGTGGGGTGTCTGTCTGTCTGTCTGTGTCTGAGTATGTTCAAAATAATTGTGTGTAATTAACTTGCCATTTGATTGAAATTATACCTCAGCACTAACGCACACACTCCCTGCCATGTGTGTGTGTGTTTCTAACTAAAGCAATTTGCATGCCATAAGTGGGGGCACGTGAGCTCCCTTTCAAAGGGAGCTACTATCAGCCATATTGAATTGTTTCTCGCATTGCCTGCCTGCCTGCCTGCCTGCCTGCTCCTTTGAGTTTTGCACCTCTCCCGACTGTCAGCCAGGAGCTTTAATTAAAAATTCAACCCTCATACAAAATGGCAAGCACACACACACACACACACACACACAACCTAAACGCATATGTGTGTGTATGTGTGTGTGGTGGGGTGGGGTGGAAACAAAAACATTTTACAAGTTGAGCAAATTTGAAAAACAATTAAATGCCATGCGCGCAATTAAATACACAAAAGGTGGCAACAACAACATCTGCTGCTGCTCCTCAAGTGGCACACACACACACTCCACTCCACTCCAGCAAAAGGGGTGCCATGGGTGGCACTCTTATATACCGTTAATTAAGCAGCCTGTGAACCCCCCAAAGCCACCCAGCCCTGAAAGTTGGGGTGGGGGGTGGCAAAGACGCCAGCGTCTACAGCTGGAGGGCGCTTAAGCAGCCAGCAGGGGCAGCCGAAGTGGCAGAAACAACACAGCCACATGAGAATCAGGAGAACAACAAACATGACACAAACAGACAAACAAAAGCTTTTGTGCCCTCGGAAAAACACCAACGGCAAATCCATCAAAACCAACAGCCGTCAGGGATTGCCTCGGATTGGGGTTTGGTCTTAGCCTCTGCCTCTGCCTCTGCTTCTTCTTCTTCTTCCACTCAGACATCTCCCGAAAATCCTCGAGAACGCTGCGAAACGGAAACCAAAAACCGCATGAAGAGCACACAAAAACTTTCATTCGATGCGGCCGTGTAAAAAGGATTTAATTATTTGCTCTAAGGATATATATCCACGCAGGGAGACAGAGACAGAGAGAGAGAGAGCGAGAGAGAGAGAGAGGGTGCTTGTACGGACTGTCTGCCCGAGTGTTTGCCGACAAATAGAGAAAAATATGTTTCACGTCCACTTTGCACGGACTCAACAAACAAAACCCAAACCAATGATTATTGCTGTTTTTTTTTTGTTTTGTTTCTTTCTCTCTGTCAATCCCTTTTCGAATCCCATTCCCGATTCCCATACCCAGTTAAGCCGTAGTTTGTATTTTTAATTGTGAAATGAGCCCAAAGCAAAGTCCTAATCCCGGCCAGACTCAGACTCGGATTCAGATTCTGATTCAGCCTCCGCCGCAGGCCATGCAGCGGCCTACACCCCATGGAACCCCTCTCAGATGTCAAACGCAGGACTCGGCACAATTACAAGGGAAGAAATCTCTCAGTCTCTCCCTCCCTCACTCTCTCTAGCTGCGGCCACGCCCCATATAAGAAAACTTCCCACGCAACAAAACGAACTGAGTTTCAGCCATAATTTGATTGTTCTGCGAGGCAGGACCCTTGGCCCTTGGCGTTCGTCCAACTGTTGATTGTAGTGATTAACCAGCAAGGAGCTGTGATTGAGAGTTTTTCCCCGAAATTATAGAGTTCCACTGCAAATTGCATGTTTTGACTCTCACGACACGCGTCAAACGTCGATACACAGCGCCCCAAAAGCCCAACCCCAACTACAGGCCCTCCTGGGCAATTACGAGTGTGTACCTAAACGAGTATCTCCAGCAGCTGAGCCGACTTAGAGCAGTCACTTGGAAAGTTCTCTCGTACGCGGACTGGCACTCGCACTGACCGCAGTCCAACTTCTGTCCTGGTCCCGTAATGAAGTGCAAACCCAAAACAATTGAGCAAAGTTACCCCCCGTCCCCGCCTAAGCATTGGGTACAGTTCTACTTTTTGATGGTTTTTTTATGGCCCCGCTTGGCCATAGAAATTTGCGGTTGTGGAGGGCGCATCATATCTGAATTTTGAGCACACAATTGTCGTTGCTTCTCTCTGGCTATCATCAAAAATTTAGCGACTCCCGGGGATGGGGGAATGACGCGGAATGGGAGGCCTGGGAGTGGGCATTAAATAAATAATTTAGAGAGTCCCCCAGCCCGGTCAGGTAAACGAAAATTGTTTCTTGATCATTTTAATGCACCCAAAGGGCCAGCCAGCCCCACCAAAAAAAAAAAAAAGGAAAAGAAAAAGTGAAAAAGTTTCTTTGCTCCGGAAGGAGATGGAATGGAGGTGGAGGTGGAGGTGGAGGTGCACAGGCCCAACGTTACGTGACGTGGAATCGGAATTGGGGTTAGATGGGGGGACAGAAGTGGGACTGGGACTGGGACTGACATGGAGACCTTTGGCTCCCGTTTCGCTTTCATTAATATTAAAAGCTGTCGCCCCATAGGGCAGGGCATCATTTAAATAAAACCAATATTCGATAATAATTGTCACAGGACATGCAAAGGCATCAGCAGGAGGCAAAAGCAATTCGATAGCTTCATTTGCTGGCCACTGGCCACTGGCGGCCGCTGGCTAATTGAAAATGTAATTAATGCACGCATCGATTGGTCCTCCATCCTGTCCAGTGTCGTCCTGTCCTGTCAAAGGAGCGCGCCTGGCATTTAGCACGGACCAGGGAACGCACTGGCCAACACTCGAGCGTGTTCCTCACGCTCACATGGCCTCAGCTCAGCCGTCACCCGATACACTTTCAATCGCCTCGATAGCCGCCCAAGCTCGGCTCAGCAAAGCCTTCCCTACAGCCAAAAAAGAAAAAAAAAAAAAAGAATAGGGAAGTCAAAGTGTGCGGCAAGTGTGAAAGATTCGATCAGGTCCATGAGCCAGACTCTCGGCCGGGCCAAGACAACGCCGACTGGCCGACAGGCCTATCAAATGTCACTGTCATAAAAGGAAAGTTGTTGTTGCGTTGCTTTTTATCTTTTTTATAGCCGTTTTATTTGACTTTGGTTTTCCCAGCTCCGCGCTAATTAAATGTACGTACGAGTAGTATTTCCATTTGGAGCCAACAAATTAGTTTTGCGGTCAGTTCAGTCCTAAAGTTGAGCGTTTTTATACTTTGTTTATACACCATAAACAGAACGACAATTGCTACAATTGCTGGCGGGTCGGGTCCCACTCGTTTATAGTGGAAATTGTTTATGCGACTATCAAGAGACACCTTATGGCTCATAAACTCGGGATAGCATAGTACAGCAGGTGGAGTTTATATTGTTTAAAATGCAGACAACGTTGTCTAATTATTAATAGATTTGCCAGAGTGCGACTGAGTGTGTTTGAAATTGAAAGTAGGAAGGGCAGGAACCGATCTATTGGAACTTGGCCAAGTCTGAAGAGCCTGCCACAAGATAAGGCTACCTATCTGGGCATATCTAAGGATTATCTATTGCTGTTCATTCATATGTCACAGTTCATTGGTCTCTCAGCACTCCACAAACATTCATTTATCTAGCAAATCAAAATTTATGACTGGCGGAGGACACACAAACACATAAACACACAGACACCCATCATAGCCCCACCGCCAATAACAATTATAAGACAACCGACAAATTGTCTATAGCAGGGCGCTATTAATATGCGATTTAACAAATATTTAGCGAAAACACACGAATTGTGACTCGAATGGCAAATGAATCTCCCCAAAACCGAAGCCGAAACCGAAACCGAAATCAAAACGAAACGAACGAAACGGCCGCTCGAATTTATTGTATTCGAAAGTCAAGAATTTTTACGAGCTTGGGAAAATAATAATTTTATGGCTAAAAATTGTAGCTGGAAGAGAGCCCCACCAGTTCAGGCCAAAGGCACTCCCCCCGTGTTCCCCCTGGTTGAACGTGCATGAAATTAATGCCCCCCGGGTTTTGTATATTTGTTATTAGCAGAATTTAAATTGCTCTTACCGATCGATTGCGAGCAGAGGTACGCAGAGGGGTACGCTACATACAATATACCTGGACATTGACATTTTTGGTTTCTGCATAAGTTTTTAGCAGCGCTTAATATGCCGTCGTTGTCGTCGTTGTCGATGGTTGTTGTCGGCTGTGGCTGTGGCTGTTGCCGTTGCCGTTGCCTTTTGCTGTGCTGACGGTGGCGATGATGGGGATGATGATGAAGACGAGTCGAGTCTACTCCTAGTTAGAAGACGGTCAGAGAGTCAGAGCCAGTCGCTGCATATTAATTTGATAACTTATATAGTATATATACATATATATAGCTATATTTATTTTTGCACACGTTGTTGTCTTGTCTGTTGTGCTCTGTTCTGTTCTGTTCTGTTCGGGCCTGGCCTGGTCTGGTCTGGTCTAGGCCTAGGCCACGACAATCTTGAGCATTTGTTTGGCCACAATATGGCCAGGCCATGGCAGTTTTGACAACTTGACAGTCGTGCAGACAGTCAGACGGGGCGGGAGGCGGATGAATCCGGACAAGACATGACAATGTCTCGCCTTTGGCATTGGCCATGGCAATACCAATACCAATACCAATAGCAATAGCACAAGCAATTGCCCAGAGCTCGGGCCACTTTGGCCATATCGTCTGCCTCATTTAATGGCCAGGCGTGTCAATTTAAAGCGACATTTATAACCAATTTGTAATCAATTCTAACAAACAGCTAACGCATGCCTCTACATTTATATACCTCTTGATCTATGCCACACATTAGTGTCTCTATCCAGCCATTACTATACCATTCCATATACATATGTATACCTTTATTATGTATCGTATTCATTAATTTATTTTTTCATTTTGAAATAATTCTACTTGCAGCGGCCGCCAAGCTCATCGCTTTCCTATGGCGGAGCAATGAACGACGACGCCCGATCGCCGGGCGCTGGTAGTACACCGGGTCCCTTGTCACAGCAGCCACCTGTCCTAGATACATCAGACCCTGGTAAGTGTTTGTTTGCATTATTACTCGTATTCTATTCTATATTTTGGGGCTATGTCTTAATCACTGCCCAATGGGCCATCATGGGCTCTAAAATCGATCTAGATGATCGCCTTAATCCCTATTGAATGTGTTACACACTTCACGCCTCTTGAGGCTGTTGGATAGGTATTGCGCTCTCTCGTTTGATTATGTTGTTTGCCTCAGTTTCAAGTGCCGCCAAAGCTTTGAACATGCTCCAGCGTAATCGTACAACAACTTGACAAAAGAGCAACAGCAACAGCAACAACAACAACAACAACCACACACACAAGCAACAACTTGAGCACTGGATACGAAGACTACTCATAGGGACAGCCCTAAGATCGAGACGAGACCCTAGACTGCCTGTCTTCGTGGGGCACTGTGGAACTCTGTGGTGCTCTGTGGTGCTCTGTGGAGCTCTGTGGAGCTCTTCAACTACACTCCACTCCACTCTCCAGCAACGCCAACTTGAAAAGATTTTTATGTGTATTTTTTTTTTTTTTAGTATTTCTTCGTCATATTTTTGTTTTTGTTGCTTTTCAATATTTTTTTGTTTCGAGTGCGACTGACTTTGCACTTGGCGCTTCTTTTTGAAGATTCAACGAGTGCACGAGGGGAGACTCTTCTGGCGGGGGTCAGGTGAATTATTTATGGTGATAGGCAAAAATAATATTATATATTTTTTCCCTCTTCTATGTGTGTGTGTGTGTGTGTGTGTGTGAGTGCGTTGTTTTCCCCTTTGTTTGTGGCGGCAACAAAAACAAAAGCCCTGGCCCAAAGCAGCCACTCGAAAAAGACACTCTGGGGCCACTCGTCGTCTGTTCGTCTCCGCACAGCTTAGCTCTGGTCTGCTCCAAAAGACTGAGTGGGGGTCCAAGGTGATAATGCAGTTTCCACTGACCACAGCAGTGGCATGGGGCGAGAGGCAGGGCACAGGGAGTGAACGCGGCTCGAGGTTCCGAGCTGGGAGGAGGAGGCGTTCCGAAGCCAATCCATTGACGTTGACGTCAAATTTTGCGCTCGGACAAAACTTTAAAGCGAGCCGAACAGAAACGAAACTTTTATGAGTGTGTGTGTGTGTGTGTGTGTGCTCTGCTCTGACGCGCCATTTTGATTGATTTATCTACACGTCGCGACACGTCGCCTGACTTTGTAGACAAATTAAATTTTGGCATAGTTCAAGCAGTGCACTTTTGTCGCCCCCATCCCCACACTCTCTCTCCCTCTCTCATCTCTCTTTCTCTTTCTCTTGCTATTTTTACTATCTCCCCCCTCTTCTTGTTCGCTGCCAATGAAAATTATCTACAGTTGAATAATTTCAGCCAACGCGCAAAATTTTCATGTTAATTTTGTACATTTTGTTGCTGCTGCGGCGATAAGAAAATGGCAAGAAAACTTCTCTCTCTCTCTCTCTATCTCGCTTAGTCTCTCTCCCCTCTCTCTCTCTTTCGCTGTCTCTGTCTAGCTGAATTTGCGGCGCGTATTTCGGGCGTAGCAAACAGATATTTTCCACATTTTAAGTAGACATGGCAACCGGGCTCTGGAGCGGGGAGCAGAGTGGAATGAAAGGAATGTGGTTAGCAAAGAATATTTCGAGCTGCAGAAATTCCACTGCAGAGCGCACAGTGCCACAGGGGTGAGAGAGAGAGACAGAGAGAGAGAGAGAGAGCGGGGAGACTTCTCTGTCGTAATTTTATGCACGAATTCGTAAAATGTTATTCAAATGGAAAATGTGATTTTTATCAATTTTGACAGGAATTTCATGCCCCGACAAAGGAAAAACCTCACTGCACAAGGATGCGTGTCCTGCCTGGCCTGAAATTTCCCCGAAATTGTATGTGAGAGGTCAGGGTAGGGCAGGCCATGAATAAGGAGCCAGAGAAAGAGTCCCTCGGCTAACGGAGAGGAGAAAACTTCAATGTGAGATCTTGCTGGTCTTTAATTTTGTCCATAATTATACACACTCGTGCATAGATAGATAGATGGCTAGCAATATGCAGAGAGAGAGAGATAGAGAGAGAGAGAGTGTGGGGCGTCAACCAAACGATAGATTTTACCTATAAAAACCCCCAGCTAGCTGACAGCCACAGACCTCGGGAGTCGCGTATAATTATATGGCACCCTCATCAAAGGCAACGGCAACAGGCAGCAGGCAACTCTCAAACCCAACCACAACTCCACAAGTTCTTCCATCAGAGAGTTTCAATTAAAAAATATACATAGGTATATTTTCGACTTGTCTCGACCTGACTGACGATGATGATGAGCTAATGGCTCAGGCCAGGGTCGCTCCGCCCGTCACACTTGACGGTAATGCCCTGCTAAATACCCCTAAGACGGGTGTCGACTATTATTGTATGTTCAATGTACAATATTTTCCTGCATTCAACACAGTTTAATGTGTTTATTTGCACGGCGACTTGTCAAGTGTTGCGGCGCTTAAATGCAAATCAAAACGAGATCAATTTGATGAAAAAATAGAATCGAAAATGAAAATAAACAAGAACAGCAGGCGGGCCACAGCAGCAGCAACAGCAGCAGCAGCAACCCCTTGGCTGGGTTTTGTGATTCCGGCTACCCTCCTCCGTCTGACATTGATTGAAAATGCTGCGTGACGTAAATTAACTTTCATGGCAGCGGGTCGCCGGCTGGCAATAGCGAGAGTGAGAGAGGGTGGTGGGGGGGGCTGGTCCCAGAAGTGCGTGTTATCCTTTCCTGTTCGGCAATCGGCGACGCACGGAGTTCGTCAAGCCGCAAGACCCACACAATTGCCAATTGTTACAGTTTTAAAGCCGTGCCGGGAGTGGAGGGAGGGTTTGCCGTTGCCGTTGCCGTCGTCCGAGAGGGATGTGGCTGTGGATCTGTTTGTCCGTGTGGCAGCTTGTTTTTGTCATTGTGGCATTTAAATCCTCCTCCTCCTTCTCCTCTGCTGCTGCTGCTGCTGACCTTATTTGGAGTGCACTTTTTCCAGCACTAAGGCGATTATCTTCCGTTGTTGCTCTTGTTATTTACATTGATGAAATGTGTTACAGCTACCACAACATCCACATCCACAGCCACAGCCACATCCACATTCAAATCGGAAAGGCAAAAGGAATACTCACTCGTTCGGGTAACAATAACAGGAAGCTCTAACTCTGTTTGTTATCTTGCCACGCACAATTAGACAATTTCCATTTGTTGCCCCAGGGCCGACCGTTGACAGTTTTTCTCAGGGATTTGGCTTGGGAGTTTTTCTTGGGCCGTGTCATGTGAAAGCATTTCCCTCACTCCCATTCTTTGAGCTCGCTTTTAATTGTGTTACATTTGGTGGGTTGACTGAATGGATGGATGGATGGATGGGCTCTGGCTCTCGCTCTGTGAAAGGAAGTGAAAATTCTAAGCAGATTCCGCATGCAAATTTCAAGAGAGAGAGAGCGAGCGATCACTCTTCAATTGAAGGCAGCTAGTCGTATCTCCATTTGACCCCTCGAATAACCACCATCCATTCACACCTTGACAGCATCTGCCACGATATGGATCACTGTTCCCACAACTTTTTAACTCTTTTGTCATACGGATGACACAAACAGCCACCAGCGATGATCAAAAAAAAATGAAATTAAAATTTTACGCATTAACAAAAATTGACAAAAAGAAAAAGCAAAAAATAAAAAAATAAAACAAAAACTTTTGAATGGAATGGTCTTCCGGCTGGCAGAAATTGCCCATATCTGTTGTTGGGTATCTGGTCGAGCCCGAACCCCGAAATCCCCGCATAAAGAACACCAGCTGCTGCACGTATGATTGGGCCTAACTAACACCCGGGACTTGGTTTGGGTTCTACATATTCTGTTCTCTGTACGGCTGTGTGCGGGGACCACACCAAGTTTCACAATCATAAAAATTGAAACAGAAATACGATGTTTCATAATGAGTAGCAGGGGGAATGGCAAGAGGAATCAGGCAAGGGAAAGGCAGCAGAAGCAGGCAAGGCACGGCACCAGAGCTTATGTAACATTACGTCAAATAGCACAAAAGGCAATACATCTTCATCCCCTAAAAAAAAAACACACGACAGGAGCAGGAGCAGGGAGCAGGAGCAGGAGCAGGAGCAGGGCACAGACAGGACTCTCCTCTAGCGCTTGGCACTTCTTATTTTACAATGAAAATTTA
This sequence comes from Drosophila subsilvestris, assembly GCA_035043285.1. Lineage (NCBI taxonomy): Eukaryota > Metazoa > Arthropoda > Insecta > Diptera > Drosophilidae > Drosophila > Drosophila subsilvestris. The sequence continues at coordinate 13,159,324 of JAWNNB010001746.1, forward strand.
CGAACTGACTGTTGCTTTTTTTTTTGTGTGTGTGTGTGTGCTGCCTCTCGTTTGCGCTCGTTCACATTATCATATTTCTGGGCCGACACGCCAATGAATAGAATGCGCATCGAATTTCCCAAGCTCGGGGATTGGGTTTTTCGACTACAGCTCTCCATTTTCGGAGGGGGTTAGGTGAGGTAACCTTCACATCAACAGAATCATCAACACCAGAAAGAACAGCTTCGGTTGAGAGCATGGCAGTGGGTTGGTGTGGAGCGGAGAGCGGAGGAAGTTGACAAACAAGCAACACCAACAACGGCAACAAACGGTTCATTGTTGCTGCCACACGGCGGAGGGTTGCGACTCCTGACAAACTGCGGACTTCCTTTCCATATCTCTCTCTCTCTCTCTCTCTCTCTCTCTCACTCTCTTCTTCTTTTGGGCTGAGGGCGGCTCATCCTGACGCTGATGGCATGGAATGGAATCGTGTTTCATGGGTGGTCGCCTGGTCGCTGACTTTGACTTGGAATTTGTCTAGCATTTGCACTTATCGCCGTAATATAGTTATGGATCTACAACACTGGCGGTTGAATAAATTGGACACAGCTGGACGATCACTACAGCCACAAAGATGATAAGACACACAGAGAGAGAGAGAGAGAGAGACAGAGATAGATCTATCTGTTTTATGATTATTTTTGATTTGTTTTTTAACCTCAATGCTCATTGCTGCTGCCATTCATTCGCTGCGAAACATTAAAAATCATGTATTTCTTGACTTTTATTATTCATTATTTTCGCATTCATTTTGGATTTCTTTTCAACTGCAATTCGGAGAGACGAGACAGATAGAGATAGATGGCGGTCGGTCGGTCGGTCGGGTTGACGGGGGTAATAATCGGCGGGGTCGGTCTGGCATGCCATTAATAGAGCTATCAAGTGCTGTATGCTGCTGATGACAGTGCCGGCTTATCAAGCTGCCGGTTGCAAGTTTCATTGTCCCTCCGTTCCCCTCCGTTTAAAATTGCATTTCTCAACACACAAATCACAAATCACTGCGAGGCATGCAATCTCTCACACAAATCATTTCATTTTTGCCCAAGCACAACGACTACGACAAACGACAGCGACAACGACAGCGATGGAGCCAAGTGTCATTAGCGTCACACGTCCCGATCCCAATCCCGAGCCCCGTTCCCTGTTCCCCGTTCCCCATTTCAGTTCCATGCCATGCCATGCTTCTCTTGTTCTCTTTAAGTGTTTATTAGTATGAAACATTTATCAGCAATTATAATTATATGGCTTTATATGTATGGCCGTATGTGTAGTGAGCTCTGACGACCTCTCTCCGCGCGCTCCACTCGCTCCGCTCTCTCCCCCCCCCCCCCCCCCCCCTATGTGCTCTTCCTCTCTCTATCCGGAACGTGCAGATAGCGGCAAGTGGACAGGTTTTGTGCGACGCCACTGTATGCTAAATGCTTTTTAAATGCTCGACCAGGAAAATTAGGCATCAAATGTTTTAGCCAGGATACAGAAAACAACCTCTCGAGTGGACACGCCCCTCACCGCGACCACTCTGCCGCCCGCCCCCCATCTGGGGCAGCGTCCTTGTTCGGCCTTCTTGTTCCTGGACAAACATTTTTGTACCAACAGCAACACCTAAGACATTAGCATTACCATTATCCTGCGCCCATTGACCAGCAGTGGGCGTGCCACCTCCCTCAAAAAAAGGCAAACATTCAATGACAAATTATGCGCCCGGTGCTTGAGGGGGGCGTGGTCGGCTCACCTGACGAGGCAGGCAGCCAGCCAGCCTTGTTTCGTTATGCCACCTACAAGTTCACTGCCGCCTCCTCTCTTTTCCTGGAGTTGGAGCGTGTCGGGGGCGTTTTGTTCGGGGCGTGTGCTGGGTAAAATTTGACATTTTGTAATTTGTTCTCCAAAAGAGAAACAAAACACACAGAAATTATCTAGCTTCAATGGGAAGAAAATTGTGTAGAAAATTGGGCCAAATACACGTATATTTATACACACATTTTCCTGTTCAACAGAATGGAAATTGTGGGTTAGCCTAATGATAAACGACATTAGCAAGGGGAAGGGTACTACTGCCACGGGCACGGGTGAGGAAAAATGAAGTTGTTGTTGTGGATGCAAATGCTTCGATAAAGTGGAAGGAAGTGGCACAAATTGTGCGCGGGAGAGGGCAAAGACCCAGAGCCTTGGATCGATCATTGAACTTCTTGTGAATCTCTCTGCCCTGACAATTGTCTCTGGCCGAAAAAAGAAGAGCAACCACAAAGAACGCGAAATGCGGAATTGTACCCACCGCCCCTGGAGCACCAACCTCAGACCCAGCACCACCCACACTGCATACACTCGGCATACACACATGTGTCTTGGGCTAAATTTAAACATTTTTTTTTTTTGCCTGGCCATATTTTCGTACGCTTTCAATGGAAAAATATCTTTTGTGGCGCCGTGGCATAAAAGTTCCATTTCCATTTCGGTTTTGCTTTTCCTTACTTACGAGTATTTCGCTGCCTTTTTTTTTTGTTGCTTTTGCCATTCGTTTGGTGGCTCTTCAAATATTCATTGAGTTTGACTAAAAGGCAGGGCATACACTCAGCCTCAGTCTCCTGCCTCCTCCATCTGCCATTTCATTAGCTCGAAGTTGGGCCCAACATATGGAGCAGACAGTTGGAGAAACGGCGAATGGGCGAATTGGGCGAACGGGGAAGGGGCAACAGCATCAGCGGCATTCTGCAGCTGTAACTGGAGTCCCGTCCCCAGTCCTCTTCACATTTAAATGCGCACATAATTTCTAATTTGTGCGTCTAATTTATGTGCTCTCCGAGGCAGCGAGAGACCCCAAAAACTTAGCACAACAAACTTGCCAATTTAACGGGCGCCCAACCAGAAAAAAAAACCATCCAAGTAAAGTAGAGCAGGGCACAAGAGTGGAGAGTGGCGAGTGAAGAGAAAGCGGCAAAAGTTTTTCTCCACTTGTAAGAAATAAGAAATAAATAAAGCCATTTCTTCTAATATACAAAAAGCCTCGAACGGTGGCAAGAAATGAGAAAATTACTTTTTTATAAGCATGAGTCCAACCACCCCTCGACCACAGCCACAGCCACACCTTGATGTACACACATTGAGGGGAACCGAAACCGAAACCGAGTCCTGAGAACCAGGGAGGCGGCCTGAATCCTGAGGGTTGAGGTCTGAGGTGTCTGTGTGTGTGTGTGTGTGGGGGGGGGGGGGGGGGGGTGACAGCCAAGTACATTGCCAAACATTGCCTAATTTGGAATTGCCTATGAAATGTGCATTAGAATAACTAGAATCTACTACCAAAGTGTCATCCCTCCCACCATCAGTGGGCCATCACCACCCTCTGCCTCTGCGGAAAAGGCCGAAAAAGGTGTGTAATAAAAATAAATGTCTGTCGTTTGTTTATATCAAGAAAGCGACAATTTTTTTTCCTCTTTTTTTTCTTTTGCCCTCGTGCTTTTAGTTCCCTTCTCTAGAACCCAAAAAATGTTGCGTATACGCCGCATTGTCTATGCTTCAGTGTTTGAGGGAAAACCCTTTGTAAACACCTGGTGTGGTCCACTGGAAATCCAGTAAAATGCACGCACATTGATTGCTCAAGCCAGAGAGAGAGAGAGCTGGAGCAGCGAAAAAAATCGAACTAAATTTTACGACATAAACATAAATTTTATGACAGGCAAAAGAGTAAACGCCCGAGCGAGTACGCTCCGTAAACCGGGAACTGGGAACTGGGAACCGGGAAAGGAAATCAATTTTATGCGCTCTGGCCAAAAGTAAGAAAAACAAATAATGCCCCATCAAAGCGGCCAGGCAGATAGACAGGGCCACAAGGAATGGGGGAACAAAAACTATAAAATCTATGTGAGAACTATTAAAAAGTCGTAAAAGAAAACCGGCAAGGGGTGTGAGAGTTATCTGGGCGAGGACTGGGCAACCGAACCGAACCGAACTGAACCGACTGAGAGAGTTGAGGTTGAGGTTGTGGGTGAGTGTTTTTACTGGCGGCCTTTGGCTGTCGTAAAGTCGCCGATTGTGAATTATTTCTGGGCTTCCCCGATGATAACACGTTGGAAATGATATTCTACGGGATGGATGGCTCGGACGAGTGTGGCTGCATTAATAATGCCATTAAGGGCCGGCATTACAAGTGTAATGTAATAATTGTCCTTGATGGAGCTGCCCGCCCCTGGCCATCAATGGAACTCTGCAATTAGTCCAAACTCGAGCTGAGCTGGAGTTTCATTGCACATCATGTATGCATGTATGATATGTATGATATGTACGGCTTTTTTCGGGCCCTAATGTAAACGCATTTAAACGCAATTACTTTTCACTCGATGGTGTGTGTCTGTTTGTGGGTCTCTCGCTTCTTGCTGACACGTACCAAAGCCATTTCTGTGGCACTGGCTGTGGCTCTGTCTCTGCCTGGTGCTGTTGCTGTTGCTTTTGCTGATGATGATGATTGCCGGCGTCGCTTGGAGTGTCGTCATAAAGATCTTTTATCAAAACGTTAATGGATTGACTCATACTCACACTCACACCATACCTGTCTCCTCTCTCTCTCTCTCTCTCTCTCTCTGTGGATAGTTGCGTGCATTTCTTGTGTGCATAAGGGAAAAACTTACACGTGTCTCTGTCCCATTTTGGAACAATTGCAGTGGTCTTCGCTCTCTCTCTCTCTCTGTCTGTCTGTCACTGGGCTCGTGTAATGTGTAATGTGAAGTTAATGAAACGGTTCCCACTCTATATGTGTTTGTTGAAAATGTTATTAATTATAGGCGCACCCTAATTTGTTGCCTTCAGGGGCCGAACTGGCCGAGTTGGCCGAGTTGGCCGAGTTAGTTGGGTAATTTGCCTCTGGCCAAGTCCCCAAAGTCATCACAATGTGCTGAAAGCCTATATTAATTGCATTTTAATGAAACAGAAACTTTCCGGCCCATAGCGAACCCTTTTTCTGTGGAATCTAGATCTACGTAAAACAAGATCCTAACTGCCCGATACGTATAAAGTTGTTAATGATATGGTAAATGCACAGTCCTTACAGATAGTTCTCTTGGGGCCTACTATACTTTGGCTGTAGGAGAGATTTACCTTCTATCTATCTCTTGGCGTTGGCATTATTGGTCAGACCACAAATGAAATTAAATATTCGCAGCTGGGAAAAAAATATATACCAACAAAATATTGAAGCTCTGCGGCTGCTGTATTTGTTGTTTTCATTGCATTATCAGGCGCCATGACAAAAAAAAAGTGAATGAAAAAAAATCAAATAAATAAAACTCGCATATAGAGAGGCTTATATGGCACATCTGTCCGTGTGCTGTATGTATGTATGTAGGTGTATTGTTGCTGATAAAAAATTCATTAATTCATATACAAAATGCAATTAAGCGCAGTGGTTGCCACAATAAAAACACGAAATCCGTGACGACCAACTAAAAAAGAGGCAAAACCAAACCAGCAACGAAGAATCGTCGAAGCTCCGCATACCCTTTGCAGGCAATTGGAATTTATTGGTATATTAATTTGATGCAAGGAGAAAAATAATATTTAAGCGAAACGTGTACACTAAATATTTTCAATTGATTTCTGTGCATATAGACTTCATGACGGAACCTCTCATAGGGTATCAAACAAAAAAAGAAAAATGCCGCATAAATAAAATTGTGGGCGGCGCTGGTGAGGTAAGCAAGCTGTCTGGCCAATGGGAGGGGATAACAGCAAACGCAGCAGTTAAATTAACAAATTGCATGCATATTTTAATAAAATAAATATTTTAATAAGATTAAACTATAATGCAGCCAAATGTCAAAGCCGCGCTCGCGCTTATTCCCCACACTCAAATGCAATCCGAACAGCAGGGAAAAAAAAGTGATGCTCTGCCGTATATGTTGCATATATTTATTAAAAAAAAAAGGAGCAAATAATTGCAATGTTTTTTCGCGCTTTTTGTTTAATTTATGCGGTTTTCAATTACCCCTTTGATATGAATTAATGACCGCATAACAATGCATAATCCTCAGGCTCCATATCGCACACTCGCACCCTCTGCCAGGGCAGGGTGAGGAGCGCCTCACATAATTTAATTAAACATTTTGTGGCAGGTGCACAGGGGACAGGGGCGAGGAGGATCATATCATGTTGCATCCACCCCAACCCTCCTTTTTGTTGCTTTCTTTAGCTGACATTTGCCAATATGTAGGTTTTGTATTGCATGCTGGCTGCTTGACTTCACTGAAACGTTGCAAGCAAATGTTGCTGCCTGCATTCCTGCTGCAACTACAAACTAAACCACAACAACAACTGCGGCAAGTACGAGTACGAGTACAGCAACAACATTCTTTTGTTGCTCGTCGGGGCAGCAAAATTTCATGCTTGTGTAAACTATTTGTCGACAATTTTGTCTGCTACAAAAGTCCGCATGCCACAAGACCAAACCAAGACCAGACCAGACCAGACCAGAGCAGAGCAGACCCCATGCACCAGAGCGCAGACCAGAGCCCAACTTTTGTGGCCGCTGCCAAGCGTTGAAGCGCGCGCTGCCGGCATGGCACGGCACGGCACGAACATCGCTCAGCTTTGCTTTTCTTTTGCTTTTGCTTTGGGCCTGGTCTAATGATTCCCTCCGACTCTGCCACTACCCGCCAATCAAGTGCAGGGCACATCCTTGGGGCAGCCGCAGCCGCAGCAGCAGAGTACATAAACAATGATTGAAATCAATGCAAAATGCTATCAATGGAGAGGAGAACGTTCCGGGTCTCTGCTCGGTTTCGGTTTCTTATCGGGAATGAAAAGTTTGGCGCGTTTAAAGTAAGTTTACGTGTAGCACGGCAAAGTGCATTGATAAGGCTGCTGCTGCGGCTGCTCGTCCTGTTCGCCTCCCCCCGCCTGCACTTTCTTTGCCTTTTGCTGATTAGTCGATCAATGTTCGGTCTGAACTGAATCAAGCTTTTAAATATGCAAAAAGGGGGGGGGGGCAAAAAAAGGGAAAAAGTAAAGCCAGCGGCACTAAGAGCTCTTAAGACTCGAACCAGTTTCAGAACCTCTCCGAACCTGACTCTTCCAGTCGGCGGTCCCCATTCCCCCACTTCACTCCATTACCTCTTTCCTCTCTTTGGCCAACTCCATTATAGCTCATTATCGCCCCGAGCCACAACATCTTACATTATGCTGATGAGTTTTTTGGCCATTCTAATAGGAAAAGGCCTCACTGCTAATTTATAAAAATAGAAGAAAAGAAAAGAAAGAAACAAAATAAAATAAACCAAAGGAAAAGCAAAAGCAAAATGCGGCTGGCCTCTTGCTGGTTGTTCATTAAATGACTGCCACGCCCACCAATGGCTGTTCATTAATTGTTGACAATGATTACCTGGCCCTCAAGAAAATGAAACGAAACGAAACGAAACTAAAGCAAAAAGCGGACTCGGGTTGTTGGGTCTGGCACTGAGTTCTCTTTTGGGTTTGGGGCTGGGACTGGGACTGGGGCGAAGGCGATGGGCGATGGGTGATGGCCCAAGCGAATGCAATTTCAATTTTCAACGACAGGTGATAAATAAATCGAAACGCAACGAATTGAAATGAATCGACAGAGGCAACAGCAGCAACAGCAGCAGCAACAGCAGCAGCAACAACAGCGGTGGCATCGTCTCATCCATCGGCAATCGATTCGTTGCGTTGCGAATGAAATTGCGCCATATTTGGGCGTTATTTGTGGCCCGACTTCAAGGTGGAAGAGTAGCAGGAGGAGTAGAGTAGGCAGCCTCAGGACAAAGACACTAAAGCAGCACAAGACTGTGCCTCCGACTGGGACTTGGACTCTGAGCCAGAGGCAGAGCCTGCGCCTGACTCTACCTCTGACTGAGGCGTTGGCAATGAGCGTCGAAGGCATTTAATTGCCACCACGGCATTTTGACGTCTACGCATCAGGGAGAGACCAGGACAGAAACAGAGACAGAGTCCCAGTGCCATACCCAGTGCCAGTCCCAGTGCCAGTGCCAGTCGCAGTCAAAGTCCAAGACCCTCTCTGTTTGCGAAAGGTGTTTTGTCGCCAGTCGAGAGCCCTGCACTGCTCTGGGCCTTCGATCCGCTCTCCAATTGAGTGCGAATTGGCATTTCATTTGGCGCATTTGGCATTTTCGGGGAGCGTTGATCATTTAGCCGTGTTTAGTGTCCGTCGTTGTTGCGCTTTTTAATTTCGTTTTGTGCTCAACAGCAACAACAACCAAAAACAAGCACAAAAAAATACAAAAAGAACAGCCACAAAATGATTTAAGATGTTCAACTGTCAGTGGTGACAACATTGACAGTAAAATTATTTCTACGCGCTGCAGAAGGTTAATTATGGTTGATTTATTTACAACAATCCAAAGTTGAGGAATACGATAAAAATACAATAAAATTCAAAATAAAATAAAATAAAACAAACTTACAGCCTTTAACAACAAACGGAAATCAGAGCTGATCAGCTGATGAACGTTTAAATACCTATTCTCAGGAGAATAAAATTATACTTTCAAGGTGTGGGGCGAGACTCATTCTGTCATTCTGAGAGGAAAGCGGGCTATGAAATTCCCAACATTTTATAAGTCATTTCTCGATTAACACTTTGCTTATACGAAATGAAACATTTAATGCGATATTATTTCCACTTTGCGGCTTAAGTGTACGCGTAGCAGCAAATGTTTATGGCCTTAAAATGCCATTAAATGTCAGAAAGTAAAAATAACAACAAATTTAATAATTTATCGAAATAAAATGCGTGCAAATAAAATGCTCGAAAAAAAAGATAAAGCACAAAACGTTAAAAAAAAAACAAAAAACACCCTGACAGCCATAAATAATTAACAATACAAAAAGAGATGAAGCGGCCGAAGAGGATTCTGCGTTAATTTGCATTTTTGTTTTATGATAACAAACAAAAAAAAAAAACAGAAAATAAAATGGAAATGAAAAAGTTAAACATTTTCAGCAACAAACATGGCAAACCGCAGGCAAAATTAAAACACGAGCACAATGTAAAAATATTAAATTAACATTAACAGTGAAATGAAAGCGGTTAGGCAAGAGGGGGGAGTGTGTGTGCGTGTGCGTGCTTGTCAAAGTGAATTTAAAATAATTATTGTACATTATGCGCCGCAATGCGTATTAAATTAAATGCTGCACAATAATAAAATTAATCAAGCAACAAAACAAAATTAAACCAACAAAAAACGCGCTAGAATAAAGAGAGCGGAAGAGGAGGGGCGGTAAAACCAAAAATTGCAGGAAGGTGACAGACAAAAGCCCAACAAAGCCACATAAAAACTATAGACAACACGAACAAAAATAAAATGGTTGTAATTAAGCGTTTTAATACTGCAATTATGGATAAAGAGGAGAAAAGCAAAAAGGATTGCATGAACACGAAGCCTTAAATATCCTTTTTTAAAGCGGATATTAGGGTATGTTATATTTAATTCATATGTTACAGTGCAAAACAGAAATACCCTCGCCATAGCCAGGGTATCAAATTAAAAGAAGAAAAAAAAATACCAAAAATCCCCATTTGAGTGCCGTTTTTGGGCTTAGAAAACCATTTGCGTATAATCCGTAAATATTATTTATTGGTAATTAGTTTAATGAATGCGGCCAGCCACACCTTCTGTCTGCCTGCCCCCTGCCCCTCTATAAACCTTGATGAACCCTAATTGAAATAAATATATGTACATTTGGCTAACTCTCTGCTGTATTTTCTTCCCATTTCAGATGGTAAGTTCTTATCATCACTCAATCCTTCAGAACTAACATATGATGGTAAGTCACATTCCACATTAAGTCATTTAACACATTACGTGTAGAGTAGATACATACATACATATATTAAATACTTAGAAGATAGATTAGATCTGAGCCGAGCCAACACAGCACACAGCTGACCGACAGAGACAGGATACACGTGCTGAACGTCCAGTTCGCACATCAATCAAAGCTGGCCCCAAGTTAGCTGCTGGCATCGATCAGTTTTGTGTGTGTCTGTGTGTGTTGGGGGGGGGGGGGGGGTCTGTCTTTGATGTCTGTCACTAATCCTGTTCGCGATCACGTTCCGGCCCGATCCACGCCCACTTTGCGCACGGTTGCGGCTTCCTGTTCTGCTTCCCGTATGCTCCATTCAAGATGAGAAATTTCTTTTTAATTTAGACTTAAACAGACTGCTGCGAAGGCAGCCGCCGCCGCTACTTGGGACAGCTGATAAAAAATCATTATAAAGTTAAATTTTAATTAAAAACTACAATCGATTAAAACGGTGGGGAAAAGCAAAGGAAACAAAGGCCAGGGCCAGCTCTGGGATAGGGATAGGGACAGTGGCAGTGGCAGTGACGGTGGCGGGCGACTGTCTGCGGCTCATAAATTGAACATCGGCGGTCTCCGAGCTTTCAACGTGCATGTGGCCACGCCCCCCAGACGGACAGCAGTCATCCCCATTCAGTGGGACCAACCATCACAATGATGATGAACTTGTGCCAATTTTTTTGATGTGAAAATCTGTTCAGCGCTCTTCAGTCGCTGGTCGCTGCTGTGCTGTGCTGTGCGCAGTGGCAGTTTTGATGATGTCCGAGGGCTGATAGTTGGACGCTTGCGTCATGTCCATGCCCCCCACTGTCTGCCTGCCCCACGTTTGTGGCATTATTATATAAGCGTATAAGCATTTCGCTTTCATTAATGAACATGAGGCAAACGGACGGACGGGCGAACGGACGGGCGAACGGCACGTGAATTGAAATTTGATTTATGATCGCGCTCCACAGTGTGGGGGGTTCTTGTCCCGACTAAAGAATGCCCACTGCCATATACCAATACCAATAGCAGCGTCAGCGTCCCATGCCGGAGTCCCGCCAAGCAGCCGCCGCCGCCTCTTGGCTCATAAAAGTCCCCGCTCCAGGACACAGTTTTCCCTCATCTTTATGATGCGTTAAATTGAAGAATGGTGTGCCGGGGCATTTAAATCGTTAAACCTTCGCGGTAATATCTGCAAAAATATTGCCCGAACGCCTTCAATTCAATTGTTTTTCCCCGATTCCGCATTCTTTCGTGTAGGGAACGGAGCGGGAAGCGTGGAGCGGAGGCGGAAGACCCACTAGCGAGACCCACTAACCCACAGAAACAAGTGGTTCGCTTGTAGGCTGAGCGGCGAGACGAAACGCGACGAGACGGAGCCCCGCTGAACAATATGCCAAAAGTGTAATTTGTATTATTTTGCCCAGGTTGCGGCGGGGGGCGCAGACAGCCAGGGGGTCAGGGCCAGGCCCAATCGCAGACCCCAGACAGGGACAGGGACGGAGACAGCAAGAGCGAGAGCGAGAGCAAGAGCGAGAGGCGAGCATTTAAGCACAACTTTAAATAATCGTCTGTCAGAACTGTCAAACAAGCCGGCAAGCGCTAGAATTAATGGCGTAAGAGCAAGAGAGAGAGAGAGAGAGAGAGAGGGAGGCAGCTGCTGGTTGCAATATGTTGGACCCTGCGCAGGCGCAAAGCGTCCATTGAACCTGCACTGTGCCCGTCCCGGTCCGGCCGTGTGGTATGTGGAGCACAGTGCCAAAGTTGCCACAAGTTGAATTATTGTTTCTGTTGCTGCCTCTTGTTGCTGTTTTGTTGAGGCTACTGCTGCTGCTGCTGCTGCTGCTGTTGTATTTATTGCTAAGGGAGCAGCGACGCAGCAGAGCAGAGCAGCGCAGTCGCAGCGAGCTAAAAACAATGTCGACGTCGCTGCCATTGCCATTGCGGTGCTTTATCACTTTTGCTGCTGCTGCTACTGCTACTGCTTTCTGTCCCTCTCTGGAGTATCTGTGTGCATGGCTGTGTGGCAGTGTGTGTGCTTGTTGAAGTTTACACAAAATTAATGCGCTGCGCCGCAGCGGGCGAACTTTCAACTGTTGCTTCTGCCGCCGTTGCTGCTGCCTCAAGATGAAAAATTATTGCTTTTAATTTATTGCATAAACAAAGGCAGCAGCAGCAGCAATGTGTATGTGTGTGTGTGTGTGTGTAACGGCTTTCAAGGTCATGGTTAAAGAGTGCCCGCACACACACACACACAGACACAGAGCCAGTGCCGACTGCGCTGCTTGGGGCTTTCCCCGGCGTCGCTGCCAACTGTCAAAAATGATTTAGTAGTTCAAAGCCGCGTTTTGTGCTCGATGCCGCCGTCGCAGTCGCAGTCGCAGTCACCAGTCGCTGCCCCATGCCTCTGCTGCAAAAGTGCGAAAAATGATGCGGACAACGGGACAGCGGACAGTGGGGAACGGACAGCGGACAGCGGACACCGGACAGGAGCTGTCAAATGCAAATACAGTAACAACAGCTACTGCCACACTTTTGACACATTGCAGGCGACAGCGAATTTTGACAGTTAGCAAAGGTCACACTGAAAGTAAAAGTTGACGGACGCGACGCGTCGCGACACTGCCCTCGGGGGCGGGCGGGCTGGCCGCTGCATGATAGATTGACATCATTCAGCCTTTCATTCACTTGTCAAGTGCACGGCACCACGGCACGGCACGGCACGGCTCGCCTGTCTGTCGCTGAAACATTAGTTTTTTATAGTTCATTGAGCTCCATTCTCGTGAAAGAAGAGGAGCAGCAGCAGCAGCAGCAGCAGCAGCCGCAGCATCAGAGCATCATCATCATCATCATTGACAGCCAGAAACAATAAACTGACAAATCAAAATCAAAAACAAACCAAATTAGCTAGTCATAAAAGATACAGCTACAGTGGTGAGCGGAGAGCGGAGAGTGAGGTGAGCGAAGGGGGTATCCAACCAAATGGCAAACTGTTGATAGATCATTCGAAATAAATACAACACAGACACTTTGATTTATGATGTTTGATAAATGAGAATTTAATAAATTTTTGCTTATTTAGATTTTTTTTTGTTTCTGACAATTTTTAGTGTGTGTGACTGACTGTGAAGCCAGTGCCGGGGAATGGCAATTAAAAGTGAGGGATATCTGAATGGAATGGCGGGGTACGCGTATGCCTCTCACATAAAGCTTCACAGATCCATTCGATAGACAAATGGTGGCGCTTATTTCAATAGATTAACAGGGTCTTAATGTTGTTTAAGGCTGTCTCTCAGTTTTTGTTTTTCGTTTTGGATTTGGTTTTGGTATCGTTTAAATGATTTTTCGCAATACTTTATGTCTGCGTCACTTTTATCAAATTGAATTGAGTTCTCATCTAACTTACGAGCTAAGCCCTTCCAGCAGGGGTAACTTCTCTTTGATGCCTTGGCCCATCATAATTCCGGAGCCAGAAAAGTTACTTGGCCAGACACACACCCACATAAATCCAGCAGCAAATGCCTGCCCTTGGTCCTCGTGAATTATGCATGCAACAAATTGTATAAAAATTTCTGCAACTTTACGTGGTTACGTGCACAAATTTGGAAATCAAGCGGAGCAGAGCCCAGAAATTTGAGGCATACTTGTTGTCAGTGCCAGGGGTCTGGAGTCCCCAGCCACAACGACTAAAGGACCGAAAGGACTTTGGTGCCTGGTGCCTGGTGCCTGGTGCCTGGTCCCTGGCCTCTGGCTTAGCCAAAGTCAACCCCCAAAGGATGGATATATTGTATGTGCGAGTATCTGTTGGTCCCGTTGGCAACGTTTACAAAGTGATTACTTCTGTTTAAAAATTGATGTCTCGATGTTGGACACGTTTTCAATTTCCAACGAAATGGCGCGTGCTGCTGCCACACCCCAGCTGCCGCCCCACACCCACCACTTACAGGTGCCAGTTCATGCCAGTTCCATTTCCAATTGATGGCAAAACTTGTTGGTGCGTCAAAAATTGTCCAAAGAAATTCCTAAAATGACTTTGTCAAGTCGTTAAAAGTGAACAGAAAACAACAAAAACAAAAACAAAATGTGTCCGTTGTTTCTGCTTCTCTCTCTCTTTTGTCTTGTTTAGTTTTAATCACCGATCGGCTGTCATGTCTGGGTCTGAATGGCAATTAAATGGTCTACGAATCGTTAAATCATGGATGATTAACTCACATCAGCTGCTGCTTGGGCTGCTGCTTGTACTGCCGCCTGTCCTTGAAGATTTAGTGCCGTTCAAAATGGTTAAGATCTGCTTCACAGTGGCGGTAGACTTGTGGCTCGGATCAATTCAATAGACGAACTGCTGTCGCTTGTCGCATCAAATCGAATCAAATCAAATCAAATCGAAACGAAACGAAACACTTTGATTAGCGCCCATGTGGGCCCATCGAGCACCGGACCGGTTGTTGTGCGCGCTTTTCTCCAGCCAAATTATTCAGCCATCGATGTATGTATAATTGCCACCTCGGAGGTAACTTTGAATGGAAATTTGTCTCTTGTCGCTTTGGTGGGCCTACCACCACCTAAATGGCTTTTTAATTTGGTCAACGAAAAACGGGTTGAAAACGTTACCGCTTTTTGTGTCTGTTGTCTGCTGTCTGTTGTCTGGGGCTTGACGTTTTATGGCCTTTGGCCGACTGCGTGACTGTGTGCCTGGGGGAATGTGTGGAATGTTTTGTTTCATTTGCATATATGCAGCCAGCGCCCTGAGCTATGCAGCACTTTTTGTTTCGCTTCTCTCTCTCTCGCTGTGCGAGTGTGTGACATAGCTGAAAGGTGTGTGGAGAGCATGCCCCATGTGACAGACAAGAATTTCACATTAATTCATTGGGTTAAATGCTTTGCCCAGCTCAAACTTCAGCTGATTCCCAGCGGAGTGCAATTGCCGGTGGAGCAAAGTTTGATTAGGCCCCGCCAGTCGAGAAATGCCAATAGCAAGCGTCGGATATGTATATGTACATACTTATGTATCCGTTCGTATACATGACCAACTTTCCTATAAGTCGGATAGATAGCAGCACAACATCCACATAGGGTGAGACGAAGGAGGAGGCGAAGGCGAAGGCGGAGCAGTGCCAGAAGGATATCCATTTGCCAAAATAGCAAAACTTGCATAAAAACTTTTGCGCAACAACTTGGACTTTTTCATCAAACAAAAGAAAAAGGAAAAGCACACTCACACACACACACACACACACACACACACACACAGACATTGGGAAAATGAAACAAAGTTTTAATGCAGCCAGAAACACGAGCCAGGAGAGTCAGGGGAGAGCCAGGGGGAGCCAGCGCCGGAGACCGATGCTAGGCAGGCAGCCAACCAAGAGCCAACTAAACCAACCAAAACACACTCCCACACGGAGTGGAATGGCAGTGAAATGGAGCGAAGGAGGCGGCAAAAGATAGACAAACTTGCAACGCGCCTCGTCCTTGTTGCCGCCCATTTGCACAGCTGTCAGTCAGTGGAAAATATACCCAAGCCAGCACCACACATACACAGAGAAAGAGAGAGAGGGAAAGAGAAGAATGAGAGAAGAGCAGAGCCAACATGGCGAACAAAAGTTTTGCTCGCTGCGGCAAAAAGCGGAAATGCATTCAAAATCTAATATGGCAGCCATGGTCATGAGCAGCAGCAGCAGCAGCAAGAACAACAACAACAGCGGCAGCAGGACCAACTGAGACTCGAGCGTCGAGCGGAGTCGAGTCCTCTGCCGCTGCTGCTGTTGCTGCTGCTGCTGCAAAGTAGCAGCTAAACAAAAAGGCTAAAGAGTGCCAAAGAAGAAAATGCAATTTTCTGAAAAACCCATTAAATGTTTGCCATCAAAAAAAAAAAGAGAAAAAATAAAAAGAAAAGCAGAGAGAGGGTGAGCGGGTGAGCGGTAGGGGAGAATAGAAGGAGTACGGGAATAGCAGAATAAAAGAAAGCAAGAATCCAAACCAGAGGTGGAGGTGGGGTCTGCATGGCGGGGCAGATGGAGTAGAACCCACTGCAAATAAAGCAAAAGCAAAAGCCGAGCCAGAAGATGGCGTCTCTGTCCTGTGATAGACTGGGACTATGTGCATATAGAAAGTATATAAAACTAACGACAGTATCCCAACACCAACCCCAAGTCCCGGAGCCCGAGCCCCGAGTCCCGAGCCCCGAACCCAGCCCAATCCCACCATGACTTGGCATTTCAGTTTTTCCTTTTTTTTTTTTTTTTTTGTCCATTCCTCAACATAGCATAAAGCCATTAAGGGGCACTTTAAATTGGCCAAAAATATGCAACTTTAAGCTGGTATCGAGCGGGGCCTTGCCACATGTCAGTGCCACCAAAAGGCGCTGCACAATGTGCTGATAGAGCCATTTACGCCGTCAGCACATAATGATGATGATGATGGGACAGAGAGGCTGCCGCATGGTCTGTGAGGGGTGAGGGGTGGGGCATGCCGCTGAAGCTGGAGGAGCAGCTGCAGCGGCTGCGCTTTCTGACGGATTTCCCTGGCATATAGCAAACATTGCCTTGGGCGGCTTAGACAGACGTAGATGCAGACATGGCCAAGAGCCACCCAGGAGTCATAGCACAGCGGCAGCAGCTGCCAGGACCCATGTCTCCCTGTGTGTTTGTGTGTATGGAGAGTGTGTAAGTGTGAGTGTGGCAAGGATATATGCCTGACGATGAAATTTAATGGGGTGCTTTGATGCGATTGGTTTTCATATAACGCAGGCGCTTAAAATCATCGAATCATTCAAAAGAAAACTGAGCTGACTGCTCCAGCTCACGCACACACACACACACATGGCAAGAGAGCTTTTCCTCACACACACACACACACACACACATACATAGAGACACAGACACACTCTGACAAACGCAGCTTGTGTATAAGAATTTTTTCTGCTGACTGGAAATAAAAGAAATGTAGAAAAATAGTAGAGAGAGAAAAAAAAAAGAAGAATGTAGAAAAAAGCAACAACATTATATTGTCCTGCGTGTGTGTGTGTGTGTGTGTGTCAGAGAGCATTCTCCTTGGCTGTGCTCGACTCGGTTTTATATAAAGAACGAAATGACGACGACGACGACAGCATTGAGCTGGGCACGAGGCGACGGAGGAGAGGAGCCCGCAAACGACGTCGAAGTCGGAGTTGGTCGGGACTGAAGCTAGAGTCCTCGCCAATACGCACACAGACAGCTGCCGCTCACACTCACACCCACGAACACACTCCACGAGTGTAGAAAAGGACTTGCCTTGCTTTGATAGCTTTTGGGATGAAAAAAGCTTTCCTTCATTCTCTATGGTTTTCTTTGCATTTTTTTTTTAATATTTATTTATCCCCTTTTGCCCATGGCCCAGGGATCCTATTTCTGTCGCTGCTAAGAACTGCTCGGGTCCATAATTTATATATGGGATATTGAGTCCTGGAGTCTCTATTTTGCATATGAATTGCTTTTATGGCTAATGTCGGAACGCTTAAGGCGAATCGCAGCATTTCATTCAAACGCTTTAACTGGAAGGCAATTTTGGGTGCTGCAGCTTTAAGTGTGTGTGGGGAGCGGGTGGGGTGTGGACCAGCTCAGGTATAGGCCATAAATCTTGAGACAACCATCTCTCTGGAATGCAATTCAACAAGTTTGAGGCTCGCCGAAACTCGGTGCATAAATTTCACTGACAGACAGACAGACAGACAGACAGAGCGGGAGTCCCCTTCGGATGAGAGGAACAATGCCAAACTGTCACACACCAATATGAGATACATTAACACTTTAAGCCCGAAAACAGCCCAGGGGAAACGACAGCCACAGCAGCAGCAGCAGCAATGGCAAGCAAACAGCGCGCTGTCTGAGCTAGAAAAATCGTTGGGTTGGCGGCGAGGACGAGGACTGCAATGGAAACTCCCAAAACTCGCGGCAGGCCCATGACAAATCACCCAACAGCCCTCTTCAGCGCTCCCTCCCTCGCACGCTCTGTCTGTGCTTGTGTGTGTGTGTGTGTTTGTGTGTGTCTGGCAGCCTAAAACGCAGTCAAGCGGCAGAAACAGAAACTCGCATGCACACACACACTAACGTGCCTACACTTATTGATTATTGTAGCATACTTACAGGCGTAATTTCCTTTTCGCTTTTTTTTTTTGTTACATTTTGTGGGTAGTGCGGATTACTCTACCCATAAAGCGAGAGCTTAGTGCGCTCCAGGGGGGGGGGGGGGGGGGGGTGCAGGGTCTGCCTAAAAATAATGAAAGTCATGCTTAGTTTTGGTTCTCTTTCTGCCGCTTTTCTGCCTGTAATCACAATTTGTTTGTCTGCCTTTATTTAATGTAGTCGAACTTAAGGCGATCTTGAGCCTATCTCTCTGTCTCTCTCTCTCTCTCTCTGTCTCTCACCGCCATCACCACAACCCTCTCTGTCTGGGCCAGCATGTCTGGTCTGCGAAAATCATTTTACAGCTCTGAGCTGAAAAGTTTTCCCCAGTTGTCGACAAATGACAGCGACTATTTAACACGCGTCATGGCATGAATTTTATGCGCACACAAAAGACAGCACACACACACACACACACACACACACTCGAACAACACTCAACCAGAGTGAGAGTGAGAGAGAGAGAGAGAAAGGGAGAATAAAAATAAAAAGAAAAACCAGTGTCAAGGTTAACGACCAATGAATTTATTTTGCTTGAATAAATTTTACGATAATGAGGAAATTGTCGTTGTCGTTTTGGGTATTTTTAATGGCCGTAATGTTGTTGCTTGCCGTTGGCGCTTATCAGCTATCTCTCTCTCGTGTGCGTGTGCGTGTGTGTGTGAGAGACTCATCTGAGTTGGTTAACAATTTAAAATATGCTTTATTAACCCAACGCTCTACCAGTTGATCTTTAAGTTGAAGCAACATTCGTACTCGTTTTCGCACCCGCGCCATTCTACGGCTTATCAGAAATGCCGCAAACGTTTTTCAATTTCCGGCTGGCATAGTTTAACCACTCAACGGTGGTTGCTGCTGGCAGGACATTGCAGTCCAGTTCGAGTCGGGGCGAGGAAAGCCCAGAGCCAGAGCCAGAGCCATAGCCATAGCCGAAAGCCGAAAGCGAACTCCATTTTACGTAACATTAATTCTGTGATTTATTAGGGTCACGTGACCGTCAAACGGACGACTGAAATTGCACGAGTCACGAGCCAGCCAGACGACCACAAAATAACCTTACCCATACATATTAAAATACATACTTATGGCTACATACATACATATGTATATACTCGTACCTCGTGGCTCGGGGGTTACACATAGAGAGCTCATCAAAGTCTTTCAATTCAAATCAGTCGTGCAAAAATTGCCTCAAATTCCAGCAGATTCTTTGTTGGGTCTTTAAACGGCCACAGAAATTACAGACAGGTAAACGAGTTTCTCCCCTCCATCCACCCCGCTCATGCTGTCTCTTTCTTCGACTGGTTAGGTGTCATAAAGTGCATTCACATGAATGCGATAAAGTTTATTGTCAGCCTGGCTTGGAGGAGCAGCAGCAGCAGGAGGAGGAGGAGACCACCAGATGCCAAAAGGCAACAGCAAGAAAAAATTAATACCAAAACATTTGCTGGTGTCGTCTGGGGCTGACTGGTTGCCTCCTTGGGTCGTTCATTCCTACAGTCCGTCTGTCTGTCTGTCTGTCTGGGAGAGATCGCACACGCCTACGCAAACATGTCGCAACTGTCATTTCAGCTTAAGTTGGTCCATTGTACGTTTATATTAGTCGCGGCCCAGCTCGCCCAGATAAAGAACGCGCCAATGAAGCTTGTGAGCGGGTAGGTAGGATGGCAGAGGGGTAGCTGCATACATACATATGTGTATGTGTGGGGGGTATATAGAGAGGGTAGAGGAACGTGAGACAAGAGTTACGAGCTGCTCGATCCAGACTTTCAAATTCGTTTCAAGTGTAAAGCGATATGTGGCTCGAGGATGTCGCCAAAACTGATGACACACACACACACACGAGGGGATGAGGGGAAAAGGCTCCAAAGGAGGGGACACAAAATTGCATAGCTTAAGTTACAAGTCATGTTCAGGGCCGAGTGTTCTGTTGTTCTGTGTCGAGGTGTGGCCCTTTAGTTTTATTGAATTTTTGCATGGGAAAAAAAAAGAAACGGAAATTGCCTTTAAAGCCGAAAGCGAGTTAAAACCTTTTTTAAATCCATTTATTCGAGTTTAATGCATTAGAACTGGCTTTCTATATGTACATTGTATATGCCTATATCTCTCTCTCTCTCTCTTGCTCTGTTTGCCTGTCTCTTTCGCTGAGTTCCAGCCATTATTTTTATAACTATGCGCGAAAAGCTTTTTCATTTAAATTGAAACAAAAACCAAACAACATGAAAAATATAAAAAATAAAAAACAAAATCAAACATGGAAAATGCTGTGAAAACGGCGACGGAAAATGAAAACAACAAAATACATAGATAACTATTCTGGTTTTTGTTTCTTTTCTGCTCGTAAAGCAACTCAACCTTCCGGCGCAAAACTGCATCAGAAATTCGTTTTTGGGAATGTGAATAATTACACAAAGAGCCAGAAAAAAAACAAATATAAATGAGTAAAAATGCAGGAGGTTGCAAAATGAAAGATTGCACAGATGAAATGCCAATAAAAATATTTTGTTTTACCTTTGTAATTGCGTAGAGTGTGAGTAGGGCCAACGGGAAAGACTCAAGAGGTACTTGAAGAAAATAAGGAGAAGAAGAAACCCTGCTGACTTAAAAATAAATCTAATCTTATCAAGTTCCACGGAACCTTTAAACAAAATTCATTCACAAAATAATTGAATTTTTCTAAGAAATATTTTTGGGAATTGCTAAGGGAACTTTTTCCGTATTTTTATAGCCGCACTCGCAGAGCTATTAGCTTGGTGGTCAAAGTGGAGAGACTATAAGAGCTAGAGTATCCAGACTCATGTGATACCACACTGTTTCAAGTTATTTCAGAAAAAAACCGGGCTGAAAACTGCCGACGGCAATGCAAATGGCCAGACGAGAGACCCCAGAAAAGGGAATCGAGGCAGGAGACAATCGCTGGTCACTCACTCGCTCGCACAGGAGTAACAGCAACCCTAAGAGGTTGCCATGTCAATGCAAATTTCATATTCCGCCATAATTCTACTCGGGGGGGTTTCCCTCTCTGTCTCTCTCTCTCTCTCACTCTCTATGTATGCTGAAGCACCTGCCTCAAGAATTGACTAAATGAATCCATCAGATGGTTCATAATAGCAGACACGCCCAGCAGCGAACCAGCCGCCCACTCACTCTGTACACCATTCTCTCTCTCTCTCTACACTCCCCCTCCGTACTCTCCTCTCACACCACGCTGCGGCACTCACTCCCCTTTGTCCCTGCATTCATTTGGCGAACGCGTTCAGCCAATTGGAAAATTTACACGTGCAAAATGTTGAAAAATTGTTGCGGTTTATGTATTTTATTTGAACTTTTTGTCGCTTCTGGTCGCTTGTTGCTGTTGTTGCTCTGCGCTGCGCTGCGCTGCTCTGCTCTGCTCTTGTTCGAAATTGTTGGGCATAAAAATTGAGAAAAGCCAGCGTAAATTTCCACACGGCAACAATTTCATTTTAAAGCTTCAAGTGACACAATATACAAATGTATCTCACTCACCCTCTCCCTCCTCTTTCTCCTCTTTGCATATGTAGTACATACTATACTCGTATATACTTTTTTTTATGTTATTTAAATGTGTTCGCATTGCTGTTGCTGCTGCGCTGCTGCTGCTGCTTTTTGTAATATTTTTAATTTCGCCCAGGCAGCGACATAAATCATTTTGTCGCGCATTGCAAAAATTCCAAAAGAGCAAAGCGAAAAAAAATTACAAAAAATTTTTAAATTAGCTCGCATGGGAAATGACTCTGTGTGTGGTTAGGGAGGGGTAGTGGGTGCCAGAGGGAGGGGCTTCATGTCCGGAATTAAATTTTCATATGAAAAACTCACAGATAACAACAACAAAAACAACGACAATAGTAAGGGCTGCAAAGGAGTAGGAGTAGGAGGAGTAGGACCTGCTGCTGGAGGGGCACAAAGCCAAATAGTAGAAAATTGGAAAGATGAAGTTGCCCCTGATAGCTGGGTATGGCGCAGGGAGGGGTAGTACGCTGCGGCGGCTGCTGACGAAAAAAGCAATTTTCAATTTTTCTACACAAAAATGCCAAACATGCCTTGGAAGGGGGCGGGGATGGGAAGAGCATCGAGCTTGTGCTAAAAACTTTGACGACAGCCAAGCACCATGCCGAGAGGGGGGGGTGCTGTGGGACCGGGGGCAGGGCAGGGCAGCGTTGGCGTTTGCGCCTTGCAGTCGCTGGCAAGTGATAAATCATTTCAACTGTCACTTTCGAAACACAATTTTATCTAAGCACACACACAGATACAGCAGGGGCATACACACACACACACACACACACACACACACAGACAGAAATCCACAGACGGAATAGAATTGAAGAGTCTCTGGCATTTTGTGGGGCTCTGCAGAGGAGGAGGAGAGGAGGAGGAGGAGGAGAACTCTATGGAAAATGGAAAATTCGTTTCGTTTCGACTGTTGTGTTATTCTTTTCAATGGGGGAAGAGTGTGTGTTGCACGGGCAAGGGACTGTGGCAGTGGCAGTGGCAATGGTGGCAGGGGAGCACATGGGCCAGGGTAATGGGTAATGGGTGTCGGTTATAATGTGTGCCAGTGTCTGTGGAGTGCATTGGTGATAAGGCAAATGCATTTGGCTGTTGCTCTTGCTGCAGGCTGGCTGGCTGGCTGGCTGGCATCTAATCAATGCCTAAGCGCCATTTATCAGCCCCACAGGCACTTCACCCAAGAGATACCCAATTCATGGCGGCGGCGTTGGTTGTGAGAGGTGGTTGGTGGGGGGAGGTGGCAAGAGGGACAGGCAGAGGAAGAGAAGAATACACTTAGCTAGAGGCAGCGGCAAATGGGGTCGCCACCAAAAATAGTGCCACTAAGAATAGAAAATGAAAATCGTTTCACCGACAAAAGGCCAAAAAGCAAATAAAAAAAGCGACAAGAAACAAGAAACAAAAGCAACAAAAGAAACAACAACAGCAACAAAATGCCACAGAAAGATAATTTAAAATACATTTTGGGAAGCAAGCAAACAATAAATGTTTTAGCACATTTTCAAAAATTGAAAATTGTGACATTTAAAAGCCCCCATAAACAAAGAAATCTTTACAAATTAACTCACAAAACAGAACGCAAGAAATAAGTGGATTTGCCTCAGATTTCCTTGCTTGTTGCTGCAGCGTGAAATTTGCAAATAAAAGTGAATTTTTTTTAGATTCAATTTATGGTGCAATGAAACTATACCGAAATCAATTCAAAAAAATATTTATATATTTTTAGTGAATTTTTCAAGCTTGTGCCACGGTTAAAGCGAGGCGAATCCGCTGGTTTATTGATTTAATATTGCATAAGAAACCATAGGAAAACAAAAACAAAAACTCATCCAAAATCGAATTAGTGAAGACAGTCTGAACGAAAATCATTAACTTGGCTCGAAGCAAGCAACAGCAACATCCACATCAACGGGGCGAAGGCGGAGGAGAAGAGTTTCCTCTCATTGACTGGCATTTCAATTCGCTCTGCCAATTCGCCTTGGACTTCTTCACTAGCTTCGTCCCGCTCACACTCGCGGCATGCTCGCCAAAGCAAATGGCGCTGCCTTCTTACGATATTTGCTCGTAAGCAGCCAACTTACGATACGATAAGGCAGTCGTCAGGGGAAATGAGTGAGAAGTGTCTGACTGTGTGTGTGTGTGTGTGTGTGTGTGCTCTCTGAGAGAGCGCCGCCATACAGCCGCAGACTGTGTGGCTCTGCTCTGTCTCATTTTGTTGTTGCTTTTGCTTTTCTCTCTGTGTCTTTTTTTTTAATTTTATTTCTTTACAATAAAAACGACAATAAAATTTTTTAGTGCAAAGATTTATGTGCGAACAATTTTTTTCGGTGGCTCATTGTTGTTGTTGTTGTTGTTGTTATTGTTTTGTTGCCGCTCTTGTTGGCAGCAGCAAAGAAAACTCTATTAATTTTATTATTGATTTGCTGGTTGTTGGTTTGTTCTTGGCTTGCATTTTAAATTTATTTCGCTGCGATTATGTTACATTTTAATTGGACAGGTGCAGTGTCAGTGGCGATTTAATGTTCCATTAAAAACAGCGACGCGACTGCGAGAGCTGTCAACCCTGCTGCGGACTGCACTCGTCGGCACGCCCATCGCTCGATGCTCGGCCAGGGGGTTGGCGTTGGCTCCAGTCGGCGGCATCCATCCCCGCCCGCCATAAACACCCCACAAAAGCGTTCATAAAACGTGCCCATTTACTACCAAGAAAATTGCCCATTAAGAGGAAAACGAAGCGCAGACTGAGCTCCTGCCCTCTGCCCCCTGCATCCTACCCTCACGCTTCTCTGCTTCTTCTTCTTCTTGAGCTGGACAGAAAAGAAGAAAAAAGAAAGAAATTTAAATAAAGGTGCGTTGACTGGGCGTCTGCTGCCCCCGTCGTTGAGCTGAAGAAAGTGCTTAAAAAAATAATAGAAATTGCCGTGCAGATTGGCCGGGGGTTGACCCGGCTCGCACCCACCCTCGTTGTGGCACGCCCCTCCACTTTCCGCGTCTTTATTCTGGCCGTCTTCATTGTGCTTTAAAGCCAATAAACCAAATTATTATTAGCGCCATTTTCATTCGTTCTTCCACGCTTTTTTACACTACGTATTTCATTTAAAGTTTTATGCCTGCAAAGTGTCCATTGAGGAGGTTCTTATGAAAACACCCGAGTAGACGGTAAATATATTGTAGGTAATATTTGTGGTCATGGTAGGCCGATTTCTGATAAGCGGCACGTAGCTGACTCACAAAGGGGGGAGGGCTATGGCTGTGGCTGTAGCTGTGGCTGTGGCTGGAGGGACACACTGCCTTAGCAACGACATTGAATGGAGTTTTTTGTTTGTTTTCTTTTTCGGTTCATTGGGAGATTATGGGAGTAGGATTTTCGGCTGCAACAATTGTAGGCGCGCACCTGTCACTCAATGAAAGGCGTTTGACGAAAGCGAAGACAACTATTCTCCGTCCACCTTCCACCCCAGTCGCCAGTCGCACCTTATCCATATGAATATAAATATGGAAGAGATATTGCGTTGGCTTAAGATATTCAGCGTGCTGTCAATATCGCTGGCGAGGCATTAAGTTGACAAGTGTTGCAAATTGTGTCAGTCAGTCGGTGTGGCTTAGAGTGGCTTAAGATCTTAATGTTGTGTGTGGATGGGATGCCTTTGCCTGGAAATGAGTTTTACTACACTTACGAAAGGCTTTAGTACGTGGAAAATTGAATTAATAATTGTAGACTTTATTTCACGCTGCTGCTTGATAACCAAGTCGGTGGAGCCTTTCCTTAATTTGTGGACACATAATTTATGTTTTCGCATACAAAGCTGGAACGAATTTATTCACTTTGTATTTATTTCAGTAGTTTAAAAATATTAGCAGTGTTTTCAGATTTCTTCATGGGCTTTAAGTGGGATCTTCTTAGCTGCTGAATATTTTTGAGCGTAGTTTTACTTTGATTATTTCACATACAACTCGTTTTGTATGTAGCAGAAAACTTTCATTGTTTCTATTTTTAAGCTAATTAAAAAAAGAAGTTTTTGCACAATGCTAATGCGCGGCTTTTCTATCTCTTGCAGGACGATGGTGTCGAAGAGAATGGTCCTCACCTGCCGATGCTCGCAACGCAGACGCCTCCAGGCGACTGTATTCCTCAGTCTTCCTTGGTAGTCCCGGTAAGTATTTCCCCTCCTCTGTATCTCTGCTTCTCTGCATCTCTGCATCTGTATCTGTCCGTCTCCTACTAAGTGTGCACCACCACTGATACGGATGCCCGTGCCCTATCAGCTGACTTGAGGTATCATCAGGCGACCAACTGACGTCAACGTTTCCATTAGATTTCAATAATTTACAACATCAATTTTTTTGCCCAGCCTTTGCCTTCCGCTTGACAGTTTTTGTTGCCTCTCGGTGCCTCTCGGGTTGGGGCTGGTCGCTGCCTGGTTGTTGGTTGTTGGTTGGCTGCTTTTAATTTCTGTTGCTGCCCCATCGATGTGGCGGCCAACAAGAGATCAACCGGCTCAGATTGTGCCAAAGAGTTAACGTTAATGGCAAAATACTAACAATGGCTGCTGCCGTTGCCGTTGCCGGAGTTGCTGCTGCTGCTGCTGCTGCTGCTGCTGGGGCTGCTGCCATAGAGCAGAGAGTAGGTAATTTCTATAATGATATACGAACTGGCATCGCCCAACGGCCAAAAAGCAACCACCAGCCGGGGATCGACTGGAGTGGAGTCCCAGTCTCAGTCTCAGTTCACCAACTGGTTCGGAGAGTGCGGCTGATAGCGGCAGCCATGGATCGGCCATGGATCAGACGTCGACGTCATTGAGGCCCGCCTGCGGCCCTAAACTTGGCCAATGCCAATGAAATGGCCATCAAAATGGCATCGGGACAGACATGGCTGTGTTCAGAGCAGGCCAGACCAGACCAGACCAGGCCAGGCCTGGTCGGGCATACGCCTTCGATTGTCTTTTGAATGGCAGTGGCCCAGAGGAGACTCCCACTCCCACTCCCCGACACTGGCATTGTATTCGTTGTCCCTGGCTCCAGTCAAATGCGTGCCAATTACATGCAGCCACAGCCGCAGCCGCAGCCGCAGCTCTTTTCTAATAGAGAGGCGATCTCCTTCTCATTCTCCTCCTCCTGCTGCTGCTCTCCTCTTGGCCAGCAAATGCTGTAATCAAAATTCCATAACATGCCCAAAAGCAAGCAGAAAAAAGCATGCCATGTGCCCCAACAGCAGGTTGCTCACTCTAGCAATTCGTTAAAGTCAATTTGCAAATCATTTTTCCATTGAAACTCAATCTACGACTACGTGAAAATACCAAAAGGTAAACTTGAGGCACTGCCTGGCTCTTCCTCATCCACAGCCACATCCGCGGCCAGAGCCAGAGCCAGAGCCAAATCCATTGGAGTTGCCTTTGCCGCATCGATAATAATGATTTTCTTTGAAATGCATACTTGAGAGCTCAGCCAGGCCTGGACCCGGCTTAAAGAGGGAGAACGAAGCACGGAAAGAGAACAGCAAGCCAGGCCCGGCTCTGACAGACAACTTTGTGTGGCTGCCTCTGCCTGCAGCTCACCTTCCTTCGTCTTTTCTTCTCCGCAGACAAGCTTGCTTGGGTGCTTCTTCGATGGCTTCGAACGTGGTGTAATAATACTAAATTGTTGCTGATTATCCTTTTGGCGGTTTGCCTTTGGACATGTTCGGTTCGGTTCGGTCTTGGGTCTCAGCCCTCAGTCAGAGTCTCTCTTTTGCATACGCTCCACTCTTGGGTTGTCTGCCTGAAAATGGCGTCACAGTCAATGCACATGCAACAACAGGCAACCGGCAACAGGCAACAACAACCACAACTCGAGCATCATTTTTGAGACCGAGATTCTCCACTCTCCATGCTCGACTCTGCTCTGCATCTCTATTTTGCTCCAGCGGATCCGAAGCCGCCCGATTTTGAAAGAAATCAAGCAAAAATCAAAGCCAAAGCCGCCTCAGTCCCAGTTCCAGTCCCAGTCCCAGTCCCAGCTTTAGCTTCAGCCTCTTCAGGTCTGGATGGAGTATTATGGAGTATGTGTGCTGGCTGGGGCTGTATTTTTGAAGAAGGCCCCAGCCAGAAGAACCGAAGAGCCGAAAGGCCCACTTCAATAGTCACATAAATAGACTTTGAGTCGCGCTCGAGAGTCTCGTCTCTCCCAACTTTGTGTGTTGGGGTCCAAATGGAAAATCGTGTGGCTGCCTTCTGCCTTTGCTGCTGCTGCTGCTGCCTCTTCCATTTTGGCTGGCTGCTCTTCTAAAGGTTTTTCTTCGTTTTGGGTGCTTCATTTTTATGCTTCACTTGGTCGGCTTTGTCGGCACTTGAGCGGCGGCACTGTTGGCTTTTGGTGGTGTCTGAAAAGCTGGCCGAGAAGAGGCAAGCGTTTTCCACCAGGGCAGCTTTCTTTCCGCGCAAAGCTAGCTTTTTGTGCGAAGAGCGTTTTGGTAATTACCGTTAAATGACCCAAGTCCAAGACACAGAGACAAAGTATCCAAGTCTCCGCCGACTGTCAGCTGTCAGGCCAAAGTAGACAACAGCAGCAGCAGCAGCAGCAACCACAAGCAGACGCACAACGTTGACTCTTGCCGCCAAGTTGTCGCAGTCCTTGACAATTGTCAACTGTTGGCAGCCTCAAGGCTGCTTCGCTGTCTGCAAATTAATTGCGCCCAAAAGCCAAAGCCTCCAGCACCAGCAACCAGCCACCAGCCAACGTCAAAGCCAAAGCCCCCAAATCAGATGAGGAGAAGGGGTAGGGGAAGATGACTTGACTTGGCTTGGCCCAGAGGCAAGGCAAACAAATTTTGCATACCAAATACAAGTTCAGTTCGGTTTCAGTTCATTTCAGGCCCTGAGGCTTGTGCAAAGTTTCTTTCTCTGCTCTTCGTTTTGTTTTCGGTTTTTGAGAAAAGTTGCACTTTGCATTTTAACCAGAGGAGCAGAGCACAGCAGAGTACAGCAGAGCCGAGAACTTTGCTGCGAAATCAATTAACAAACAATAAACGTTTGTTGGCCAGGCCAGACACGTATTTTATTTAAGTATCTAGAATATTAAAATGGGATCAGACACGACCAAAGTGCTTGCTGGCTGGCTTGCTGACTGGCTGGCTGACTCTTCGTCTGTTTTCTTGCTTTGTGTTTTTGTTTTTTTTTGGCGAGTTGGGAGCGCGGCTTTGGGGAGACGGTGAAAAAATTGAAGCAATGCGTTGCTGACATTCATTGAAACGTTTTTGGAATATCTGAACGGTTACCCCGGCTTTCTTTTGGGCACTGAACTGCACTGCAGAGATACCCGTGTACATTTCTGTTCCTTTTCATTTTCGAAATGCAATGTTAAGTACTCAAGCAGGGCCTGGACAGCCCCGTCGAAGTCGGGCTTAATCTGCGGACTGGGACTGGGGCTGGGACTGAGAACCGAGTCGGCCATAGAGGCCATCAGTTGCAGCGAGTGCCACGCCACCCAGCAATCGTCGACAGTCACCGCATTGCCATCAACTTAAGACGATTATTTATGAACTGCACTGGAAGCAGGAGCAGGAGATGGGGACATGGACAGGGACAGGGACAGGGAACGGCAACGGGAACTGACTGGCTGGCAATGGCCGTTCCAGGACACTGACATCCACACAGCAATGGCCATGGGGCTGCAGATGGAGATGGAGTACGAGTACGAGCAGGAGAAGGAGAAGGAGAGACGACAACAAACCCGACACCGACACCATGTACATTGTACCAATGCGTGTTCGATGACTTAAATGACAAGAAGAACGCGTCCACTGCAGACGGAGATGGAGATGGAAGATGGGAGATGGAAGATGCCAGCGCTGCAATTGAGCTGGATCGGGACAGACGGGACAGAGGGCAGGGAGGCAGACAAACCAAGTTCACAAAATACTCTTAGCCATGTCATTACAAACTGACTAAATGACACCGCCAGACGTGGAGCGGACAGTCCGCATGAAGTCCGAATGATCGAAGCAAAGAGACTCCGACTCCGACTCTGACTCTGCCTTAAGCCGGAGATTAGTTCAGCAAACTCAACTGAAGATCTGCCCGATATGGGATATTCTATAGATACTTAAGCCCCAAAACAGATATTTGCATAATGCCCAAAGCCACAACAACAAAAACGTTAAAAATGATTTGCGTGCGAAAATATCAAAAAAAAAATAAATAAAAACAGAAGATATATGGATGTAGGTTTCCCAGCCACAACAAACAAAAATAAAAATAATAAACTAAAATGTTTATACGTGTATATAGCATAGTTGAAACCGAAACGAAACGAAACGGACTTTACCTTTTCGGTTCTTTTTTTTTTTTGCTGGGACTGGGGACTGCATTTGATTTGCTCCAAATATTTTTGGTTCACACTTGGCGTTGATTCCACAGGCTTCACATAGTTTTGATTGATTGCTCGCCCCAACTCTCCGTCTCTCCCTCTCTCTCTCTCTCGCTGCCCTTGCTTTGGGTCTATGCTGCGTGTGAATATACATCTCATATTTTATAGCCGACAAAATCCAACAAAAAACCACTGGCATCGGGCACTACAACAATTTGCGGTCAAAGTCTGCACGAAATTTTTCAATCTTTTTTTTTTGCTTTTGGTTTTTTGAAATGTTTTGTGTGTGTTTTGGGTTACGCTGGGCCACAGCAACAACGGGAAGATTTATTGTAGCTAGAGCTGAGAAATATCTGGGCTATGTGGGACAGACAGGTTGCTCTTGGCCAAATAATTATCTAATTCCCAACTCTTCTTGTTCTACTTTCAGACAACTTTGGAACGAGTGCAAGCGGTAAGTTTTCTCTTTATAAAAATATTCTCTTTTTTTTTGTTGCATTAATTGTTTGAATGAAATGAAAACGGGAGGCGCAAGAAGGTGACACGCCCCATGAACAGAAAGTTCCTTGGTCCACTTTTGGCCAAAATGGCAGACTCAGCATCAAGACAGGGAAAGACATAGGGAGCAGCAGCTCTCTCCATCTCTCTCTCTCTCTCTCTCTCTCTCTCACTCACTACTTGGATCTGGCTCTAAACTGAAAATTGTAGTGTTTGAGTTTGAGTTTGAGTTTGAGATGCGGCTTTCATTTAGCCCCTGACAGGACCCATAATTATAAACGAGCATAACCCATCATCAGTTCGGTTCAAGTCTGCTCGGATCCGTCCAGTTGAGTTCTGTTTGTGGTTGGGGGTGAGCGTGAGGCCAGGCCAGAGAGAACCAACAACTAAATGCCGGGGCATATAAATTTTCTGATTAAGAGCCATCTTATCATTATTATAGAGTGAGCGCACGCTCGGGCCTGTGCCTGTGACTGTGCCAGGGCCTGCCCTGTGACTTTTGAATGGAGGGAATCGGAATTGGTATGGTTTTGGGGTATGGGGCATGGGGCATGGCTGGGGATGTGAAACAAAAAAGAAATACCAAAACCGAACACACACACACACATCCAGGGAGAGATATTTCAAAATGTAGCCGTGCGTGAGGAGTGCGGGTCGGTCGGTTGGTTGGTTGGTTGGTTGGTTGGTTGGTCGGGTCTCTGTGCTGTCTGTGCTGTGCTGTGCCCCTTTAAGGCATTATAGGATTTAGTTTTTGGGATTTCGATTTCTCACACACCCAACAGCGAAAGAAGATTGGGATGAGGATGGTGATGGGGCTGGGGCTTGGGCTGTGGAAGGGGAAGAGAAATGTGTAGAACATATTGTTGCTGGGGTTTCGTTTCGTTTCATTTCGTTTCCGAAGATTTCCTGTGAAATACTTTAAGCCCAGGCATGCCCATGGCATGAACAGGAGGAGGCCTGTTTTTGACTCTTCTCTTCTCGGTTCAGTACGGTTCGGTTTTCAGTTTTCAGTTTTCGGTTCTGTTTCATTTTCAGTTTCAGTTTTGGTTTCTGATTCTGATTCCCAGTTTGCTTGTGTGTGTTGTGTTTTGGGTTAAACATACTTGAAATTCTTGTTTCAATTTGGTTGTTTTGCCGATTAAGGGGACTGTGGCAGTGGCAGTGGCAGGGGCGCTTGCTCTGGGTCTCCCTCTACGAGTATATGTAATTTAATACGCTTTCAAAATTAAGAAAACACAAAAAAAAAATACATCCACACACTCGTATCGATCTGGCGTGGTAGGCATGAAAGGTCACAGCAAAAGATTCAAATTCGAAATTAGTGGAGGGAACATAAATAACTACAGCAGCAGCAGCAGCAGCATACATACATATCTTTATAAGCGTGTTCTTCCCTCTTGATAATGGGGGGCTTCGAGCTGGAAATATTTCATTATTATTAGACAGTTGCCGAGCGGGCCCCCAAAAACTCAGATCCCATCTTCCATCTTCCATCTCCCATCAAATCTCTAGATTCTGTTGTTCATTTGGAGTCTCTGCCTTTAGTTTTTTTTTTTTTCATTTTATAATTTATGCCGTTTTTGTTCTGTTGTTATTTCACTTAATTTGCATATTCTAAAACTGAAAACGAATGCGGAACATTTTTCTAGACGTTTTTTTTTTAGTTTTATTTTCTTGTTGGCTTTTCCCTTCCTGGAGCCTTATTTTTCAAGTTAATAAACCATTTTGTTGGATGGAAAAAAAAGTGCGCTTTTTTTGCTCGCCCTCTTGCTGTCTCTTTCTGCAAAGTACCTCTCTGTCTGCCTCCTCTTGCTCGCTCGCTCACTCACTCTTTTTGCCTGACTTTTCCCTCCAATATGGCCGACAAAGCTGCACAAATGGGGTAACACACACACAGAGACGGAGAGAAAAACGTTTTTTTGCACTTGGGCGCTGAAAGATTTTCACATGCAGTCGAATCACTGGGAGGGGCTGATGGGTGGGTGCGGAGGGGATGTGTGCAACAAACAAAGTTTCGTTGTTGTCTTCGTGTTTCGTGACTGATGCGTTATAATTTTCATGCTGTTAAAAAAACATTTTCAGTGTGTTATTAAAAGAGAAAAAAAATACGAAATACGAGAAGGGGAAGTGGCAGGCGGCAGGGGGCAGGAAGGAAGCTGAAGAGGAAGAGGAAGAAGGAGAAGGGTAACATCCCCAATGTCTGTCTGCTGGTGCTGTGGGGCCCGCCTTGACTTTGCCGCGTTGTCTGCGGCGCGACTGCAATTTTGATGTCAAAAATCAACTGCAGACATTCCATTTTTTTTGCTTGTTTGTTGCCTGTGTTTTATTTTTGTGGTTCGTTTGTTGTACGTTAAACGAAATTACACGCTTATGAATTGCTTAATATCATGTATAAAATAAAATAATAAAAAAAAAGAACCGCAGAGAAAATATCCATAGAGCAGAGGGAAAGAAAAACAGCAGACAGAGCGGGGGGCAGAAGGAAGGTTCATGGGCCCAAGTCAAAAGGAATCAGATTCAGCTCAAGTCAGTCACCTGTGGACACCCCCCAACCACCACCCCCCACCCCACTACTCCGCCAATCCGCCACGCAAGGTGTCAATGCGAGTGCATAAAGAATAATGAATCCGAAGCCCCAGCTGCAGCCCACTCCCAAAGCCTAACACTCTGCCGGGGAGAACACCCAAAAACAAATTAAACCCGCTGCCATTAATCTTCGGAGCTGTGTGCTGTGAGACAAACCAATGGCAGAGACCCGACTCCCTTGGTGGCAGATCAGCTCAGAGACCTCAGAGAGCTCACAGCTCAGATACCTCAGAGCTCAGGTCTGAGGCTCAGTTTCAATCCCAGTCGCAGTCGCAGTCAGAGTCGCAGTCCCCACTCCGTGGCACATGCACATCCACATAATCAAGGTGAGATGCATTTCAACATGTCTCATAAATTCGAGCGGATTGAGCGCGAGGCGCACACCAAGAAAAAAAAAAAAAAAAAGAGACAATCCTGTCCAGGCGGTATCTGCGGTGCCTGGCATTTGCATAAAGCTCCCTTATACATACATACATACATACATATGTATATGTATGCATGTGTACGAGTATGGTGGGTTGCTTGCTGTGTGTATCGCTCGAAAGAGGTTCATAAATTTGGCAAATTTGACAATTATGCGCATTAATAATAAATAAAATTGACAATAATTGAATTTGAATAATTTGATTTTGCATATGTGGAATGAGGGGAATGAGAGGCGACAGCGAACGGGGCGAGACTCAAGACTGCTGCGACCGGGGCTACGGCTACACATACATATGGCTAATCTGCATATAAGGCGGTTGCCTCTGACAGCTCTTTTTCTTTCTTTCTTTCTTTCTTTCTTTTTAAAGCCATTTTTTGGTTCAACTTTTTTCTGTGGGTAGGCGTGAAAACATGTGTTGGCTTTTTGGTGTTTTGTTGTTGTTGTTGTTGTTGTTGTTGTATTGCCTGGCTTGGAATTTTAATAAACTTTTTGCAATTTGAGGCTGGAAAGCGCAAAAAGTAAGCCTATTGAATGAATGGAACAGCTCCAGCTCCGGCTCCAACTCAAGCACCAGCCATTGGCAGCAGCAGCCTGAGAACCAAAGTTGAGTCCCAGATCCAACGGGTCCAAGGCTGCTTCTGCCTCTCATGATCCAAGCGAACCGCAAAAATCCGTACGAAAATAATGAGGCATGAACATGTTGCAGCATCCCGCAGCAGCAGCAGCAGCGGCAACTACCAGCAACAGCTTTGCTTTGCTTTGCCTTTTTTTGTTTGCAACATTATTATTATTTTATTATTATTCTCATTTTTTGTTCCCCCTGGTTGTTTGCCGGGCCAAAACAATGCAACAAGCCGACAATGATGATGCCCCCGTTGGCCGTTGCTGTTTGCCTGGTTTTGTCTGGTTCGCCTGGTTTGCCGGGGCTCAAAATATTGCAGCGGATCACACAAATCCTCCATAAAAGCCTCTCCATATGTACACGTACATATCGAAGCGATACGGCAAGGGATGGGGATGGGGACGAGGCAAAGCCAAAAGCCAAAGCGGCTTTTGTGTTAATACTTCAAACTGTTTTTTGTGTGTGCTGCACTCCACCTACCTCCCTCTACTCACTGCTCTCTGGGAAGAAGCCCCGCAAAAAACAAAAAATGGCCACAAAAATTGCTATTGACTTTGGAGTCTGGCTGGCTGGCTGGCTCTGCTGCTGCTCTGTACCGAGCTGAGGTTGTTGTTCTTATTAACTTGTTGCCGTTTTATGGCGTTGCGCGATTGGGTGATCCATCATCATTCTGTGGCCTCTGATAATTTGCAGTTTATTCATCCTTTCGCACATGAAAATTGGCCAGCAAAATTGCACAGGCTGGAGGGAAACTCTAAGCAAAGGGCTCTCAAAATGTACGAATATTCCGCAGTTGCAGCCAATAGATCATGCCAATTGGCATACCGATCAAAGCAGAGTTCAGCGGTGCACATTATTCAATGTTCTAATTAAGTCGTAGCCCAGTCGTACCCCAGACACTCTCTGGCTAGAGCTTTATTAATTGGCCGATCATTTGTGGACTCGTGAACTAGCGTATAGCTCATACGTATAATTGTCAATGCTGATCCCGACTAAAGTTAGATTAATCGCAGATCTTTATCACTGTTGGCCAGAGATTCAATTCAATTCAATTCAATTAAACGGGCAAAGCCAACAAATGCAGTCACATAAATCATGACCAGGCAGCGCTGCTGGTTGGCTAATAAGCGCGCCAACGCCAACACCTTTGGAGGTCTCACTTTGGAGACCCGGCTCGAGTGTTTGCTGTTCAGTCAGCCACCCACTTGACACTCACCAAGTTGTTGGTGTAGCTGATGATGATGACGCCCTTTTCTTAGCTTTTGTAAGCCATGTGTGTGGCTGCTGTAGCCTCTGCTGAAGTGCTCAAGTTGGAGGCTCAGCTCAAGCGCAGCTTCTTTGCCTACACTTGAACACAGCCACACAGCTGGCTCAAGTGTTTGCTGAGCTGCAGCTGAAGCTGCATGGGTCGGGATGGGACGGGACTTGGGTGTCTTGGAGCTCTTGTGACAAACGTTCCCCCACATTGCTGCTGGAGTGGCCACCCAGGGCGTTTCTGGCTGATTTCTTTTGACATGTTTTGAATTCAATTACCGACCCCAAAGGCACACAAGTCGCAATCTGCACGTACCAGTGTACCAGTGCCGTGCCCCCCCCCCCCCGCCCAATAGACAATTGCTGTGGTTCCTGCCGCCCCGACTGCTGTTTATTATCATTTAAAGCAGAACTCAATTAGTTGTTAGTTGGTTGGCGGCCAGGCCCAGACACAGTACCGTACCAGTGGCAAAAGCACTCGAGCACAGGGGCCGGTCCATGTCGATGAGCCTAAGCAGACTTCCGCCATATTCTCTGGTGCCCGGACCCGTACCCGGACCCGGTTCGGTGCGTTCCTATTGGAAAATGATTGACAGACGATTGGCATGGATTTGTATAAACAAATGTCTGGGCCCCCTGAAAGACGCGCCAGGCGCAAAAACAGTTTGAAATGGGAAAAAACTCACACTCGCCATCGCAATCGACCGATGGAAAATGGAAAGGAAAGTTTTCTTGGCGAGTGGCAAGTGGGGGCGAGCAGAGAGAGAGCGAGAGGGAGAGAGAGTAGAGCATTTGGCATTTTTCATTTTGTGAGGAAAAGTTTATTTAAAAACTAATTGAAAACTGCTCCCCCTACCCCTCCTCACTCTCTTCACTCTGCACTGTGCAGTCCAAGTAGTTTGGAAATATTTTGCCAGGCCAAAAGAGTGGGAAAACAGTCTCTCTCTATTCCCATTTCATTCTGTTTTTTTTTTGTTTCATTGGCGGTCTCTTTCTCTCTGTTTGTTTCTTGTACAATTTGTTTGTTTTTGCTGTCCGGAAAGTGCATTTTGTTATTGAATTTTATGCAGAATCTATAGATATTTATTTGTGCTCCCACCATCCACCATACAATATACATACATTTATTTCTCGGAGATTTCTCAGAGAAATACATACATATAAAAAGCAAATATTTTGTTACCTAATTGAAGTCCAAAAGATTTAGTAGAAGTTCCCTTGTTTGCCTCACAGAAATCTTAATCAATCGAGAAACTTTTCTCAGCCTTCTGCGCTACCAGCATTTTGGGGGTTTTGTCAGCTTTACTCTATAATTGCATTCCCTGGGCAGAAAGGGAAGGAAAAGCCAGCAGGAAACTAAAAATGTTTTGTATGTCCGTATAAAGAAAAATCGCAAAATTTACTGCAAATTGGAATTTTGCGCAATTGTAGAAGGCAACCAAAAAAAAAACAAAAAAAAAAATATAACAGAAAAAAAAGAGGAAGAGGAAAAGGGAGTACAGAAAACAAACATGAAAATGTGGCAAGCAGAGCAGCACACAGTCCACCAACAACTGTGGAAACTATTTTTTTTTTTTTTTGGTTTTTGTTCTGGAGTAGGAAAGGAGCTTTCTTGCAACAATACCGACACACACACACACACACACACACACACACACACACACACACACACACACACACACACACACACACACACACACACAGACACACATGTCTGTCTGTTTGCGTCTGAAATGGCGTCTTTGGTTCCTGCATCCTTCGTCCTTTAAGCCAATAATAAATAAAAATGCTTGCCACAAGAAGCGCCCGCCAGCCCCAAAACGAATGCGAATGAACCAACAAACACCACCAGACCCCCCTCCCGCCCACGACAGAAATGGCAACGAAAATTGCGACGGCATCAAATTTATTTCCCTCCCCCCTTGGCACAGTCCTTCCCTCGCTCCTCCAAAAAAAAAAAAAAAAACAGCAGCAACAACTTATTGGGAATCGAGGGGCAACAGAATCGGAGCCAGAAGCTGGGAGCTGGCAGCTGTGGGAGCTGGGGTAGCTCGAGTTTGGCCCCATAAAGTCGACAAAGTTATAGTGGAAATTAATTAAGTTTTGCGCTGCGCTTAACAATTCAATTAAAAGAAAAATGCAAGCGGCTTTATCGTCTCGCCCGTACAGCGGGTACAGCGAAAAGCACTTTGGAAAGCTTCAAACCCAAATCCCCAACCCAATCCCAATCCCAGTGCCATCCCGTGGCACTTGGCGGCGGCGGCGGCGGCAGCCCCAGATACGCACCGATCCTCTGCGGACTCTGCGGACTCTGTCCTAATCTCCCTGTTACACGAGTGCCCCGCTCAAGTGGCACAAGTGCTTTTGCACATCGTTATTATAACAATAATAAGCAGCAGTCGGGTGGCAGTCGCGGTGCAGTCGGGGCAGGGGCAGACCGGGACGAAGATGCGGCTCTTGCCAAAGATTAATTGTGTTTGGGTCTGGAAATGGAAATGGGAGCACACACCAAACCGAAATCCAAACCAAAGCAATCCCAACCAAAAAAAAACACACACAGAAATTACTTCGAAATGCTGGCAGTGCGAAGAGACGAAAGACGAGAGGCGGCGGCGCATCGAGAGTCGTCGGCGTAAAGTGCAATCCACTTGAAGGAATTTACATATCACCAGCAGATACCGTGGCTGGGCTCTTGCACCAGTCCCATTCCATTCCATCGCATCCCATCCCTATACCCATCTTCAGTTGCAGTCGCAGTCGTCGTCGTCGTCGCGGCAGCCCCAACTCCAACTCCATCTCCTGACCATGTTGCAGGCAAATGCATTAATCAATTTCATGTTTTCTTAAGCGCGCGCCCGTCGCGATTTGAGTGCCACAGTCCGTGGCCTCCTCTGGCCTCCTCTGGCCTCCCCACTTGCAACTCTGGAGCCTCGTCTCCGCTTTCCGTACGAGTGGAATAATCAATTTCGAGGATCATAAACAACTTTTAATGAAGTTGTTAAGTGCCAGCAGCTAGTTGCTCAATGCGTTGTTCGTCCGGCTAAAGTGCAGCTCAGAGAGAGAGAGAGAGACCGAGCGAGAGTTCGATAAGCGCAAAAGAGCGAACGCATCTGTTCTACCACTCGCCGTAATGGACTCCTCCGCACTGTCTATGGGTCTCCTCGCCGATTTGGCCAGATTCGGTTGGTCATTCAGCGCCTATCTCATTGGGGTGACGCATTTCCATAATTGCTAAATTATGCAAGCCAGTGAGCGGAGCGGTCGAGGCGCTAGAAAGGGTCCAACAAGTGATTGTTTTGGGAACTTCTTTTGTTCGGCCTTTTTTGTTTTTTTTTTTGTTTTTTGGGTGTTTCTGGTAAATTAATTTTACAACTTTTAATGCAATGCGCTTTTTTTCTCTACTCCTCCGCTCAGAGGGTTTTCCGGTGTGGAGTCCACTGATTTGGCTAATGGCTCTGTTACAGTATTCTTTCCAGCCCCCCCCCCCCCTTTCTTTTCTTCCTCATAGAGCAAGAGGGTATTCAGTGTTCTGCTTTTTCTCGCGTGCTTCTTGTACTTCTGGTTTCTGTTTGGTTGTGTTTTATTTTTTATTTATTTGGTATGCCCACCATCAGCTTTTGTTTTATGGTATGTTTAGAAAATCAAGCACACCTCAGTCGCCCCCTCTGTGTCCGTACCGACCTGGCCGGGAATGGAACGAATGAGCGAACGTCTCCATCGGCGACTAAATTAATCAAAACGAACTTCCGGTTTACGCAAAATGGCGTGAAGTCTGCCACCATGTCCGTCTCTGTCTTCGTCTGTGGCAGTCTGATTGTGTGTGTGTGTGTGTGGCAGTGTGGCTACTGTGCATATACTTTTACTGCAGAGTGTGAAAATTAATGAATGAGTTAACTGAAAAATTAATGAAAAGCAGCCAGAGTGAAGGTGGAGCGAAAGCAAATGCCAAAGGTGTTGTGCAAAAGATAAAGCATGGAAAATTTATGAACCACTCAAGGAACACAAACCTGCACCGAACCGAACCAAACCAAACGAAAGCAAACCAAAAGCGATCCAAGAAGGAGATGGTAGTGGCTACCAAGTTAGACATTCATAGGCGACGCACCGCACCATGTTTGGCGTTGGGAAATATTTGTTTTGGCCCGGAATCTGATGAGGTTGATGATGTTGATCATGCTGCTGCTGCTGCTGCTGATGATGATGATGATGGGTGTGGGTGTGGGGATGGAATGCAGACCAAGGGTATGCCGAGGAGCGTGAAATTATGCAATCTCTGATAGGGGAGCTGGGAGCGAGTCTCTGGTTTATTTTGTTTGTGAATGTGCGCAGCGATTTGGGCTTCCTGTTTGAGAGGCATTTGAGTTACTTAAGTGTAACTAAAACTTTAGGTAAACACACAAATAACATACTTAATATTAAACAAAAATATACAAAATCCAAAAAGAGAGCCAGTACGGATGATGATGATGATGATGAGAGGGAAAACAAAGACCGAAAGCGGAAACGCCTCTATGTGGTGATGGTGGTGTGGGGAGTAGGGAAAGGGCAAACAAAAGATAAAAGCCTGGAAAATTTAAATTAACCAAAAATTATGCACGAACATTACCAAAGAAGCTCCGGCTACAGCTACAGCTACAGCTACAGCTCCAGTAGCAGCCAACCCCCCCTGACTAATATTAATTTTGTTTCTAAACAAAACCAAGAGCAAGAGCCAGAGCCAGAGCAGAGCCCAAAGAGATTCAGTCTGGTGACCTGCAGTGTCTTGAACGGCAGCCACAAACAATGTCATCCATATGATTATCGTTATGGCTAGTAAAGTAATTTTATGCCCACTTGACAAACAGCCATAAACCAGCAGAGCAAACATCACCAGAGCCCCACCGAGCGAGCTGATGCTGATGCTGTGTGGCAGTGTGGCAGAGTGTGGTAACGGGGGACAACATTGACATAGGCTAGGCATAGGCATAGAACAGTTCTTTGAGCAGTGTACTCATCTTTCTTCCCTTTTTCTATTTCCCATTTTTTTTTTCAGGTGATGCCAGCAACGCCAGCATAGGAAGTGGCGAGGGCACCGGCGAGGAGGACGACGACTCGAGCGGCAAAAAGAACCAAAAGAAACGTGGCATTTTCCCAAAAGTAGCAACCAACATATTGAGAGCGTGGCTGTTTCAGCATTTAACGGTGAGTCCAAACTAAAGCCCCACCCCCGCCTTACCCCACTGCCACCCCACTGCCACCCATCCCGCCAGATTCCGGCCAATGGGGCGCACACACGTCAGAGATGTTATCGGAATCTCAACGGGAATCTCTGACTGGCTGCCTAGGCTAGCGGCCCAGCCTGGCCTGGCCCCACCCTCAGCGGCAGTGCCACTCGCTGACACAGCCGCAATACTGCTGCTGCTGCTGCTGCTGCTTCTGCTGCTCCAACTGATAAGCGAGGGAGAGCTTCGTCGGCCCCCACTTCGTAGTTAGTGGGTATTTTTTTTGTTTTTGCTCGTGTCGTGGCGTGGCGTGGCAGGTTGATAAGATTACCTTGCCTCCCTCATGGGCTGGCTCCCTCCCAATGAATGGCTTGCGTCAATGGGGTGGGCCTGGGCGCTCTGATGGCTGCACGATGATGTAAACGATAGCAGGCGAGGCGAGGCGCCATTGGAACCTTGATTATATGGCCATTAGGGTGGGAAATGCAAACAAGATTGTGCGGTAGAAAGGGTTCCGCACGGGGTCAGTATGCGGGGAGGGGAAGGCGAGGGAAGCGTCCGGGCAACCACTTGGCAAACCTCAACTGCGTGACTCAATCGAAGTCCTTATCCGCAGTCCATTCACGCTAAGACCCAAGCATCCCATTTAGACCCAATACACGAATACCCTTTGAGAGACGACAAAGCAGCAGCCTTCTTTGCTCGGTCATCGCGTCCAATTAGATTTCCATTTGGAGCCATCAAAGAGCTTGGATAAACGGCCTCAGCCTCAGCCCTGGCCCTGGCCCCGTCCCTGTCCCTGTCCTGAATGCGGCAGTAAAAATAAATTGCCAAAGGCAAAAACTATTCAAACTGCAGTTGAAAGTTGCCTCAGATCTGCCTAGCGGAAGTCCAGTCCAGTGCCGAGTCGAGTCGAGTCGAGTCAAATCCAACGGATGTGTAATACAAATAAACAGATTTGTTATGCGCCACTTTATGTTAAGCAGAACGATGCAGGAATCCTTTGAGGGGAGCAACACAAAAAAAAAAAGGATGCCCGGATGGCAAAGGTACACACACCGACAGGGTATGCGAGGGGGGGGCTCCATAAGGGTTGACTTGACCGTAAGAAGGAAAAACAAAACTATAAGATTTTATGCTCGTCGGTCAAGGAAGTTCAAACTTCGTTCTTTGGCCATTAGCTGTTAGCTGGGTGACTTTTTTTTTTTCTTTTCTTGCTGTATCTGTGGCTGCTGCTGCTGCTGCTGCGGCTGCTTCTGCTGCGTATGGTAAAATGATAAAAATCTTAATGGAATTTTGTAAATGTGTGGCCAAAGCTAACGACCAGCAGCAACCGGCAAGCAGCGCTGACCAACGCCCCAGAGCCGATAGCAGACCCAGACCCAGACCCTGGCCAGACTCTGGCTAGAAGAAAGCGATAAGCAAGCAAATCGGAAATTAAAGTTGAGGCTGCCGCACAGGACCAATCCAAGTTAGCACACAGTTTAAAATGGTGGCACCGCAGCGCACCCACCCTCTGGCAAAGAAAAGCAACGGAAGTGGCATTAGCCCAACCAACCACCCACCCACCCACACTGGGTGCCCCCCGCCCTGGCTCTGGGCTGACATTGATGAATTGCCGTTTAAATCGGCGCATCACTCATGTTTGCCCAGCGGCAGCGTCTCGACTTCCCCAGCCTCAAGCAGGCGGCTGGGCGACGGGCGGCGTTGGTTGGGCCTGCATATCCTTGACTGATTCCGTTGTCCCCGGCTTAATGCCATTAACAGTTTTTCAACGCATTAGGGAAATTGTTTTCTTTCGTTTTCTTTGCCTTTTTTTTTGTTCTTCTTTCGACATGCGTTGGATGGAAACTTTAATTTCGTATTCAAAGACTTCGATTTGAGATAATGCAATGTTTTGGCAATTTGATTTATCATCCATCTTAAATCGTAGCAAGAGCGTAGTGGGGGGTGCAGAGTGCTGTTCAATTGAAATAATTAACAAGTGTATTGCGAGGCGGCCATGACGGATATGTGTCGGCAAATGGCGACGATGTCGTTAAGAAAGCAAAACCCCCCCCCAGATGCCCAGATCCACAGACCCGCAGACCGAGTCGCATACCCCTAATAAGACCACAACGACAACGACGACTCCAATGATGGTGCTAATGAAGTGCATGGCAGTGTTGCAGTGTTGTTCAGGCAACTGAAGAGGGGAGGGGCGCTGCAACTTGGGGCTGGGTTAAGCGCAGCAACGGCAGCGGCAGCGGCGGCGACTGGCCAACCAAAAAACAAAAGGCAGACAGACATTGAGGGCAATGCTTGGTTGCTTATTGCTGATTGCTGTTGTTGCTGCTGTTGTTGCTGCTGTTGTTGCTGCTGTTGTTGCTGCTGTTGTTGCTGCTGTTGTTGCTGCTGTTGTTGCTGCTGTTGTTGCCATAATTATGGCAGGCGCGCGAATATTTTGTTTACATTTGGCGCGCATTGCAGACAGGCAACAACAACAGCAACAACAACAGCACTTGCAACCAAGGCAACGTACGGCAGCAACACCAACGGGCAAACACCACAGAAACAAAAAGAGAAAAGGAAGGGAAGGGGAGAAAAAAAGTTTAATTTTCGCGTGCTCCGCCTACTCGAACAGCCAGCCACATGTGTCCATGTGTCCATGTGTCCATATGCCCCAGGTCGGTTCGTTCCCATTCCCGTTTCACATTCTCTTGCCCCTGTCCCCAGTCCCTGCCCCTGCCACTGCCACTGCATGCAATTTTCTTGCGGCCTTCGCTGTTGTCTGGCTCGTTGTTGCTCCGTTTTGGGCCTACGTTTTGCTGGCAACCGTTGCCGTTGCCGTTGCAACCCCCGAAAAAAAAGACTGCGCAAAGCGCGAAATGTTAAGCCATGGCAAAAATGGCCAAAGGAAGCCATAGTGCGAGAAATGAGCTGGTTGCTGAGTGGGCAGGGGGCAGGGTGCTCGGCATGTATGTAGGTGCAGCAGCGGTGAAAGAGTTGCATTGTTGTCAGCGAGTCATGTTGCAACGGCGCTTAGTGTGTGGCATGTTTATGGTGGCGGCTCAAGTCGAAGTCGCGATGCGCTTATAAGAGAATAAGGAAAAGAAGAGGCGATGGAAAGGAGATGGAAAGGATATGGCAAAGGATATCAGAAAGATGCTGCTGAGATTTCAATGCAGCACAGAGCCATCAATCAGAAAGAAAAACTGCAACGAAGAGCATCAAAGCAAGAGAAAATGAATGGAAAATAAATTTACAAATATTTCTGATCTTCAATCGAAATTTTTCTTCTGATTCGATGGGTTATGGAATACTTTGAGAGAAGCAATCCATCAGGCCACAAGTTATTGCTCTCTGGCCCTGGTCTACCCCTGAAGCGCTTACCAATTAAGCAGCAAAAACTTACACAAGAGAACGGAACCCCCCACATGAGCCTTTGACTGTTCCTTGACCCCTGCTCGGCTCTCGGGTGCGGTTCACGACCTGCTGCCAAGCGTAGGGCATCTTCATAACTTAATGCCCCGTTCCTGTGGCTCTTGCAAATTATTATGATTATTTTTTTGCCGCTTCTTTTTGTTGTTGTTGTTGTTGTTACTTGCCACATGTTGAGGTTGGGGATGTGGACAAACATTGCGATTAGTGCCTGGCTCTCTGCCTCCCTCTCTCTCTCTCACTCTCTCTCTCGCTAACACTAAACCATCGTATCTGTCCCGCTCTGGCACCCTCCTGCTCCTCCCACACCCCTGGGGCGCCGAGTGGAAGAGGGTGAGGGTAAGAGTGGCAGAGTGGAAGAGAAACACTCATTTGGCTTTGTTTAGACATGCAGTGCAACGGAAAAAATCTTCATAATGGCCAACAGCAGCAGAGGCCGTCGCCTTCTTCGTTGTGGCAATGCAATTTTCACGTTGCGCCGCCAACGCCGCCGCCGTTGCAATTTGCTGTTGCTGTTGTTGCTTGTTTCACAAATGGCGTCGCATTTGGCGTTGTTAATGGCGTCGGCATCGCTGGCCTGGCCTG
The DNA here is from genome assembly GCA_035043285.1 of Drosophila subsilvestris. NCBI lineage: Eukaryota > Metazoa > Arthropoda > Insecta > Diptera > Drosophilidae > Drosophila > Drosophila subsilvestris. The sequence goes on from JAWNNB010001746.1 coordinate 13,203,799, forward strand.
GCCTGGTCTGGTCTGGTCTCACTGGCTCTGGGCTCTGGGCTTTGGCTGTGGCTGTGGCCCTGGCTGTACGTGTGTGTGTGCATTACCGAGCCGGGGCCAGCCTCGACTTCTTGGGCTTGTTGTGCCATGTGTCACAGCGCTGCAGTCATGTTGACATCATTGGGCCCAGGCCGAGGCCCAGGTCCAATGATGGGGGGAGCCACAATCCCAGTCCCTACGCCTGCCACTTGTCAGCAGGGGGAAAAGGAGTCCACACAGCACTCGCATTCGCCCTCCCCCTCTCTCTCTCTCTCTTTCTGTGTGTGTGCGATGATTGTTTTAAATTCATTTGCCAAGTTTAAATAAACACACAACAAAGTGAAAATATGTACGAGTATGTTGGAAAAAGTGGAGCGAGTTAAGTTGCCACATAGACAAGAGACAGCAAGACAGCAGAAATCAGAGGCAGAGTGTGCAGAGCAAAGGCAGAGAGGGGCCAGACGACAGAGAGGCAGCTAGGGACTGGGACTGTGGCTGGTACTGGGGCTGGGGCTGGGGCGACATGGCAAAGGCAACTTAAAGGCGTGACAGTAATTAATTATTTTGTCGTATGGTAAATTAATAAACCAAATGGACTTTGTTTCTACTTGACATGTTATGCACTCGCCGGGCTAGTGTGTGCCCGTCTCTATCTTTGTGTGTGTGTGTGTGTGTGTGTTGGCAAAATGCATAATTGCTTTCATTAGTCTAATTGGTGCAACAAAGTGGAGTCTGAAAGAAAAACGCTTAGAGAGACATTCAGGGCAAAAAGTGTTAAGCTCTTGGGGATATATCTGCTGTTGCTACTGTTGCTGTTGGTGTTGGTGTTGCTGTTGCTGTTGGTGTAGGCGTGGAATCGAAAGCTTTTGCAAATGAAATGCATATTATTCTGAGCGATAAAGAGTCGCCCAAAAGTCAACGAACTTGAACTTGGGGGAATAGCAAGTGCAGCAGTGCTGAAAATAGTTCAAGAGATTCTTTATGTAACTAATGTTGTAATAATCACAGCCATCCAAAGACAACTCTCTCTCTCTGTCTCTTAAACCATCTCAAACCACAATGATCTCATGCTGCATTTGCACTGTCACTGGCAGCTGTCTTGGCTTTTGTTGTCCGCAATATCAAATCAATAACAAGGCTGCTCCAGCTTCACCTCCTCCCTTCCTCAACCCTACCCCACTCTCGCTTCGGAACGGAATGGAGAAGCATCTCTGTAAATAGATGTGCGCCACAAAGTATGCTATAAATTCCGTTTTAATTTACCTGCATGTAATTTATGCCTTCTGACTTCTTAGACATTTTACGGGTATACGAATATATGTACACTGGCACGAGTTCTACTATGTGGGAGAATATCCAAATGCAGCAGCAGCAGCAGCAATAACAGCAGTAGGAGGAGGAACATTGCCATTTGCATGTCCATTGTATTTACATGGCTTCTACGTTTATTTGTCAATAAGCAAATTTCATATAGTTTTGGTATTTGCTGTTGGCCAGCGTGCGGGCGTGGCTAAGAAGGGGGATGGATGGCCTGGCCTCGACCTGGCCTGGCCTGGCCAAGACAGCAAACAAATATTGCTGCCGGGGGCAGGACACAAGACAACACAACGAACAAGCGAAGCAGCAGCAGCAGGGGCAGTGGCAGAAGCAACAAGACAACACGTAAAATTTATTAAACACAAACAATAAGGCAAATGCATTTAAGGAGCTACCAAACAGGCCAAGCCAAGCCAAGCCAAGCCTTTTCGAGGTGTGGAGGAGTGTGTGTGTGTGTGTGTGGTCAGGGCAGGACTACAACGGCTACTAAATTGCATTACAGACAGGCAGGACATGCTGGCATACACACACACACACACACACACACACACAGACAGGCAGTGGAGACAAACAGTGACACACAGATACACTCAGGCAGTCAGACAGAGAGACAGACAGACGAAGACAGGCGACACAGACAAGGATGTGCAGCGTTGCACATTTCGATTGGAATTGCTTGCGACTCTCCACTGGCCATCGAATACATGCCACATGCAATTCCATACCCCAATACACGAGACAGTTCATATATTTTCGTTCGGTGGCAAGACATAAAATCGTAAATTTCCAAACAATTTCTTAGCTGAGAAGCAAATTGCATTTGCAGACAACCCATCCCTGCCCTGCTCTGCCCTGCCCTGCCCTTACCGAACAGAGCCTGGCCTCTATAGAATCACAATTATCGTTTGAGCACTCCACTCCACGGCAGTGACGAGTGCCAAAAAGCTGAAGCGACGCCCACAGCTGCCGGAAACGTTGCGGCAATCAAGGGTTAATACAAAGGACAGAGAACGAGAAGCAGAACCACAACCAGAGCCAGAGCCAAAGGCAGGGCCTCAGACAGAGTCGGAGCACGCGCAAAGCGATGTCCCGATTCGAGGGCGAAACAAAGCCAAACCGTTTGACAGCAACTTCCGCCACAGATCCTTAGAAATTTTGACAGCAGCCAGGTGCCGGTGCTGGTGCCGCCTGCTTTACCCCCTGCCCCCGCAGAAACAAGCATTAGTACAGTGAAATTTTGTGTTGCGATCGGAATCGTTGAATCAACAGAAAGTGCACAGCCACAGCCAAACAGCCAAACAGCCAACAACAAAGCAAATAAAACAAATTGTAATAAGCGCCAGTTCCCAGTACAAACGATTAGATTAGCTGCTCCATAGCTCCACAGCTCCACACAGTGACGGGGGGAAGCACTTTCACTTGGCTCTGTTTTTGGATTGTTTGCACACTGACGCCACTGTGTCGGCGGGTCGACTGCAAGATTTATGGGGAAGTAGCCCCTGTCAAAGACCCAGTCACAGGCAGTCCTCCCCCTTGGCCTTTGTTTGCCCATTTGGCGCTAGACACGCGTACGCACTGCAGCCGAGGCCAGGCAGCGGGAGCAAATTGAGGACATTTTGAGTGGCACTGCTGATAAGAAGTGCACTCTCGTCTGATAAACAAAACAAAAACAAAAAAACAGCCGAAAAATACACTCTCTTGTGCAGCATTTCAAGCAGCTCCAAGCCCAGGGACCGGGTACGGGTATGGGGTGACAGGTTCCCATTTGGTTTTATTGCGGCTGCTTGCTGGCAATGATTGATCGATTTTCCTGCTCCGCCCCTGATAGATAGATTGTAAATTTTGGCCTGTAACAGTTACCCCCTTCCCCTCCTCCCCAACAAGCCCATTCTCTTTGTGTGTGAAATGTGAGGGTGCCAAAGGCAGTGGAGTAAACATTATTCGTATTTAATTATGCCCTGATATCTTTATTAAATGTTTTTCTTTTGGTTTCTCCAATTTCAGCATCCCTACCCATCCGAGGACCAGAAGAAACAATTGGCCCAGGATACAGGCCTAACGATACTGCAAGTGAATAATTGGTAAGTAACAGATAAAGATTCAGATGTACTAGCTGCAGATAAAGACCAAGATCAGCTTATCTGCATGAAAGAGATCATCATAAACAGAGCGAATGCAAATGCAGGCCATTACTTAGCCGCTTTATGCCGCCGGGGCTTAGACTGAACCTGGAAACCAGAGCACATCCAGAAGAGTGGTTGAGGCAGCAGCAGCCGCAGCCCACGCCAAGGAAAGTGGCAAAGGCAAAGTCAACCTGCCACAAGTCCGGAGAGGTGAAAAGAATGTGGCAAACAAAATTATGGGCCTTGTTACCTTAGACAGCCACATAAGCAACGGAACAGGAGACCAACAGACAGACCGACAGACAGTTGGATGGAGACTGAAAGCCAAATCCTAGGGAGATTCCAGAAGTGCATTAGGCTTGAGGCAGAGACAAAGAAAGAGATATAGAGACTAGCAGCAGCAGGAGCAGCTCTTGGAGGCAACTTCATCAAATTTTACACATTATGCGACATGCTGCAGAACTTGACACTGTGCCACAGCCAATGCAGAAGACAAGACAAGGCTGCCTAAGCTGCCTCCTTCAGTTGCAAATGCGAAAGAAGTGGCAGGGGCAGGGGCAGGGGCTGCCACAGAAAGCTGGAGAGCAAGTTAAAAGCGTTTGCTGAATCTTTTATGCAGCTGGCTTTGGCCCGGCTCCGATGTGCCCTGGAATGCTTTTAAGCAGGGGACAGGCCATAATAAAATCTAGCGAAAAATGTGTGAGAGCTTTATCCAACGAGCGATAGATACGGTGAGGCAAGAGCAGGGTGCAGGGAGCAGGGTGCATGGATTGAACCGAGTTGGGGTTACGCTGGGGGTTACCGAGTGGCAGGCAGGCAGCAGGCACTCAGCTCAATTAAATTGAATTTCGCGCTCACTGAAGCACACTGCAAATTAACAAATAGTAGCAAGGACCTGGCCAGGACCCCGTCCTAGGCTATCCTGTCCCGTCCCGTCCTGTCCTGTCCTGTCCTGCCCGTTTCGCTTAGGCACGCAACACTGCGTAGAGAGAGATGGCCAAAGGGCAGGAGAATGGAGGTAGAGGATGGCCATGGAAAAAAAGAAAAACCTAAGCAGAAAATAGCAAAATAAAATGTTGACACTTTTGGTTATTTATGGGCTAACGGACGACACCTTTGCAGGGGGGGTTGGGGAGCAAAGCCGGAGCCCAAGAAGGCTGGCAGGACAGAACTCTAATCCTCGGGGAATAGCCAAGGGGCCTTCTGCGTATCTTCCTCTAAATGTGTATTTATTTTGCGCAATTTGAGGCAAGCCAAGCAACATCTCGAACAAGGGGTGCAGGGGGCAGACACACACACACAGAAACACTGCATAAGAAGCAATTCAAATGACCAGCGCACAGAGCAGAGTTGGAGATAGATATGGATATGGAGATGGAGATGGAACAGAGATGGAGGAAAAGTCCATTAACACCCAATAAGATGGCGAACTCAGACGGAGACGGGCCCAAGTAACTTTTGGTAATCGAAAAAGTTTCGCTTTTTTCCTCAGTGGCCAAGTTTTAAATATTAACGCTTAGTTACTCGTACAGCTGCAGAAAAAGCAAAGTTATAATTATGGCCTAAGTACATAAATAACTCTGCAAATGTCCTACCGAATGTCCTGCGTGTGCTAACCCAAGCAGCCATCATTATTATCCAATATTAACTAGAAGTTAGTCTCTCCATCTCCATCTGGTATCTGGTATCTGTGCCTGTATCGCTCTTTCTCGTACTATCTTGCAATCAGTCCAATCAACAGCCAGGGCCAGCGGCCAAATCGATTTGCAGCTTACAAGGCACCGCATCTTCTGCTGTTGCTGCTGTTGCATCTTCAAAAAAACAAAAAAGAGAGACGATGTTTATATGTATGTAAGGCAACGGAACTCAATTCCATTTTGTCGTTTTGATAAACGATTTCAGGGCGTTGCAACAATTTCCGCCCTAAAATGAGCAAAGCTCGAACACAGCAGAAATCAACTGCAAATTGAAAAGTCCAAAGTTGAGCGAGGATACGAGAGGAGAGAAGAGGAGCAGCAGCAGCAGATTTTCGTTGAAGAGGAGTCGTGAAGTGCATTAACCTTTCCGCTAACTGTTCAACAACTGTTTGAGCCGCGTTGTTTTTCGGCTAATGCGAGCATTTGTATTTGTATCTGTATGCTCTCTCTCTCTCTCTCTCTCTCTCTCTCGCTCTCTGCTGGCCTTGTACTCGCATCTGTAAGCAATGCGTCTGGTGTGTGTTTTCCTTTGGTTTTTTTTGTTTGTTTCCCGTGTTTTGCTGTTTGCTGAAATGGTTTTTTTGTGGCGGATACATCGTCAGAGCCAAGTGACTGTCACTCCGTTGGCGGCTTTTTGCTTTAATCATTTTCCTCTTTTTTCTGTGTCGCCGTTGATCCTTCACGCAGTAGCTGGATCAACTGCTTATTATTTCTTATTGCATTTATTAAACGACAATCATAACCAGAGTCGGCATGGCCCATTGATCTGGCCCAGAGCCCAAAGCCAAACAGACAGTGCCCAGAGCCAGAGCCAGAGCCGGAGCCTGGCTTGGTCGTGCCAAGTCAACAAAAAGTGTGACTCTGGCGGAGATTTGGTTTGGTTTATGGCTAAGTTGGGCACATAAAGCAGCCATCCCGGCAAATCCCAGCCAATTCATGCATAATTCATATGTCCAGCTTTGGGTCTGTCTTCAACTCCAACTCCAATTCCAATTCCAACTTCGATTCCGATTCCAACTTCATTTCCGACTCTATGTCGTTTTTCGTTTTGAGATTTTGATTTGTTTAATTAACGAATGCCACTAAAATGTTATCCACATCTTGCTCCACTTACAGGTTCATCAATGCGCGGCGAAGAATTGTCCAGCCGATGATCGATCAATCCAATCGTGCAGGTAACTATCGCTCTGAATTATTTTCGAAAAATATCCATAACTATGAAATGGCGCTGATTTAATTAGGAATTAAGAGAGCTGATCGATCCACTTCAGCTGGAGGGGCTCTCAGCTCTCCTTCTTTCGCAATCCTTTCGACCGCAATTTCTAATTATGCGCATTTTTTTCTCTTCTCTTTCCTCCCCCCCACCACTCCGACGATCACTGACCCACAGTCTATACACCGCATCCAGGTCCCTCCGGCTACGGACACGACGCCATGGGCTACATGATGGACAGCCAGGCGCATATGATGCACCGTCCGCCCGGCGATCCCGGCTTCCATCAGGGCTACCCGCACTACCCGCCCGCCGAGTACTATGGCCAGCACTTGTAATGCAGCGGCCAGCCGACAGCGGCGGTCGGACAGGCAGCGGCAGCAACAGCAACAGCGGCGGAGGCTGAGCCAATCGCTGCATACGAGCAGCTGGCCGACAGCGAAAAAGCCAAAATCATAGCTTAAATTTACTACTACCCAGAGGAAAGGGAAAGCGGATAATCAGGAGCAGCAGTAGCAGCAGTAGCAGCAGCAGGACATGGAACTGAAGCAGGAGCAGGAGCAGGAGAGGACCCCGGAATGGACATGGATCCCATTCCGATCCCATCCCATCCGAAATCCGAAGCAAACCGAGTGGCAATATCAGTCAAGTTATAGGAAAAGCAACAAAATACAAAAGCAAAGAACAAGTGTAGTAAAATCTTAAAAATTTGATATTCGCCAAGGCAAAAGGCAGATACAACAGAAGCAACAAACAGCCAGCAGCAACATCATCAGAAGAAAACACCAGAAACTATTTGTGTATACCTTAAAAATGAAAAAAGAAAACAAAACAAAACAAAACAAAAAAAAAACATAAATAACGCAGCAGAAAAGCAAAAGAAGAAGATATTTATGCATAAACAAAATGGAACGCTTAGCTATAAGTTAAATAAACAAAATGAAAGCCAGAAAGCCCACACAGCTACACTCACACATACACAAACAAACAAACAAACAAACACACACACCCACACAGCCACAACAATTTGAAATGCAAATTTTTAGGTTCAAAATGCAGATGAAACATTTTTATTAAAGCATGAATTTAGGCGCAGTCCGGAATGGAACACAGAACACAACAGAAAAAAGCAACAAATTAAAGCGATTTTGTTCTTCTTGAGTAGATTTTAGTTTGAATTTTAGTAAATGCCACGCCCCCGCCCCCGCACGAACCGCCAACCAAAACCACCAGCAGACAATGCAGAAGAATCAGCACGAAATTAGAAATCAGTTTTGAATACTTATACAAATAGATTTGAATTTGAGCATATAATTTGTGTGGAATAGGAGAGATCGAGATCGAAATGGAGAGTGAAGAAGAGTGGAGAATGGAGACGAGGAGAATTCTTTGCTAGTTTTTAGTTTCTTTTTTAGTTATGTAACGAGTCAGTTGTAGTAACGCTTTGTTTTCTATACCCCTTTATGCATATGTATATGTACATACAAAACAAATCGATAACTAACTATACATACGAGTATATATATATACATATATATACATAGATACGATACGATACACCTAGAACCCTATCTATAGGCGATAGAACCCTACTGTATCCTACGTTTAGACGATTAATTTAAATAAATTGAATTGTTTTCTAATTTTACGCCTTGCAACACTTAAGTAAAAACGAAATGGAATTTAATTTTTACAAAAAGAAAGAAAGAAAGAAAGAACGACGATTACTATATACTAGGAGAACCTTTGATTTGAATGGAATTTGTTTAAAATCATTTTCATTGTGTGCGGATTTTGTAGTATTATTTTCCAACTGAAGCACATTGGACCCGATTTGAATATACATATACAAATATAAATGTATACATATGTATGTATGTATGTATGTATGTATGTATGTATGGATTTTATGCAAGATACAACTAAAGCGATACAAAATAATGGCATAGGCATATACATATACATATGTAGCTCTGAATATGTATACGTAAATATTAATAATAAATTATGATTACGTTTACACTGTACTTTTATTTATGTATTCTAATTTGTATGCGTTAATCCTTAGTTAACTATTATTATTATTATTATTATTATTACATTTACTTAATTAATGATTTAAATTTAACTAATTCAAACAATGAGAGGAGGAACAAAGCATTGTACAAGCGATGATTTATTGATGAAAACAAAATGCATATATGAGAAAATATTTGAAAAAATAACCTTTTTGTGTTTGTGTTTTTATTTGAATTTGGTTTTGGTTTGCCACATGATTTATTTTATAGCGGGGCATGGACTTATCATTTACGTTGCAATACACCACTGAGGAGACATTCTCCAAGAGAATGCAATCCTCTCACCTACACACATAAATATGATTTGTTTCTTTTTTTGTGTAGTGAGTGTACAATTGGATCACCGACAACACTTGCTAAGGAACTGAATTGAATTTACATTGCTTGTGAATCTGATTAATTATAAATGGTAACGAATATACGTAAATGCAGAGGGCAACAAATCGAAATTTAAGTAATTTATTTGGAATTTATTGAATATGAACAAACCGATTGTAGGGTGTGGAAAAGCGAGTACCTATTTTGACAAAAACAAAAAAAATAAAACAAAAGCGAAAGTGAAAGCGAAAGCGAAAGATTATTTAGCCTGCTCTTTGAATGAAACTTGAGCTTCTTTTGCATGGGAACCCATCATTTGTTTAGCACACACACACACACACCCACATCTAGGCAAAAACTCATCCAACTAATTATCACACTCGAAACAATCACTCAAATGTATACGAACTTCTCTAAGAATCCCCAAAGAATGAAAATCTTTATGCGAATTTTTTGCACCTATCACGTGAAGCGATAAAATTTATTTACAAAATTTGCTAAGCTGCAAAATGCTGTAATTGAGAATTGGACAGCAAATTGAACATTTTCCCAATATACAACAGATCTATACGATACGATATACGAGTACGAGTACGCATCGCTAGTAATTTATTAGACTATATAGACATATATATATATATATATATATATAGAGTAGTTAAATAATCGACACAATTGACTTCAGAACGTTTAAACGCAAACTGTACAGAACGCCTTAAATGAGAAACCCAAAGTGGAAGCATTGAATGAATGAATGATGTATACGAGTCTACATAGAGAACATAAACCATAGATACATAGCTATACAGTAACTAAATTTTAATAAATCTCGATTAGTACATATATCTATACATATATCATACGCATTATGGCATAAGAAAACGAACCAAATGTAGTCGCACCAGACAGCGGTGAGCACTTTCTCCACGGCCAGTTGAGTTTGGAGAGGAGAGAATATCATCTATCCCTCGGCACTTCCAAGTATTTTGTATGAGCTTTTCGGTGTATTGGTTAATGCATTTGTTCTACATTCGATATTCTCCTGATCTCCTTGATGGGTTAGTTCGGAAAGAAAACACATCGCTACTCTGGTACGACAAAAGCTTGTAAATTGAATCAGTTGTAGATGGATAGTACGATTCGTTTTGGGGCGAATGCAATATGTAAGCGTGTGTTTGTGTTTGTGTGTCAAGTCAGTGTTGATAAATGTCAGAGAAATACGATTTATAATACGCATCATTGTATATGGAAGCGAACTTGGAGGCTTTTTATGTTTGAACTAATTTTTGTGTCAGAATTTAAATTAAAATGTGATTTTTCTCGAAACTTTAATGTATACGCCGTAAATATTATGAATATGATTATTAAGTGCTACAGCAACATTATTATTATTATTAATAATCGCTACATTTACGAGTGTAATGTATGTAATAAATATTGTACATTTTTGACAATTCCCATTGAGAATACTTTGTAAATACTGCGCAACATTTGCATAGATCACCCCAACTCCCAGCTTAAGTACATTATAAACACTAATTGTAATGCTAATCGTAAACTAAGTCTAATGCTAGATCGTAAATGGCAGAAGAAGCGGAGCAAATGCAACCCTGAGCATAGACTAAAAAAATGCACAAGAAACAGAACATAACGAACGAACGAACGAGAGAACAATTTATAAAACTTACCCACGCGACAGCATCAGTAAACCCAGAAGAATGAAAGAGATAGGTGCATATAGACACATGAGCGAGCGAGCGAGCGAGGAAGCGAGCGGGAGCGTGCGCCTGAAGCACTGAAGAGTTAGATAGGGAGAGCTAGCTCTTTGGTTGCAGGAAAATCTATATACATAAATCATTGGAAAAAGAAACAAACAAAAGTTACGATATAAAATCCGAGAATGCATTGGAGTAAAAAATTATAAATATATTTATATGGAGAATTGAATTAAATAAATGTTTGTGCGTGTAAAAATTAACTTTAACTAAATTGCTAGACTTAAAGCCAGAATGAATTAAAGTAAATTATAATAAATATAATTATAAATATATTGAAAGGAAAGTATCATTAAATTAATTAACTAATTGAAGCTTCTATGTAAAGAAATAAAAACCAATTAACGAATTCCTGAACTTGTTGTATGAGATCGATGAATGGACGTATGAATGGGTTCTAGGGATCGATCTCTCTCTCTATCTCTCTATCTCTAGCGGAGCCATAATCATGGTGGGGCATATGGAGCAACAAGAACGAAACCAAATACGAGAAAATATTGAACATAATTTTCAATTGTAATAAATTATGAAATAAAAGATTATGAAAACCAAGCGCGAACTCTTTTAATATCAACGATGGACCTCTGCCCACAAGTTCACTGTGGGAAACCCTGTGTGCTGTATCCTGCATTCTGCGTCCTTCACCCACTGACAACTGATGTGGGTACGGCCTCGCAATTTGCCAGCTGTCAGCCGGTCAACTCCTGCTTGACCTGACCCGCTGCCTGACCGTTGCGTGGCCATATATCTCCGGTGCTCCGGTCTCGACCAATATAATTGAACTATAATTGCCTCGAAATGTTCGTGCGGAGCACGCTTCATCTGCTGGACTACTTCCGCTCGGGTTTCGTGATCGTTTACGCCGGGCATTAGCCCAAGTCCCAAGTCCAAAGTCCTAAGTTGGTGTGAAGTGAATGCACTTCGCCAGCACTAACGCTCCATCAGAGTCAGGCGGCGGCTCTCTCTCTCTCGCTTGTGGCTTCTATGTGGGGGTTTTGCCATTCTAGTGGCACCCAGCAGCAGCTGCGTAGATTTCCACGCACTCGGCCTGGCCCGAACAGACGCATGCTTGACCAAGAAATTCAATTAATATTAATTAGCCAAGGTGTCGGCTGGTAGCTCGTTCTTGTTCCCATTCTCGTTCTCATTCTCCCGCTGAATCTCACGCTGTTGCTCCTCGTAGAGAGCCAGACAGACACACACACGCACACGGACAAATGGAGTTTTAATCATTTTCCAAGTGTGAAAATTAGTTGCGTTTAAGTTGCCTATAATTAGTGGCCAGTCGGGCCAGTCGGGCAAACACCCGCTCATTTGTGACACCCCCGCCCTGGGGGCAGCCCCTTTCCCTTGCTGTCTCTTTACGCATCCCTCTGCCTTTCCCCCCCCCATTTTGTCTGTCGGCAACTGTAATTACTTTTACGAGCTGTTTACAGCTGCTCCGAGTGGTCATTATGTGGTGGCATATAAAAATTTCTGCTGTCAATTTATGCAAATTTCTTATTTCACCCAAAAACAAAAACCAAAAAAAAAAAAAATGAAACAGAAAAAGTTTTGTAATTTTTCCCATTCCGTGTGTCCACCTACACAAAGTTCCTTAAATTGTCTGCACAATTGGAGAGGACATGGGCATCCGGAATCCGGAATCCGGCATCCACCCGATCCCTTACTCTCGGCCTCCCTGTGGCTGTTGTTTTTAAAACTTTAATTTATTTTCATTGCGCATTTTGATGCTCGTAATTCGCTCGTTATTGTTGCCTCCTGCACCGTGTACCCTGTACCCTATTCCCTGATGTTCCCTGTTGTTCCCTGTTGTTCTTGTTTCGTGTTGTTCCTGCTATATAATGTCACGGTTGGTGTTGGCATCATTACTTTTGCCATTGTGCTGCCTCTCGCTTTGCATATGAATATGATTTGAGAGAGAGAGAGTGCGAGAAAAACATTGTAAACTGCGCTTACAAAAGCCGCAGCCGTCACTGTTGCCTCCTGCCCCCTGCCCCCTGCCCTCTGCTACATTCTCGTGCTCATCCCCTGGTGGCTGCCTGTGCCTGCCCTTGCAGGCAGCACTCACCTTGCCCTTTCGTGGTGGTTGCTATTTTAATTTCGAATTTTTTGCCCGACTTTGTTGCGCACTCTCCACTTTTATAATTTCAAAACAGATTAATGTTGCGCATATGTGACACCATTTTATGCGATGGGTTTATCTCCTTTATGGCATCATCATCATCATCATCAGCAGCAGCCCGAACGAACATCATCGTCTAGGCAAGTGTGACTCGGCGCCGGGTATCCTGGGGTATTCCGAGGGGTTCAGCGGGTTCAGCCAGGGTCTTAAGTGGGATCAGCCAGGCATTGGGTTAAATGCTCGGCCAGATCAAAGCAGGTGCGAGCGTATTATGAGCAATATCTGCCAAAAAGGGGGACAGAGTTCTCGCTCTATGGCTTCGATTCAAATGGAAATGGGAAGAGAAATAGAAATAGAAATAGGAATGGGTTTGGCGGGCTGGTGGGTTGGCGGTTTGGGCTTGCATTGTGGCATAGGGATGGTGTTGGAAATACAGCTTAAAGGGTCAAAGGTTTCCCCCAAAAGTTAACCAGAATCTATTTCAGTTCTTGGGGTTTTTTCCTTACAGCTTTAAGTCAACCATCTAGCCATAGCCCACAATGGATATGGATTTCTTTTGTTCCTTGGCTAATTTTGCATTCATTGGACTTAGTTCTCTCGAATTCCCATTCCCCCTGCCCCGAGCCAAATCTATTTAGTAGCATTAGCCATTGTCTTTGGCTTGTAATGTGATATGCAGCCATTCAGTCGAGCTGCGTGTTTGACAATCTATCCATTCATCCACTCACTCACTCACTAGGCTGCGGCTCCATTCATTCATCCGTTTCTACAATGGCCCGGGGGCTAGGAGATCCAGCCCGAGTACAAGTCCGAGGCTCATTAATGCACTTTGCATAATCGCAAAATCATTCAGACGATGACGACAATGCCAGCGTCAGGCGGCAGACAAAGGCCGTGGCTGGAGGAGATTCAATGTGGGTGTGGGTGTGGGCTTGGATGTGGGTGTGGATGTCAAATGAAGAGAAAAAGAGATAGAGCGAGAGGGAGAGAGAGAGAGAGAGAGCGTGAATTGAAATGTTTTCGGATAATTTAAATGACTTAAATTATGTAAATTGTCGCCCCAGACAATGGCAGCAAGGCAGCCCGCGATGTTCTCTTGTAATGCATCTGCTGAATGGATATCTACAGGGGGGCTGGGGGAGTGGGTTGGGGGCCAAGGAAAGGCAAGCAAAGGGATGTGCGCGGGCTGGTCTCGGCCCGCACTAGATTCACTTACAAAATTTAATTAAGCTCAATTGAAAGTAACACCATGAACGGTGGCACACAGTCGCGGCTCTCCACGCGGACCATGCGGACGATGTGGCGACAATCCCAAACTTTGTTTTGACAATTGATTCAATGAAATATTTAGTGCACTGCCCGCTGGATGCTGCCTGTCTAGTGTGCCCGCTCTCTGCTGTCCACTGTCCAGTGTCCGATGCGGCCGCGTGGGCAGACGTCGGACAGCTTCAATATGTCATGAGGCCGACTTTTGTCTCGATTAGCTTTACACTTTCATTGGGAAGAGCGGCGGCGGCGGCGGCATGTCGCGTGTGCTCTCTCGTACTTGTCCCACATTCCTGGCCTGGCATAATTTTCCCCCGTACGAGTACGAGTATCTCACATCTGTATCCATATATCTCTCTGCCAGTATCTGCCAGTATTTGTATCTGTATCTGTTGCTGTTGCTGTTGCTGTTTCCGTGTCTGTGCTGATGTCTACATTTACATAATTGAATTTGTTTGCTTGATTGTCGAGCTGTCGATGGCTCGGCTCCGTGCGGGAGGCATCATCAAATTGACAATTGCTAGTTCCGGTCGTTTGCAGTTTGAAGTGCCATCGATGCTGCTGGGCGAGAGACAGGCACAGACACAGAGACAGAGACAGAGACAGATCCCGAGCTACAGCCACAGCCAGAAACAGAAACAGAATCAGCATCAGAGACTGAAACAGAGCCCTCATCCGCAGTGAGCGCAAAAATCAACGCAATTTGTCAATAAAAATGTAACTCGAACAGATTGTGAAGTGTGCGAATGTGCTCGAAACAATCGGCGGGCATAAATTATAGTCCATATACGAGTAAGCGAGTAAGCGAGTAAGCGTGGTGTGGTATGGTTGCTTTTGTGGCCTGCCTCTCAGTGGTTGCCTCTGTGGCAGCCTCCAACCTCGTTCTGCGGGCCCTCGTCGGTTGTCTGTTACTTTTGGATGCGCCTGTGCCTGCTTGACTTTAATGCGTTTAATGATTTCCAATGCAGATTAAATGATCAGATTATGGTGCACTTCGGATTTTGAAGAGATCTTCTCCGTTTGAGTGACTGAAGTGTGCCCGCAGGCACACTCGCTTACTCACTGAAGTTTAGACAGAGTTGAGCTGGGAACCCGCACCCAAGGGTCGTCTGCTTCCATTCCAGGACACATTAGAAATGATTTCCAATTATTTTTCATTATTAATTTAAGCATCTTTCACTTTCCACTGCCCGGGGAGCTGCTTAGGTTTAGGGAATTCAATTCAATTATTTAAAATTCACTCGAAATGCCGCAAACGAAAAGCAATTTAATTTTGAATTAGTCATTAAGACTGACTACTAATATTCAAATACATGCACATACTTTTATGTGCAACCAATCAGATTTAATGCATTTAACTGCAATCAAAAATTGTTGGCTCTTCTTCAGTGGCATTTGATGTGGTGCAACCGAATCCAACCCCCACGCTCACAGCCAAAAAACCTTTCAACACAATTTATATAAATGCTGTCAATGCAGGCCAGTTCTGCCACGCCCACACCCTCGCCCACTGTCTTCTTCTGTGCTGGCTGCCAAAGGGAAAAATACATTTAAATGGGAAAGCAAGAGGCGAGGCGAGGCAAGGCAAGGCGAGGCCGTCTAGAGGTATTGAAAAGTACAACACGAGGACAGCTACGAGAAAGTTTTGCATCTGCATTTCGTATTGCAGATGTAGCTACAAGCATACAATAGAATTTATATCGAAAACTATGGAAAATGTTGCAGTCGAATAAGAACAAGAACAAGAACAAGACACTTTACAACAATTGCAAATGTCTGTGGCCAACACTCTGCGCATGTCAACAAATTTCCCAGTGCTATATGGCTTTTCTTTATGGCGTTTGCTCTCTGTGTGTGTGCTGTGTGCTGTATGTTGTGTGTGGGCCATATTATAAAAGTCACAATAATAATTTCATAAAATCTTTGCATATTTTTGGCTGTCTGGACAAGAGCAGAGCGCAGGCTGAGAGGTTAAGGATGAGAATGAGGCTGAGGCTGAGGCTGCTGCAGCTGAAGATGCTGTATGATGATGATGATGATGATGATGCTTTTGTGGCTGCCTTGCATTTTATTTTATGCTTCCTTCCGTTTGCTCAAGACGAACTTTGCTGGATCGTTTCAACCCACACACACACACACAGATACACATATACTGGGACACACATGGAGTGATTTTTCGGTGGGGTTGTTTATATATCCGCACTTAATGCTTAATTCAGTTACAGCTGCTCTGCTTGGTCTCTTCCCAGCCCCTGACATCGTTGCTGTCTCTGCTTCTGGCTCTGGCTCTGCCTCTGCTTCTCTGTGGAGTGACATCGTTGTTGCTGTCGCTACCATTGACAATGACATCATCATTATTGCGTGCTCCAGCATCCAGCATCCAGCAAGCAGATTCTGTTCCAGCAACAGCAACAGCATCAGCTTTGTCGTTGTCTTGGATGGGATGCTTCTGCTGCTGTTGCTGCTGCTGCTGCTCCTTCTTCTTCCTGGCTGTCACATCTTTGTTATATTTTTGCGCAAAATAAATGAAGTAAAGTAATATTATTGCACTTAGACCGCATTAAGTTGTACGTGGCAATCTGTGCTCAGCTTCTGCTGCTCCTTCTGCTGCTCCTTCTGCTGCTGCTGCTGAGGCAAGGATGAGTGCCTGGGGGATTGGGTTTAGTTTTCAGATTTAAGTGCCTGGGATTTTCTACGAAATTAGCCAAAGAAACAGCTAAGAGGAGCTGGCAGCGCTCTCTCTCTCTCTATCTCCTTCTCTTGTTCTCCTCGATAATAATAAAACCATAATCAAGTATACGTACATTGCACTTAGCCTCCCTCAGTCCCATTCCATGCCATGCCATCCAATCCCATTTCATCTCATCCAGCTCACTTCTATTCTCATTCTCTATGTCTCTGTGTCTCCATAGCTCTCTCTCTCTCTCTCTCTCTCTCTCTAGACATCTCTGGGTTCTCTGGGCTCTATGGCTCTATGGTTCTCGGTGTCGCCAACACAGTTAACAATGGAAAATTGCTGTTGACATGATTTTGCACTTTCGCATCGACTGCATTCGGCAATTAGATTTGTCTCTGCATTCTCCGTGCATGTTGCTCTTGCTCTCATTGTTGTTGTTGTTGCTGCTGTTGTTGCTGTTTTTGTTGCTATTGGCTGTTTGGTTGTTGCATTGGTGCGCTGGGGTTTGTGTTTTTGTGGTCATTCGGAAAGTGCAACGTTGCATTCTGGCTGCTTCTTCTGCTGCAGCGAGGCCATTGCGTAATGTGCGGCTGTCAATTTATTTGAATTATTTCCGAACCCCAATCCCCCAATTCGGTGCCCAGTTCTCGTCTCCACCCAACTGTCGGCAAAACGGAAAACGCTTTTAATAAACTGCTTGCTGGCACCCCTCAGCCGTCCAGGATCCCACCACCACCACCACATCCCTGTCTAGGTGTCATTTATGCAACAGTTTCTGTTTTATGGCACAGCGCTCAAGACGTTTTTGGTGGGCTGGTCACTTTTGCAGGCCATAAAACAAAAATATAATTATGACGAGGGTTTTGCACTCTCTCGCCGCTGCATAAGGGATTGCCTGAGCATTGGCTCTGTTGGGGAAGGGGGCTAGGGAAGAAAGTCTTCAAGTGCGGGCCTTAAGTCTTAATAAATATATGTGAAGCGTCAGCCGCTGAGTCGTAAAATGGGATAGCTATATGAAGGATAGTGCAAAGGAGATCTGACCCCATCCGACTAGTGAGGCACTGCGAGTGCGCTACTACGACGGAGACTCTGCGCGCTGCTTAAAACCCTTCAAGATTTCTTAACAAATCGTTTTGCAGAGCACACAAAAGGCCACGATGTGTTTCCCGTTCTCCTATGCCCCCATCGTTGTGTAGCGCAGCCTCGGCTCATAGCTATTGGATATGTTATGTCCGAGGAGTAACAAAAATCGCATAAAAATCGCAAATTGAAAGCAGTCGCAACGAAAGTTGCAACAAAAGTGCCGCTCCGAACGGCAGGCTTCACTCCATCAGAGCATCAGAGCAGTTCCATTGCCAAGGCTAGGGACAGGGCCAGTGCCAGAGACAGGGCCAGTGCCAGTGCCAGTGCCAGAGTACCAGAGTGCCAGTGTCAGGGCGCTGACAGACAGATGGACAGCTGGACAGTTGGACTCTTGACCAAGTTGTTGGACATTGGCCGTGGTGTTGGACGAATGTTATGGCTGGGGTGATGGCATGGCCTCGCCATTCAGTGGGTGGACACCACTTTAATTAGCCTGCGCTCGAGGTTGCATTGAAAGTGCCGACCAGCGCTGAGACTGTTGAGTTGGATAATAGATGGAGAGATGTACAGAGATGCAGCTGGAGCTGGAGCTCGGACTGGTGCTGGATGGATGTGCCATCGATGGATGGATGTGGCACAAAACGCGCACAAACGAACGAATGAATGAATGAATTCCTGAGTGGTTTGCTGGCTGGCGAGTGTTTGAAGCAAGCCAATGATGATTTGTTTTCTTGTTTTCATTCTAGGGGATATCTTCCGATTGCAGTTGTTCTTTTTTTATTTTTCTGCTGCTGCTCTTGTTGCTGTTTCTGTTCTTGTTGCCTGCCTCTGAGGCTGTGACTGCGTTTGGCGCGTAATTAATTTTTACAACAATTTTTCATTTTGGGGCCCTGAATGAAACAACAGCAGCAGCAGCCCGAGCAGCAGTCGAAGGAACAGCAGCAGTAGCAACAGAAAAAAAAAAGAAACAAAAACAAAAACAGAATGTGTTTGCTCAATGAAAAGTGCCAAAAGTAATTAATTTCATGCGGAATGCAACGAAGCGGCACAGAAGTCTTTTCCCTGCCTGCCTGCCTGCCTGCCTCAGGCTGCTGTTGCCATTGCTGCTGCTGCCGCTGTGGCATGTGTGCCTTGTGTTTTTGTCATTCGTATCACCCATGTGGCTCTGAATTACTCATGCACGGCAGAGCCAGTCGATCTCTTTGCCATATTTTCAGCTTTCCTCCGCTTTTTGTTGTACTCGCGCTGATAATTGCTTTAATTTTCTATTAATAAGCCAACAGGCAGTGTGGCGGCATGGTGCTTGAGGGGCGGGGGGCCAGGAGCCTGTGTGACCAAAAGGAAGCTGCTAACAATTAGCCGCTGTGTTGCATACGACTTATGACATGGCAATGGGAATGAGAATCAGAATCAGAATGGCAATGGGCATGGACATGGCACTGGGGGAACGTAAAACGTGAAACGTGGGGCAGACTTCTGTCAGAATTCTGTTTTGAAAATACAACGCGACGACAGCGTCAGTTTGGCTGCTTGCAAACGGCAACAAACATGGCGACAGTTGCCAGTTGTGGCAATTAATAATTTTTCCCGCCCAGCGCACAGCAACACACGCAATTAATTATGGCGGCTCGAGGAATTTTCCGCTCGGAGATGCCACTGCCACTGCAACTGCACTGCGGAGGCACGGAGGTTCCCATTGAGCGGAGTTCGAGCTGCCACGAAAATAGACAAAGGCGAGTGGTCGCCGTCGTTTCATTCATTTTCCAATTAATTGAAGCACGCGCTTTACTTTCACTTCCCTCCATTTTCCAGGGCTTCGGCTTCGGGTTCGCTTTCGCTTTTCGTTTTTCCACCATATGCGGGCGTCCGATGGGCAGGGGCAGGGGCAGGGGCTGGAGGTTGGGTGTGGTGCTACTGTGGCATGTGGGGCGTGCCTGGCTTAATGGCACTTGAAAATCAAATTGGTAAAAGCAATTAAACGACGCCCCAAGGACACATTACAACAGCAGCAACAACAACAGCAGCAGCAGCAAAACGGGGGCAGACAACACCCACACGAGCGGCAGAGATGATTGCCTATAAAAAAGAAATTCTAATTATAATTTAACGCAAATTCGTTGTCTGTGCCATCGACAATATCCTGCACAGAATATATATTATATATACATATATACATACAATATACTCCTAAGTATGTGTGGGTGGGTGGGATGTCTGTGTCTTTGTGTCCTTATGGCTGACTGCTTTATTTTTGCTGCTTTTAAAGCAATCGAAGTGCTTTTGATGCTTTGGCCGAAATTTTTGTGCAGAAGCCACCCCCTTGGCAAGCCGCTAGCACCACCACCATCACCACAACCTTAGCATGGGATGGGGGAGGGGTAGGCGATGGCGATGGCGATGGCGATGGCGGTGCGGCCCCTGTTGCGCGAGTGTAAGCTCCTTTGTTGGCTCAGTCCTAAAACAGCCGCCGCACAATGCGTCCGTCAATTGCAGACACACATCTCGCTGGCCTGCCGCTGACAGCTCCTTTCGACTGCTCTAGGAGAGACTCAGCATCAGTGGCAGGACCACGACCAGGACCTGGACTCAGACCAATCCAAACCAAACCAAACCAGACCACACCGCACCAGTTCAAACCAGTTCAGGGCAGAGTCCTCAGCTCCTGACAGCGATGCCATTCACCAAGTTATTCATTTTGGGCTAGATTTGAAGTTCATCTTCCAGCAGAGTCGCGACTTTTTCTTGTTGTTTGTTGCTTTGTGTCCTTCCGAATGCTTCGTTTCGTAAATTGGTTCCATATCCCATGCCCATATACCAGCAATCATCCCAAAGACCCCACTCCTTCTTGGATGTTGTCGTTATTGTCGTCTACTCCATTTACTGGCGGCGTCGGCGGCTGGGACTCAGCCGCATAAATCTGCGAGTCGCCATTTTGCTTATTTATTAAAATTAAAATACATATTTCTGTTTCGCTTGGCAATTTCTTTTCTCTCTATTGAGTTTAGCTGCTGCACAGCGGGAAAATCAAACTGGAAATACATTTCTGAATTTTTGTATTAACATTATTTATTTTATTTATTTATTTATTTTATTTATTTAGATTACATTTTATTGGTTTACTATCCATTCAATATTTTCTTATATCTCTTCCACTTTCAGCAAGTATTTAATTATTTTACAGAGCGGCTGCATTAATTTGGGCTTCATAAATCTGCTGAATAAAATTATAGTGGAGAATCGAAAGACAATTGAGTGGAAATTGGTCTGGTTTCTGATGATCGAATTTTTCTCTTATTATTTGGACTGAGAATCGTTCGATTTTTAATATAAGAATAGATTGGTGAATTGGTTAAAAATCATCCTAAAAAACAACTTTCACGGAAGGCTTTAAATTCTGTAATAAATTTCCAAATAGTAAGATTCGTTGCTTAAATGTTTCTTGCTCTCTCCATTATTTTTTCTCCCATAGGCTCTTAAATTAAAAATCCCTTTTTCTCAGTGCAGCGGCTTAAGCAAATGCTTGGCCTTATTTGTTTGTCATTTAAAATGTTTCCTTCCACTTTACAGCCCTGAGGATTTTTGTTGTAAATATCCATTAGGAGCCCCTCCAGTTGAAGGTGCTCAAACACTTAGCGAGGTCTTGTAGGGTAAGAGGAGGCTACTCAGTTACGAAACACAGCTGAATTTTATAAGATAAATAATTTTAATGAACAATAACAGAAGAAAACTTGATGAAATTGCATGGAAATCCATCTATATGTTCGTAGTCCCAATTACATGTTTCTTGTTCTTGTTCAGTAACTCTTTCTACGTAATGACTTTTCCCCCCTGCTCTATGTTTGCACATATTTCCACTTGCCACTCAGTTAATCAACAGGATCAAGCACTTCGGTGACTCCTTTCGACCAGCCTGAAAACGTATTGCATGAATATCCTTTGGCTGGATGCTGGATGTAGTGTATTAAATTATAGCACACACCGAAGGTCATGAATTCCTATTTTCCCATTTTACGTATTGCCTTTTCTCCAGACCCCACCCCACCCCCCGAAAAGCAACAACAAATAAATGAAAATTGTCTAAAAGCAGAAAAATAAACTAAACTCGCAAATTCGCATTTTTGTCGAGCACGCAGCAGACCCCCAGACCCCCAGATCCCGAACCCCAAGGAAGGACTCCAGCAGCCCGGCAACCCGGCATCACAGCATCCCAGCAACCAATGGAACGGATTCCATCCTCGAAGCTGAACCCAATATCAACACCAGCAGCAGCAGCAAACAGAGGGGGAAGGGGAAAAAGGGAACGCAGAAGGAGATGGTGAAAAAAGCAAACGCAAAAAGTAGCGAAAAAATAAGAGAAATTGTATAAATTGAAGTCCTTTCGGACCATATATCACTTTACTTGACAGAGCAATTCCCTTATCTTTGAGAAATCCTGTCGACTGGAAAGTACGCAAGGACGCTGAGCGCAGGCCACGTCGAGGGCCAGGACGAGGACGAGAGCAGAGCAGGCAGCAGGAGCAGGAAGGAGGACCAATGCGGGCTGTAGTGCGGTCCCTGGCACTGCCAAAGCAGCTAAGCTCGAGTTTAGCCAAACCCACAATACTGGGCTGATGGCTGAGGGCTGCAGGATGGAGCGGGTAGCTGACTGGGGGCTGTGCCACTTTGGGGCGTGCGTTGGTAGAAGGCGTGGCAAAGCTTAAGATGACAGCGCGCGGTTTATTTGAATTTCTTATTACGGAGTCTGCCCCAGACCCAGAGCCAGAGCCACCAGACCCAGAGCCAGAGCCATGGCGAAGCAGAAGAGCAGAAGGAAGTGGTGGGAGCAGTGAGAGCGGGGGAAAGCAGCTTTTATATTTCCCTCGTTTCTTTTTTTTTAATTTTCCAGCATTTCCCTTTTGGCAGGATGGGGACGGGGTAGAGGAAATCCTTTGCTGGGACGGATTCAATTAGAGCACCTTTCTATGCAAATTTTCCCGTTGAAAGTTCAATAATTGCCGATGTTCTACAAGGCAAATCAATGCCGTCAGGTAGGACAGCCCTCCATTAAAGGATCCCCCAAACAGAGCACAGACCTTCCACTTCCCTTCCTCTCTTCCCTTCCTGCCATGCCCCCTGGTATCCTGTCTGCCGCATACTCGTAATTCAACCCGAAACAGCTCCTCGTCCCAAGCATCTTGGGGTTGCTGTGGAATTAGTTTTCTAACCTGCGGGCGCGTAGCTGATAATTAAAAATGGAATTTTTATATACTATAAAAATCGGAGTACAACAAAAAATAAAAAGGGTAAATATCAGAGAAGAAAACCCTCTCGCAGCCAAGGAGTGGAAAATGGCAATGGCGATGCCAAGTCAAGACAATGACGGCGACGGCGACGGCTTCTTTTGCTTTGGCCCATCTGACGCATAAACCAAAACGCAAAATGTCGCCCCTGGGAATGCTCGGTGGCGGCAACAGTGGGAGCAACCCTTTGAACAGTTACCGCACCAATCCTGGCCAGCAAAGCAACTTCATTTTGGTCCTGCTGCTCGCCACAAAAGCGTTGCAATCCTGCCAGTGAGACCTGCCTGCCTGCCTGCCTATCTACCTATGCTAAGCCAAAAATCTTAATGGCAATTTGAGCTGATTTTCAATGTTACAACTGGGAGTTGATACCCCTACCCACCCACCTACCGCCAGCAACCCAGCGGGGCTTGTCTGGCAACTCTTTATCAAGCCATTATGTGAGCCAGTCAGCCAGGCGATTGAGCCATCGATAAGTTTCGCCCAGGCCGAACAGTGCTGGAGTGATCTCTCCTGGTCCATTACCATTACCTGGCCGGCCCAAGCAATGGGTTTGGGTTAGCAAACAAAGCTCGTGGCCTGCCTGCCTGCCTGCTTTGGCATTTTCCCACATTCGTTGAGAAAAGTTTGTTTGGTTTGTTTTTTTCTGTGTGTGTTCGGCCACCGTTGAGAGTGTGACTGGCCCGCTACGTGCACGGGTACGGCCACAGCTACGGAGTCGGGTTTGGGTTCGAGTTTTAATGAGGCGTTAATTAATTGCGCCGCTTGCCCGTTCTGACACGGCCAAGAGCCAAAAGATTTATTGCGCTCCACCACTTTCCTCGCTGCGGCGCGATGCGGTGCGGTGCGGCGCGGCCTTTCCGAAAGTGTTTATTAAAATATTACATTTGACATAATTGGAATTTATGTGGCACAATTCGAGGGCCAAGCGAAAATCTCATCACGTTCGGCTAATGAGCAGGGCCAAGACAAACGGCGACAAATGTGATCTGCAGAACAGAACAAAAATGTATGTCCAATAGAAATAGAAAAAAAAAGATAATCCCATGCCCATAATCGATTAAGCTGCGCCAGGAAATTCTACTCCCAGGTGTGCCTGGGCTAATTAGAAATCATTGTGAGCGCCTTAGGCCAATTGCCGTGGCCGGCAAACAAGCCGTACAAAACGATCTAAGCCGCCGACAAGCAGCAGTAACCGTAAAACCAACAATCTCTGGATGACAATGGGCCACCGCCACCCCATGGACCCCATCTTAAACGGCTGATCTCTTGTCGGAGCGCACATAAAAGTCATCAAATTCACTGAAAACAACATTTGGCTTTGCGTTTACGTTTCGCTGTCATTGTCACTGGCGGAAACAGAGCTGAGGGAAGGGAGAGGCACAGGCAAAAGGCACCACACATTTGGCTTTTAACTTTTTTGTAGCCAGTGTCTGACCCCCTCCCCCCCCTCAACCCTCACAGCATGAGGAGCACACCCCGCAGCAATCAACAAGAGTGGCACTGGCTCACGATGCTGTGCATTGCGTCCTGGTGCGTTCCTGGTCTCAGTGCGTGCCCCACCACTTCAGCTAAGCCTCAGCCTCAGCCCATTCTCAGCCTCATCCTCATCCTCAGCCAGAGTTGTCGTTGGTGTCTTCCCTCAGGGAAACGTCAAACAAATGACAGTTGATTAGACAAACATCTCGACGGCGGCAGGGCACAAAACGAGCATCAAATGGAAAATTGTGAAATTATGCAATACGCTCCCGCACTCGCCAGTTGAGGGAGGGGGTGAGCACACACAGCGGGGCCAGTGGCAGGGCACAGGAAGCTGGAGTCAAATGAAGTAGTTCTGGGCCCCGAATGTGTACGAGAGGCGATCTTAGCACGCCGATAAGATTAAACTCCGGCGTACGCACCGAAACAGTTCCAACACCAATTCCAACCTTCAGTTCAGACTCCGCCTTCGCCTGCCACTTGCCACCCACTATCAGGCTGCGGGCGTTTTGCTTTTTTCCCGGGTAACAGTTAGACTGAAAGGCAGACAGAGAAACAGACAGACAGACAGATAGATAGATAGATAGACAGAGAGACAGAGAGAGTGAGGGCGATACGGGAGAAGGCAGAGATGGCAAAAGGAAAACACAATGCCGAAATAATTGAATGCGATGAGGCTCATAGCCATCTTTGGCGTCGTTTTTTGGCATCAAGCCGTTAAACAACAGGCGTAACAACAGCTCTGGGGACTGACGGCGAAGTGTGGGCTGGCGACGGCGACTGGCAAGGGGCAGGGGGAATGTGCCTCCAAATGGGCCTCATAATAATTTGTGAAATAGGCAATATCAGTCAGGCCAAGTAGTTACAATTACTTAAGTGCTCCCGGCAGCTGAAACTTTCAGATGCGAATCCGAAACTGTTACGACTGACCCCTAATAGAGGAATGGGTATAGGGATATGGCTGAGACTGTACCAGGTGCACCACTGGACAAAGATGCTCAGCTAAAACTTAACGCATTGACATATCCAGTAATGCTGCTTAGGTAAGTACCCGCCTTGAGCACGTTGCATGCCACTCGAGCAAATATGCCAACACTCGATTGCATAAGCAACGATATATCACATGGCACTGGCAACGGCACGGCCCCTCTGCCCCTCTCCCACATTTAACGTATGTTTTCGGAACAAATTCAAATTCCCTCTACTGTCATTCCTGCAGGGCTCTTTCAAAGGAGATTGCACTCGTGACCAACAAAATGGTACAGGAAGAGAAGGAAAAATAAATAAACCTACTGGAAAATCCCCTCGAAACTGGAGTCCGAAATGAAAACAATGCAAAGCGCAGCAGTTTTCAGTTTGCAGTTTTCAGTTTACGGAGTTCTGTGTGCTCTGTGTGTGCCCTACCTTTGTGTCCAGATCCGCTCGAACGAAATGGAAATGGAAATGGTGTGGTAGGTATGAGATGGCATAGGAGAGCTCAGCTGCGTTGAGTGGAACGTCTGTTTCTAGAACTGTTGTTGTGCTCTGGGCTCTGGTGCTGGCTCTGGCCTGTGGAGAATGGCAGGAAGACTAGTGGGAAGCCAGGAAGGATGAAGGACTGGGGAACTGTGGGCTGTGCTCACTGAGCAGAGCATAAAAAAATGTCTCCTTCTGCTGCTGTTGCTGGGGATGTGGCTGTTGTTGCTGGTCCTGCTCCTGCTCCTGCTGTTGCTGTTGCTGTTGCTGCTGCGTTGCGTGGGCGATGCTTTAACAAACAACAGAAGCTGCTGTTTCCCGTTTTGTTGATGAAATAAAATCCGCCTTTTGTGCATTTAATTTTTAGAATTTGCAGACAAAAGCGCAGGCAACAACAAAGGGCGTATACCAACAAATTTAAACGCAAACAACAGCAACATCACCCACAACAATGGCCAGCATCAGCACAATGGCCAGAAGGACACTCGGCGAGCAACCTGGTGAGGTCGTCTAACAAAAGGGACACCAACTGCAGCGAGGGCCTGCAATTTGATGCCCTGCCACACAAAGGCATTGCCTCAAAAGGGTTGTTCATCGGCCTGAGGTCCCTGCTGGCGTCGGAAACTGAGATGCTGGCGAAGACTGGAAGCAGGAGAGGGGTAGCGGCTGACAACGACGACGACGACTTAATTATTGGCACGCGTTGCAATTTTTCGCATTGACTTTGGCTCGTTCTCGCTTCAGTGGCAGCAGCAGGAGCGAACCTGAGACGCCTTGCCACGTGGCGTATGCGCAACCTCTGACCGCAACAGAATGCCACAGAAATAACCGTAACAATAACAGCAGGAACAACAACAAACTATTAAAGAATCTCCAATCCCCCACCCTCCCCCGGTCATAATAACACACACAAAACAGCTCCCCGCGCGCTCGTTTCGGGCAGGAAAAAAAAAAGATTGAAGAAGGCGGAATGGATGCAAGGATCCAGGGAGTCGAGTGGTGTGGAACGGCGCCACAGAATCTCAAGAAGTAAGACGCAAAATGCTGTAAAAATTACATCAATGGATTTAGTTCAGATCTCTCTCTCTCTCTCTCTCTCTCTCTCTCTCTCTTTACGCTCTTCTTCTAACAGCCTCTCTGT
The DNA here is from genome assembly GCA_035043285.1 of Drosophila subsilvestris. Classification (NCBI taxonomy): domain Eukaryota; kingdom Metazoa; phylum Arthropoda; class Insecta; order Diptera; family Drosophilidae; genus Drosophila; species Drosophila subsilvestris. The sequence goes on from JAWNNB010001746.1 coordinate 13,230,843, forward strand.
GTCTCTTTCTTATCTCATGGCAGCGCTCGCTCGCTCTCTCTCTCTCTCTCTCTCTCGCTCACTTTCTGTATTCAATGTGAAAATAATTTCTTTATCCTTTTTATGGGACCATTTGGCATGTGCCGTTATGCCAAAACCCAAAGCCGGGGCCAAGTCAGCAGGGGCTGTGGATGAGCGGGGGCCTTGGCCCAGAGGGGGGTGGGATGAAGAAGTAGGTGAAGGAGGGCTAAGGAGCAACGTCGTCGTCGTCGGTGGGTGGCTTGGGTTGGGTTGGGTTTGTTGGTTGGTTGGTTGGTTGGTTGGTTGGCCCGTTGTAATAACATCCCCCAAATGGGTCATTTGCGTATCCTCAAACAGCGAATAAAAATCAGTGAATAAGAAAAACAGGAAGTGTCAGAGGACATCCGCATGTTTGCTGTTGCTGTTGCTCTTGTTTTGTTTTTCTTCTCACTGCCAGTGTGTGTGTGTGTGTGTGCGTGGGATGGTGCCATAAAAGGACACGAGAGTTTTCGGTGTGTGTCCCCCCCCCCCCCCTCAATACTTTTGATTAAGAGTTCGACAACGTAACGCTGCTAATTGCAAACGACGCTCCGACACACGATTTATGTCGTGACCGAAATGGTCATCGGTTGTCCTTATGCCGCGTTCTGGTCTGCTATCGACCGCTCTTGATCCCTCGTTTCACCCCCCTCCCCTTACCCATGGCCATCTTTCTCTCTCTGGCGAAAGGGCAACCTCTAAATGGGCATGTCTACTAATTATCGAGAGGCGTGCATTGTGCCCTGGAGTGTCAGGCTGTCAGACTGGCGGATTGTCTGCGGCCCAAAAGGTTTTTGGGCATTTCGGAAGGAAATTTAAAACGTTTCAATGGCAAGGGTAGGGAGGAGGTGGGAAAGAATGGCATTAGAAGAAAACAACCATTGAAGTGTTATCGATGGATTTTGGGCTAGAGTTACCGAAACTTGATTACATTCGATGCGGCCAATATGAGGCGGATTATGTGGGTTGCAACAGCAGCCAATACGCAGCAGGGCCCCTGCAGAGGGTTGCTCAGCAGCATGTGGCTGGGAACTGTCGAATAATCCCATTCATATTGCAGCTAATTAAGGGAACAAATAATTTCCAATATATCGTATGTGAGGGTGCTGCTGGGTCTCTGATCATCTGTGGAATTGCCAATTTTTCAGGAATCTTATAGTGGAGATTTATGGAATATTTGCTTACATTTTACTCAGAGCTTCGATGTTTCTTTTGACATCAGCTATTGGCCTCAATTTGATTCTTTTTGCTCACCCAAAGCTGTGACTTTTAGCTCAGACATCTTGAAGAAATATTTCTTGCCATCTGCTTAAGATCTTTTATTGATTTCTTCTTTCAATTATTTACCGCCTAATTCGCTGCATATATTCGCATCGCTTATGCTAATCTCAAGAGCTATTGGCGAAATTAAACTTTCTAAACGCTGACATGAAATCCCCCGACAACGGCCCATTCGAGTGGATGTCTGCTGGTAATCCTTTTCCTTTTCCATTTTTGTTTTTGTTTTTTCGCAATTAACAACGCATACGCATGTCAACACAACACAACAGCGGGCAGCACCACAGCACCGCAGCACCGGGGAAGAGCAACGTTTGCCAGAGGAGGTGCCGTGGCCCCACAGACACCATCAGCATGCCGTGTCTGGGCAAGATTAATGGGCGAGTCGCGTTCTGTTGCTGCGACTTATGGAAATTCATCATTATCTCCTCCGACTCGACTGGCTTGCTCTTGGAATGCGATGGCCATTCCACCAGTCCGACTGGGTGCTGAGTGCTGGGTGCTGGGTACTGGATGCGTTTAATGAGTTCTCAAGCGATGTTCAATTCGACTCATTAGCTGTACTTTTCCTTGCTAGCCAAAAAGTGCAGAATGTGTCTCCATCTGCCTGCTGCCCCATGCCCCATGCCACATGCCGCCTGCTGCATACATTAGGATCGGGGAGGGGCTCGCTCGTCTGTGTCTGTGTCTGGTGCTGCATCTCGTGGATTCGTGTGCGTATTTGTCATTGTCAACATTGGTGTAGAACAAGGCGAAGAAGGAGAAGAAGATGGCAGTGAAGGAGGAGCAGCAGCAGGAGCTGAAGGAGGAGCTAGCTGGTGGTGTGGTGTGGTGTGTTGTGTTGTGGTGGTGACTCCTTGTGGCTGCAGCTGCTCGGGGGCTTTCAGCCAGGTGATTAACATAAACGCCAAGTGTCATGTTCTGCACTTTCGGTCTGGCTGCGTCTCTAAGCTGGCCACGCATCATGGATTTTTGGGCCAAGAGACTGTCCCACAGCGAATCCCCTACTAATGGCCATTCTCCACAACAGTGACCCACACCCATGCCACCATCCCCATCCCCATCCCCATCCCATGCCCCTTTCCTTTGTGGCCATTGCCTAATCCAAGACTTGGCACGCGCTCTTTCACGGAGCCAACAACAAACGCCAAAAACTTTGAGGCCATAAATCACGGCGCTTGCCAAACAAACAAGCTGGCAAACAAATCCGTGGTCTCAGAATCCGGAACACAGAACCACAGCCAGGCCAACAGCAAACAACGCTGAAGGGTCGAAGCCAAGATTGAGCAGTGGTAGAGGGGGGGGAGGGAACTGGGGATTGACTTGGTCCAAGCCACCTTGATCAATTCAAGAGCACGCACTTTTGATTTAGGCAAATCCCCACTTGGATATGTGAAGCAAAGTCTGAGTATCCCGCACCATACTATATCATGCATTGGCAGAAGTCATCGGATCGGATCGGATGCTGGCACCCCCCCAACAGCAGCAGCAGCAGCAGCAGCCGGAAAGAAAGAAATCTCCATAATATATGCCGGAACATATTCCGCACACAAATTGCAGCCCAGACCAGCCAGCCAGCACCCTGACCAGTCCATATTCATCCTTAACGATGGAGTCCTATCCGCCTGTTAGCTGTACGGCGGATTGCAATATTATAATTCAAATTTATGCAGCCAGGGAACCCTTTTCACACGCACTTTCTTATCGACAGGGAATGATTGGGGAGTGGGGATTGGGGAGTGGGAATGGCACATGGACATTCGCTTTCTGGCAAATGGAAAACGAGAAAAAAAACAAAAAAAACTTGTTCTGCCTTCGCATTAAAATCTACTGAGAATGAGAGATAGCTAGGAAACGGAAATGAAGCCAAACGGAACAAGCAAAACAAATTTACAAAATGAAAATGCCACAAACAGGAGGTAGCAGGAGATGGCAGGAGATGGCAGGGAAGGCAGCATCCCCCACGGTATTCGTTTGGCGATTTGCCTGTCACACAGCCCATTCACTTCCCCTTCGTCCGTTGGCCATTCCGTCCTACTCCTAACTCTACAAATATCGTTGCTGTCGCCGTGGCTGCCACTTGTTTTATTTATTGCTTTTTTAACCCTTTTTTCGTTGGTTCGCTTTCCTTTCTGGCTGCCGCTTGTTTTTCTCTTTTTCTTGTTTCGTGTTTCCCCCCCCCCCCCAGCCAACGTAAGCACTGAAATCGAACCATTTGGATATGATAGCCACCCAGCCACCCCACCCACACTCCACACTCCACACCACAGGGGTAAAGTTTCACTTTTGCGTGCTGCAAACTGCACTCCGATGTCGCTTAATGAAGTCTCCTCCAAGTCCATTCGAAATGCATCGATTTCCTGAAGGCCAGGAGCAGAGGACGGGCCGGGCCGGGCCGGGCCGGAATTGAGCCGCTTTTAGTCTAATGAAAAGAAAGTGGACATTTGCATAAGCCCCAGGAGCAGGACAGCAGACAGCAAACAGAAGAGGGACTCACAGCTGCAAGGAAAAAGGTTATAGGGGGGGGGATCTGATTGGTTCTGATTCTAATTCTATGGCAGTTCAAGACTTACTTAGGCTTCTTCTGCCTTCGGTTCAAGCCAAACTGCTGACATTTGGCCAGCATTTGCGGATAGCTCCAATCAAGCGGTCAAGGCTCTCCACTGGCACTGTTGCTGCTGCTGGCTAATCTTCATCTAAAATATTGACATTTTCTCTCTGTCCGCTGCTTGTTGGCTCATCATAAATTGCCAATCCTTAAAGAGCAACAGCAACAGCAACAGCGACAACTGGCACCCACCGACGACATTGGAGCAACTTCATTACATGGCAGATTCGAGATTTAGCTTTTCAGATTTCTCGCTTAATTGAGATGCAGCTCGGCTCGGACTGGCAGTTGCCTGGCCAAAGTTTTAGCTGTGTAGCTGCTTTTCCATTAGTTATATTAATTGAATGGCAAACACACGGCATGGCATGGCATGGCATGGCAGCCAACAGCCAACAAACTCTGTTAATTTTTTGTCGCCTTTGCCTTCGCCTGTGCAGCCAGCAGCAGCAGCAGCAGCACCCAAATCGGTGGACCAACACAGCCAGCCAGCCAGCCAGCCAGCCAGCCAGCCACAAGGTAAGGCAACTTTTAATATGTGTTTTTTGTTTTGTTTGCTGGGGAATCACTTCATTGCGGATGATGTATGGGATGATGGCGCTGATGACCTCATTGCCAGCACAGATGGGGAGGCCTGGGCTAGCGCAGATTATGCAAAAGCCTGGACTGGACTTTAACTTGGTCTGGCTCTGACTCTGGCTCTGGCTCTGACTCTGGCTCTGACTGTACCCCTGCCCCACCATCGTTGCTAATAATTTCAGTTTGTTGCTGCTTTTTGTTGACTTTGTTTTGCGCATTCCGCCTGCATAATGACAAAAGTTTGCGCTGCCTCTGTTGGCGCTCGCCAGGCATCTCCCAGCATCAGCTTGAGTTTCAGTTCCAGCAACAGCAACAGCTTCAGCTCCAGCTGCTCGTCGGTGGTCAGCATTCATTTGTCCAGCGAGTGGCCATCGCGAGAGACAGGACAGAGACGCGCTCGGCTCGGCTCGGCTCGGCGCACAAGAGATGACAATCATTTAATTAGAAACTTTCCCATAGGCTCGGGGGCCAGCTCTCCGCACTCAGCACTCCCCTCTCTACACGTCTGTTTGTTTCAGTTTTTTTCCCTGCCTTTTCTTTTCTTTCTCTGTGCTGGCGTTTATTTTTTTTTATATATTTTTTTTTCACTTTTAATAAGTAGTTGTGTGAGCTGTTAATTAACTTGTTTGAACAGGTGTGAAAAAGTTGTCAGCTGGGGCGAAGGCGAAGGCGGGGCCGGTAATTACAGTTGGCCAACTTTTCAGATGCTGCCCAATACGCTGGCCTCGCCTCGCCTCGCCTCGCCTTGCCACGCTCTTTGTGTGTTTCGTCTCTCATATTTGCATAAAGATGCAACATCAGAAGCCACAAAAGCAGAAGAGCAGCAGGAGAGGCAGAGGCAGAGGGGAACGATCCAGCAAGTGCCGCCGCCGTCGCCTTTATGCATTCTGCAGTGACACTCATCAGACCAGCAGCAGAAGAAGAAGGAGGACGCCGTGTGGCGGAGTCGGCAGCCAGACCTTGCAGAAATTAAAAATTCCGATTGGAATTCCCCGATAAGTTGTCGCCGCAGAAACAATTAAATATCGCTGGCGTCGTCCACGACACGATTGGCATTTGTTATAGGCGCCTCGGTGCTCGCAAATGCGTAGCAATTGGCGCTACATTTGGCCACGGAGCTGCACCAACGCGCCGCTACGTGACCGATCGCCCGTTCGCGATACGCGTCGCAGTCCCAGTCCCAGCGATCCCAGCCGACTATTTTGGGCTTGGAGGCACCAGGAAGGCAGTGCAGTGAAGTCTCCTGTACCCCTTACCACCAACCCCGCCCAGCCACGTTCAAGTCAGGCCAAAAGAGAGACAAGACAAGTCAAAGTGTCAGGGCGCCGTTTGGAGCGGCGGATTTACCATTTGACTGATGATCGTGATTAGGCTGGGCCTGGGAGTTGTATTGGATCTGTGGTATGGGCTGCAACTGAACCAGATCCCAGGCTTAAGTCTAACAACTCTCGAGCCCTGCAACGCAAGAGAACCAAACCAAGTCGAACCGCACCCCAATGGAGGTTCATTAAGCGAACGCTTTGTATAAATTATGCTAATGATGCTTCAATTGATTTGTAATAAAAATCCACAACGTTGCAGAAATAAGATAAATATGCTTGAAGCACGCACTCCAGCTCCAGCTGCAGCTCCAGCTACAGCTCCAGCGGTGCAAAACAGTTCTGGTCTGGGCTGCAGGATTGCTTCTGCTGCATGTTATATGTACGGTACGGTACGGGGCCAGTTGCCCGTCTGTCTGTCTCTCAGTCTCTCTGTCTGCCTGTCGTCGCCGTTGTCCTCGTTGTCGTTGCCGTCATGGCCATGGTCAGGGCCGGCGGCGTTTTCGGCTTGTTGCAGCTGCTGCTGCTGCTGCTGATGCTGTGGCTGTGGCTGGGAAAATTGCAACTAGCCAAGCAATCACCAACAACAACAGCAACATTGGTGGCAGGAAGAAGTTTACATAATTAGAAAGCTGCCACATATGCTGCCGCCCACACCAGAGCTAAGGAGGCAGCAACCACCGCAGACACCGCCAGACAAGTTCAAGTTGCCGCTTTGAACCCTTTTACCAATTGCCGAGCGAAGCCAAAGGCTGAGGGCTGGCGGCTGGGGTTGAGGGCCCAAAAACACCGTTGCCCAGCTGCTGCAATTAATGCTCCATGTGGGATGTGGATTCAGGATTGTGCCACGCATCTACCACCCCACCCCCTGTCTGACTGTGTGTGTGTGCAAAATTGAGAAAACATGCCTAATTTCGTGTAATTGCTATTTGATTTATTGCAATCTACAAAATTTGACTTTTGTCGCAGTCTGTGCCTGTGTTTGTGCCTGTGGCTGTGCCATGCCGCCGACAAAGTCCCAGATTCACCATCGACAACTTGCCGCCGCGAAGGCATGGATTTTGCTTGCATGGTTGTGTTGTATCGACTGTATTTACTGTTTGGACGCTAGACGTGGCTGGTGGGCCTCCAACTCATCGGGGATTTGCCACCCACCCAGATGCTGCGCACAAAACATTTTCTAATGAGTAATTTGCGCTGCGAATGGAACTGAGCGGCCTTGTTAATGATGTGCGTGCGTGGGAGTGGCATCAGGAGTGCGGAGTGGGGGTGTGGGGGCCCAAGCAGTGGGATGCGTGATAAGATTTCAAGCCAAGAGTAATTGCCTAGTGCAAGACAGCTGCGGGCCAAGACATAGCGGCTGTCAACCCAGTCTGCTGGCGAAGGCAGGGGCAACCAGCAGCAACTAATGAAGTTGGTCTGTGTGGCATGGGGCACAGGCAACAGAAGTGGTGCAGTCAAGGATGGCTCTGGTTATGCCTGCCTCTGCCTCTGACTGCCTTTTATGCCACTCTATTACAATATTAGCCGAGAGTGTGTGCCAGCAATTACCACCCAACGTTACAGCGACGAGGCACAGGTATGTGGCGCCCTAATGAAGCCCACCTATATGGGCACAGTCTACAATCTGGCTTCCCCTCCACCGCCACTCGCAGCAGACTACTCCTTTGGTCATTAAGCTGGAAAAGTGCTCATGTCTGATGAGTTTTTGCGCGCGTTGACAATTTTCCTGTGTGATGTGGCCAAGATTGATGGCCTGCAATTATCGTCGATGAGGTAATTTATACACACACACACACACACACACACAGCAAAAGGGGCGTGACAATGCGCGAACACAGATATAAATATATATGTATATAAAATGTATGTACATACATATATGTAGATGGTATATATGTCTGAGTGTGTGTGTGTGTGTGTGAATTCAATTAAAATGAAGTGCAGTTGGCATATTTTATGCAGCAATTGGAATTAAAATTAAAAACTAAATATCGATTGTAGCAAGGACAACCGCAAGAGAGAGAGAGAGAGAGAGGGACAGGGTGAGTGAGAAATGTGGCAGGGTTGAGGCTGAAAGGGTTACGAAGAAAACTCTCACACACACACACATATGCAGATGCGACTTGGTGTGTGGCAATAACACAAATTACGCAACATATGGTGCCAATGATGCTGCCCTTTTTGACGGCAAACGCAACGCAACGGGCGAGGCAGCAACAAAGGTCGCATTCGCACTCGAAGCAGGAGGCATGGGAGGCACTTGTGAAAGCCGTTACCATTACCCGAGCAAGCATGTATGTGTGTGTGTTCTGTGTGTGTGATTGCGGCACAATCCTTTTGGCTGTCAGTGATTTTAATGCCTTTATTTCTCTTGCCACCAAGTTTTACCCACACCTCTCACCTCATCCTTTTTCGCCCTCTTTTTTTTCTGCTTTGCCACGGCATTCGATTGCGACTTCCTTCATTTCTTTGCAGGCTCCGTGCTTGCTTGTATTTTTTTTTTTGGTTCGACTTTCGACAAGCTTTTTACTTTTTTAATCTCAGGTGACGCCGCCTGGGTGTCGTAAATCAACCCCACCACCCGCAGCCTCCGCCAACCACCGGGCACTACCACCTTCTGGAAAGAGAGAAAGGGGTTGGCTGTGCGTGTGTGTGTGTGTGTGCGATAATTGAGTTGTGAATGTGTTTTACAGGACTCTGCACAAAAGATTCATTCTCTTCGGGTCTACAGATATTGATATGCGACTCAGGAAGCGGCGAATTATCGCTTTATGTATTGCCGATAAGCAGGACAATGGAGAGGAAGTCCTGTACCCGAGGTGGCGGCATCCACTCAATGCTAATTTCGAGCATCCTCTTGCCACAACCCGACCACCCGTTGAGAGCCCTTTCGTTTTTCCATTAGTTAAATTTCACTTTTGCCCGCGAGCCCATAAAGAATTATAAAATGTCTTAATGGTCGCATAACAATTCCAACAATGGAACCCGCCCCAGAGTAGCGACACTAATCGCCAAACGAAATGAAATTTAAACACAAAAGTTTTCCCCACCCCTTTCTGCAGGCACCACAGACACCACACAGAACTCCCCCAAGCAAACCCCCAACCCCTGCCCATGCCCTGACATAGACCAGAGATGGCCCTTAATTTTTGTGTATCTTGGGCTGGGCTTTGCCAGCGGAAAGTGTTAAACATGTCAGGGAATTTGTTTATTGGGCTTTTCGGGGATCTTCTACAGTGGTGGCCTACGGTGGGGGCTGGGCATCTGCTTGTTTGAGTCGAAAGTTTGGCCTACACACAATTTCTAATTACCCAGCTCCAAGTTTAATTAAAATT